>OW386167.1:36400750-37600750 GCA_936431705.1 Cheilosia pagana
CGACTTGTAGCAAACATTTATCATGCAATTTGAACAAAAATCGCAATTGCAATCGCTTAAGATAAAATTGTATTCAAGTTGAGTTTGGGTGAAATATCACAAAAATTTACAGGTCGGGGGTCGTCAAATTTTCGAAAAATTTTAAATCTTTTGTTTTGATATAAAGTGTTGTCAAACGACTTGTAGCAAACATTTATCATGCAATTTGAACAAAAATCGCAATTGCAATCGCTTAAGATCAAATTGTATTCAAGTTGAGTTTGGGTGAAATATCACAAAAATTTACAGGTCGGGGGTCGTCAAATTTTCGAAAAATTTTAAATCTTTTATTTTGATATAAAGTGTTGTCACACGACTTGTAGCAAACATTTATCATGCAATTTGAACAAAAATCGCAATTGCAATCGCTTAAGATAAAATTGTATTCAAGTTGAGTTTGGGTGAAATATCACAAAAATTTACAGGTCGGGGGTCGTCAAATTTTCGAAAAATTTTAAATCTTTTGTTTTGATATAAAGTGTTGTCAAACGACTTGTAGCAAACATTTATCATGCAATTTGAACAAAAATCGCAATTGCAATCGCTTAAGATCAAATTGTATTCAAGTTGAGTTTGGGTGAAATATCACAAAAATTTACAGGTCGGGGGGTCGTCAAATTTTCGAAAAATTTTAAATCTTTTATTTTGATATAAAGTGTTGTCACACGACTTGTAGCAAACATTTATCATGCAATTTGAACAAAAATCGCAATTGCAATCGCTTAAGATCAAATTGTATTCAAGTTGAGTTTGGGTGAAAAATAACAAAAATTTACAGGTCGGGGGTCGTCAAATTTTCGAAAAATTTTAAATCTTTTATTTTGATATAAAGTGATGTCAAACGACTTGTAGCAAACATTTATCATGCAATTTGAACAAAAATCGCAATTGCAATCGCTTAAGATAAAATTGTATTCAAGTTGAGTTTGGGTGAAATATCACAAAAATTTACAGGTCGGGGGTCGTCAAATTTTCGAAAAATTTTAAATCTTTTATTTTGATATAAAGTGTTGTCAAACGACTTGTAGCAAACATTTATCATGTAATTTGAACAAAAATCGCAATTGCAATCGCTTAAGATCAAATTGTATTCAAGTTGAGTTTGGGTGAAAAATAACAAAAATTTACAGGTCGGGGGTCGTCAAATTTTCGAAAAATTTTAAATCTTTTATTTTGATATAAAGTGTTGTCACACGACTTGTAGCAAACATTTATCATGCAATTTGAACAAAAATCGCAATTGCAATAGCTTAAGATCAAATTGTATTCAAGTTGAGTTTGGGTGAAAAATAACAAAAATTTACAGGTCGGGGGTCGTCAAATTTTCGAAAAATTTTAAATCTTTTGTTTTGATATAAAGTGTTGTCAAACGACTTGTAGCAAACATTTATCATGCAATTTGAACAAAAATCGCAATTGCAATCGCTTAAGATAAAATTGTATTCAAGTTGAGTTTGGGTGAAAAATAACAACAATTTACAGGTCGGGGGTCGTCAAATTTTCGAAAAATTTTAAATCTTTTGTTTTGATATAAAGTGTTGTCAAACGACTTGTAGCAAACATTTATCATGCAATTTGAACAAAAATCGCAATTGCAATCGCTTAAGATCAAATTGTATTCAAGTTGAGTTTGGGTGAAAAATAACAAAAATTTACAGGTCGGGGGTCGTCAAATTTTCGAAAAATTTTAAATCTTTTATTTTGATATGAAGTGTTGTCACACGACTTGTAGCAAACATTTATCATGCAATTTGAACAAAAATCGCAATTGCAATCGCTTAAGATCAAATTGTATTCAAGTTGAGTTTGGGTGAAAAATAACAAAAATTTACAGGTCGGGGGTCGTCAAATTTTCGAAAAATTTTAAATCTTTTATTTTGATATAAAGTGATGTCAAACGACTTGTAGCAAACATTTATCATGCAATTTGAACAAAAATCGCAATTGCAATCGCTTAAGATAAAATTGTATTCAAGTTGAGTTTGGGTGAAATATCCACAAAAATTTACAGGTCGGGGGTCGTCAAATTTTTGAAAAATTTTAAATCTTTTATTTTGATATAAAGTGTTGTCAAACGACTTGTAGCAAACATTTATCATGCAATTTGAACAAAAATCGCAATTGCAATCGCTTAAGATAAAATTGTATTCAAGTTGAGTTTGGGTGAAATATCACAAAAATTTACAGGTCGGGGGGTCGTCAAATTTCGAAAAATTTTAAATCTTTTATTTTGATATAAAGTGTTGTCAAACGACTTGTAGCAAACATTTATCATGTAATTTGAACAAAAATCGCAATTGCAATCGCTTAAGATCAAATTGTAATCAAGTTGAGTTTGGGTGAAAAATAACAAAAATTTACAGGTCGGGGGTCGTCAAATTTTCGAAAAATTTTAAATCTTTTATTTTGATATAAAGTGTTGTCAAACGACTTGTAGCAAACATTTATCATGCAATTTGAACAAAAATCGCAATTGCAATCGCTTAAGATCAAATTGTATTCAAGTTGAGTTTGGGTGAAATATCACAAAAATTTTACAGGTCGGGGGTCGTCAAATTTTCGAAAAATTTTAAATCTTTTATTTTGATATAAAGTGTTGTCAAACGACTTGTAGCAAACATTTATCATGCAATTTGAACAAAAATCGCAATTGCAATCGCTTAAGATAAAATTGTATTCAAGTTGAGTTTGGGTGAAATATCACAAAAATTTACAGGTCGGGGGTCGTCAAATTTTCGAAAAATTTTAAATCTTTTATTTTGATATAAAGTGTTGTCAAACGACTTGTAGCAAACATTTATCATGTAATTTGAACAAAAATCGCAATTGCAATCGCTTAAGATCAAATTGTAATCAAGTTGAGTTTGGGGTGAAAAATAACAAAAATTTACAGGTCGGGGGTCGTCAAATTTTCGAAAAATTTTAAATCTTTTATTTTGATATAAAGTGTTGTCAAACGACTTGTAGCAAACATTTATCATGCAATTTGAACAAAAATCGCAATTGCAATCGCTTAAGATCAAATTGTATTCAGTTGAGTTTGGGTGAAATATCACAAAATTTACAGGTCGGGGGTCGTCAACGTCAAATTTTCGAAAAATTTTAAATCTTTTATTTTGATATAAAGTGTTGTCAAACGACTTGTAGCAAACATTTATCATGCAATTTGAACAAAAATCGCAATTGCAATCGCTTAAGATAAAATTGTATTCAAGTTGAGTTTGGGTGAAATATCACAAAAATTTACAGGTCGGGGGTCGTCAAATTTTCGAAAAATTTTAAATCTTTTATTTTGATATAAAGTGTTGTCAAACGACTTGTAGCAAACATTTATCATGTAATTTGAACAAAAATCGCAATTGCAATCGCTTAAGATCAAATTGTAATCAAGTTGAGTTTGGGTGAAATATCACAAAAATTTACAGGTCGGGGGTCGTCAAATTTTCGAAAAATTTTAAATCTTTTATTTTGATATAAAGTGTTGTCACACGACTTGTAGCAAACATTTATCATGCAATTTGAACAAAAATCGCAATTGCAATCGCTTAAGATCAAATTGTATTCAAGTTGAGTTTGGGTGAAATATCACAAAAATTTACAGGTCGGGGGTCGTCAAATTTTCGAAAAATTTTAAATCTTTTATTTTGATATAAAGTGTTGTCAAACGACTTGTAGCAAACATTTATCATGCAATTTGAACAAAAATCGCAATTGCAATCGCTTAAGATAAAATTGTATTCAAGTTGAGTTTGGGTGAAATATCACAAAAATTTACAGGTCGGGGGTCGTCAAATTTTCGAAAAATTTTAAATCTTTTATTTTGATATAAAGTGTTGTCAAACGACTTGTAGCAAACATTTATCATGTAATTTGAACAAAAATCGCAATTGCAATCGCTTAAGATCAAATTGTAATCAAGTTGAGTTTGGGTGAAAAATAACAAAAATTTACAGGTCGGGGGTCGTCAAATTTTCGAAAAATTTTAAATCTTTTATTTTGATATAAAGTGTTGTCAAACGACTTGTAGCAAACATTTATCATGCAATTTGAACAAAAATCGCAATTGCAATCGCTTAAGATCAAATTGTATTCAAGTTGAGTTTGGGTGAAATATCACAAAAATTTACAGGTCGGGGGTCGTCAAATTTTCGAAAAATTTTAAATCTTTTATTTTGATATAAAGTGTTGTCAAACGACTTGTAGCAAACATTTATCATGCAATTTGAACAAAAATCGCAATTGCAATCGCTTAAGATCAAATTGTATTCAAGTTGAGTTTGGGTGAAATATCACAAAAATTTACAGGTCGGGGGTCGTCAAATTTTCGAAAAATTTTAAATCTTTTATTTTGATATAAAGTGTTGTCAAACGACTTGTAGCAAACATTTATCATGCAATTTGAACAAAAATCGCAATTGCAATCGCTTAAGATAAAATTGTATTCAAGTTGAGTTTGGGTGAAAAATAACAAAAATTTACAGGTCGGGGGTCGTCAAATTTTCGAAAAATTTTAAATCTTTTATTTTGATATAAAGTGTTGTCAAACGACTTGTAGCAAACATTTATCATGCAATTTGAACAAAAATCGCAATTGCAATCGCTTAAGATAAAATTGTATTCAAGTTGAGTTTGGGTGAAATATCACAAAAATTTACAGGTCGGGGGTCGTCAAATTTTCGAAAAATTTTAAATCTTTTGTTTTGATATAAAGTGTTGTCAAACGACTTGTAGCAAACATTTATCATGCAATTTGAACAAAAATCGCAATTGCAATCGCTTAAGATCAAATTGTATTCAAGTTGAGTTTGGGGTGAAAAATAACAAAAATTTACAGGTCGGGGGTCGTCAAATTTTCGAAAAATTTTAAATCTTTTGTTTTGATATAAAGTGTTGTCAAACGACTTGTAGCAAACATTTATCATGCAATTTGAACAAAAATCGCAATTGCAATCGCTTAAGATCAAATTGTATTCAAGTTGAGTTTGGGTGAAAAATCACAAAAATTTACAGGTCGGGGGTCGTCAAATTTTCGAAAAATTTTAAATCTTTTATTTTGATATAAAGTGTTGTCAAACGACTTGTAGCAAACATTTATCATGCAATTTGAACAAAAATCGCAATTGCAATCGCTTAAGATAAAATTGTATTCAAGTTAAGTTTGGGTGAAATATCACAAAAATTTACAGGTCGGGGGTCGTCAAATTTTCGAAAAATTTTAAATCTTTTATTTTGATATGAAGTGTTGTCACACGACTTGTAGCAAACATTTATCATGCAATTTGAACAAAAATCGCAATTGCAATCGCTTAAGATCAAATTGTATTCAAGTTGAGTTTGGGTGAAAAATAACAAAAATTTACAGGTCGGGGGTCGTCAAATTTTCGAAAAATTTTAAATCTTTTATTTTGATATAAAGTGATGTCAAACGACTTGTATCAAACATTTATCATGCAATTTGAACAAAAATCGCAATTGCAATCGCTTAAGATAAAATTGTATTCAAGTTGAGTTTGGGTGAAATATCACAAAAATTTACAGGTCGGGGGTCGTCAAATTTTCGAAAAATTTTAAATCTTTTATTTTGATATAAAGTGTTGTCAAACGACTTGTAGCAAACATTTATCATGCAATTTGAACAAAAATCGCAATTGCAATCGCTTAAGATCAAATTGTATTCAAGTTGAGTTTGGGTGAAAAATAACAAAAATTTACAGGTCGGGGGTCGTCAAATTTTCGAAAAATTTTAAATCTTTTATTTTGATATAAAGTGTTGTCACACGACTTGTAGCAAACATTTATCATGCAATTTGAACAAAAATCGCAATTGCAATCGCTTAAGATCAAATTGTATTCAAGTTGAGTTTGGGTGAAAAATCACAAAAATTTACAGGTCGGGGGTCGTCAAATTTTCGAAAAATTTTAAATCTTTTATTTTGATATAAAGTGTTGTCACACGACTTGTAGCAAACATTTATCATGCAATTTGAACAAAAATCGCAATTGCAATCGCTTAAGATCAAATTGTATTCAAGTTGAGTTTGGGTGAAATATCACAAAAATTTACAGGTCGGGGGTCGTCAAATTTTCGAAAAATTTTAAATCTTTTATTTTGATATAAAGTGTTGTCACACGACTTGTAGCAAACATTTATCATGCAATTTGAACAAAAATCACAATTGCAATCGCTTAAGATCAAATTGTATTCAAGTTGAGTTTGGGTGAAAAATCACAAAAATTTACAGGTCGGGGGTCGTCAAATTTTCGAAAAATTTTAAATCTTTTATTTTGATATAAAGTGTTGTCAAACGACTTGTAGCAAACATTTATCATGCAATTTGAACAAAAATCGCAATTGCAATCGCTTAAGATAAAATTGTATTCAAGTTGAGTTTGGGTGAAATATCACAAAAATTTACAGGTCGGGGGTCGTCAAATTTTCGAAAAATTTTAAATCTTTTATTTTGATATAAAGTGTTGTCACACGACTTGTAGCAAACATTTATCATGCAATTTGAACAAAAATCGCAATTGCAATCGCTTAAGATCAAATTGTATTCAAGTTGAGTTTGGGTGAAAAATCACAAAAATTTACAGGTCGGGGGTCGTCAAATTTTCGAAAAATTTTAAATCTTTTATTTTGATATAAAGTGTTGTCACACGACTTGTAGCAAACATTTATCATGCAATTTGAACAAAAATCGCAATTGCAATCGCTTAAGATCAAATTGTATTCAAGTTGAGTTTGGGTGAAAAATCACAAAAATTTACAGGTCGGGGGTCGTCAAATTTTCGAAAAATTTTAAATCTTTTATTTTGATATAAAGTGTTGTCAAACGACTTGTAGCAAACATTTATCATGCAATTTGAACAAAAATCGCAATTGCAATCGCTTAAGATCAAATTGTATTCAAGTTGAGTTTGGGTGAAATATCACAAAAATTTACAGGTCGGGGGTCGTCAAATTTTCGAAAAATTTTAAATCTTTTATTTTGATATAAAGTGTTGTCACACGACTTGTAGCAAACATTTATCATGCAATTTGAACAAAAATCGCAATTGCAATCGCTTTAGATCAAATTGTATTCAAGTTGAGTTTGGGTGAAAAATCACAAAAATTTACAGGTCGGGGGTCGTCAAATTTTCGAAAAATTTTAAATCTTTTATTTTGATATAAAGTGTTGTCAAACGACTTGTAGCAAACATTTATCATGCAATTTGAACAAAAATCGCAATTGCAATCGCTTAAGATAAAATTGTATTCAAGTTGAGTTTGGGTGAAATATCACAAAAATTTACAGGTCGGGGGTCGTCAAATTTTGGAAAAATTTTAAATCTTTTATTTTGATATAAAGTGTTGTCACACGACTTGTAGCAAACATTTATCATGCAATTTGAACAAAAATCGCAATTGCAATCGCTTAAGATCAAATTGTATTCAAGTTGAGTTTGGGTGAAAAATAACAAAAATTTACAGGTCGGGGGTCGTCAAATTTTCGAAAAATTTTAAATCTTTTATTTTGATATAAAGTGTTGTCAAACGACTTGTAGCAAACATTTATCATGCAATTTGAACAAAAATCGCAATTGCAATCGCTTAAGATAAAATTGTATTCAAGTTGAGTTTGGGTGAAATATCACAAAAATTTACAGGTCGGGGGTCGTCAAATTTTCGAAAAATTTTAAATCTTTTATTTTGATATAAAGTGTTGTCACACGACTTGTAGCAAACATTTATCATGCAATTTGAACAAAAATCGCAATTGCAATCGCTTAAGATCAAATTGTATTCAAGTTGAGTTTGGGTGAAAAATCACAAAAATTTACAGGTCGGGGGTCGTCAAATTTTCGAAAAATTTTAAATCTTTTATTTTGATATAAAGTGTTGTCACACGACTTGTAGCAAACATTTATCATGCAATTTGAACAAAAATCGCAATTGCAATCGCTTAAGATCAAATTGTATTCAAGTTGAGTTTGGGTGAAAAATCACAAAAATTTACAGGTCGGGGGTCGTCAAATTTTCGAAAAATTTTAAATCTTTTATTTTGATATAAAGTGTTGTCAAACGACTTGTAGCAAACATTTATCATGCAATTTGAACAAAAATCGCAATTGCAATCGCTTAAGATCAAATTGTATTCAAGTTGAGTTTGGGTGAAATATCACAAAAATTTACAGGTCGGGGGTCGTCAAATTTTCGAAAAATTTTAAATCTTTTATTTTGATATAAAGTGTTGTCACACGACTTGTAGCAAACATTTATCATGCAATTTGAACAAAAATCGCAATTGCAATCGCTTAAGATCAAATTGTATTCAAGTTGAGTTTGGGTGAAAAATCACAAAAATTTACAGGTCGGGGGTCGTCAAATTTTCGAAAAATTTTAAATCTTTTATTTTGATATAAAGTGTTGTCAAACGACTTGTAGCAAACATTTATCATGCAATTTGAACAAAAATCGCAATTGCAATCGCTTAAGATAAAATTGTATTCAAGTTGAGTTTGGGTGAAATATCACAAAAATTTACAGGTCGGGGGTCGTCAAATTTTGGAAAAATTTTAAATCTTTTATTTTGATATAAAGTGTTGTCACACGACTTGTAGCAAACATTTATCATGCAATTTGAACAAAAATCGCAATTGCAATCGCTTAAGATCAAATTGTATTCAAGTTGAGTTTGGGTGAAAAATAACAAAAATTTACAGGTCGGGGGTCGTCAAATTTTCGAAAAATTTTAAATCTTTTGTTTTGATATAAAGTGTTGTCAAACGACTTGTAGCAAACATTTATCATGCAATTTGAACAAAAATCGCAATTGCAATCGCTTAAGATCAAATTGTATTCAAGTTGAGTTTGGGTGAAATATCACAAAAATTTACAGGTCGGAGGTCGTCAAATTTTCGAAAAATTTTAAATCTTTTATTTTGATATAAAGTGTTGTCACACGACTTGTAGCAAACATTTATCATGCAATTTGAACAAAAATCGCAATTGCAATCGCTTAAGATAAAATTGTATTCAAGTTGAGTTTGGGTGAAATATCACAAAAATTTACAGGTCGGGGGTCGTCAAATTTTCGAAAAATTTTAAATCTTTTATTTTGATATAAAGTGTTGTCAAACGACTTGTAGCAAACATTTATCATGCAATTTGAACAAAAATCGCAATTGCAATCGCTTAAGATAAAATTGTATTCAAGTTGAGTTTGGGTGAAATATCACAAAAATTTACAGGTCGGGGGTCGTCAAATTTTCGAAAAATTTTAAATCTTTTATTTTGATATAAAGTGTTGTCACACGACTTGTAGCAAACATTTATCATGCAATTTGAACAAAAATCGCAATTGCAATCGCTTAAGATCAAATTGTATTCAAGTTGAGTTTGGGTGAAAAATCACAAAAATTTACAGGTTGGGGGTCGTCAAATTTTCGAAAAATTTTAAATCTTTTATTTTGATATAAAGTGTTGTCAAACGACTTGTAGCAAACATTTATCATGCAATTTGAACAAAAATCGCAATTGCAATCGCTTAAGATCAAATTGTATTCAAGTTGAGTTTGGGTGAAATATCACAAAAATTTACAGGTCGGGGGTCGTCAAATTTTCGAAAAATTTTAAATCTTTTATTTTGATATAAAGTGTTGTCACACGACTTGTAGCAAACATTTATCATGCAATTTGAACAAAAATCGCAATTGCAATCGCTTAAGATCAAATTGTATTCAAGTTGAGTTTGGGTGAAAAATCACAAAAATTTACAGGTCGGGGGTCGTCAAATTTTCGAAAAATTTTAAATCTTTTATTTTGATATAAAGTGTTGTCAAACGACTTGTAGCAAACATTTATCATGCAATTTGAACAAAAATCGCAATTGCAATCGCTTAAGATAAAATTGTATTCAAGTTGAGTTTGGGTGAAATATCACAAAAATTTACAGGTCGGGGGTCGTCAAATTTTGGAAAAATTTTAAATCTTTTATTTTGATATAAAGTGTTGTCACACGACTTGTAGCAAACATTTATCATGCAATTTGAACAAAAATCGCAATTGCAATCGCTTAAGATCAAATTGTATTCAAGTTGAGTTTGGGTGAAAAATAACAAAAATTTACAGGTCGGGGGTCGTCAAATTTTCGAAAAATTTTAAATCTTTTGTTTTGATATAAAGTGTTGTCAAACGACTTGTAGCAAACATTTATCATGCAATTTGAACAAAAATCGCAATTGCAATCGCTTAAGATCAAATTGTATTCAAGTTGAGTTTGGGTGAAATATCACAAAAATTTACAGGTCGGGGGTCGTCAAATTTTCGAAAAATTTTAAATCTTTTATTTTGATATAAAGTGTTGTCACACGACTTGTAGCAAACATTTATCATGCAATTTGAACAAAAATCGCAATTGCAATCGCTTAAGATCAAATTGTATTCAAGTTGAGTTTGGGTGAAAAATAACAAAAATTTACAGGTCGGGGGTCGTCAAATTTTCGAAAAATTTTAAATCTTTTATTTTGATATAAAGTGTTGTCAAACGACTTGTAGCAAACATTTATCATGCAATTTGAACAAAAATCGCAATTGCAATCGCTTAAGATAAAATTGTATTCAAGTTGAGTTTGGGTGAAATATCACAAAAATTTACAGGTCGGGGGTCGTCAAATTTTGGAAAAATTTTAAATCTTTTATTTTGATATAAAGTGTTGTCAAACGACTTGTAGCAAACATTTATCATGCAATTTGAACAAAAATCGCAATTGCAATCGCTTAAGATAAAATTGTATTCAAGTTGAGTTTGGGTGAAATATCACAAAAATTTACAGGTCGGGGGTCGTCAAATTTTCGAAAAATTTTAAATCTTTTATTTTGATATAAAGTGTTGTCACACGACTTGTAGCAAACATTTATCATGCAATTTGAACAAAAATCGCAATTGCAATCACTTAAGATCAAATTGTATTCAAGTTGAGTTTGGGTGAAAAATAACAAAAATTTACAGGTCGGGGGTCGTAAAATTGTCGAAAAATTTTAAATCTTTTGTTTTGATATAAAGTGTTGTCAAACGACTTGTAGCAAACATTTATCATGCAATTTGAACAAAAATCGCAATTGCAATCGCTTAAGATCAAATTGTATTCAAGTTGAGTTTGGGTGAAATATCACAAAAATTTACAGGTCGGGGGTCGTCAAATTTTCGAAAAATTTTAAATCTTTTATTTTGATATAAAGTGGTGTCACACGACTTGTAGCAAACATTTATCATGCAATTTGAACAAAAATCGCAATTGCAATCGCTTAAGATAAAATTGTATTCAAGTTGAGTTTGGGTGAAATATCACAAAAATTTACAGGTCGGGGGTCGTCAAATTTTCGAAAAATTTTAAATCTTTTATTTTGATATAAAGTGTTGTCACACGACTTGTAGCAAACATTTATCATGCAATTTGAACAAAAATCGCAATTGCAAACGCTTAAGATCAAATTGTATTCAAGTTGAGTTTGGGTGAAAAATGACAAAAATTTACAGGTCGGGGGTCGTCAAATTTTCGAAAAATTTTAAATCTTTTATTTTGATATAAAGTGTTGTCACACGACTTGTAGCAAACATTTATCATGCAATTTGAACAAAAATCGCAATTGCAATCGCTTAAGATCAAATTGTATTCAAGTTGAGTTTGGGTGAAATATCACAAAAATTTACAGGTCGGGGGTCGTCAAATTTTCGAAAAATTTTAAATCTTTTATTTTGATATAAAGTGTTGTCACACGACTTGTAGCAAACATTTATCATGCAATTTGAACAAAAATCGCAATTGCAATCGCTTAAGATAAAATTGTATTCAAGTTGAGTTTGGGTGAAATATCACAAAAATTTACAGGTCGGGGGTCGTCAAATTTTCGAAAAATTTTAAATCTTTTATTTTGATATAAAGTGTTGTCACACGACTTGTAGCAAACATTTATCATGCAATTTGAACAAAAATCGCAATTGCAATCGCTTAAGATCAAATTGTATTCAAGTTGAGTTTGGGTGAAAAATAACAAAAATTTACAGGTCGGGGGTCGTCAAATTTTCGAAAAATTTTAAATCTTTTTTTTTGATATAAAATGTTGTCAAACGACTTGTAGCAAACATTTATCATGCAATTTGAACAAAAATCGCAATTGCAATCGCTTAAGATCAAATTGTATTCAAGTTGAGTTTGGGTGAAAAATAACAAAAATTTACAGGTCGTCAAATTTTCGAAAAATTTTAAATCTTTTGTTTTGATATAAAGTGTTGTCAAACGACTTGTAGCAAACATTTATCATGCAATTTGAACAAAAATCGCAATTGCAATCGCTTAAGATCAAATTGTATTCAAGTTGAGTTTGGGTGAAAAATAACAAAAATTTACAGGTCGGGGGTCGTCAAATCTTTTGTTTTGATATAAAGTGTTGTCAAACGACTTGTAGCAAACATTTATCATGCAATTTGAACAAAAATCGCAATTGCAATCGCATAAAATCAAATTGTATTCAAGTTGAGTTTGGGTGAAATATCACAAAAATTTACAGGTCGGGGGTCGTCAAATTTTCGAAAAATTTTAAATCTTTTATTTTGATATAAAGTGTTGTCACACGACTTGTAGCAAACATTTATCATGCAATTTGAACAAAAATCGCAATTGCAATCGCTTAAGATCAAATTGTATTCAAGTTGAGTTTGGGTGAAATATCACAAAAATTTACAGGTCGGGGGTCGTCAAATTTTCGAAAAATTTTAAATCTTTTGTTTTGATATAAAGTGTTGTCAAACGACTTGTAGCAAACATTTATCATGCAATTTGAACAAAAATCGCAATTGCAATCGCTTAAGATCAAATTGTATTCAAGTTGAGTTTGGGTGAAATATCACAAAAATTTACAGGTCGGGGGTCGTAAAATTGTCGAAAAATTTTAAATCTTTTGTTTTGATATAAAGTGTTGTCAAACGACTTGTAGCAAACATTTATCATGCAATTTGAACAAAAATCGCAATTGCAATCGCTTAAGATCAAATTGTATTCAAGTTGAGTTTGGGTGAAATATCACAAAAATTTACAGGTCGGGGGTCGTCAAATTTTCGAAAAATTTTAAATCTTTTATTTTGATATAAAGTGGTGTCACACGACTTGTAGCAAACATTTATCATGCAATTTGAACAAAAATCGCAATTGCAATCGCTTAAGATAAAATTGTATTCAAGTTGAGTTTGGGTGAAATATCACAAAAATTTACAGGTCGGGGGTCGTCAAATTTTCGAAAAATTTTAAATCTTTTATTTTGATATAAAGTGTTGTCACACGACTTGTAGCAAACATTTATCATGCAATTTGAACAAAAATCGCAATTGCAAACGCTTAAGATCAAATTGTATTCAAGTTGAGTTTGGGTGAAAAATGACAAAAATTTACAGGTCGGGGGTCGTCAAATTTTCGAAAAATTTTAAATCTTTTATTTTGATATAAAGTGTTGTCACACGACTTGTAGCAAACATTTATCATGCAATTTGAACAAAAATCGCAATTGCAATCGCTTAAGATCAAATTGTATTCAAGTTGAGTTTGGGTGAAATATCACAAAAATTTACAGGTCGGGGGTCGTCAAATTTTCGAAAAATTTTAAATCTTTTATTTTGATATAAAGTGTTGTCACACGACTTGTAGCAAACATTTATCATGCAATTTGAACAAAAATCGCAATTGCAATCGCTTAAGATAAAATTGTATTCAAGTTGAGTTTGGGTGAAATATCACAAAAATTTACAGGTCGGGGGTCGTCAAATTTTCGAAAAATTTTAAATCTTTTATTTTGATATAAAGTGTTGTCACACGACTTGTAGCAAACATTTATCATGCAATTTGAACAAAAATCGCAATTGCAATCGCTTAAGATCAAATTGTATTCAAGTTGAGTTTGGGTGAAAAATAACAAAAATTTACAGGTCGGGGGTCGTCAAATTTTCGAAAAATTTTAAATCTTTTTTTTTGATATAAATTGTTGTCAAACGACTTGTAGCAAACATTTATCATGCAATTTGAACAAAAATCGCAATTGCAATCGCTTAAGATCAAATTGTATTCAAGTTGAGTTTGGGTGAAAAATAACAAAAATTTACAGGTCGTCAAATTTTCGAAAAATTTTAAATCTTTTGTTTTGATATAAAGTGTTGTCAAACGACTTGTAGCAAACATTTATCATGCAATTTGAACAAAAATCGCAATTGCAATCGCTTAAGATCAAATTGTATTCAAGTTGAGTTTGGGTGAAAAATAACAAAAATTTACAGGTCGGGGGTCGTCAAATCTTTTGTTTTGATATAAAGTGTTGTCAAACGACTTGTAGCAAACATTTATCATGCAATTTGAACAAAAATCGCAATTGCAATCGCATAAAATCAAATTGTATTCAAGTTGAGTTTGGGTGAAATATCACAAAAATTTACAGGTCGGGGGTCGTCAAATTTTCGAAAAATTTTAAATCTTTTATTTTGATATAAAGTGTTGTCACACGACTTGTAGCAAACATTTATCATGCAATTTGAACAAAAATCGCAATTGCAATCGCTTAAGATCAAATTGTATTCAAGTTGAGTTTGGGTGAAATATCACAAAAATTTACAGGTCGGGGGTCGTCAAATTTTCGAAAAATTTTAAATCTTTTGTTTTGATATAAAGTGTTGTCAAACGACTTGTAGCAAACATTTATCATGCAATTTGAACAAAAATCGCAATTGCAATCGCTTAAGATCAAATTGTATTCAAGTTGAGTTTGGGTGAAATATCACAAAAATTTACAGGTCGGGGGTCGTCAAATTTTCGAAAAATTTTAAATCTTTTATTTTGATATAAAGTGTTGTCACACGACTTGTAGCAAACATTTATCATGCAATTTGAACAAAAATCGCAATTGCAATCGCTTAAGATCAAATTGTATTCAAGTTGAGTTTGGGTGAAAAATAACAAAAATTTACAGGTCGGGGGTCGTCAAATTTTCGAAAAATTTTAAATCTTTTATTTTGAAATAAAGTGTTGTCAAACGACTTGTAGCAAACATTTATCATGCAATTTGAACAAAAATCGCAATTGCAATCGCTTAAGATAAAATTGTATTCAAGTTGAGTTTGGGTGAAATATCACAAAAATTTACAGGTCGGGGGTCGTCAAATTTTGGAAAAATTTTAAATCTTTTATTTTGATATAAAGTGCTGTCAAACGACTTGTAGCAAACATTTATCATGCAATTTGAACAAAAATCGCAATTGCAATCGCTTAAGATCAAATTGTATTCAAGTTGAGTTTGGGTGAATATCACAAAAATTTACAGGTCGGGGGTCGTCAAATTTTCGAAAAATTTTAAATCTTTTATTTTGATATAAAGTGTTGTCACACGACTTGTAGCAAACATTTATCATGCAATTTGAACAAAAATCGCAATTGCAATCGCTTAAGATCAAATTGTATTCAAGTTGAGTTTGGGTGAAAAATAACAAAAATTTACAGGTCGGGGGTCGTCAAATTTTCGAAAAATTTTAAATCTTTTATTTTGATATAAAGTGTTGTCACACGACTTGTAGCAAACATTTATCATGCAATTTGAACAAAAATCGCAATTGCAATCGCTTAAGATCAAATTGTATTCAAGTTGAGTTTGGGTGAAAAATCAAAAAAATTTACATGTCGAGGGTCGTCAAATTTTCGAAAAATTTTAAATCTTTTATTTTGATATAAAGTGTTGTCAAACGACTTGTAGCAAACATTTATCATGCAATTTGAACAAAAATCGCAATTGCAGTCGCTTAAGATAAAATTGTATTCAAGTTGAGTTTGGGTGAAATATCACAAAAATTTACAGGTCGGGGGTCGTCAAATTTTCGAAAAATTTTAAATCTTTTATTTTGATATAAAGTGTTGTCAAACGACTTGTAGCAAACATTTATCATGCAATTTGAACAAAAATCGCAATTGCAATCGCTTAAGATAAAATTGTATTCAAGTTGAGTTTGGGTGAAATATCACAAAAATTTACAGGTCGGGGGTCGTCAAATTTTCGAAAAATTTTAAATCTTTTATTTTGATATAAAGTGTTGTCACACGACTTGTAGCAAACATTTATCATGCAATTTGAACAAAAATCGCAATTGCAATCGCTTAAGATCAAATTGTATTCAAGTTGAGTTTGGGTTGGGTGAAAAATCACAAAAATTTACAGGTCGGGGGTCGTCAAATTTTCGAAAAATTTTAAATCTTTTGTTTTGATATAAAGTGTTGTCAAACGACTTGTAGCAAACATTTATCATGCAATTTGAACAAAAATCGCAATTGCAATCGCTTAAGATCAAATTGTATTCAAGTTGAGTTTGGGTGAAATATCACAAAAATTTTCAGGTCGGGGGTCGTCAAATTTTCGAAAAATTTTAAATCTTTTATTTTGATATAAAGTGTTGTCAAACGACTTGTAGCAAACATTTATCATGCAATTTGAACAAAAATCGCAATTGCAATCGCTTAAGATCAAATTGTATTCAAGTTGAGTTTGGGTGAAAAAAAACAAAAATTTACAGGTCGGGGGTCGTCCAATTTTCGAAAAATTTTAAATCTTTTATTTTGATATAAAGTGTTGTCAAACGACTTGTAGCAAACATTTATCATGTAATTTGAACAAAAATCGCAATTGCAATCGCTTTAGATCAAATTGTATTCAAGTTGAGTTTGGGTGAAATATCACAAAAATTTACAGGTCGGGGGTCGTCAAATTTTCGAAAAGTTTTAAATCTTTTGTTTTGATATAAAGTGTTGTCAAACGACTTGTAGCAAACATTTATCATGCAATTTGAACAAAAATCGCAATTGCAATCGCTTAAGATCAAATTGTATTTAAGTTGAGTTTGGGTGAAATATCACAAAAATTTACAGGCCGGGGGTCGTCAAATTTTCGAAAAATTTTAAATCTTTTATTTTGATATAAAGTGTTGTCACACGACTTGTAGCAAACATTTATCATGCAATTTGAACAAAAATCGCAATTGCAATCGCTTAAGATCAAATTGTATTCAAGTTGAGTTTGGGTGAAAAATAACAAAAATTTACAGGTCGGGGGTCGTCAAATTTTCGAAAAATTTTAAATCTTTTATTTTGATATAAAGTGTTGTCAAACGACTTGTAGCAAACATTTATCATGCAATTTGAACAAAAATCGCAATTGCAATCGCTTAAGATCAAATTGTATTCAAGTTGAGTTTGGGTGAAAAAAAACAAAAATTTACAGGTCGGGGGTCGTCAAATTTTCGAAAAATTTTAAATCTTTTATTTGGATATAAAGTGTTGTCAAACGACTTGTAGCAAACATTTATCATGTAATTTGAACAAAAATCGCAATTGCAATCGCTTAAGATCAAATTGTATTCAAGTTGAGTTTGGGTGAAAAAAAACAAAAATTTACAGGTCGGGGGTCGTCAAATTTTCGAAAAATTTTAAATCTTTTATTTTGATATAAAGTGTTGTCACACGACTTGTAGCAAACATTTATCATGCAATTTGAACAAAAATCGCAATTGCAATCGCTTAAGATCAAATTGTATTCAAGTTGAGTTTGGGTGAAAAATAACAAAAATTTACAGGTCGGGGGTCGTCAAATTTTCGAAAAATTTTAAATCTTTTGTTTTGATATAAAGTGTTGTCAAACGACTTGTAGCAAACATTTATCATGCAATTTGAACAAAAATCGCAATTGCAATCGCTTAAGATAAAATTGTATTCAAGTTGAGTTTGGGTGAAATATCACAAAAATTTACAGGTCGGGGGTCGTCAAATTTTCGAAAAATTTTAAATCTTTTATTTTGATATAAAGTGTTGTCACACGACTTGTAGCAAACATTTATCATGCAATTTGAACAAAAATCGCAATTGCAATCGCTTAAGATCAAATTGTATTCAAGTTGAGTTTGGGTGAAAAATAACAAAAATTTACAGGTTCAAATTGTATTCAAGTTGAGTTTGGGTGAAAAATAACAAAAATTTACAGGTCGGGGGTCGTCAAATCTTTTGTTTTGATATAAAGTGTTGTCAAACGACTTGTAGCAAACATTTATCATGCAATTTGAACAAAAATCGCAATTGCAATCGCATAAAATCAAATTGTATTCAAGTTGAGTTTGGGTGAAATATCACAAAAATTTACAGGTCGGGGGTCGTCAAATTTTCGAAAAATTTTAAATCTTTTATTTTGATATAAAGTGTTGTCACACGACTTGTAGCAAACATTTATCATGCAATTTGAACAAAAATCGCAATTGCAATCGCTTAAGATCAAATTGTATTCAAGTTGAGTTTGGGTGAAATATCACAAAAATTTACAGGTCGGGGGTCGTCAAATTTTCGAAAAATTTTAAATCTTTTATTTTGATATAAAGTGTTGTCACACGACTTGTAGCAAACATTTATCATGCAATTTGAACAAAAATCGCAATTGCAATCGCTTAAGATCAAATTGTATTCAAGTTGAGTTTGGGTGAAAAATAACAAAAATTTACAGGTCGGGGGTCGTCAAATTTTCGAAAAATTTTAAATCTTTTATTTTGAAATAAAGTGTTGTCAAACGACTTGTAGCAAACATTTATCATGCAATTTGAACAAAAATCGCAATTGCAATCGCTTAAGATAAAATTGTATTCAAGTTGAGTTTGGGTGAAATATCACAAAAATTTACAGGTCGGGGGTCGTCAAATTTTGGAAAAATTTTAAATCTTTTATTTTGATATAAAGTGCTGTCAAACGACTTGTAGCAAACATTTATCATGCAATTTGAACAAAAATCGCAATTGCAATCGCTTAAGATCAAATTGTATTCAAGTTGAGTTTGGGTGAATATCACAAAAATTTACAGGTCGGGGGTCGTCAAATTTTCGAAAAATTTTAAATCTTTTATTTTGATATAAAGTGTTGTCACACGACTTGTAGCAAACATTTATCATGCAATTTGAACAAAAATCGCAATTGCAATCGCTTAAGATCAAATTGTATTCAAGTTGAGTTTGGGTGAAAAATAACAAAAATTTACAGGTCGGGGGTCGTCAAATTTTCGAAAAATTTTAAATCTTTTATTTTGATATAAAGTGTTGTCACACGACTTGTAGCAAACATTTATCATGCAATTTGAACAAAAATCGCAATTGCAATCGCTTAAGATCAAATTGTATTCAAGTTGAGTTTGGGTGAAAAATCAAAAAAATTTACAGGTCGAGGGTCGTCAAATTTTCGAAAAATGTTAAATGTTTTATTTTGATATAAAGTGTTGTCAAACGACTTGTAGCAAACATTTATCATGCAATTTGAACAAAAATCGCAATTGCAGTCGCTTAAGATAAAATTGTATTCAAGTTGAGTTTGGGTGAAATATCACAAAAATTTACAGGTCGGGGGTCGTCAAATTTTCGAAAAATTTTAAATCTTTTATTTTGATATAAAGTGTTGTCAAACGACTTGTAGCAAACATTTATCATGCAATTTGAACAAAAATCGCAATTGCAATCGCTTAAGATAAAATTGTATTCAAGTTGAGTTTGGGTGAAATATCACAAAAATTTACAGGTCGGGGGTCGTCAAATTTTCGAAAAATTTTAAATCTTTTGTTTTGATATAAAGTGTTGTCAAACGACTTGTAGCAAACATTTATCATGCAATTTGAACAAAAATCGCAATTGCAATCGCTTAAGATCAAATTGTATTCAAGTTGAGTTTGGGTGAAATATCACAAAAATTTACAGGTCGGGGGTCGTCAAATTTTCGAAAAATTTTAAATCTTTTATTTTGATATGAAGTGTTGTCACACGACTTGTAGCAAACATTTATCATGCAATTTGAACAAAAATCGCAATTGCAATCGCTTAAGATCAAATTGTATTCAAGTTGAGTTTGGGTGAAAAATAACAAAAATTTACAGGTCGGGGGTCGTCAAATTTTCGAAAAATTTTAAATCTTTTATTTTGATATAAAGTGTTGTCAAACGACTTGTAGCAAACATTTATCATGCAATTTGAACAAAAATCGCAATTGCAATCGCTTAAGATCAAATTGTATTCAAGTTGAGTTTGGGTGAAAAAAAACAAAAATTTACAGGTCGGGGGTCGTCAAATTTTCGAAAAATTTTAAATCTTTTATTTGGATATAAAGTGTTGTCAAACGACTTGTAGCAAACATTTATCATGTAATTTGAACAAAAATCGCAATTGCAATCGCTTAAGATCAAATTGTATTCAAGTTGAGTTTGGGTGAAAAATAACAAAAATTTACAGGTCGGGGGTCGTCAAATTTTCGAAAAATTTTAAATCTTTTATTTTGATATAAAGTGTTGTCACACGACTTGTAGCAAACATTTATCATGCAATTTGAACAAAAATCGCAATTGCAATCGCTTAAGATCAAATTGTATTCAAGTTGAGTTTGGGTGAAAAATAACAAAAATTTACAGGTCGGGGGTCGTCAAATTTTCGAAAAATTTTAAATCTTTTGTTTTGATATAAAGTGTTGTCAAACGACTTGTAGCAAACATTTATCATACAATTTGAACAAAAATCGCAATTGCAATCGCTTAAGATCAAATTGTATTCAAGTTGAGTTTGGGTGAAAAATAACAAAAATTTAAAGGTCGGGGGTCGTCAAATTTTCGAAAAATTTTAAATCTTTTGTTTTGATATAAAGTGTTGTCAAACGACTTGTAGCAAACATTTATCATGCAATTTGAACAAAAATCGCAATTGCAATCGCTTAAGATCAAATTGTATTCAAGTTGAGTTTGGGTGAAAAATCACAAAAATTTACAGGTCGGGGGTCGTCAAATTTTCGAAAAATTTTAAATCTTTTATTTTGATATAAAGAGTTGTCACAGGACTTGTAGCAAACATTTATCATGCAATTTGAACAAAAATCGCAATTGCAATCGCTTAAGATCAAATTGTATTCAAGTTGAGTTTGGGTGAAAAATAACAAAAATTTACAGGTCGGGGGTCGTCAAATTTTCGAAAAATTTTAAATCTTTTGTTTTGATATAAAGTGTTGTCAAACGACTTGTAGCAAACATTAATCATGCAATTTGAACAAAAATCGCAATTGCAATCGCTTAAGATCAAATTGTTTTCAAGTTGAGTTTGGGTGAAAAATAACAAAAATTTACAGGTCGGGGGTCGTAAAATTTTCGAAAAATTTTAAATCTTTTGTTTTGATATAAAGTGTTGTCAAACGACTTGTAGCAAACATTTATCATGCAATTTGAACAAAAATCGCAATTGCAATCGCTTAAGATCAAATTGTATTCAAGTTGAGTTTGGGTGAAAAATAACAAAAATTTACAGGTCGGGGGTCGTCAAATTTTCGAAAAATTTTAAATCTTTTATTTTGATATAAAGAGTTGTCACACGACTTGTAGCAAACATTTATCATGCAATTTGAACAAAAATCGCAATTGCAATCGCTTAAGATCAAATTGTATTCAAGTTGAGGTTGGGTGAAAAATAACAAAAATTTACAGGTCGGGGGTCGTCAAATTTTCGAAAAATTTTAAATCTTTTATTTTGATATAAAGTGTTGTCACACGACTTGTAGCAAACATTTATCATGCAATTTGAACAAAAATCGCAATTGCAATCGCTTAAGATCAAATTGTATTCAAGTTGAGTTTGGGTGAAAAATAACAAAAATTTACAGGTCGGGGGTCGTCAAATTTTCGAAAAATTTTAAATCTTTTATTTTGATATAAAGTGTTGTCAAACGACTTGTAGCAAACATTTATCATGCAATTTGAACAAAAATCGCAATTGCAATCGCTTAAGATCAAATTGTATTCAAGTTGAGTCTGGGTGAAAAATAACAAAAATTTACAGGTCGGGGGTCGTCAAATTTTCGAAAAATTTTAAATCTTTTATTTTGATATAAAGTGTTGTCAAGCGACTTGTAGCAAACATTTATCATGCAATTTGAACAAAAATCGCAAATGCAATCGCTTAAGATCAAATTGTATTCAAGTTGAGTTTGGGTGAAATATCACAAAAATTTACAGGTCGGGGGTCGTCAAATTTTCGAAAAATTTTAAATCTTTTATTTTGATATAAAGTGTTGTCACACGACTTGTAGCAAACATTTATCATGCAATTTGAACAAAAATCGCAATTGCAATCGCTTAAGATCAAATTGTATTCAAGTTGAGTTTGGGTGAAAAATAACAAAAATTTACAGGTCGGGGGTCGTCAAATTTTCGAAAAATTTTAAATCTTTTATTTTGATATAAAGTGTTGTCACACGACTTGTAGCAAACATTTATCATGCAATTTGAACAAAAATCGCAATTGCAATCGCTTAAGATCAAATTGTATTCAAGTTGAGTTTGGGTGAAATATCACAAAAATTTACAGGTCGGGGGTCGTCAAATTTTCGAAAAATTTTAAATCTTTTATTTTGATATAAAGTGTTGTCACACGACTTGTAGCAAACATTTATCATGCAATTTGAACAAAAATCGCAATTGCAATCGCTTAAGATCAAGTTGTATTCAAGTTGAGTTTGGGTGAAAAATCACAAAAATTTACTGGTCGGGGGTCGTCAAGTTTTCGAAAAATTTTAAATCTTTTATTTTGATATAAAGTGTTGTTAAACGACTTGTAGCAAACATTTATCATGCAATTTGAACAAAAATCGCAATTGCAATCGCTTAAGATAAAATTGTATTCAAGTTGAGTTTGGGTGAAATATCACAAAAATTTACAGGTCGGGGGTCGTCAAATTTTCGAAAAATTTTAAATCTTTTATTTTGATATAAAGTGTTGTCAAACGACTTGTAGCAAACATTTATCATGTAATTTGAACAAAAATCGCAATTGCAATCGCTTAAGATCAAATTGTATTCAAGTTGAGTTTGGGTGAAAAATAACAAAAATTTACAGGTCGGGGGTCGTCAAATTTTCGAAAAATTTTAAATCTTTTATTTTGATATAAAGTGTTGTCACACGACTTGTAGCAAACATTTATCATGCAATTTGAACAAAAATCGCAATGGCAATCGCTTAAGATCAAATTGTATTCAAGTTGAATTTGGGTGAAATATCATAAAAATTTACAGGTCGGGGGTCGTCAAATTTTCGAAAAATTTTAAATCTTTTATTTTGATATAAAGTGTTGTCACACGACTTGTAGCAAACATTTATCATGCAATTTGAACAAAAATCGCAATTGCAATCGCTTAAGATCAAATTGTATTCAAGTTGAGTTTGGGTGAAAAATAACAAAAATTTACAGGTCGGGGGTCGTCAAATTTTCGAAAAATTTTAAATCTTTTATTTTGATATAAAGTGTTGTCAAACGACTTGTAGCAAACATTTATCATGCAATTTGAACAAAAATCGCAATTGCAATCGCTTAAGATCAAATTGTATTCAAGTTGAGTTTGGGTGAAATATCACAAAAATTTACAGGTCGGGGGTCGTCAAATTTTCGAAAAATTTTAAATCTTTTATTTTGATATAAAGTGTTGTCACACGACTTGTAGCAAACATTTATCATGCAATTTGAACAAAAATCGCAATTGCGATCGCTTAAGATCAAATTGTATTCAAGTTGAGTTTGGGTGAAAAATAACAAAAATTTACAGGTCGGGGGTCGTCAAATTTTCGAAAAATTTTAAATCTTTTATTTTGATATAAAGTGTTGTCACACGACTTGTAGCAAACATTTATCATGCAATTTGAACAAAAATCGCAATTGCAATCGCTTAAGATCAAATTGTATTCAAGTTGAGTTTGGGTGAAAAATAACAAAAATTTACAGGTCGGGGGTCGTCAAATTTTCGAAAAATTTTAAATCTTTTATTTTGATATAAAGTGTTGTCAAACGACTTGTAGCAAACATTTATCATGCAATTTGAACAAAAATCGCAATTGCAATCGCTTAAGATCAAATTGTATTCAAGTTGAGTTTGGGTGAAATATCACAAAAATTTACAGGTCGGGGGTCGTCAAATTTTCGAAAAATTTTAAATCTTTTATTTTGATATAAAGTGTTGTCACACGACTTGTAGCAAACATTTATCATGCAATTTGAACAAAAATCGCAATTGCAATCGCTTAAGATCAAATTGTATTCAAGTTGAGTTTGGGTGAAAAATCACAAAAATTTACAGGTCGGGGGTCGTCAAATTTTCGAAAAATTTTAAATCTTTTATTTTGATATAAAGTGTTGTCAAACGACTTGTAGCAAACATTTATCATGCAATTTGAACAAAAATCGCAATTGCAATCGCTTAAGATAAAATTGTATTCAAGTTGAGTTTGGGTGAAATATCACAAAAATTTACAGGTCGGTGGTCGTCAAATTTTCGAAAAATTTTAAATCTTTTATTTTGATATAAAGTGTTGTCAAACGACTTGTAGCAAACATTTATCATGCAATTTGAACAAAAATCGCAATTGCAATCGCTTAAGATAAAATTGTGTTCAAGTTGAGTTTGGGTGAAATATCACAAAAATTTACAGGTCGTCAAATTTTCGAAAAATTTTAAATCTTTTATTTTGATATAAAGTGTTGTCACACGACTTGTAGCAAACATTTATCATGCAATTTGAACAAAAATCGCAATTGCAATCGCTTAAGATCAAATTGTATTCAAGTTGAGTTTGGGTGAAAAATCACAAAAATTTACAGGTCGGGGGTCGTCAAATTTTCGAAAAATTTTAAATCTTTTATTTTGATATAAAGTGTTGTCAAACGACTTGTAGCAAACATTTATCATGCAATTTGAACAAAAATCGCAATTGCAATCGCTTAAGATAAAATTGTATTCAAGTTGAGTTTGGGTGAAATATCACAAAAATTTACAGGTCGGGGGTCGTCAAATTTTCGAAAAATTTTAAATCTTTTATTTTGATATAAAGTGTTGTCAAACGACTTGTAGCAAACATTTATCATGCAATTTGAACAAAAATCGCAATTGCAATCGCTTAAGATAAAATTGTATTCAAGTTGAGTTTGGGTGAAATATCACAAAAATTTACAGGTCGGGGGTCGTCAAATTTTCGAAAAATTTTAAATCTTTTATTTTGATATAAAGTGTTGTCACACGACTTGTAGCAAACATTTATCATGCAATTTGAACAAAAATCGCAATTGCAATCGCTTAAGATCAAATTGTATTCAAGTTGAGTTTGGGTGAAAGTAACAAAAATTTACAGGTCGGGGGTCGTCAAATTTTCGAAAAATTTTAAATCTTTTATTTTGATATAAAGTGTTGTCAAACGACTTGTAGCAAACATTTATCATGCAATTTGAACAAAAATCGCAATTACAATCGCTTAAGATCAAATTGTATTCAAGTTGAGTTTGGGTGAAAAAAAACAAAAATTTACAGGTCGGGGGTCGTCAAATTTTCGAAAAATTTTAAATCTTTTATTTTGATATAAAGTGTTGTCAAACGACTTGTAGCAAACATTTATCATGTAATTTGAACAAAAATCGCAATTGCAATCGCTTAAGATCAAATTGTATTCAAGTTGAGTTTGGGTGAAAAATAACAAAAATTTACAGGTCGGGGGTCGTCAAATTTTCGAAAAATTTTAAATCTTTTATTTTGATATAAAGTGTTGTCAAACGACTTGTAGCAAACATTTATCATGCAATTTGAACAAAAATCGCAATTGCAATCGCTTAAGATCAAATTGTATTCAAGTTGAGTTTGGGTGAAATATCACAAAAATTTACAGGTCGGGAGTCGTCAAATTTTCGAAAAATTTTAAATCTTTTATTTTGATATAAAGTGTTGTCACACGACTTGTAGCAAACATTTATCATGCAATTTGAACAAAAATCGCAATTGCAATCGCTTAAGATAAAATTGTATTCAAGTTGAGTTTGGGTGAAATATCACAAAAATTTACAGGTCGGGGGTCGTCAAATTTTCGAAAAATTTTAAATCTTTTATTTTGATATAAAGTGTTGTCAAACGACTTGTAGCAAACATTTATCATGTAATTTGAACAAAAATCGCAATTGCAATCGCTTAAGATCAAATTGTATTCAAGTTGAGTTTGGGTGAAAAATAACAAAAATTTACAGGTCGGGGGTCGTCAAATTTTCGAAAAATTTTAAATCTTTTATTTTGATATAAAGTGTTGTCAAACGACTTGTAGCAAACATTTATCATGTAATTTGAACAAAAATCGCAATTGCAATCGCTTAAGATAAAATTGTATTCAAGTTGAGTTTGGGTGAAATATCACAAAAATTTACAGGTCGGGGGTCGTCAAATTTTCGAAAAATTTTAAATCTTTTATTTTGATATAAAGTGTTGTCAAACGACTTGTAGCAAACATTTATCATGTAATTTGAACAAAAATCGCAATTGCAATCGCTTAAGATAAAATTGTATTCAAGTTGAGTTTGGGTGAAATATCACAAAAATTTACAGGTCGGGGGTCGTCAAATTTTCGAAAAATTTTAAATCTTTTATTTTGATATAAAGTGTTGTCAAACGACTTGTAGCAAACATTTATCATGTAATTTGAACAAAAATCGCAATTGCAATCGCTTAAGATAAAATTGTATTCAAGTTGAGTTTGGGTGAAAAATAACAAAAATTTACAGGTCGGGGGTCGTCAAATTTTCGAAAAATTTTAAATCTTTTATTTTGATATAAAGTGTTGTCACACGACTTGTAGCAAACATTTATCATGCAATTGGAACAAAAATCGCAATTGCAATTGCTTAAGATCAAATTGTATTCAAGTTGAGTTTGGGTGAAAAATAACAAAAATTTACAGGTCGGGGGTCGTCAAATTTTCGAAAAATTTTAAATCTTTTATTTTGATATAAAGTGTTGTCACACGACTTGTAGCAAACATTTATCATGCAATTTGAACAAAAATCGCAATTGCAATCGCTTAAGATCAAATTGTATTCAAGTTGAGTTTGGGTGAAAAATAACAAAAATTTACAGGTCGGGGGTCGTCAAATTTTCGAAAAATTTTAAATCTTTTATTTTGATATAAAGTGTTGTCACACGACTTGTAGCAAACATTTATCATGCAATTTGAACAAAAATCGCAATTGCAATAGCTTAAGATCAAATTGTATTCAAGTTGAGTTTAGGTGAAAAATAACAAAAATTTACAGGTCGGGGGTCGTCAAATTTTCGAAAAATTTTAAATCTTTTATTTTGATATAAAGTGTTGTCAAACGACTTGTAGCAAACATTTATCATGCAATTTGAACAAAAATCGCAAGTGCAATCGCTTAAGATCAAATTGTATTCAAGTTGAGTTTGGGTGAAAAATAACAAAAATTTACAGGTCGGGGGTCGTCAAATTTTCGAAAAATGTTAAATCTTTTATTTTGATATAAAGTGTTGTCACACGACTTGTAGCAAACATTTATCATGCAATTGGAACAAAAATCGCAATTGCAATTGCTTAAGATCAAATTGTATTCAAGTTGGGTTTGGGTGAAAAATAACAAAAATTTACAGGTCGGGGGTCGTCAAATTTTCGAAAAATTTTAAATCTTTTATTTTGATATAAAGTGTTGTCACACGACTTGTAGCAAACATTTATCATGCAATTTGAACAAAAATCGCAATTGCAATCGCTTAAGATCAAATTGTATTCAAGTTGAGTTTGGGTGAAATATCACAAAAATTTACAGGTCGGGAGTCGTCAAATTTTCGAAAAATTTTAAATCTTTTATTTTGATATAAAGTGTTGTCACACGACTTGTAGCAAACATTTATCATGCAATTTGAACAAAAATCGCAATTGCAATCGCTTAAGATCAAATTGTATTCAAGTTGAGTTTGGGTGAAAAATAACAAAAATTTACAGGTCGGGGGTCGTCAAATTTTCGAAAAATTTTAAATCTTTTATTTTGATATAAAGTGTTGTCAAACGACTTGTAGCAAACATTTATCATGCAATTTGAACAAAAATCGCAATTGCAATCGCTTAAGATAAAATTGTATTCAAGTTAAGTTTGGGTGAAATATCACAAAAATTTACAGGTCGGGGGTCGTCAAATTTTCGAAAAATTTTAAATCTTTTATTTTGATATAAAGTGTTGTCAAACGACTTGTAGCAAACATTTATCATGCAATTTGAACAAAAATCGCAATTGCAATCGCTTAAGATAAAATTGTATTCAAGTTAAGTTTGGGTGAAATATCACAAAAATTTACAGGTCGGGGGTCGTCAAATTTTCGAAAAATTTTAAATCTTTTATTTTGATATAAAGTGTTGTCAAACGACTTGTAGCAAACATTTATCATGCAATTTGAACAAAAATCGCAATTGCAATCGCTTAAGATAAAATTGTATTCAAGTTGAGTTTGGGTGAAATATCACAAAAATTTACAGGTCGGGGGTCGTCAAATTTTCGAAAAATTTTAAATCTTTTATTTTGATATAAAGTGTTGTCAAACGACTTGTAGCAAACATTTATCATGCAATTTGAACAAAAATCGCAATTGCAATCGCTTAAGATCAAATTGTATTCAAGTTGAGTTTGGGTGAAAAATAACAAAAATTTACAGGTCGGGGGTCGTCAAATTTTCGAAAAATTTTAAATCTTTTATTTTGATGTAAAGTGTTGTCAAACGACTTGTAGCAAACATTTATCATGCAATTTGAACAAAAATCGCAATTGCAATCGCTTAAGATAAAATTGTATTCAAGTTAAGTTTGGGTGAAATATCACAAAAATTTACAGGTCGGGGGTCGTCAAATTTTCGAAAAATTTTAAATCTTTTATTTTGATATAAAGTGTTGTCAAACGACTTGTAGCAAACATTTATCATGCAATTTGAACAAAAATCGCAATTGCAATCGCTTAAGATAAAATTGTATTCAAGTTAAGTTTGGGTGAAATATCACAAAAATTTACAGGTCGGGGGTCGTCAAATTTTCGAAAAATTTTAAATCTTTTATTTTGATATAAAGTGTTGTCAAACGACTTGTAGCAAACATTTATCATGCAATTTGAACAAAAATCGCAATTGCAATCGCTTAAGATAAAATTGTATTCAAGTTGAGTTTGGGTGAAATATCACAAAAATTTACAGGTCGGGGGTCGTCAAATTTTCGAAAAATTTTAAATCTTTTATTTTGATATAAAGTGTTGTCACACGACTTGTAGCAAACATTTATCATGCAATTTGAACAAAAATCGCAATTGCAATCGCTTAAGATCAAATTGTATTCAAGTTGAGTTTGGGTGAAAAATAACAAAAATTTACAGGTCGGGGGTCGTCAAATTTTCGAAAAATTTTAAATCTTTTGTTTTGATATAAAGTGTTGTCAAACGACTTGTAGCAAGCATTTATCATGCAATTTGAACAAAAATCGCAATTGCAATCGCTTAAGATCAAATTGTATTCAAGTTGAGTTTGGGTGAAATATCACAAAAATTTACAGGTCGGGGGTCGTCAAATTTTCGAAAAATTTTAAATCTTTTATTTTGATATAAAGTGTTGTCACACGACTTGTAGCAAACATTTATCATGCAATTTGAACAAAAATCGCAATTGCAATCGCTTAAGATCAAATTGTATTCAAGTTGAGTTTGGGTGAAAGTAACAAAAATTTACAGGTCGGGGGTCGTCAAATTTTCGAAAAATTTTAAATCTTTTATTTTGATATAAAGTGTTGTCAAACGACTTGTAGCAAACATTTATCATGCAATTTGAACAAAAATCGCAATTGCAATCGCTTAAGATCAAATTGTATTCAAGTTGAGTTTGGGTGAAAAAAAACAAAAATTTACAGGTCGGGGGTCGTCAAATTTTCGAAAAATTTTAAATCTTTTATTTTGATATAAAGTGTTGTCAAACGACTTGTAGCAAACATTTATCATGTAATTTGAACAAAAATCGCAATTGCAATCGCTTAAGATCAAATTGTATTCAAGTTGAGTTTGGGTGAAAAATAACAAAAATTTACAGGTCGGGGGTCGTCAAATTTTCGAAAAATTTTAAATCTTTTATTTTGATATAAAGTGTTGTCACACGACTTGTAGCAAACATTTATCATGCAATTTGAACAAAAATCGCAATTGCAATCGCTTAAGATCAAATTGTATTCAAGTTGAGTTTGGGTGAAAAATAACAAAAATTTACAGGTCGGGGGTCGTCAAATTTTCGAAAAATTTTAAATCTTTTATTTTGATATAAAGTGTTGTCAAACGACTTGTAGCAAACATTTATCATGTAATTTGAACAAAAATCGCAATTGCAATCGCTTAAGATCAAATTGTATTCAAGTTGAGTTTGGGTGAAAAATAACAAAAATTTACAGGTCGGGGGTCGTCAAATTTTCGAAAAATTTTAAATCTTTTATTTTGATATAAAGTGTTGTCACACGACTTGTAGCAAACATTTATCATGCAATTTGAACAAAAATCGCAATTGCAATCGCTTAAGATCAAATTGTATTCAAGTTGAGTTTGGGTGAAAAATAACAAAAATTTACAGGTCGGGGGTCGTCAAATTTTCGAAAAATTTTAAATCTTTTATTTTGATATAAAGTGTTGTCAAACGACTTGTAGCAAACATTTATCATGCAATTTGAACAAAAATCGCAATTGCAATCGCTTAAGATAAAATTGTATTCAAGTTGAGTTTGGGTGAAATATCACAAAAATTTACAGGTCGGGGGTCGTCAAATTTTCGAAAAATTTTAAGTCTTTTATTTTGATATAAAGTGTTGTCACACGACTTGTAGCAAACATTTATCATGCAATTTGAACAAAAATCGCAATTGCAATCGCTTAAGATCAAATTGTATTCAAGTTGAGTTTGGGTGAAATATCACAAAAATTTACAGGTCGGGGGTCGTCAAATTTTCGAAAAATTTTAAATCTTTTATTTTGATATGAAGTGTTGTCACACGACTTGTAGCAAACATTTATCATGCAATTTGAACAAAAATCGCAATTGCAATCGCTTAAGATCAAATTGTATTCAAGTTGAGTTTGGGTGAAAAATAACAAAAATTTACAGGTCGGGGGTCGTCAAATTTTCGAAAAATTTTAAATCTTTTATTTTGATATAAAGTGATGTCAAACGACTTGTAGCAAACATTTATCATGCAATTTGAACAAAAATCGCAATTGCAATCGCTTAAGATAAAATTGTATTCAAGTTGAGTTTGGGTGAAATATCACAAAAATTTACAGGTCGGGGGTCGTCAAATTTTCGAAAAATTTTAAGTCTTTTATTTTGATATAAAGTGTTGTCACACGACTTGTAGCAAACATTTATCATGCAATTTGAACAAAAATCGCAATTGCAATCGCTTAAGATCAAATTGTATTCAAGTTGAGTTTGGGTGAAAATTTTTTTTTTTTTTTTTTTTTGTTATTGAAGGTGAAAATCTCGAAAGACACAATGGGGCTAGAAACCCAGAGTAGTGTGGGACTCTAACCGCACTAAAAACACCTCCTTAATCATGACCAATCAAAGAAAGATCGACAAATGATTTTACTTTCAACGTTAAGTTGCGTTTGAGAAGGTATTACAATTTGAATACGGGTTCTCATATTTTTTAGATAATAAGTTCGTGAGGCTTAGTTCTTCTTAATCTACGAATATTATATCGTACATTTAAGACGTCTATTATTTCAGGATTAATATGCATCTGCAGACGGTCATTGTGACGAATTGCGTGCTTTTTAATTACTTCCGTTACAGGATCAATCTGCAAATCACGATGCAAGTCATTATTTCTAATATACCACGGGGCATTTACTATTCCCCGAAGGACTTTATTTTGGAATGTTTGTATTATTTGTACATTTGTTTTCTTTGTGCAACCCCATAATTGGATACCATACGTCCAAACAGGTTTTAGTATCTGATTATATATTAAAATTTTATTTTCAGTGGACATTTCAGAGTTATGTCCTAGCAACCAATACAGTTTTCTATACCTAATATTTAACTCTTCTACTTTCTTTTTCACATGTTCCTTCCATTTCAGTTTAGCATCTAGATTCATACCCAGATACTTAGCTGTGTTAGAATAAGGAACTACTTGGTTATTAATAACGACAGGAGCGTTCGTTATTTTTTTATTTGTAAAATTGATATGAGTGGACTTTGACTCATTAAGTCTAATTCGCCATCGTTGGGCCCAATCACATATCTCGTTAACAGAATTTTGTAGTTTTTCTGTGGATTTAATCACGCATCTATCAGTTGATAGAAGAGCAGTGTCATCTGCGAATGTAGCTATCATCACATCGTTTGTATGTGGTATATCACTAGTATACAATAAGTACAGGGTCGGTCCCAGAACACTTCCCTGTGGAACTCCTGCTTGTAATTCTTTGAGTTCAGAATACGCTGAACCATAGCGAACTCTAAAGAATCTATTTGAAATATAAGATTTAAGTATCTCATAGTACTGTCTTGGTAGAACCCTATGAAGTTTATACTCTAAGCCCTTATGCCAAACCTTATCAAAAGCCTGAGCAACGTCTAAAAATAGTGTAGAGCAAACTTGCTTTTCTTCTAATGATTTTTCTATAACATTTGTTATACGATGTACTTGATCTATTGTCGAGTGTTTATTTCTAAACCCAAACTGGTGGGTGGGAATAAGCCTTCTTTGTTCTATTATTCTGTCTAGTCTTTTAAGAAGCAGTTTCTCAAAAAGTTTTGATAATACAGGTAAAAGTGAGATTGGCCTGTATGAGGTGACTTCAGATGGAGGTTTACCTTGTTTAGGTATATAACTATAATTTCTGCTATCTTCCAATGATATGGAACATATCTTAGCTTAAAACAAGCATTAATTAAAAGCTTAAGTTTAACAAATGCTATGAAGGGTAGTTCCTTCAGAATTTGGGCAGTTATAAGATCATAACCTGGCGATTTTTTATTAGAGAGCTTATGAATACATGTGCTGATCTCTTTAAGTGAAACGTAAGTGATTACGTCTTCATCTATCCTATCAAAGAATTCAAGGGGTTCGTTTGCCACACTAGGTGGAAAAGGTTTAAAAACATTTGAAAAATGTTCCGAAAATAGTTTGACCATTTCTTTTGGGTCGCCGATCCATTTCCCGTCAGATGTTTTTAACGGGGGATCTTGCGTTTGAGGTCTTTTTAAATATTTGGCAGCCTTCCAAAGGGAGTAGTCTGTGACTTTGTCAGCAGTTAAATTGCAAAGATATTTAGTAAGAGTTCTATTTTTAAACTCACTGATACTTTTTTTAAGTTTATTGTTAAGTCTATTGAATATAGTTTTATCGCCGGGATATCTTGTCATTTGCCATTTTCTCCGGGCTCTTCTCTTTTCTAATATTAGTTCCCTAATTTCTGTGGGGTATTTTACCGAAGCTTGCTTACGCTGTTGAATAGTTGGTGTACTATCTTCTGCCGCCTGTTGTATATCGGCTATGAATTGTTCCACTTCGATGTCAATATGCCTTGTTGTGGCCAGTGGAGCTCTAAGGTTTATAAAACTTTCGAGAATTTTTTTAAAATTACACCAGTTTGTTCTTTTGCTGGTAAGTCTTTCATTGCTAACCTGCTCTACTGCCATGCCATTGACCGTTAGGATTACAGGTGTATGATCCGACGACAGATCATCACTGTTTTCAACCCTTACTTCTTTTCTATTGATTGCTTTCGTTATAAAGAAGTCAATAAGGTCTGGTATTTTTGCTGGGTCGGATGGCCAATAAGTAGGCGATCCAGTCGAAATAAAGTTACAATTAAAATTTCGCCCTGCTTTGTAAAGCTTCCTACCTTTCGTCGTTACTAATCTGGACCCCCAATAGGTGTGTTTTGCATTGAAGTCACCTCCAATGATAAAGTTAGTACCTAGAGCTCGAAAAAGGTCGTTAAGATCTTCCTCTGTAGGCGAGTGTCTAGGTGGACAGTATATAGCAGCTATATTAAATTGCTTGCTTTTAGTCGTAATGTTTATTATCGCTACTTGCATGGTTTGTTTTCCTATTTTGGGTAATTCATAGGGTTTTAAAATACTTTTTACAATTACAGCACTACCTCCCCTGGCACTGTCAGAAGGATGGGGAGAGTGGTAACAGAGGTACCCAGGAATTCTAATTGTTGTTCCCTGTTTAAAGTGGGTTTCAGAAATCAGGCAGACGTCAATGTCTTCATTGCGTAGAAATACCTGAAATTCAGAGATATGTTGGTGTAAACCATTTGCATTCCAGGTTGCGACTTTTAGGTTTTCAATCATTGTTATTTTGTTGATTTTTTCCTTTGGAAATTTCTTTGCTCAGTAGCTTAATAACTTTATCTTGATTATCCAATCTTTGGATAATAGTAGAAAGCATTTCCTTTACTGATATTTCTTCTTCTTTTCGTGTATTTTTCACAATTTGGGAATATGACTTGTTATTCACAACTGGTGTGTTTGTTTTTGTCACAATTTGTATTTTGTCGACTTTGCTGTTTTCGACATTTACCGGTTTCTTGTTTGTATTTTTAAGAGGGTTCTGTTGGTGCTTGGCAGTACCTCTCTTTTTCTTTTCTTTATATTCTTTTGCTGCCGGACAGCCCCTATAATTAGCTGGGTGGTTTCCATGACAGTTTATGCATTTTACTTTCTCATCTTTTTTTTGTGGACAACTATTTGTTGGATGTTTTCCTTCACATTTAACGCACGCAAAATCTCTTTTGCAATAGCTTTGCGTATGCCCGAAAGCTTGGCATCGTTTGCATTGAGTTAAAGAGTTGGATTTTCTTCGAAGAGGCTCAATCTTGACAACAATATTCATTATTGATTTGATAGCGTAAACCTTTTCAATATCTTCCTGATTATGAAAGGAGAGCATAAAAAGGGGTAATTTTCTATTTCTTGTAGTTTTTTCCCCTTCATTACCTGATGTTTTTTCTTTTTTAATTAAGTTTTTGGCTTCTATAATTTTAAATTTTTTATTAGTCAAGTCTTCGACAATATCATGTTCATCACACGAGAAGTGAAGACCTCTGACGACTACTCTTATTGGTCTAGTAGCCTTATTTTCATATGAGTGCCATTGCAACTTCATTTTTGTTAGCTCATCAGTGATATATCTATAAGTGTCACTGTCATCAACATTTATTTTCCAATTGTTGTTGCTATATGACGTAAGTTTGCACGTTTTCTTAGATTTTTGCTCAATAATACTCTTTAGCTCACCAAATCTATCTACACCAGAGATCATTATTGGTGGTGGTAAAGGCTGTCTTTTCAAGCCAATGGTTGTCTTTTCAGTCCTTTTATCTTTCATCTTAGCTTGCAAATTTGCATGTTTTGGTGTAGCCACATTGTCAAAGATTCTGGCAGATGTTTCAGGACTTTCTTCTGCCTTTCGTTTCTTTGTTGGCCTCTTACTTTTAGTCAGATGTCTTTCTGTCTCTAGTGCAAGCTCCTCTTCATCAGTGAGGTATTCCTTTTGTTTATCTTGCTGAACTGATTGGAATGGTTGGGAAGTATTGTCCAAAAGGCTAACCTTTTTTTCAAGTTCTTTTATCTGCTTTTGCAAGCTTAAGACAATTTCTTCAAGATTTTTCCTTGCTTTAAGTTCAGCTTGCCATTCAGCGTAGTAGCTGCTTGCATTTAATTTCTCTTGTGAATCTGTTTTACGTTCACTTTCAGCTATAATGGTTTCATTTCCACATTTTACTTTTTGAATATTCGGAATGCTTACAATTATAGCGCTATCTTTGGCCGTATGTTGTTTTGGCGCGACCATTTTTGGTGGAGTTCTCGGCGTGAGTGAACTCCTTTTGGAGCTTTGTTGAGGAAGCAATAAATGGTCCCCCCCAGAATCCATGGGACCGACCACCGAGGAGGGTGGATTTTCCAGTTTACCTGGTCTGCCACCTGGGGTATTTATATCTTTTGTTTTGTTCATTGCCATCAATTTTTTTTTGTTTTAACTGAATCAGTTTTACTAGGTAGCTCAGTAGGATCTACACACAAACCCCCTACCAGGAGGACCGGGTCATTTGTTTTAATTTTTTGCCGCATTGTTTTTGCGAAGTTTTCGTCTCCGCTTTTATGGAATTTTAGTCGCCTCTTACGACAGGCATGCCTACCTCGGGTATATTCTGACCCCTACCCGAAGGGGGTTGGGTGAAAAATAACAAAAATTTACAGGTCGGGGGTTGTCAAATCGAAAAATTTTAAATCTTTTGTTTTGATATAAAGTGTTGTCAAACGACTTGTAGCAAACATTTATCATGCAATTTGAACAAAAATCGCAATTGCAATCGTTTAAGATAAAATTGTATTCAAGTTGAGTTTGGGTGAAAAATAACAAAAATTTACAGGTCGGGGGTCGTCAAATTTTCGAAAAATTTTAAATCTTTTGTTTTGATATAAAGTGTTGTCACACGACTTGTAGCAAACATTTATCATGCAATTTGAACAAAAATCGCAATTGCAATCGCTTAAGATAAAATTGTATTCAAGTTGAGTTTGGGTGAAAAATAGGTAGCAAAAATTTACAGGTCGGGGGTCGTCAAATTTTCGAAAAATTTTAAATCTTTTATTTTGATATAAAGTGTTGTCAAACGACTTGTAGCAAACATTTATCATGCAATTTGAACAAAAATCGCAATTGCAATCGCTTAAGATAAAATTGTATTCAAGTTGAGTTTGGGTAAAATATCACAAAAATTTACAGGTCGGGGGTCGTCAAATTTTCGAAAAATGTTAAATCTTTTGTTTTGATATAAAGTGTTGTCAAACGACTTGTAGCAAACATTTATCATGCAATTTGAACAAAAATCGCAATTGCAATCGCTTAAGATCAAATTGTATTCAAGTTGAGTTTGGGTGAAAAATCACAAAAATTTACAGGTCGGGGGTCGTCAAATTTTCGAAAAATTTTAAATCTTTTGTTTTGATATAAAGTGTTGTCAAACGACTTGTAGCAAACATTTATCATGCAATTTGAACAAAAATCGCAATTGCAATCGCTTAAGATCAAATTGTATTCAAGTTGAGTTTGGTTGATAAATCACAAAAATTTACAGGTCGGGGGTCGTCAAATTTTCGAAAAATTTTAAATCTTTTATTTTGATATAAAGTGTTGTCAAACGACTTGTAGCAAACATTTATCATGCAATTTGAACAAAAATCGCAATTGCAATCGCTTAAGATCAAATTGTATTCAAGTTGAGTTTCGGTGAAAAATCACAAAAATTAACATGTCGGGGGTCGTCAAATTTTCGAAAAATGTTAAATCTTTTGTTTTGATATAAAGTGTTGTCAAACGACTTGTAGCAAACATTTATCATGCAATTTGAACAAAAATCGCAATTGCAATCGCTTAAGATCAAATTGTATTCAAGTTGAGTTTGGGTGAAAAATCACAAAAATTAACAGGTCGGGGGTCGTCAAATTTTCGAAAAATGTTAAATCTTTTGTTTTGATATAAAGTGTTGTCAAACGACTTGTAGCAAACATTTATCATGCAATTTGAACAAAAATCGCAATTGCAATCGCTTAAGATCAAATTGTATTCAAGTTGAGTTTGGGTGAAAAATCACAAAAATTTACAGGTCGGGGGTCGTCAAATTTTCGAAAAATTTTAAATCTTTTGTTTTGATATAAAGTGTTGTCAAACGACTTGTAGCAAACATTTATCATGCAATTTGAACAAAAATCGCAATTGCAATCGCTTAAGATCAAATTGTATTCAAGTTGAGTTTGGTTGATAAATCACAAAAATTTACAGGTCGGGGGTCGTCAAATTTTCGAAAAATTTTAAATCTTTTATTTTGATATAAAGTGTTGTCAAACGACTTGTAGCAAACATTTATCATGCAATTTTAACAAAAATCGCAATTGCAATCGCTTAAGATCAAATTGTATTCAAGTTGAGTTTCGGTGAAAAATCACAAAAATTAACAGGTCGGGGGTCGTCAAATTTTCGAAAAATGTTAAATCTTTTGTTTTGATATAAAGTGTTGTCAAACGACTTGTAGCAAACATTTATCATGCAATTTGAACAAAAATCGCAATTGCAATCGCTTAAGATCAAATTGTATTCAAGTTGAGTTTGGTTGATAAATCACAAAAATTTACAGGTCGGGGGTCGTCAAATTTTCGAAAAATTTTAAATCTTTTATTTTGATATAAAGTGTTGTCAAACGACTTGTAGCAAACATTTATCATGCAATTTTAACAAAAATCGCAATTGCAATCGCTTAAGATCAAATTGTATTCAAGTTGAGTTTGGTTGATAAATCACAAAAATTTACAGGTCGGGGGTCGTCAAATTTTCGAAAAATTTTAAATCTTTTATTTTGATATAAAGTGTTGTCAAACGACTTGTAGCAAACATTTATCATGCAATTTTAACAAAAATCGCAATTGCAATCGCTTAAGATCAAATTGTATTCAAGTTGAGTTTGTATGAAAAATCACAAAAATTTACAGGTCGGGGGTCGTCAAATTTTCGAAAAATTTTAAATCTTTTGTTTTGATATAAAGTGTTGTCAAACGACTTGTAGCAAACATTTATCATGCAATTTGAACAAAAATCGCAATTGCAATCGCTAAAGATCAAATTGTATTCAAGTTGAGTTTGGGTGAAAAATAACAAAAAATTTACAGGTCGGGGGTCGTCAAATTTTCGAAAAATTTTAAATCTTTTATTTTGATATAAAGTGTTGTCAAACGACTTGTAGCAAACATTTTTCATGCAATTTGAACAAAAATCGCAATTGCAATCGCTAAAGATCAAATTGTATTCAAGTTGAGTTTGGGTGAAAAATAACAAAAAATTTACAGGTCGGGGGTCGTCAAATTTTCGAAAAATTTTAAATCTTTTGTTTTGATATAAAGTGTTGTCAGACGACTTGTAGCAAACATTTATCATGCAATTTGAACAAAAATCGCAATTGCAATCGCTTAAGATCAAATTGTATTCAAGTTGAGTTTGGGTGAAAAATCACAAAAATTTACAGGCCGGGGGTCGTCAAATTTTCGAAAAATTTTAAATCTTTTGTTTTGATATAAAGTGTTGTCTTTGTAGCAAACATTTATCATGCAATTTGAACAAAAATCGCAATTGCAATCGCTTAAGATCAAATTGTATTCAAGTTGAGTTTGGGTGAAAAATCACAAAAATTTACAGGTCGGGGGTCGTCAAATTTTCGAAAAATTTTAAATCTTTTGTTTTGATATAAAGTGTTGTCAGACGACTTGTAGCAAACATTTATCATGCAATTTGAACAAAAATCGCAATTGCAATCGCTTAAGATCAAATTGTATTCAAGTTGAGTTTGAGTGAAAAATCACAAAAATTTACAGGTCGGGGTTCGTCAAATTTTCGAAAAATTTTAAATCTTTTGTTTTGATATAAAGTGTTGTCAAACGACTTGTAGCAAACATTTATCATGAAATTTGAACAAAAATCGCAATTGCAATCGCTTAAGATCAAATTGTATTCAAGTTGAGTTTGGGTGATAAATCACAAAAATTTACATGTCGGGGGTCGTCAAATTTTCGAAAAATTTTAAATCTTTTATTTTGATATAAAGTGTTGTCACACGACTTGTAGCAAACATTTATCATGCAATTTGAACAAAAATCGCAATTGCAATCGCTTAAGATAAAATTGTATTCAAGTTGAGTTTGGGTGAAATATCACAAAAATTTACAGGTCGGAGGTCGTCAAATTTTCGAAAAATTTTAAATCTTTTGTTTTGATATAAAGTGTTGTCAAACGACTTGTAGCAAACATTTATCATGCAATTTGAACAAAAATCGCAATTGCAATCGCTTAAGATCAAATTGTATTCAAGTTGAGTTTGGGTGAAAAATCACAAAAATTTACAGGTCGGGGGTCGTCAAATTTTCGAAAAATTTTAAATCTTTTATTTTGATATAAAGTGTTGTCAAACGACTTGTAGCAAACATTTATCATGCAATTTTAACAAAAATCGCAATTGCAATTGCTTAAGATCAAATTGTATTCAAGTTGAGTTTGGGTGAAAAATCACAAAAATTTACAGGTCGGGGTTCGTCAAATTTTCGAAAAATGTTAAATCTTTTGTTTTGATATAAAGTGTTGTCACACGACTTGTAGCAAACATTTATCATGCAATTTGAACAAAAATCGCAATTGCAATCGCTTAAGATCAAATTGTATTCAAGTTGAGTTTCGGTGAAAAATCACAAAAATTAACAGGTCGGGGGTCGTCAAATTTTCGAAAAATGTTAAATCTTTTGTTTTGATATAAAGTGTTGTCAAACGACTTGTAGCAAACATTTATCATGCAATTTGAACAAAAATCGCAATTGCAATCGCTTAAGATCAAATTGTATTCAAGTTGAGTTTGGGTGAAAAATCACAAAAATTTACAGGTCGGGGGTCGTCAAATTTTCGAAAAATTTTAAATCTTTTGTTTTGATATAAAGTGTTGTCAAACGACTTGTAGCAAACATTTATCATGCAATTTGAACAAAAATCGCAATTGCAATCGCTTAAGATCAAATTGTATTCAAGTTGAGTTTGGTTTATAAATCACAAAAATTTACAGGTCGGGGGTCGTCAAATTTTCGAAAAATTTTAAATCTTTTATTTTGATATAAAGTGTTGTCAAACGACTTGTAGCAAACATTTATCATGCAATTTTAACAAAAATCGCAATTGCAATCGCTTAAGATCAAATTGTATTCAAGTTGAGTTTCGGTGAAAAATCACAAAAATTAACAGGTCGGGGGTCGTCAAATTTTCGAAAAATGTTAAATCTTTTGTTTTGATATAAAGTGTTGTCAAACGACTTGTAGCAAACATTTATCATGCAATTTGAACAAAAATCGCAATTGCAATCGCTTAAGATCAAATTGTATTCAAGTTGAGTTTGGTTGATAAATCACAAAAATTTACAGGTCGGGGGTCGTCAAATTTTCGAAAAATTTTAAATCTTTTATTTTGATATAAAGTGTTGTCAAACGACTTGTAGCAAACATTTATCATGCAATTTTAACAAAAATCGCAATTGCAATCGCTTAAGATCAAATTGTATTCAAGTTGAGTTTGGTTGATAAATCACAAAAATTTACAGGTCGGGGGTCGTCAAATTTTCGAAAAATTTTAAATCTTTTATTTTGATATAAAGTGTTGTCAAACGACTTGTAGCAAACATTTATCATGCAATTTTAACAAAAATCGCAATTGCAATCGCTTAAGATCAAATTGTATTCAAGTTGAGTTTGTATGAAAAATCACAAAAATTTACAGGTCGGGGGTCGTCAAATTTTCGAAAAATTTTAAATCTTTTGTTTTGATATAAAGTGTTGTCAAACGACTTGTAGCAAACATTTATCATGCAATTTGAACAAAAATCGTAATTGCAATCGCTAAAGATCAAATTGTATTCAAGTTGAGTTTGGGTGAAAAATAACAAAAAATTTACAGGTCGGGGGTCGTCAAATTTTCGAAAAATTTTAAATCTTTTATTTTGATATAAAGTGTTGTCAAACGACTTGTAGCAAACATTTTTCATGCAATTTGAACAAAAATCGCAATTGCAATCGCTAAAGATCAAATTGTATTCAAGTTGAGTTTGGGTGAAAAATAACAAAAAATTTACAGGTCGGGGGTCGTCAAATTTTCGAAAAATTTTAAATCTTTTGTTTTGATATAAAGTGTTGTCAGACGACTTGTAGCAAACATTTATCATGCAATTTGAACAAAAATCGCATTTGCAATCGCTTAAGATCAAATTGTATTCAAGTTGAGTTTGGGTGAAAAATCACAAAAATTTACAGGCCGGGGGTCGTCAAATTTTCGAAAAATTTTAAATCTTTTGTTTTGATATAAAGTGTTGTCTTTGTAGCAAACATTTATCATGCAATTTGAACAAAAATCGCAATTGCAATCGCTTAAGATCAAATTGTATTCAAGTTGAGTTTGGGTGAAAAATCACAAAAATTTACAGGTCGGGGGTCGTCAAATTTTCGAAAAATTTTAAATCTTTTGTTTTGATATAAAGTGTTGTCAGACGACTTGTAGCAAACATTTATCATGCAATTTGAACAAAAATCGCAATTGCAATCGCTTAAGATCAAATTGTATTCAAGTTGAGTTTGAGTGAAAAATCACAAAAATTTACAGGTCCGGGGTTCGTCAAATTTTCGAAAAATTTTAAATCTTTTGTTTTGATATAAAGTGTTGTCAAACGACTTGTAGCAAACATTTATCATGAAATTTGAACAAAAATCGCAATTGCAATCGCTTAAGATCAAATTGTATTCAAGTTGAGTTTGGGTGATAAATCACAAAAATTTACAGGTCGGGGGTCGTCAAATTTTCGAAAAATTTTAAATCTTTTATTTTGATATAAAGTGTTGTCAAACGACTTGTAGCAAACATTTATCATGCAATTTTAACAAAAATCGCAATTGCAATCGCTTAAGATCAAATTGTATTCAAGTTGAGTTTGGGTGAAAAATCACAAAAATTTACAGGTCGGGGGTCGTCAAATTTTCGAAAAATTTTAAATCTTTTGTTTTGATATAAAGTGTTGTCAAACGACTTGTAGCAAACATTTATCATGCAATTTGAACAAAAATCGCAATTGCAATCGCTTAAGATCAAATTGTATTCAAGTTGAGTTTGGGTGAAAAATCACAAAAATTTACAGGTCGGGGGTCGTCAAATTTTCGAAAAATTTTAAATCTTTTATTTTGATATAAAGTGTTGTCAAACGACTTGTAGCAAACATTTATCATGCAATTTGAACAAAAATCGCAATTGCAATCGCTTAAGATCAAATTGTATTCAAGTTGAGTTTGGGTGAAAAATCACAAAAATTTACAGGTCGGGGGTCGTCAAATTTTCGAAAAATTTTAAATCTTTTGTTTTGATATAAAGTGTTGTCAAACGACTTGTAGCAAACATTTATCATGCAATTTGAACAAAAATCGCAATTGCAATCGCTTAAGATCAAATTGTATTCAAGTTGAGTTTGGGTGAAAAATCACAAAAATTTACAGGTCGGGGGTCGTCAAATTTTCGAAAAATTTTAAATCTTTTATTTTGATATAAAGTGTTGTCAAACGACTTGTAGCAAACATTTATCATGCAATTTTAACAAAAATCGCAATTGCAATCGCTTAAGATCAAATTGTATTTAAGTTGAGTTTGGGTGAAAAATCACAAAAATTTACAGGTCGGGGGTCGTCAAATTTTCGAAAAATTTTAAATCTTTTATTTTGATATAAAGTGTTGTCAAACGACTTGTAGCAAACATTTATCATGCAATTTGAACAAAAATCGCAATTGCAATCGCTTAAGATCAAATTGTATTCAAGTTGAGTTTGAGTGAAAAATCACAAAAATTTACAGGTCGGGGGTCGTCAAATTTTCGAAAAATTTTAAATCTTTTGTTTTGATATAAAGTGTTGTCAAACGACTTGTAGCAAACATTTATCATGCAATTTGAACAAAAATCGCAATTGCAATCGCTTAAGATCAAATTGTATTCAAGTTGAGTTTGGGTGAAAAATCACAAAAATTTACAGGTAGGGGGTCGTCAAATTTTCGAAAAATTTTAAATCTTTTGTTTTGATATAAAGTGTTGTCAAACGACTTGTAGCAAACATTTATCATGCAATTTCAACAAAAATCGCAATTGCAATCGCTTAAGATCAAATTGTATTCAAGTTGAGTTTGGGTGGAAAATCACAAAAATTTACAGGTCGGGGGTCGTCAAATTTTCGAAAAATTTTAAATCTTTTGTTTTGATATAAAGTGTTGTCAAACGGCTTGTAGCAAACATTTATCATGCAATTTGAACAAAAATCGCAGTTGCAATCGCTTAAGATCAAATTGTATTCAAGTTGAGTTTGGGTGAAAAATCACAAAAATTTACAGGTCGGGGGTCGTCAAATTTTCGAAAAATTTTAAATCTTTTATTTTGATATAAAGTGTTGTCAAACGAATTGTAGCAAACATTTATCATGCAATTTGAACAAAAATCGCAATTGCAATCGCTTAAGATCAAATTGTATTCAAGTTGAGTTTGGGTGAAAAATCACAAAAATTTACAGGTCGGGGGTCGTCAAATTTTCGAAAAATTTTAAATCTTTTGTTTTGATATAAAGTGTTGTCAAACGACTTGTAGCAAACATTTATCATGCAATTTTAACAAAAATCGCAATTGCAATCGCTTAAGATCAAATTGTATTCAAGTTGAGTTTGGGTGAAAAATCACAAAAATTTACAGGTCGGGGGTCGTCAAATTTTCGAAAAATTTTAAATCTTTTGTTTTGATATAAAGTGTTGTCAAACGACTTGTAGCAAACATTTATCATGCAATTTTAACAAAAATCGCAATTGCAATCGCTTAAGATCAAATTGTATTCAAGTTGAGTTTGGGTGAAAAATCACAAAAATTTACAGGTCGGGGGTCGTCAAATTTTCGAAAAATTTTAAATCTTTTGTTTTGATATAAAGTGTTGTCAAACGACTTGTAGCAAACATTTATCATGCAATTTGAACAAAAATCGCAATTGCAATCGCTTAAGATCAAATTGTATTCAAGTTGAGTTTGGGTGAAAAATCACAAAAATTTACAGGTCGGGGGTCGTCAAATTTTCGAAAAATTTTAAATCTTTTATTTTGATATAAAGTGTTGTCAAACGAATTGTAGCAAACATTTATCATGCAATTTGAACAAAAATCGCAATTGCAATCGCTTAAGATCAAATTGTATTCAAGTTGAGTTTGGGTGAAAAATCACAAAAATTTACAGGTCGGGGGTCGTCAAATTTTCGAAAAATTTTAAATCTTTTGTTTTGATATAAAGTGTTGTCAAACGACTTGTAGCAAACATTTATCATGCAATTTGAACAAAAATCGCAATTGCAATCGCTTAAGATCAAATTGTATTCAAGTTGAGTTTGGGTGAAAAATCACAAAAATTTACAGGTAGGGGGTCGTCAAATTTTCGAAAAATTTTAAATCTTTTGTTTTGATATAAAGTGTTGTCAAACGACTTGTAGCAAACATTTATCATGCAATTTGAACAAAAATCGCAATTGCAATCGCTTAAGATCAAATTGTATTCAAGTTGAGTTTGGGTGAAAAATCACAAAAATTTACAGGTCGGGGGTCGTCAAATTTTCGAAAAATTTTAAATCTTTTGTTTTGATATAAAGTGTTGTCAAACTACTTGTAGCAAACATTTATCATGCAATTTCAACAAAAATCGCAATTGCAATCGCTTAAGATCAAATTGTATTCAAGTTGAGTTTGGGTGGAAAATCACAAAAATTTACAGGTCGGGGGTCGTCAAATTTTCGAAAAATTTTAAATCTTTTGTTTTGATATAAAGTGTTGTCAAACGGCTTGTAGCAAACATTTATCATGCAATTTGAACAAAAATCGCAGTTGCAATCGCTTAAGATCAAATTGTATTCAAGTTGAGTTTGGGTGAAAAATCACAAAAATTTACAGGTCGGGGGTCGTCAAATTTTCGAAAAATTTTAAATCTTTTATTTTGATATAAAGTGTTGTCAAACGAATTGTAGCAAACATTTATCATGCAATTTGAACAAAAATCGCAATTGCAATCGCTTAAGATCAAATTGTATTCAAGTTGAGTTTGGGTGAAAAATCACAAAAATTTACAGGTCGGGGGTCGTCAAATTTTCGAAAAATTTTAAATCTTTTGTTTTGATATAAAGTGTTGTCAAACGACTTGTAGCAAACATTTATCATGCAATTTTAACAAAAATCGCAATTGCAATCGCTTAAGATCAAATTGTATTCAAGTTGAGTTTGGGTGAAAAATCACAAAAATTTACAGGTCGGGGGTCGTCAAATTTTCGAAAAATTTTAAATCTTTTATTTTGATATAAAGTGTTGTCAAACGACTTGTAGCAAACATTTATCATGCAATTTTAACAAAAATCGCAATTGCAATCGCTTAAGATCAAATTGTATTCAAGTTGAGTTTGGGTGAAAAATCACAAAAATTTACAGGTCGGGGGTCGTCAAATTTTCGAAAAATTTTAAATCTTTTGTTTTGATATAAAGTGTTGTCAAACGACTTGTAGCAAACATTTATCATGCAATTTGAACAAAAATCGCAATTGCAATCGCTTAAGATCAAATTGTATTCAAGTTGAGTTTGGGTGAAAAATCACAAAAATTTACAGGTCGGGGGTCGTCAAATTTTCGAAAAATTTTAAATCTTTTATTTTGATATAAAGTGTTGTCAAACGAATTGTAGCAAACATTTATCATGCAATTTGAACAAAAATCGCAATTGCAATCGCTTAAGATCAAATTGTATTCAAGTTGAGTTTGGGTGAAAAATCACAAAAATTTACAGGTCGGGGGTCGTCAAATTTTCGAAAAATTTTAAATCTTTTGTTTTGATATAAAGTGTTGTCAAACGACTTGTAGCAAACATTTATCATGCAATTTTAACAAAAATCGCAATTGCAATCGCTTAAGATCAAATTGTATTCAAGTTGAGTTTGGGTGAAAAATCACAAAAATTTACAGGTCGGGGGTCGTCAAATTTTCGAAAAATTTTAAATCTTTTGTTTTGATATAAAGTGTTGTCAAGCGACTTGTAGCAAACATTTATCATGCAATTTGAACAAAAATCGCAATTGCAATCGCTTAAGATCAAATTGTATTCAAGTTGAGTTTGGGTGAAATATCACAAAAATTTACAGGTCGGGGGTCGTCAAATTCTCGAAAAATTTTAAATCTTTTATTTTGATATAAAGTGTTGTCAAACGACTTGTAGCAAACATTTATAATGCAATTTTAACAAAAATCGCAATTGCAATCGCTAGATCAAATTGTATTCAAGTTGAGTTTGGGTAAGAAATCACAAAAATTTACAGGTCGGGGGTCGGGGGTCGTCAAATTTTCGAAAAATGTTAAATCTTTTGTTTTGATATAAAGTGTTGTCAAACGACTTGTAGCAAACATTTATCATGCAATTTGAACAAAAATCGCAATTGCAATCGCTTAAGAAAAAATCACAAAAATTCACAGGTCGGGGGTCGTCAAATTTTCGAAAAATTTTAAATCTTTTATTTTGATATAAAGTGTTGTCAAACGACTTGTAGCAAACATTTATCATGAAATTTTAACAAAAATCGCAATTGCAATCGCTTAAGATCAAATTGTCTTCAAGTTGAGTTTGGGTGAAAAATCACAAAAATTTACAGGTCGGGGGTCGTCAAATTTTCGAAAAATTTTAAGTCTTTTGTTTTGATATAAAGTGTTGTCAAACGACTTGTAGCAAACATTTATCATGCAATTTGAACAAAAATCGCAATTGCAATCGCTTAAGATCAAAATGTATTCAAGTTGAGTTTGGGTGAAAAATCACAAAAATTTACAGGTCAGGGGTCGTCAAATTTTCGAAAAATTTTAAGTCTTTTGTTTTGATATAAAGTGTTGTCAAACGACTTGTAGCAAACATTTATCATGCAATTTGAACAAAAATCGCAATTGCAATCGCTTAAGATCAAAATGTATTCAAGTTGAGTTTGGGTGAAAAATCACAAAAATTTACAGGTCAGGGGTCGTCAAATTTTCGAAAAATTTTAAATCTTTTATTTTGATATAAAGTGTTGTCAAACGACTTGTAGCAAACATTTTTCATGCAATTTGAACAAAAATCGCAATTGCAATCGCTTAAGATCAAATTGTATTCAAGTTGAGTTTGGGTGAAAAATCACAAAAATTTACAGGTCGGGGGTCGTCAAATTTTCGAAAAATTTTAAATCTTTTGTTTTGATATAAAGTGTTGTCAAACGACTTGTAGCAAACATTTATCATGCAATTTGAACAAAAATCGCAATTGCAATCGCTTAAGATCAAATTGTATTCAAGTTGAGTTTGGGTGAAAAATAACAAAAATTTACAGGTCGGGGGTCGTCAAATTTTCGAAAAATTTTAAATCTTTTATTTTGATATAAAGTGTTGTCAAACGACTTGTAGCAAACATTTATCATGCAATTTGAACAAAAATCGCAATTGCAATCGCTTAAGATAAAATTGTATTCAAGTTGAGTTTGGGTGAAATATCACAAAAATTTACAGGTCGGGGGTCGTCAAATTTTCGAAAAATTTTAAATCTTTTATTTTGATATAAAGTGTTGTCACACGACTTGTAGCAAACATTTATCATGCAATTTGAACAAAAATCGCAATTGCAATCGCTTAAGATCAAATTGTATTCAAGTTGAATTTGGGTGAAAAATAACAAAAATTTACAGGTCGGGGGTCGTCAAATTTTCGAAAAATTTTAAATCTTTTATTTTGATATAAAGTGTTGTCAAACGACTTGTAGCAAACATTTATCATGCAATTTGAACAAAAATCGCAATTGCAATCGCTTAAGATCAAATTGTATTCAAGTTAAATTTGGGTGAAAAATCACAAAAATTTACAGGTCGGGGGTCGGGGGTCGTCAAATTTTCGAAAAATGTTAAATCTTTTGTTTTGATATAAAGTGTTGTCAAACGACTTGTAGCAAACATTTTTCATGCAATTTGAACAAAAATCGCAATTGCAATCGCTTAAGATCAAATTGTATTCAAGTTGAGTTTGGGTGAAAAATCACAAAAATTTACAGGTCGGGGGTCGTCAAATTTTCGAAAAATTTTAAATCTTTTATTTTGATATAAAGTGTTGTCAAACGACTTGTAGCAAACATTTTTCATGCAATTTGAACAAAAATCGCAATTGCAATCGCTTAAGATCAAATTGTATTCAAGTTGAGTTTGGGTGAAAAATCACAAAAATTTACAGGTCGGGGGTCGTCAAATTTTCGAAAAATTTTAAATCTTTTGTTTTGATATAAAGTGTTGTCAAACGACTTGTAGCAAACATTTATCATGCAATTTGAACAAAAATCGCAATTGCAATCGCTTAAGATCAAATTGTATTCAAGTTGAGTTTGGGTGAAAAATCACAAAAATTTACAGGTCGGGGGTCGTCAAATTTTCGAAAAATTTTAAATCTTTTATTTTGATATAAAGTGTTGTCAAACGACTTGTAGCAAACATTTATCATGAAATTTTAACAAAAATCGCAATTGCAATCGCTTAAGATCAAATTGTCTTCAAGTTGAGTTTGGGTGAAAAATCACAAAAATTTACAGGTCGGGGGTCGTCAAATTTTCGAAAAATGTTAAGTCTTTTGTTTTGATATAAAGTGTTGTCAAACGACTTGTAGCAAACATTTATCATGCAATTTGAACAAAAATCGCAATTGCAATCGCTTAAGATCAAATTGTATTCAAGTTGAGTTTGGGTGAAAAATCACAAAAATTTACAGGTCGGGGGTCGTCAAATTTTCGAAAAATTTTAAATCTTTTATTTTGATATAAAGTGTTGTCAAACGACTTGTAGCAAACATTTATCATGCAATTTGAACAAAAATCGCAATTGCAATCGCTTAAGATAAAATTGTATTCAAGTTGAGTTTGGGTGAAAAATAACAAAAATTTACAGGTCGGGGGTCGTCAAATTTTCGAAAAATTTTAAATCTTTTATTTTGATATAAAGTGTTGTCACACGAATTGTAGCAAACATTTATCATGCAATTTGAACAAAAATCGCAATTGCAATCGCTTAAGATCAAATTGTATTCAAGTTGAGTTTGGGTGAAAAATAACAAAAATTTACAGGTCGGGGGTCGTCAAATTTTCGAAAAATTTTAAATCTTTTATTTTGATATAAAGTGTTGTCAAACGACTTGTAGCAAACATTTATCATGCAATTTGAACAAAAATCGCAATTGCAATCGCTTAAGATCAAATTGTATTCAAGTTGAGTTTGGGTGAAATATCACAAAAATTTACAGGTCGGGGGTCGTCAAATTTTCGAAAAATTTTAAATCTTTTATTTTGATATAAAGTGTTGTCACACGACTTGTAGCAAACATTTATCATGCAATTTGAACAAAAAATCGCAATTGCAATCGCTTAAGATCAAATTGTATTCAAGTTGAGTTTGGGTGAAAAATAACAAAAATTTACAGGTCGGGGGTCGTCAAATTTTCGAAAAATTTTAAATCTTTTATTTTGATATAAAGTGTTGTCAAACGACTTGTAGCAAACATTTATCATGCAATTTGAACAAAAATCGCAATTGCAATCGCTTAAGATCAAATTGTATTCAAGTTGAGTTTGAGTGAAAAATCACAAAAATTTACAGGTCGGGGGTCGTCAAATTTTCGAAAAATTTTAAATCTTTTGTTTTGATATAAAGTGTTGTCAAACGACTTGTAGCAAACATTTATCATGCAATTTGAACAAAAATCGCAATTGCAATCGCTTAAGATCAAATTGTATTCAAGTTGAGTTTGGGTGAAAAATCACAAAAATTTACAGGTAGGGGGTCGTCAAATTTTCGAAAAATTTTAAATCTTTTGTTTTGATATAAAGTGTTGTCAAACGACTTGTAGCAAACATTTATCATGCAATTTGAACAAAAATCGCAATTTCAATCGCTTAAGATCAAATTGTATTCAAGTTGAGTTTGGGTGAAAAATCACAAAAATTTACAGGTCGGGGGTCGTCAAATTTTCGAAAAATTTTAAATCTTTTGTTTTGATATAAAGTGTTGTCAAACGGCTTGTAGCAAACATTTATCATGCAATTTCAACAAAAATCGCAATTGCAATCGCTTAAGATCAAATTGTATTCAAGTTGAGTTTGGGTGGAAAATCACAAAAATTTACAGGTCGGGGGTCGTCAAATTTTCGAAAAATTTTAAATCTTTTGTTTTGATATAAAGTGTTGTCAAACGGCTTGTAGCAAACATTTATCATGCAATTTGAACAAAAATCGCAATTGCAATCGCTTAAGATCAAATTGTATTCAAGTTGAGTTTGGGTGAAAAATCACAAAAATTTACAGGTCGGGGGTCGTCAAATTTTCGAAAAATTTTAAATCTTTTATTTTGATATAAAGTGTTGTCAAACGACTTGTAGCAAACATTTATCATGCAATTTGAACAAAAATCGCAATTGCAATCGCTTAAGATCAAATCGTATTCAAGTTGAGTTTGGGTGAAAAATCACAAAAATTTACAGGTCGGGGGTCGTCAAATTTTCGAAAAATTTTAAATCTTTTATTTTGATATAAAGTGTTGTCAAACGACTTGTAGCAAACATTTATCATGCAATTTTAACAAAAATCGCAACTGCAATTGCTTAAGATCAAATTGTATTCAAGTTGAGTTTGGGTGAAAAATCACAAAAATTTACAGGTCGGAGGTCGTCAAATTTTCGAAAAATTTTAAATCTTTTGTTTTGATATAAAGTGTTGTCAAACGACTTGTAGCAAACATTTATCATGCAATTTGAACAAAAATCGCAATTGCAATCGCTTAAGATCAAATTGTATTCAAGTTGAGTTTGGGTGAAAAATCACAAAAATTTACAGGTCGGGGGTCGTCAAATTTTCGAAAAATTTTAAATCTTTTGTTTTGATATAAAGTGTTGTCAAACGACTTGTAGCAAACATTTATCATGCAATTTTAACAAAAATCGCAATTGCAATCGCTTAAGATCAAATTGTATTCAAGTTGAGTTTGGGTGAAAAATCACAAAAATTTACAGGTCGGGGGTCGTCAAATTTTCGAAAAATTTTAAATCTTTTATTTTGATATAAAGTGTTGTCAAACGACTTGTAGCAAACATTTATCATGCAATTTGAACAAAAATCGCAATTGCAATCGCTTAAGATCAAATTGTATTCAAGTTGAGTTTGGGTGAAAAATCACAAAAATTTACAGGTCGGGGGTCGTCAAATTTTCGAAAAATTTTAAATCTTTTGTTTTGATATAAAGTGTTGTCAAACGACTTGTAGCAAACATTTATCATGCAATTTGAACAAAAATCGCAATTGCAATCGCTTAAGATCAAATTGTATTCAAGTTGAGTTTGGGTGAAAAATCACAAAAATTTACAGGTCGGGGGTCGTCAAATTTTCGAAAAATTTTAAATCTTTTATTTTGATATAAAGTGTTGTCAAACGAATTGTAGCAAACATTTATCATGCAATTTGAACAAAAATCGCAATTGCAATCGCTTAAGATCAAATTGTATTCAAGTTGAGTTTGGGTGAAAAATCACAAAAATTTACAGGTCGGGGGTCGTCAAATTTTCGAAAAATTTTAAATCTTTTATTTTGATATAAAGTGTTGTCAAACGACTTGTAGCAAACATTTATCATGCAATTTGAACAAAAATCGCAATTGCAATCGCTTAAGATCAAATTGTATTCAAGTTGAGTTTGGGTGAAAAATCACAAAAATTTACAGGTCGGGGGTCGTCAAATTTTCGAAAAATTTTAAATCTTTTATTTTGATATAAAGTGTTGTCAAACGACTTGTAGCAAACATTTATCATGCAATTTTAACAAAAATCGCAATTGCAATCGCTTAAGATCAAATTGTATTCAAGTTGAGTTTGGGTGAAAAATCACAAAAATTTACAGGTAGGGGGTCGTCAAATTTTCGAAAAATTTTAAATCTTTTGTTTTGATATAAAGTGTTGTCAAACGACTTGTAGCAAACATTTATCATGCAATTTGAACAAAATCGCAATTGCAATTGCTTAAGATCAAATTGTATTCAAGTTAAGTTTGGGTGAAAAATCACAAAAAATTACAGGTCGGAGGTCGTCAAATTTTCGAAAAATGTTAAATCTTTTGTTTTGATATAAAGTGTTGTCAAACGACTTGTAGCAAACATTTATCATGCAATTTGAACAAAATCGCAATTGCAATCGCTTAAGATCAAATTGTATTCAAGTTGAGTTTGGGTGAAAAATCACAAAAATTTACAGGTCGGGGGTCGTCAAATTTTCGAAAAATTTTAAATCTTTTGTTTTGATATAAAGTGTTGTCAAACGACTTGTAGCAAACATTTATCATGCAATTTGAACAAAATCGCAATTGCAATCGCTTAAGATCAAATTGTATTCAAGTTAAATTTGGGTGAAAAATCACAAAAATTTACAGGTCGGGGGTCGGGGGTCGTCAAATTTTCGAAAAATGTTAAATCTTTTGTTTTGATATAAAGTGTTGTCAAACGACTTGTAGCAAACATTTTTCATGCAATTTGAACAAAAATCGCAATTGCAATCGCTTAAGATCAAATTGTATTCAAGTTGAGTTTGGGTGAAAAATAACAAAAATTTACAGGTCGGGGGTCGTCAAATTTTCGAAAAATTTTAAATCTTTTATTTTGATATAAAGTGTTGTCAAACGACTTGTAGCAAACATTTATCATGCAATTTTAACAAAAATCGCAATTGCAATCGCTTAAGATCAAATTGTATTCAAGTTGAGTTTGGTTGAAAAATCACAAAAATTTACAGGTCGGGGGTCGTCAAATTTTCGAAAAATTTTAAATCTTTTATTTTGATATAAAGTGTTGTCAAACGACTTGTAGCAAACATTTATCATGCAATTTTAACAAAAATCGCAATTGCAATCGCTTAAGATCAAATTGTATTCAAGTTGAGTTTGGGTGAAAAATCACAAAAATTTACAGGTCGGGGGTCGTCAAATTTTCGAAAAATTTTAAATCTTTTGTTTTGATATAAAGTGTTGTCAAACGACTTGTAGCAAACATTTATCATGCAATTTGAACAAAAATCGCAATTGCAATCGCTTAAGATCAAATTGTATTCAAGTTGAGTTTGGGTGAAAAATCACAAAAATTTACAGGTCGGGGGTCGTCAAATTTTCGAAAAATTTTAAATCTTTTATTTTGATATAAAGTGTTGTCAAACGAATTGTAGCAAACATTTATCATGCAATTTGAACAAAAATCGCAATTGCAATCGCTTAAGATCAAATTGTATTCAAGTTGAGTTTGGGTGAAAAATCACAAAAATTTACAGGTCGGGGGTCGTCAAATTTTCGAAAAATTTTAAATCTTTTATTTTGATATAAAGTGTTGTCAAACGACTTGTAGCAAACATTTATCATGCAATTTTAACAAAAATCGCAATTGCAATCGCTTAAGATCAAATTGTATTCAAGTTGAGTTTGGGTGAAAAATCACAAAAATTTACAGGTAGGGGGTCGTCAAATTTTCGAAAAATTTTAAATCTTTTGTTTTGATATAAAGTGTTGTCAAACGACTTGTAGCAAACATTTATCATGCAATTTGAACAAAATCGCAATTGCAATTGCTTAAGATCAAATTGTATTCAAGTTAAGTTTGGGTGAAAAATCACAAAAAATTACAGGTCGGAGGTCGTCAAATTTTCGAAAAATATTAAATCTTTTGTTTTGATATAAAGTGTTGTCAAACGACTTGTAGCAAACATTTATCATGCAATTTGAACAAAATCGCAATTGCAATCGCTTAAGATCAAATTGTATTCAAGTTGAGTTTGGGTGAAAAATCACAAAAATTTACAGGTCGGGGGTCGTCAAATTTTCGAAAAATTTTAAATCTTTTGTTTTGATATAAAGTGTTGTCAAACGACTTGTAGCAAACATTTATCATGCAATTTGAACAAAATCGCAATTGCAATCGCTTAAGATCAAATTGTATTCAAGTTAAATTTGGGTGAAAAATCACAAAAATTTACAGGTCGGGGGTCGGGGGTCGTCAAATTTTCGAAAAATGTTAAATCTTTTGTTTTGATATAAAGTGTTGTCAAACGACTTGTAGCAAACATTTTTCATGCAATTTGAACAAAAATCGCAATTGCAATCGCTTAAGATCAAATTGTATTCAAGTTGAGTTTGGGTGAAAAATCACAAAAATTTACAGGTCGGGGGTCGTCAAATTTTCGAAAAATTTTAAATCTTTTATTTTGATATAAAGTGTTGTCAAACGACTTGTAGCAAACATTTATCATGCAATTTTAACAAAAATCGCAATTGCAATCGCTTAAGATCAAATTGTATTCAAGTTGAGTTTGGGTGAAAAATCACAAAAATTTACAGGTCGGGGGTCGTCAAATTTTCGAAAAATTTTAAATCTTTTATTTTGATATAAAGTGTTGTCAAACGACTTGTAGCAAACATTTATCATGCAATTTTAACAAAAATCGCAATTGCAATCGCTTAAGATCAAATTGTATTCAAGTTGAGTTTGGGTGAAAAATCACAAAAATTTACAGGTCGGGGGTCGTCAAATTTTCGAAAAATTTTAAATCTTTTATTTTGATATAAAGTGTTGTCAAACGACTTGTAGCAAACATTTATCATGCAATTTTAACAAAAATCGCAATTGCAATCGCTTAAGATCAAATTGTATTCAAGTTGAGTTTGTGTGAAAAATCACAAAAATTTACAGGTCAGGGGTCGTCAAATTTTCGAAAAATTTTAAATCTTTTGTTTTGATATAAAGTGTTGTCAAACGACTTGTAGCAAACATTTATCATGCAATTTGAACAAAATCGCAATTGCAATCGCTTAAGATCAAATTGTATTCAAGTTGAGTTTGGGTGAAAAATCACAAAAAATTACAGGTCGGGGGTCGTCAAATTTTCGAAAAATGTTAAATCTTTTGTTTTGATATAAAGTGTTGTCAAACGACTTGTAGCAAACATTTTTCATGCAATTTGAACAAAAATCGCAATTGCAATCGCTTAAGATCAAATTGTATTCAAGTTGAGTTTGGGTGAAAAATCACAAAAATTTACAGGTCGGGGGTCGTCAAATTTTCGAAAAATTTTAAATCTTTTGTTTTGATATAAAGTGTTGTCAAACGACTTGTAGCAAACATTTATCATGCAATTTGAACAAAAATCGCAATTGCAATCGCTTAAGATCAAATTGTATTCAAGTTGAGTTTGGGTGAAAAATCACAAAAATTTACAGGTCGGGGGTCGTCAAATTTTCGAAAAATTTTAAATCTTTTATTTTGATATAAAGTGTTGTCAAACGACTTGTAGCAAACATTTATCATGAAATTTTAACAAAAATCGCAATTGCAATCGCTTAAGATCAAATTGTATTCAAGTTGAGTTTGGGTGAAAAATCACAAAAATTTACAGGTCGGGGGTCGTCAAATTTTCGAAAAATTTTAAATCTTTTGTTTTGATATAAAGTGTTGTCAACCAACGACTTGTAGCAAACATTTATCATGCAATTTGAACAAAAATCGCAATTGCAATCGCTTAAGATCAAATTGTATTCAAGTTGAGTTTGGGTGAAAAATCACAAAAATTTACAGGTCGGGGGTCGTCAAATTTTCGAAAAATTTTAAATCTTTTGTTTTGATATAAAGTGTTGTCAAACGACTTGTAGCAAACATTTATCATGCAATTTGAACAAAAATCGCAATTGCAATCGCTTAAGATCAAATTGTATTCAAGTTGAGTTTGGGTGAAAAATAACAAAAATTTACAGGTCGGGGGTCGTCAAATTTTCGAAAAATTTTAAATCTTTTGTTTTGATATAAAGTGTTGTCAAACGACTTGTAGCAAACATTTATCATGTAATTTGAACAAAAATCGCAATTGCAATCGCTTAAGATCAAATTGTATTCAAGTTGAGTTTGGGTGAAAAATCACAAAAATTTACAGGTCGGGGGTCGTCAAATTTTCGAAAAATTTTTAAATCTTTTATTTTGATATAAAGTGTTGTCAAACGACTTGTAGCAAACATTTATCATGCAATTTGAACAAAAATCGTAATTGCAATCGCTTAAGATCAAATTGTATTCAAGTTGAGTTTAAGTGAAAAATCACAAAAATTTACAGGTCGGGGGTCGTCAAATTTTCGAAAAATTTTAAATCTTTTGTTTTGATATAAAGTTTTGTCAAACGACTTGTAGCAAACATTTATCATGCAATTTGAACAAAAATCGCAATTGCAATCGCTTAAGATCAAATTGTATTCAAGTTGAGTTTGGGTGAAAAATCACAAAAATTTACAGGTCGGGGGTCGTCAAATTTTCGAAAAATTTTAAATCTTTTGTTTTGATATAAAGTGTTGTCAAACGTTCCCATTAAACTAACCATTTCAAGTATAGAACGTATACCAGAACATAAATCGCAGCAAGATCGGACAGACCAAATGGTAGGAATTACATTTTCTCAAGACCTCGTTCGGAAACGGAATACAAGTGCCACTCTCATTCATTCGTAAATCATTTTAATTGCTTCCGTTTCTTTAAATCCCCTAAGTCAAGCATTCATCCATTTCGCCTGCACTTGAAGAGTTCGAAATTACTTTGAGGATTCTCCGAAAGACAGCTGCGATTTAAAAGATGTCCCGCTCCCTTTACGCCATCATAAAATATTCAACTGACAATGAAGTTGTCCTCTTCTGCATAAATAAATAACAACACCATACCTTCCATTTCTATCTATACGGTACTGCAATTTATAATGTCTTGTTTACGAACTTGAAACTGGGCGGGGAACACACCAAGTTCGAGTGTCAGTATTTAACTTTGTAAACGTAGAGCGGAAAAAAATACACCTGCTCCTCCAAATACCCCGACCACGACCACCAACTCCTGCCAACGAACCATTATCGTATATATTTTGTTCAAACGCAAGCAAGGACCAGAAGGGGAACAATGACATGCAAATTTATTTAATAGCTCCCTGCGGTAAACACCATTTAGTTTGCCAGAGCTATTTACAGCCAAGTACACACTGCACTTGGTGAACGAGTACTCAAACGAAATATATTGTATTGTACGGAATTTGAAGGCGGCATCGTGAAATTGTGTCCGCAAAACCTAAGGACTTGATTAAACCGAAGCACCGCCAGCAACGTGCGCGGGTTAAAGTGAAATTTACAACAATGATAAGTCGCGTAAAGCTGAGGAAGATCCTTAAAGACCATAAGCCGGATGGCGAACAGCGGTTGGATGATATATTGGCTAAGAAACTGAACTCTTTCGATTCTACTACGAAGGACGACCATTTGGAGCTGGCTCCGGAGGATTTTCGCAAGTTGGATGTTTTTTACACAGCTATTGCTCCAAGTATGCATCGAGCTATATGGAGCGTTTTGCTTAAATGTGTTTCTTTGTTTTTCTTTTTAGTACTAGTGATAGCTCAGTGGTTTGCCATAATGCCAGTTGTTGGGGTGCAACGATCACATCCGAAGCATATGCGATTCACCCTGCGTTGCCCGCAGGTGATGTGGACAGTGCTGTTCCTAGTGTTGGGTATGATTTTCTCCATTGGCGTAACAAGGAAACTCATTCGAATAGGGGTAGATGCAAAAAATTTCGGTAAGAACTCGGATTAGTTTGTTCTTATTTTGTTGAATAGTTACCACTTTAAAATTTGTTGCGTTTGTAGTATTGCCAAGAACGAATTAATTCACGCAAAAAAAAACTTATAAAACGGCCAAGTTTTAAACGTTTTTTACTCCTTGAAACTATGAGTCTTTTTGCATATTCAATGACATTTCGGCCTAACTAACAATCCAAGACCAATGTCGACAATTATTTCGGCCTAACTAACAATCCAAGACCAATGTCGACAATTATTTGGCAAAAGGAACATTGAAAAACGTTTCCATTAAATGAATAGATTCGATAATAAAGGTGAAAGTCTATTTATTTAATGGGAATTTTTTTTAATGTTCCTTTTGCCAAATAATTGTTATTGCAGAAAACGAAAGCTAGATGTTTTTCGTTTCGTTTCATGTTACTCCAAAAACGAAAGGTATTTTTCTTTCGTGCGATAGGGAAAGCACTACAATTTTTCATTTATTTAATTTATTTAGCAATAAGTAAGTGTGCCTCCAATATACATATTTAGATATCAATTTCGAAACAACAACACGCTCAAAATAATTTAGTCCAGTATTGTAATTCGGTAAGACGTAAGATGAACGTTTTGCTTCATCTTACTTCGAAAACGAAAGGAAATATCATTTGCCCGATAGCAAAAAAGCGAAAGCTGGGGTGGGATTCTGTAAGATGAAAACGTTCAATCTTTTTCGCTTAAACGAACGTTTTGCTTCATGTAAAGCGAAAGCTATTTCATTGACGTTTTCGTTTTCTTTGCTTCATGCTTCGTTTCATGCGAAAGGAATACAGCGAATGCTATTTGTTTGACGTTTCTTATTAAATTTAGTTATTTATTAAATGGTTGTGACTACTTTTTATTTCGCAAAAATATGCTGGCGAATCATTTATTAACAGCAAGCGATAGTAATGAAAGCGTTATAAAGGATTGTGTAAATTTAAAAAAAATTATATGAAAAAAGATTTGTTTATTAAATTTATGTGCATTAAAAACTAAGTTCATATTATTTTTTAAAGATAAAAAAATAAATAAAAAGTTTGTATGTTGGTAATTTTTAAATGATAATTGTTAATTTTAGTTTTTTAGGGCAACGAAAGCAGTTACATGAAGCAAATTTTCGCTTTCGCGTGTTTTCTTTTGTTTTTTTTAAATGCGAAAGTGGTTTAGTGTTTCTTTTTTTAAAGAGTCCCACCCAGAGTTCCTTATACTATGAAAATGATCCTCCAACTATGTAAATTAAACAACGCTATGCTTCTTAAACGTTTATAAAATAGGAAAGAAGCTATGTGAAGGAACACATTTGCTTGCGAATACTTTCTTTCGTTTTTTGAAATGCGAAAGAGCTCTTCGTTTCGTTTTCGTTTTTACATAAACCCCAGCCTATTACTATTTATAATTTAGTATTAGTTGAGGTGCATTATTAATAACATCCATTTCAGATAATTAAATAAACGCAGCACAGTTTATGTAAAGTCCTGAAATTATTCTAAGCCTAAGTATTTAAAACCAAACCATTCGTTTTGTGTGAAATTTTAATTTTTGGGTCGAAGGGATCTACAATTTGATGCCGAGTCCAAGTGCCATAAACTGCATACAACAAATTATAAAATTAATTGTGAAACCATCCTTTCGTTCACAGTTGGTCTGATGTTCTTCCTGTGTGTGCTATGCGGCAATATCCTTTTCTTCTCACTGGCGAGACGTTGGCCAAAACTCATCCAGTACTGGTCTAATGTGGAACTGATATTTCTGAAGAAACCATATGTGGTACCGAAACGTAATCTTGCTGCACGCGTTCGAATAGCTGCAGTCGTAATTATGTTTCTCTCTGCTGGTAATAAAAGCTTTTCCATCACTATCGTAATTAAATTGCAATTTACATCCTCTCTCCCCGCCCCGTCTTCAGTCGAACACGGTCTCTTCTTAACGTCAGCGGTGTACAGCTACAACATACAAATAACACTGTGCAACAACACTCAAGGACCATCGTTTAGCCACTACATAAATATCAACTACGACTATGCCTTCAAAATAATCCCGTACAGCATGGGAATGGGAATTGCCACATTGGTAAGTCAATATACGGGAAGTCTCTCTCTGTTATACAAGAACTAACTTACGCAGTTTGGGCGAACTTAATTTCTGTGCAGATAATTAACGCAACTTTCACATTCACATGGAACTACATGGATCTATTCATTATGATGGTGAGCAAGGGTATATCGTATCGCTTCGAGCAAATCACTCACAGGATAAACAATTTGTCAGACAAGGTGAGTTCCTAAATTGCTTGAGAATATTCTTCTTTGCGGGGGGTAAGTTTTTTAATCAAAATGCCATTCGCCATTGCTTCTTTTGTTTGTGATTTTTCTCTCGAAGGATGTTCCGGAATATGTCTTCTCGGAGGTGAGGGAACACTATGTAAAGCTGTGCGAACTATTGGAATATGTCGATGAGAATCTGTCGGGAATTATTTTGCTGTCATGCATGAACAACTTGTACTTTGTGTGCTCTCAGCTGCTGAATATATTCAAGTGAGTTGATTGTCACTTAATATGGGTATCGCTCGCTTGAGTGTTCCGCATTTTTGTCACGTAGAATATCGATGAATACCAAGTGTGACAGATGCAAATATAATAGAAAGTACGGGAATGGTTTGAGAAAAATATGTGCAAAACGGTTACTTAGAAACGTCAAATTTTGACAAATTGGTTAGACTGGTTTGTAATCTGAACGCAAAAACTAGATTGGTCGGTAGCGTCACTTTTTCTATATCAGCCACATATGCAAACTGTCAACCTAGCACTCAGTCATGAATTTCTTGACAAGATCCGTCCGCTCCATAAACGTCAACTGAAAAAGCTGTGAATGTGACCAATCTAGGACAATCAAAACTAAGACATATCAAGTCAGCCATCTGTTGGCGTGAAATTTCTTGCGGTTTGTAGGGAAGTTATTCCAAATTGTGAAGAAACGAAAGGGCGACAGGTCATTGGGCAGTGATTTCGAACTCCGATGATCTTTTTTATATAGTGTGTCGCAGTTTAATATTGTGAAGGTTCTCTAAAAGTGTATCGAATACAGAACAGAGATCGTTTTAAAATATGTACTTGTGACTTAGCGTCCTCATTTAAACTATTTATCGCGAAGTGTCACTTTTATCGCCTTGCTAGGCTGATTATTTTTTTAGCGAATTCGTACCAAGTGAAGTCGTGAATATAAAAGAAAAATAGCTCCCAGCTCTTCCCATTTCTTACAAGACTTTTTTATAACGAGTAAATAAAAGTTGACCCGCCTGAAGTTCGGGGACACGCAGTTTTAAGGGTTGTCCATCTGTTGGTTTTGCTCTGATTATTCCAAAATGTGCACGACTGGATCGCACCTACCTTGCTCCTTTAAACTTTAATAAGGAATTTCTATTTTGCATCGTAGTGTAGATGTCAGTGTAATGCTCAGTTTGATTGTAGTGAACCTGAATTTTCTATTGACAGTGGCCGCGTTCCACTGGGATATTTTGTGCAAGATGTCCAGCGGGCAGAGGAACGCGGCCAGTTTCAAATAAAAAACCCCACATCTGCATTGTTTTCCAATAATTGACTAGAACCCCATACCAACAATTTAACTCATATTTTCCATTGTAAATTACAGCAAACTACGTTGGCCAATAAACTACATCTATTTTTGGTACTCCCTCTTGTATCTGATTGGTCGCACCGCATATGTTTTCCTATCGGCAGCTGCAATAAACGATGAATCGAAGGCTCCGGTCGCTACGCTAAGAAAAGTCTCACAAAAAACCTGGTGCATTGAGGTATGCATATTTTTTCTACCATGGAATTTATAAATACGCCCTATGTTTGATGATAAATTGGCCTCCAGGTGGAACGTTTAATATTTGAAATGACAACACAGACGGTAGCGCTGTCAGGGAAGAAATTCTACCATCTAACAAGAAGACTTCTTTTCGGTGTAAGGAAGAGATTGCAATGGACACCAGGTGTTGAAATAATTAATCCTATCATTCCAGATGGCTGGAACTATCGTGACCTATGAGCTGGTGTTGCTGCAATTTGACGAGCCAAATCGTGCGAAGGGACTGCCAGATTTGTGCAGTTAAACTGTTTCTCACAACAGTGTCACGCGATACCGCTTTTCAAGTGCGTGTTGGTGCACTTGATATTTATAATTTGAATTGAAAAAAAAAATATATGTATGTGCACAAAAAGGATATCAACATGCGAATATGTGCTTGACACGAATAAAGTTTAAATTATGAAGGATATAGGTACGCGTCAGTTGTTTTCTTTTGTTATGCTATTAGTTGGAGATTGTTTTACGGTGACAGTTGTTTGTACCTTGTACCTATTTGAAGCAGTATTGGTGTAAAATGCCAGATTCGATTGGTGAGTCTGTGTTTTTTTTGTTACTATTCGCATCAGTGCATTCCAAGATGAGAGGTCTTGGTTTAGAGGGATTCCCCTTATATGGTCTAGGAAAGTGCTGACCAATTAGATTGCAGTGTAGTCCTATCAGTCCCCGAAGTTCTCAAATATGTTGGGACGACATTATGCGATCGAAGTGAGGCGACAAAATATGTACCTCAAAGGCACAAAACCAAACATCAATTGGCGGCACTGATGAGAATTACCCTGTCTTTGAAGGTCGACAATTTTGCTAACTTATTGGTAAAGATCAGAGCCCCAAAGAAAAAATCCTTCGCTCTTGAACTTTTGGTGTTACTTAGAAATTTTACATTACATTACATTTTTACGTACCTAAATACAACCAAAGTGACTCTGATGTGAGCGAGTGCTGCCAGACTTTCAGTAGTAGTTTTGCTCATTTAATTCGTAATTGACTTACTTGACTCGATTTGACATGACTCAGTGGGGATGCTCTGATAACCTATTGATTTATTCTACATTTTCCATAATTTTTATAATTTATCATTCGTTTAAATTTAAAACATAAATTTATCTTAACTAAATTTATCTTAAATAAATCAATAAATAGTTGTCGCAACAGTTCGGTATATATTGGTCCATCAGTATAATGCTGGTATGAACCTTCTCACAACCACCGCTTTGTATGAGTTTTTATATTTTTGCATACAGCATTTTTAATCCTGTCCGACTGATTTTAAAAGGCGAATTCTTGTAACGCACCCACAGAGTGTAGATGTTATTTTTCATGCCGATCACCTCCTCCAAACAAAATTTGTCACACGTCAGTTTAAATTCGCCTGAAGTTTGTCAATTCGGGTGAATATTATTTTTTATATTCGAAGTTATCACAATAAACTACATCCAACTTGAATGTGACATTCATCCCATTTTTTAGACTCGCTCGAGAATAGCGCCCTCAGAAATCCTTAAATTCCACATTGTTGTCGTCATTTTCTTCAACTTAAATTGATTTTGTATTGATGTGGGTCGACCAAAATATTCGCTCGACCAAGGAAATGGTTTTTGCTCGCGATCAATTTGATCTCCCATACAAAAGTCTACAAAGATTAAATTTAGCGTAGTAGTTTAGCAAAGCAGTGTCCTGTTCGCACGCTAAATTTTCAACTTCATACAGATGGGCCGATCAAAAGTCTCCACTCATTTAGCTCGCGTCAGGCACATTAAATCGAAAGAGGTGGAAAAATTTATGTTTTGAGTGTATTGTATAGTTTTTGGAGGAAAACTTTAACCGCATAGAACATTAATTTGTGTGACAAATTAAAAAAATCCTTTTCAAGCGATGAAAAAAAAACTGCGGGTGTTGTGGAGGAACGACCAGCAAAATAGAACTCCCACAGCCAGTGACGTCGCTTAAATTATTTAGATGGGTGTGCAATAAAAATATCAATTAATTGTAATTGTGGCAATACATTGCCTGAACTTCTAATTTATTGCTTTCTCAATCAAAATTAAAAAAAAAATCAAGAAATGTAAAAATTAAAAGCACCAAACCACTTGAAAAATAATACCTAAACGAAAAAAAAAGTTCATTCATTCATAATTCACATTTTTCTTATGAAACTTGGTGTTGATGTATTGTTCCTACACAACATAAAACAAAACAACATTGCAGCTGTCGTGCACGGTGCACTGCTTTTATTCGCACGAGTGTCGATGTAGTGCATTGTATATGTGACTTATGACGCTTTATGGAAACAGAACAGAACAGATACAAAAGAAAAGAAAACAAGAATACCGCCCGTGCACAGAAAAATGTCGCACGAGTTTGCTACAAGTTCATTAAAGTAAAGCGATTTTATGTATGCGTGTAGGTGACGTATGAATACTGGAGAAATCTTGTAAGTAAAACTAGGTAGGTAGTTTATAGTTTGAGGTTGGATGAATTTATTTGATGAAATCAACAGAACACGTTCACAGCGAGATTTCGTGCGGGTTTATTTTGTTTGTTTTTCAACGGTGAAGGAATTTTAAAAGACAATTTTGGAAGGATATATAATATGAATATGGTGTAGGGTGAAGGCTGTGTTATGGAGGTTTTATGGGTTGTGTAATTGTGTTGTGTATATTTGGGTGAGTTATTATTACAACAGTGTCCGATGAGGGATTCTGTTCCGTTAGACAAGACGCCACTGCCCCGGCATTAATATTAATGGAAAATTTCTTTTTTTAAGCTTCAAATAATCTTATCTCCATTTTATGGAAATAGGGACACGAAGAAAAGTGTCGTCTTCAACTTGCTACCACAGAATTTATTTCAGTCGTTCTAGGTAAGTGATAACATTTTTATTAAATTTTTTGTAGATATTCAAAAAAAATTAAAATTATGTTTACTTACTTATTGTCACGGACATTCGATATTGGAATGCTCAAAAATAAACTTTTTGGAGTCCAAGTGTGAGAGCTTGCATTATCGTGATGGAGAATGATTACTCTGCCGTAAATGTCCAAGCATTTGTTGCAAACAAATAGGGATGCACTATTCAGAAATGACTATTCTACGTTGCTCTAATAACACGGTGGCGACAGGCGAACATTTGATTCGAAAGGTTTCCAGCGCAAGCAAATTTCACGGCGGCTCTAGATGGTGCCACCATCATTGCGAAAATGTTCACTAATCAATTAAATTTTTTCACCAAGATGTATGTTTCAAATTACTATGTAAACAACACAAATATCACTCGTATGAGAAAACCTTCTGAGTGCGATTATATATAAAATGTCAAATTTTACGATGACATTGTCAAATTTGACATATTCATACTGGAATTGTTATATCTCCAGTAGCAACCTCCGTATACAAGCAATGATGTTCATTTGTAGCATGTGCTGATTTGTTTGGACTATATTGTCAGTCCATTTGAATAATCCTCTACATGTCAGTTCGGTTGTCTGTCATTCACAAAACAGAGTTTAGTTGCTGGTCACATTTGTACCATATCAAATCAGAGCTCAATTGAATATGTTTCCTTAAAATGAACTAAAATAGGCTGTGCGACATCTAGAAACTGACATTTTTGTCGAAGTGTTCCAAACATAAAATAAATTTCCACGACCGCGAAATGATGAAATTATATAGCCAGCAACGCCAGGTAATAAACCCTTCCGTAACCGCCGTCCGCATACAGCTATTTTAAGATGGCCGTCATTTTCTCCAATATCGCGGTAAACATATCTCACAAAAAATAAAGTTTACACAAATAAAATATTTTCTCTTTTGCAGCTCCTTACAATGTTGCTCAAGGACAAAAGATATTTTTCCATCAAATTATTGCCAAACGTAAGTAAAACACTATCTCTGTCTGATTCTTTTCATTTTCAACTCAACAGTTCTACGATTCTCACAACTATTTGGTGTTCTACCCGTTTCGAACATCACCTCGTCCAACGTCTATCGAATTCGCTATCGATGGATGAGTCTTCCGTCCTGTATAGCTGCCGTAATTGTCATTTTAAACGGTTTGGAATTTATGGCCGTCATCAAGATGTTACTCAAAATAGGAGTCAACTTGCACACAGTGGGTGAGTGTCCCTTAGTTGAAATCATCTTCGCATGCTTAAGGCGGTCCCGTTTTCTTATCAGGTACTCTCGCCTTCTTCACTGTTTGCTATTTGGAGCAGTTAATGTTGTGGCGCCTAGCGACCAAGTGGCCGCAAATTACTCAATTCTGGCATCGCACCGAAGAGGTCTTCTTCAGTCACGCGTATCAAATTTATGCTACATTTAACATGAGCCGCACAATTAAGATCCTGACTGGTATCCTTCTCGTTAACACATTCGGTAAGTCGATTAGTAACACATGACAACTGCTGGGGCAACAGTTTCATTCATCTTGTAAGAGATATATATATATGTAGTCGTATAGCTTGACCCAACTGACGGTGCGGCGTACTTTTTGGAAAGGATTCTCAATCGTAGTGTGAGGGAGCAAAGGTTTATTGCCGGGTAACGCAATAATGTGCCCTGTCTTATATGGGTTGGTCTAGATAAGTAGAGTTACGTTTTGATTGGAGTCCCTAATGTAAGGCGACGTGGTTAAAGGTTTAATGCACAGCAGCCTACTGAATTGTTGATGGTGAACGATTTGATTGAGGGATGCGGTGTAATTATTAAATTATTTGATGAAAGAGTGAAAGAGAGATTTGCTTAAAAGTGGTGAATATTGAGAAGTTCCTTCCATCATTCTTTTGGGGACACAATTTTGAGTTAGAAAACCCCATCTGGTGGAAAAAATCCGCACGTAATTGGGTATACCTATAGAGGAACTGACAGCTGAAGTTTTGCATGGTGTATGTGTGTCCCATAAGAAATGCAGAAATGTTTCGAGTCTTAAACATTTTGGAATGTTAAAGAGATGCATTATGTCTACTCTGTCTACGTCTGATTGAAATGGAAAGCACTAGCTAGCAAGCAAAATATGTTACATATATTTTGGTCGGCCATCTTGATTACGTGGCACGAATTACGAAAAGTTTGTTTATATTTTTAAAGCGATTTTCTCTCTACCCGAAGTGGTAAAAGAATATCAATTTTCTTATTTCGTTTAATTTATTTATGTACAGTTGATTAAATTTACTGAAAGTAACAGCCGCTCTCATTATGACATAATTATTTAAAAAAAAAATGGAAACGTTTTCTTGTGATTCCAAGACTTGACTTTTGGTTTTGGCTTTGGAGACGAAAATTCAATACAATTGACATCTGTCATCCGATATCCATAGCTATCAGTTACTAGCAGTAGAGGGTTCCGTATCTCCAAAAGATCCTGATTGAAGTTTTTTTTATGATGAAAATATAAATTATAACTATATAAACGTGTAAAAAATCTAGTCCCGCTGATGGCAAATTAAGAGAGATTTTGCTTTAAAATTATAAAAAAAAAATTTTCAGAACTTTAAACTGCATTTACAACATCATGCATTTCATCAATCAAAAATACGAAATAAATAAATATATTATGTCCGTTCATAACTTACGGAAGCCATTTTGTTTTATAGAAAAGTAAAATTACGTGTTCCATCACACTATTAAAAATAACAACAAGCTGTAGAGCTTTCCCATAATTTCTACTACGTAAAAAAGATGGCCGACCAGAAAACGTATCACGTTTTTTGCGTCTTAGGTAGGTTGTACTGTCCCTTTCAGTCAGACGGCTATTTATTATTGGGCATCCTTTCATTCTTCCGTGTTAGTAATGTGTGATGGTGTAAATGAAGCATTACTTATTCCTTTTCTTCCTGTGGGAATGAGCTATTTTGCGTTGTAAGCTTTCAACCACAAAGCTAGTTTTTTATCACGATCAGTTCGACACAATGCACTAATTTTTAGCAATTGATATTCACTTTTCCTGTTAAATTTCGGAAACAACTTGCGATTTTTCACACAAAAAACTTTCCGCTGACAGATTCACTGTCATCAAACAATTTCCTTACCTTTGTTAATAATCTTTAACTAATTTTCGAATAAGAAATACATTAAAATGTTTATATAAATACAAGGTGGTGCAAAACTTGTTACCTGATTTCCTTTAGCTGTCGTTTTTTATGAATGAAAAATTTATGTTCTACTTTTGGATTATTTATTATTTGATGTCTTATATTTTTTTCCACGAAGTTGAATTTATAACTCTTGTCAGAACTTCCGGCGATAGGTCCTTCTATTCTTGACAGATGTTCTGTTTGAGGGCTGCAAGAGTCTGAGGCTTATTGACATGACTTTTAAAAACTTAACAAAAAAAAATCTGGTACGGTAAAATAAGGCCAACATAAAATAATTCGAATAAAAAAATTCAGACAATTATAGCGATTCTTGTTGATGTGTCTTTCATATCTGTTTACTTCACAAATGTCAAAGTAGAAGTGACGTTTGCCGCCATTTGCAAACATTTTAACATATTCCTATAGGGCGATGACTTTAGCGCCACCTTGTACAATGCATTCGTAAAACTAACTTCAAATGAAATATGCAGCAATAGGTACTAAAAAGATTATACTTCAAATTTCAATGCTGCCAAATCTATTTAATAAAAGTCACTGTAATTTATTAAGAAGTAAAAAGAGACGCCTTGGAGTGCTTTCGTGCTTGCTTTAAGTAAATGTAATCAATGTAGCATGTTTAAATTATTTTGCTGCGTACTTTGGGTATGTTGTATTGATAGTGGAAAGTTTGTAGCACACTCCAAGACTTCAATTCAATAGCTCTTTGGTGTCTATATCGCACTTGTTTAGTATAAAAACGTATAATTACAAAACTTTACATCTGTTCTAGTTGAACATTCAATGTATCTAGTTAACGCGGTAAATAGCAGTGAAATTCAGCGCCGTGATTGCAACTTGACAAACACCCTGTGGGAGAATCTTTTTCGCAATGAAAGGACGCAGCTCTATATGATATTTCCGCTGAAAATGTGGATGCTGCCGATTCTTGAGGTAAGTCAACATTTACTGACTTACACCCAACACGCACTATTACAAACTAAAGCTCCACAAATTTGCTTTCTTCGTTTCATTCCAGTGGACAAACTTTTCCATGGCGTATACTCAGTCTTTTACTGACATATTTATTATGTGCGTGAGTATCGGAGTGACAGCGCGACTCAACCAGATACACCAGCGAATAAGTGCTGTTTGCGAAAAGGTAAGTCAATCTAAAGATCATCATTGATACAAGGTAAACTTTTCCAATATTTTCCAGCCAATGCCAAATATATTTTGGAGAGATGTACGAACTGACTTTCTGGCTGTCAAGAAACTGGTGCGGACATTGAACTGTCATCTTGAAGGTTTAACTCTGACCTCATGTGGCTACAGCATGTATTTCATTTGCTTACAGCTGTTTAATAGTTTTAAGTAAACAATTCGGGTAAAAAATTTAAAATTCATACATTTTGAGTTGTTGTCGTACAATTTCAGGAAAAGTGGCAACTCAATTTCAACCATATTTTTCTGGTATTCGCTCATGTTCATTATAGGGCGAACTTTATTCAAACTATTCGCTGCAGCTAATGTCAACGATATGTGCAATAAGATGCTAAGAGCAGTTAGGAATGTCCCATCCTCATCCTGGGGAAATGAGGTTTGTTCGATTTGTTAAATGCATGGTGGGATAACCTACAAAATAACAGAGAGATCGTAAAATTTATGAAGAGGATTGATGGTATCTCCTAAAAAATACTCATCAAGTGCGACCCTGAGCGAGGTCATTTGAATAAAAGTGTGTCAGATGTACAAAAGTTTTCCTGTGGTATTACGATACTCACGATTTTTTTTTGCTGGAAAAACCTAGCTCGCATTTTAGCTTAGTGACAAACGGCCTATGAAGGGAAGTGCAGTAAAAGACATTTTAATAAATTTCAATTGCAGGTGCAAATATTATCTGAGCAGCTTGCCTTGGACATTACTGCATTCTCAGGATGTGGATACTTCTTTCTGACAAGGAAACTAATTTTTGCGGTTAAATATTTTCAAAACTATGGGGAATTTTTTAACTGAAATTGCAATTTCCAGATGACTGCGACAATTGTCACCTACGAGCTTGTAATTACAGATGTGGTCCAGGAGGTCAAACAGCAGGACAATGATTTATGTCCAAATTTTATTTAATTTTAATTCATCACTACTTGATTGCGTGTTTAATACATATATGTACATAAAAAAATTATCACTTTGACGCAGCAATTGACTTTATTTTTTATTGCGTTTTATTTACAAACAAACATGCATGTCACAGAGTAATCACCATTACGGTAATTCACACCAAAACCAAACCCACATTTGCCTGTGAGCACTGTGTGCCCGTGAGAAACACTGCGACAGCAGTATTACAGAGTACCTAGACCTCAAGGATGAGAGTTGTGTTTCTATGCGCCCCTATTTGATGTGCTCGAGCTCGTGTCATGTACGAAATGTCTCCGGCAAATGCCAGGACCAGTGGCGATAAGGAGCTGCCAAGTGATTTGACGAGCAGTTTTCATTATGCCATTTGGCCGTGTGAGTGAAGACCGTTAACTTGGTGACAGACGCCGCCGATTGTTTTAATTGTCATCACTGTTCGTTGCTGTTGTTATTGTTTTTGTAGTCCTTCTGATAGCACAGTTTATGGGTGTATTACCCGTGTCAGGTATCCATGAGAAGGATGTGACAAGGGTGCAATTCAAGTGGATACATGTGGGGGTACCGGTGACGATGGTCTTAATCGCCTCCGTAGCAATTGATGTACTTTTGTCCCTGAAGATTGTCCTCGAGAGGGGAATGAAAATGTACACTGCAGGTGAGTAAAGTTTTAAAGTTGACTGACAATTTCCGATAGTGACTGGGTATTGCGTTCAAAGGTCCTGTGATGTTTGGTTTGGTATCGTTGCTCGGGATGATTACATTTTTTTGGCTAGCACGACAATGGCCCGATTTGATAAGGCAATTCACAGATACAGAAAAGATTTTTCTCGGGAAATCTTACGAAACAAAGGAGTCGAAGGAAATGTGCTTCCGTTTACGATTGTATGGGGGCGTGTTACTCCTTGGAGCAACGGGTGAGTCATTTTTCTTTTTGCGAATTTATTTATATTTGAATTTGTGCAGCTATTTTTTTATGTGAATTAAAAATGGTGGGTGAATTTTATAAATCGTTTAAATTTTCGAAGGCTTTAAAGGAGGCTTAATACGACTAAATACATAAATGGTTCAATGTAAGGAACTGTTTTTGGTTAATCAATAGTTCCTTTGATGTTTAAACAAAAAAAGCTTAGCTACTCAGAAACATGAATCTCAATGTTGTGGAGAAAATTTGTGACACATTTAAATTCAAATGCCTTTAAAATACTCGCATTTACAGAATTCGATACAGAAACAGCAGCAGATGATAGGAAAGAGAAGTGCGCAAATGTTTTTTGTTTTGTTAATTAATATTTATTTACTATTTTGCTGTATATTTATTTAATTATATATTTGTTTATTTATTTATTTTTTTTCTCTTGAAATTAAGCATTTTGGTCGTTCTTTTTCTTCAAAAATTTATTTTTTATATGTGATTTAATTAATTTGTAAACATATTCCAGTAGGCATAAATATCTCACATCGTTTTAGTTGTTATTATGTAAATTGTGCTATAACAAATTTTAAGTTGTGAACAAAATGAATTTTATGTTATAATTTGATCGTTTTTTTATGTTTTTTTTTGTTGGTAGTTATTTCAAGACTCAGAAGAGAAAGCTGAAAAAAGCAAATAAAAATATGTTTTTGAGTGCCTATAAAGAGTCTGTATTTATCTAAGCGCACTATTAAAAATAAATATTTTAGCGCGACAGGTCTGTGGGACCCTATGCCCAGCTTCTCGCAACCATTCGTTTGTGTGAGTTTTAAATTTTTCGGACGAATGGAAGGGATCTATAATTTTACGCCGATTCCAAATGGCTAATTGAGAAGCTCTTTCATGTTTTTTCACAGTTTTAGTCTCGGCGGTGGTGCAGCGGAAAAAACCCTTAAGATGTAATTTGGTTCTTTCGGGATTCGAACCGGGGACCCCTCGCTTAGTAGTCTAACACACTAACCACTAAGTACACTATTGCTACGTCTTATTATTTGGGAAACATTTTTAAAAGCTATTTGACCAAATCGGGCAAGGAAAGTCCATTCTAGGTTAATGGTCAATGCAGAGTAAAGCTGAGCATGGCTTTGATAGTCAAATAATTTTTTTATCAAAACATTGAAGCCGTGTTCGAAATAATATAAATTTCTTGCTGCGCTTGAGCGACGTTTTAAAACCATAACTAACGGAATCTGTAGACAAAAAGGGAGAATTGTGTTATGAAAGCTCAAAACCAGCTTGAGGAATTGAGAAATTTTAAGATGTTGCTGAATTTAACACTTTGGATGGCGGATAGGTCATGGCGCATTTTGGGTAGGAAGTTATTTGTCATGGCATCGTCATATGTTGGCCAAATTTCCCTTGAAATGATGCAGTTCGTAAGGTTCAATCACCCAGTTACCGCCCTTGCAGTGTAGTGCAGAAGGATTTCTCTCCGCCATTTTGTAAGCTTAATCAGAGATCCCCATACGCTCTTGCGGTTGGCCAAAAACGTTTCGTTTGTGTCCCTCGCACACTAAGATTGCCGATTTATATAATTGCAAACATTTTCACCCTTTCCACAGTTGAGCACGGCCTGTACATCAACACCGCCATCTACAACAACATACATCAAATCGACAAATGCAACTTGACAGTCAACTTCTGGGAAAATCTCTTCATTCGCGAACGATTGCAGTACTTCTCCATAATTGATTTCCACATGTGGATGGTTCCACTGCTTGAGGTACACACCTGGAATAACCATGTCCGCCTGCAGAAATGTCAACATTTATGAACGACTTAAATTATTTATGTACTCCATTTTAGTGGCTGACAATCAGCATGACATTCACTTGGAATTTCATCGACATTTTCGTGATGCTGGTCACTAGCAGTTTGGCACTGCGATTCGATCAGGTCAACAAAAGTATACGTCGGTTCACATCAGTGGTAAGGATTGAATGGAAATTTTTGAATTCTGATTTGATTTTCGGGTTTGTTTATCGTTGTCGTAACAGCCAATGGCGGATGAGTTTTGGCTTCGTGCCCGAAAGGACTTCATGTGCTTGATGGATCTGCTGCAAGCAGTCGATGAACGTTTATCAAATTTGGTTCTGCTGTCGTGTGCGCATAATTTGTATTTCATTTGTTTTCACGTGTTCCAAAGTTTTCAGTAAGTCTATTGACAATTGCGTCCACTCAAAGGACTTTCTGTGAAATTTATTATCCTTGAGGATATTTAATTTGCGAAATTGCTTTCCGTTTGGCGGTTTTTTCTTGTTTTTTTTTTTTGATTTTTTTTGATTTAATGGACGACCATGGCAGGCAGCGGAGTAATGTCTTTGATGCAATCTACTTTTGGTATTCCTTGAGCTTTGTGCTGACAAGGATATTGACATCGATGCTATCGGCGGCGTCCATTACGGATACAGCGAATGATATCCTGACGGCTTTTTATGACATTCCATTGGACTTGTGGGGAATCGAGGCGAGTTTATGCGAACAAGAGTGGGCGACTCATTTCATTTCATTAAGTTGTTTTGTTTACTTTCAGTTGACAAGGTTTTACGAGAGTGTTGCCTCGGACATGATTTCAATATCGGGAAAGGGATTTTATTTCATCTCAAGGAGACTAATATTCGCTGTGAGTATTATGTTGAAAAGAATCAAAGAAACAGCTGTTTGTGTTGGGGAATTTTATTTTAGATGGCCGGAACGGTGGTGACTTATGAGTTGGTTCTGGTCGATCAAGTGAAGGACGTTGTTGATCGTGTTGACTTTTGTATATCACGGAAAGTGTAACAACAGCTCCTCAGCCTTCGCAAGGGTCGTACGCAGTTTCTCGGACGTGTTTCAGTTGGATTAGAATGACTTCGTAGGTGATGATAGTGCCAGCGATCTGCAATGAATATTGTTTTTAATAAAATGATGTGAATTTTCACATTTACAACTTACGCTGAGCATGAATTTTCTTGTTATGTAGAAAAATTGCATACCACTGAGAGCGATGGTGTTGCCAGACACCTGTTCCATAAATCGTTTGCTCTAAGTGGATAGAAATGTATGAGATGGGAGTAAAAAAACGACAAAAGCATGCAAAGAATGGTAGAAAGAGAGCCAGGTCGACGAAGCAAGTGTGCCTCTGTCACTTAAGGAGCAGAACATTTGAATGCGCCTACTTCCATGACAAACAGGAACTTTCTGATGTCTCACTATCTAATCTTTATAGGTTCATAAGTACATCAAGATGGCTGGCCAAGGTCGAGTAGCCACAAAAGGGAACACAATTCATCGCCAGGAACAATGCGTCAACATGGACCTAATAAGGTGTAGCAAGTCTCGCTCCTTTGTATCCACTTATTATCCTGTATATTTTTTGTACAACGTAATTGACAAAGTGCATGGAATTATGTCCATAAAAGTAGGAAAATTATGTTTGCAGAAAGATTTGAATGGATTTAATTAAATCGATTAAAGAGTTTTGAATTATAGGAAAAAAAGTCCTATATTTTTAAAAAGAGTTTTCAAAAAGTCCAGCCGTTCAAAAAGGCAGTCAAAATGACTCTGAAGCGTCAATCTCATTTCATACACATTTTTCCACCCCTTAGAGAAGGGAAATTTGCACTTCTCAAATGTGTATGGATAGAAACTTGAGTTTTGTGTTAATTGTTTCTAGGTATTGGAAACCATTAAAAAAGAAACTACAAAAATGGTTGCAACAAATCTTTAAAGAATTTGTTCTCAGTAAACTTCCTCCTAACGGGATAGCCTTTCTTTTTAAGTGGACAGCAGGTCGATTATTGTTTCATTTATTCAATCTACGATTGTCAATACACGCATTTCAAAAAAATAGTTATATACAAAAAGTTAAAAAGTTATCTAAATACTATTTTAGTTTTAGATCAGCAAAATTAATTTATCCTACAAAATATTTCTGGGCAAAGATTTAGACAATTTGTAAAGATCAGAGAAAGCTCAATTCCAGAGAAAAGTAATTTTTAAAATTCCTTTTGAACGCATTCAATTCATCGTACATTTAAAGCAGAAGTAGAACCCCAGATAACAAAATAATGCAAGGCTGTAAGGATCTTTGAAATTTGCAGCTTTTCTTTTTATGAACACTAAAAGTGAATTTGCCCTGGAAAATGTGTAGATCTAGGAATAATGTGGAAAAGTAGAAAGAAAAGTTCTATTAAAGCTAGCCCAAGTAAATTTGTCGGTGTTTAACATTAAGCGATTGCAATTTCGGTTTTTGTCAAAATTGCATGTCAAATTGTTGCTACAAGCCGTTTGACAACACTTTATGTCGAAACAATAAAGTTACAATTTTTCGACAAATTGACGACCCCTGCTCTGTTAATTTTTGTGAATAATTATAATTATTAATGGTTTTTTACTGCAATAAAAAGACTTGAACGCTTTCTCCTCGTGGTGCTGTTCAAATGAAATGCACCTAAGAGAAAATATCCCATCAAAGGAATTGCTACTGCGTATCTAGGAAAGTTTTATCTCCTTTTGAACAGACTGAGCCTAAAACATTTACGACGAGAAGTATGTATATTCCGAATAAGGAACTCTTTAAGTATAGAAGGTAGAGGAAAACACACACGCTCAAAGACAGGTGTACGAAAATAGTCACAACCATTCCAATACACGACTACAGAAGAAAATGAGCATGACCATTGGGCATTTACTTTCGGGTACTCAAATTGGGAATAAAGACGTATTTTCGAATAAAAGTCAGTAAAATGAACATACGTCGTTAAACTATTTAAAAAATGAATACCTAAATATTGAATAATAAAGAAGCGTTCGCTAGATCGGCATAAATAAATGAATAGCATACATTTTATAAATATCCCCATCCCATCGAAAACATTTTGACAATTAGCTTTCAGTTAATTTTAATGGGAGCCGCCAAAACATCTGGTCGAAGGGTCTTTAATTGTGCTGAGCGCCTTCCTCTACTGCGATGCCATTTTTAAAAATCAGGCTAAATATGACTTTTAAACACTTCGAAGTTAAGGTCTCAACCCATAGAATCTGTTGTTTCCGTCCCGTCGACTGATCCGTCAATATTCGTATGGCGTATTCGACGGAACGTATTCGACAGAGTGAACAGTAGAAGCAATCGCATACGTTGGCAGGCTATGTTGTAGCACCTTCTCTTCAATTTTCCCTCTTCACTGAACTCAAATTCCTTTCAAATTACCTAAATACGTTGTTATAAAAAATATCTAAACTTTTAAATGTAAAATGTGTATTATGCCATGTTCCCACCAACCGAAACCGCGAGGTTTCGTAAAATGTTTCCTAATCTCCGAGGTTTCGCCATACATTTTTGCCGTTCGAAATCTCGGGATTTAAGCGAAATCTAGTCGAAATCCCTCTGGGTTCATCCGCCCGTGAGAGGTTATCAAACCGAACAAGCCTACAGCGTGAACTTTGGTTTATTATGTGTTCATTATTTGTGGACGTCAAAATAGTAAACGCCAAAACAATCGAAAAAAAAACAAATCATAATAAACAAGTGTTTCTGCAGGCAAAATCATTTGAATAAAAAAAAAACAAAGTAAGTTATATTTTCAAAATTGACAGCTTATGACTTTTGAAATCACTTCAACTCGGTGGGAACGACTTACGAGGTTTCAGTAAAAGTTCATCGAAACCTCGCGATTTCAGTTTGGTGGGAACATGGCATTATACGCAGAGGAAATCACATTACATAAATTAAAATTCGCAGTTTGTTAACATTATTATGCTCATTTGTTTGGTACTAGAAAAGGCGATTTACATAACCTCATTTTTATTGACATTATGTGTGTTGATAATCATGCTTAAATTTCACAAAAAAATTTTAGTTTGCTTTTTTTTTTGTCAGATTTCTAAAATTTAAAAAAATTTGCTTTTTTTACCCACGGGAGGCTTTCCGGACATCGAAATTCCCACAAAAACGAGAAAATCCTACGAACACCGGCCACAACCGAAGAAAGTTTTTCTCTTTCTCTCAATATTTCCACCAATGACGGTACTTTCTCACACGCTGAGCCAACTACTCCCATCTCAAGTCGCAACGAGGGCAACTGAACTGACAGAAAAATAGAAAGTGAAGTGAACTTGCGGTGCTCATAGGTCACCTGCACCTCCTCACCTTCCATAAGCTGCTGTGCTGTGTATTTTAAAACCTGCCCAGTGGAAGATGTTGCCGCAATAGACGCGACGGATTCTATGGGTTGGGCTCTTTTTAGATGCCCATCGTCAATTTTTTGACAGAGTCGCTGGTGGTAGAATAATTAGTTGGATTTCGGAGTAGATAAGTAGTACGTAGCAAAATAAAAAGAAACGAAGATGGTTTTCTTTCAAGGATTGGCTTTAATTTAAGCTCTTACAATATTTAAACTCACCTCAGATCGATAAACGCTTGACGGTATTGAATGCAAAATTTTAATCGGCTTCTTCGCCTCGTCGTTAATAAAGGCGGCTGTCATGGACACCGCTATCGTGCGACCAATCAAATAGATCAGTGAATACCAGAAGTAAACGCTTCGAATAATAGAATTGCTAGGGCTGTAAAACCAAGTCGAACATAACTGCTTTTCAAACGCTAGATGTGTATACTACTCACGTCACTGTGTAAAACAACTGAAGGCAAATGTAAAACAAGTTGTTCGAATACGAAATGAGGATAATCGCCGCCAAATCCCTGTTTACATGACCTATCAGGTTCATCAGCTTGTTGTAGTAGGTCCGCTGTTTGCCCCAGAAATCATCAGGAAGGCACTGCAAACAGGAAATGTCTTACATAAACCTGAATCAAAGCACACGGCAACCTACCATTCCCTTGTAGCGCTCGAAATGGACGTTGAAGTGACGAAACTGCGCTATCAGGCCCAGACTCACGACTATGATGAAATTGTCGGTGAAGTTCCAAGTGACGGTGCAGAACAAATTCAGCAGCTGCAAGCTGATGCCATTCACGTAGTTGACACTGAAGAAGGCGTAATAGGAGGGGAAGGAGTGTCTAAAGTACTCACTCAACAGATCCTTGGTGAAGTTGCAGGAATGCACTGTGTCTACGTTGTTCGCCAGCGAGAGAAGGTGTTCGATGCCGGCCAACACCGGCACGCAGACACTCGACGCGAGTATGAGTCTGCGAAACAGCACGTGAGTGTTGTTGTCCCGAATCGTAGCACCCAGCTCCACTGTTTCCCAGTGCTTCATTAGTGCGGGCCATTTGCGGCCAACGCGTATATACTCACCCATTACGATGGTGTTGACGGTAAACCAAATCAGAAGGACTGTCGGATATTTACAATGCAATTTCCAATTAATCATGCAGGCACACTCACCGACATTGTCGAATTTAAAATGGCTCCATGTGATAGAATGGTAGAATGTGAGTACGGCCATTGTACAGGAGGCTGTCATTACCAACAGCGTGTAAAGCATTCGCAGCGTGATGAAGGAGAAGCTTAGCGATGCCGATGTGCAGCCGCTTATGCCATTAATTGGCATTAAGGCAAATATTTGGCCAATTGTGAGGGCTGTTTGTGCGACAACAAAAATTACTTAAAGGTTAAGCGTTGGCCAGCATTATGACTTACAAACTTTGATGTTGTGGTGAAAGGTGCCACGGTAGTTGGGCGATGCCGCCTCCAGGAGGGGTGAGACCTTCGCTTTGAATTCTTCTGCAGATGGAAATATGAAAAATGCATGTCTTACTGATTGATGCCCTCGCTCACGTGGATACACCAGCCAAATGCTGCTCTTCTTCGATTGGAAAATGTTTCCCTTAAACATTTTCAGTCCCGACTGGGTAGTGACACAACGACCGCTCACTTGGATGAATTAAACGGCTCTGAGGAGGCACCAAAAAGAACTAACAGCTGCCAGCTTTCAAGGGAAACCTTAACAAAACACCGTTATGCCAAATATTTGACATGAATATTGTATCATTAAATTACTACGCAATTTCTGTCGAAACATTTCAAAGAGTTGGAGTTGCTCATGCCGAATTTGTGTCTACGTGCCATCGTGGGTAGGGTAAATTGGGGCTTGGTTTGCCTTTGGACATAAATCTTTCTGGAGGTTATATTTTGTTGCTGACATAAGTATTTAATTGAAATCGATTGAGTGGTTAAGAAGATCGACAACAGCGCCACCTATCGGGTCCAACACGATTCAATCTTTTAAATTGCAACCAACCATACCCACCCACAAAATTTCATTAAAACGGGTGAGTGGGTTAGAAGATTGACAGCAGCGCCACCTATCGGGTCCAACACGATCCAATCTTTCAAGTTGCAACTAACCATACCCACCCACTAAATTTCATTGAAATCGGTTGAGTGGTTTAGAAGATCGACAACAGCGCCACCTATAGGGTTCAGCGATGCAATCTGTCAAGTTTTAATCAGCCAATCCCCCCAGTACCCACTCACAAAAATTTAATTAAAATCGGTTGAGTGGTTTAGAAAGGTGTCGGTAACGCAGTGTGGAGAGTTTAATGTTTTTTTTCCATCTCAAATATAGCACTGGCCTAAAGAATATTTCACTTTCACTAATTGTATAACCCCGACCCAAAGCACCCTAATATCCCCTATCGCCAGCACAAAATGTGAAAATTGATCATTTATTTGCCTGTCAGAATGAATCAATTCTTCCTTGCCGGCGAAGGTTACAATTGGAATTTCTCCGAAAAGATTTATTTATGAATAAGTGAAAGTGTTTGCCATGGGAAAATATGAACATTGTTTGTTTTACACACGTACAACACAATTTACACGTCTAATATCGAAGAATGCGAATTATGTGACGTCTGTTAAGAAAATTAATTACAAATGATTTGATGGGAGCTTTAAGTGGGCGCACTTTCATGGACAAGTTGGTAGCAGACATTTTTAAAGGAAGAAATAAAGTAGGTACGTGAGGTACGCAGTACGCTGCATGTGTGAGAAAATTGTCGCAACCACGCAAATGTCATCGGTGGTTGAGTGGTATAAATAGGGACGGCGCTAATTGGCATTGGCATTGACATTTATTTGGCGTTTCACAGTCGTTGAAACTGTCATCAATTCTGGTTAATTTACCTCCCCGTGGTAGGTACCGGTTACCGGGTCTTCGCTTGTTAAACTTATTACTACGACGTTAACTGAATTGAGTAAGTAAACAGTGTTTACGAAGGCAAACAGTAGATATCTGTCACCGGAATGCATTTTAGACTTTAATTGTATTTACAATCGACTAATAGTCAAAGTCAAATACAAGCATTGTTGACACGTTCTCTATGGCGTGACACTCCTTTGGCATTACAGTCAGTGTGAATATTTAAATTAAACAAGTGTCAACAATTATATGTTTATCAAGCTCCATTATGACAACTGGCTGGCAGTTGTGATTGGCCTAGGTCGGTTACGTGAAGAGATTTTCTATGACAGAATACCGAGTTGACAGTTCGCATTAGAAAAGTGACGTTAAGAGCGACAAGTTATATTTATTATTATTTTATTATTATCTTAACATAAAAAACAGCCACAGTGGTGAATTATAAAGCCAGTGAATGACACCTCTATAGTGCGTAGTGTCGCGTTAGCCCTCACAAGGATCGTACGTTGTTTGCGGGTCACGTTGAAGTTGTATTAGAACCAGTTCGTAGGTGATTATTGTCCCAGTAATCTAGCGGAAAGAGAAGAAATTAGTTTTAATCAAATTATGTATAGCAAGTCCTTACGCTCAGCATAAACTTCCTAGTTAGGTAGAAGAATTGCATTCCACTTAGTGCGATGGTGTTTGCGGAAATCTGCTCCATAAATCGTTTGCTCTAATTGAATGTAAAAAAGAGGTTAAAAGACTGAAAGACAGTTGAAAAAGGATATAGGTTGTGTTTGTTTGGCCGGAACTTGTTACAAAAGTCTAAAAGGAAGAAAACACCACTTGCAAGGAGTGGAAGCAATATAGGAGCATTGGGTAGCTGTAAAAAGAAACGTCACTCGCCAGAGCGGAAGGTGTTGTCGGTAGATAGCCTAAAATGTCCCAGTATGTGGCTTACAGAGGACATTTTAAGCTTCGAGTTGCAGTAGCTAAAAAAAATAAATAAATAAATATTTTGGCGCGAGAGGTTTGTGGAACCAAAGGCCTAGCATCTCACAACCATTCGTTTTGTGTTCGTTTTCGATTTTTGGGACGAATGGATGGAACAACTTTACGCCGAGTCCAAACGGCTAATTGAGAAGCTCATTCATGAAAGTTTTGCTCTCGGATGTTTGTCAGACGTTCGCGAGAAGTAGCGCAGTGGAAAAAAACCTTAATATGTAATTTGATTCTTTCGGGATTTGAACCGGGTACCCCTCGCTTAGTAGCCCAACACACTACCACTAAGCCACTACGCCACCATTAGTAGTTAGCAGTAGTTAGAAGTGATAAAAAGCGAAGATGAGAAAAGTGCGGAGTAGCTGGCTTTGTCAGAAGAAGCATCAGCAGATCTGTCAGCCATTGTTTACCAAATTATCAAAATGGTTTCTGTGGTCAAATCAGCACACGATGATAGGATTAGATGGGCCTCTACTTACTTTAGATCAGAATAAAATGAAAAGATAGAAGGACTTGCTGGCTTGCCTTGCGCAAGTGTATACCCGATAAACTATACCGCTACCTGATGCGAGCAAAGGCAGAAGAACTACAGAGGAAGTGTTTCGTTGTTTCGTTGTCCTCTCCACAAGCAGGACAGATGATGCTGTCGCTCAAGCCAAATACATTTGAGTGTTTGGCAAAAGCTTGGTGGCCCGAAAGGACACCCACAAGCAGTCTACAGTCGATTCTCCTGAGAGACAGAAGGAAAGACACGGACCTTTTGCAGATGTTTGGTCTGTCTACACGCAGCACAGTGATGCCACCGACACTCGTGTTCACGAGAAACCCAAGTATCAATGGATGACCTTACCACAGATGCCGGCAGACAAAACGCAGGTTCAGGTCCTGAGAGAGTTTCTTCTGAACCCAGCATGGCAAGCTCATCAGCGATCTCGTTTCACTGGATACCAGTGTGACCTGGGACCCAGACAAGTTTCACTGTGTTTAGCCTTCCGACCAAGTTCAGAGAAAGCTTGAGTTCAAGCACTAACATGGACGAGGTTTGTCACAATATAGTGCATAGCCGTAATGATAGCAAAAATCTCCGCTTGGGGGACAGACGCATGGTTACCTAAGGGGTAGTGTAGTCTAACGTTCTCGCTTTCCACGAAGACTCCACGATGGCATTCTTTCCCTGGTTCAGAGTCTGGCCGAAGCCATTTCGTTGGCTGAGGAAAGTAGACGTGGTAGTTTCGTCGAAGTAGGATTTCTGGTGTCATTGCGTCAGACGGCAAATCCATAAGACAGGGTTCAAAGGATAATTCTCGCACAAGTTCATCAAAATTCCAATGCGAGAGATGGATTTTAGCCTACACCTCATGATAAAAATATCAATGAACCTCCCCATCATAGTATCTAGAGCAGAGTCCGGAGTACTAGGGAAGGCCCCTGTGCAGCCAAGACAAACCGTTCTTTGACGTTTGGCAAGGAGGCAATAACACGTTTCCGCGAAAGCCTGTTGCAACATACAACCGATGCAGGTCTTACCATTGCCGTATAGATCCAGAGGACCCTATTAGGAGATTAGCCCCATGTCTTGCCAAAAGTATCTTTGCACTGCCAGAAAGTGGACAGCACTTCGTTAATGTTAATGGGAAATCGTGCGTGCCTAGCACGACCGCTTTCAACTTTTACTATACTACCGCCTTCAAATTTATTCATTGACTTCTCTCAGGCTCTGTCGATTATAAACTTTTTTTTTACAGATTTGTGACCCAATGCCTTAAGCTCTTCCATCTACCATCCCAATGAATGAGTCGTATAGCTCTAATGAATCAATTTCCTGTATGCAGCGGAGGGTTAACTGACATCATTCTCCTAAGTCATAAACCTTTAAATCTTCGCAGTCTTCTTTTGTGGCACCACAGAATCACGGTCGATAAAGAAGCAAAATTGTTTTAGTGTTTTTCGTTCCCGACTGCGTTTTCCATACAAATCAAATCTAGATCTAACTACAGGCTTTGTGTTTGAAGATTGGCTACCTACATCCCGAACAGTGGTGCCACTTTATGCCTTTCGTGCATCCCGTCCCAAACACAACCCTCACCATGTCCGATGTCAAAAAACTCACCTCCGATCGATAAACAGTGGACGGCACCGACTGCAGGACCATAATTGGCTTCTTCGCTTCGTCGTTAATGAAGGCGGCTGTCACGGATACCAAAATCGTCCGACCAATCAAATAAATCAACGAATACCAAAAGTATACGCTACGGATGACCGAATTGCTGGGCCTACAAAAGACGAACGCGGGAACACAAATTCAAATCACTTCCACACTCCAACCCAACCCCATATACTCACGTAACGCTGTGGAACAGCTGAAGGCAAATGTAGAACAAGTTGTTCGAATACGAAATGAGGATAATCGCCGCCAAATCCCTGTTTACATGACCTATCAGGTTCATCAGCTTGTTGTAGTAGGTCCGCTGTTTGCCCCAGAAATCATCAGGAAGGCACTGCAAACAGGAAATGTCTCACATAAATCTGAATCAAAGCAAACGAAAACCCACCATTCCCTTGTAGCGGTCGAATTGAACGTTAAAGTGTCGAAATTGCGTTATCAGGCCCAGACTCACTACTATGATGAAATTGTCGGTAAAGTTCCATGTGAACGTGCAGAACAAGTTGAGCATCTGCAAAGCGATGCCGTTCACGTAATTCACCCTAAAGAACGCATAATAGGCGGGGAAGGCCTGTTTAAAGTACGCATTCATTTGATCCTTGGTGTACTTGCAGGAACGTGCCGTATTCACATTGTTCGCCAGCGACAGGAGATGTTCGATGCCAGCCAAGGTCGGTACGCCGATGCTGGTCGCGAGAATAAGTTTACGGAACAGCACGTGGGTGTTGTTGTCCCGAATGGTGGCACTCAGCTCCACCGTTTCCCAGTGCTTCATTAGTGCGGCCCATTTGCGGCCAACGCGAATATACTGACCCATTACAAAGGTGTTGACGGTGAACCAAATCAGCGGCACTGTCAAATAATTTCACAAAGTTTTGTCATTTACAACTTACAAGCGGTTCTGCGTCACTCTGCGTCCCACTTACCGACGTTATCGAATTTCAAATCACGCAAAGTATTCCAATAGAATGTGATTATGGCCATTGTGCACGAGGCGGCCATTATTAGGAGGGTGTACGCCATGCGAACGGTGACAAACGAGAAATTCAATGAAGCCGATGTGGTACCGCTAATGCCGTTAATGGGCATTAAGGCAAATACTTGGCCCATTGTGAGGACTGTTGGTGAATATACAAAAGATGTGCGCTTTTGGCTTCTGATCGTAAGGTAATAGTATTTTGTTTGCGTTGGCAAACTTACAAACTCTGATGTTGCGGTGAAAGGTGCCAGTGTAGCTGTGCGTTGGTGCCTCCAGCTGGGGTGAGACTTTCGATTTGAATTCATCTGTATAAATAAACAAAAGGAGGGAAATTACGCAACCACAAAGGAGAGGGTGAGAAGTGTTGGTAATAAGGGCTGAAATCCAATCAGTTGGGTGGTTGTTTTTTCGGAATAGTAATGAAAATGAATTGAATTGGTCGGGAGTGAGTTCTGTTTTCAAAATGTCTGTGACATTTGAATTTCCATTACCCGTTAAGCCGATCAACGAGCAGTTTACACCCCGCCCCATAAGGAAAAGCAAAATAAATAGGATTGGCTGAACTGGAGCAACAAAATGTTCCACCCTGTATTGGGTAACTGTAAACAAGGACTGTACCGTATGTCTGAAGAAGCAGTGGTAAGTTATACGAATTTGCTGTGCACTGCCGTTTAGGAGATTCAATGTGTGGTAGCTAAGGATGGTTTGTGGTAGTGTATGTGGGTAATGTTGAGAAACAATCGATGCTTGTTTATAGTGTGATCTTTTATGTAACGTTAGTAAGTAAATTCGGCTGAATGGGATTCGACTTTCTGAAAGAGGGTTGTTTAAAAAATACTATGCCCGACTCAATGCCACATTTGTTGGCTCTACTGAGTCGCACTCGGAAAACGAGAAAAACGTGGTCGATAAAGTGGTGTACCAATGTTTAACGCCCAAACTGAAGCTTGATTTCTCTAACATCAGTCTTGAAAGAATTATTCGAGATGAACATGCCATTTCCGGAGGTACAATATTTTCCTTTGACATTGACATAATCGGAAGAAATCAGCGAGCTGTCACTGACTGTGGTGCAGTTGTGAAAAGAGGCAGAAGCGGACTTTGTGCTGAATGAAGATCAGCGTGGACAAAACGTGATAATGTTGAGATGGTAAAAGTCTTTGTCTACCCTTAAGGTATGCGACGAACTCCAACAATGGCATCGGCACTGACTTCAAGCGAAGAATTACTTTCGCCTTTGGCCTTTGGCGGACTTAAATGGCAATTGAGTAGCAAAGCTATATATCCCAGTTCTGAAACTCGTATATGGTCCAGAGAGTCGTGGATAAAGCTGGGTCCGCCACATTGGAATTTCGACTTAATTGCTTCGAAAAGTCGTACATTTTGTGGCGGACCTAGCTTATCTTTAAAGCATAGCAGGATTTATTTTTATAGGGCAAAATGAATTTATTCATTTTTTGACAGATTGCGTTGATAGCTAATGAATAAACGCTTCTCTTAATGAAAAAAAACATTGAAGGACATTTACATTTCCCCAGATTGATTAAATCGGTCATCGGTGTTGACCCAGCTTTACCCACATTGCAGAGAGGCATGAACGCCCTCAAGGCCGAACTCAAGGCAAGCGATGGATCGAAATAGCTTGCGAGGCAGGCCCGGACTTTAGTGGTGTCAAAAGAAAAAAGAAAGAAATCGAGAAGAGGTACAGACTTAAGTAAAAAGTTTGGACAAAAAAAAAAAAAAAAACGCAAAAGGATATTTTCGAGTGCTTCTGCCAAGATTTAAAGGTCCTCGAACTGTGAAAATTACCTTCAAGATCCACACTTATGGGACAGTACACTGCTTGATTAAGAGAGAGAGAGAGAGAGAGAGAGAGAGAGAGAGAGAGAGAGAGAGAGAGAGAAAAGAAATCTGTCATATCGGATGATTTCTTTCGTTTTTTTTTTTAAAGCGAACGTATTTTCGTTTCGTTTCACTGATTGCACTGTATATGCATATTTTATCCACTGAACTACAAAGGACCTACGATGCCAAAATTCAGGAACCCAGCACTTCAAGCAATGATGTCAAGCTGGAAGAAGACTGCAAAGAGTGAACTTGACAGGAGAGATGTAATCATAATCAGTCTACAAATGGACCTATCGTCTTCTTACGGAAATCAAGAAATGGAAATAGACCGGAGAAGTAGATTTCTATACCTAAGCCTGAGACTGGGTATATCTGGGTATGTCCACCGCCTAGGACAGAACGTCACTATTGATAGCAACAATTTCGAGGTAGTTAAAGAGTTCATCTACGAATTAAACGAATGACACCCTTGTGTTGATCCGTAGAAGAATTACCCTTGGAAACCGCTGCTACTTCGGTTTGCCAAAACAAATGGGTTCGAAACTTTTAACTCAAAGGACCAAGTGTATGCTTTTCAGAACCCTTATCCTGCCAGTTCTGCTTTATTGAGCCGAGTTCTGAACGATAAGCAGGAAAGGAGAGCTGATACTGGGCTCTCGCGAAAAACAAAATCTTCTATGGATTTTTGGGCCTATATGCGTTTAGGAGAAGATAAATTAAATAATTTCATACACTGGGCTATTTTCAAAGGATACTCAAAGACATCTGCTCCACTTTGGTAGGGGAAGAACGATGACTTGAAACTTGAACATTTATTTTCAACTTACTTGGATAGACTAGCCATATGTTGCCATTCTTCTTTTTCGAATGGAAAATTTTCTCTTCAGACATGTTAAATTATAAACCAAATAATCAGTTCACACTTTATGTTCACAACTATTTTGCAGAAAAACAAAAAAAAAAAAACGCAACCCACTGTTGAATGGTCCTTCGTCGACCGTACACTTGAACAAATTAAATAACTTTGAGGCACTTACGCAAAGTATGCATGTATTTCAAGAGCAGAATGTGTCTGCCTAACCAAATATTTAACAGTTAAATTGTATCATTTAATTATCATGGAAATTCTGTCTGCACGTTCTGAATAGCTGTTCATAATAAATATCCCCCCAAATGGGTGATGTAGGACAAAAGTGAAAATTGCTTCTTTGTGTCGATGTCATAGGGAATCAACTCCTCCCCTCGCATCGAAGGACGTGCGTGTGGTTTCTTCGAAAAGGGTCCTTCAATGCGACTACATATAAATATAGAAAAGGTTTTCGATTAGGAGTGCGGAATATCTTACAAAGTTCGTTCCATAAACACACATCACACAAATAGAGTGCTTAAGCATTCTCTATAGTTTTGCTTCGTCAAGGAATGCCAACATGGGTGGAGGGAGCGTAAATTAATAATACATTAGAGTGCCTAATATAGAGTAGATGTATGAAGGGACATGAAGTTGAAAGTGAAAGTGAGAGGCTGGAAAATAGAGTTTTGGCAGTAGACAGTGGGAGTTTGGTTTGTATTGCACTCGTCACCTCAATGGGCTAGTGGATGAGCGCTGTGCATATCTTGACCGACGACCTACACCGATGAAGAGAAGGGAACAGATGCTTAGGTGCATTACCTTGATTATCACGCACATGGGTCCAAGTCTTCGTCCGCAGGTTGTTTAAGCTGCATCAATACGATTTCATAGGTGACTATTGTTCCGGTGATCTGAAAAATAGAAATGCCAACAAAATTGAAACTCAAATGAAAGAATGGAATTAAATAAGTTGAACAGCAGTTGGTAAGGTTGAAACCGGTCTTTAAGTATAGTATGAGAGTTCTCGGGAAAAAATACAAAACTTTGTAGGACCATCGTTCCATTAGAGTAAGAATCTGCTTGCTGGTGACATATTTTCCAAGGACCCGATAACTTACCACAAGTACGGGGCTTGCGTTTTTATTTTGTAAAACATGTCTCCGCGGGAATTTTTGAACCGTCATGGATTTTTTATTTTCTGATAAAAGTCTTTACGGAAATGTAAGAATCTTTGACAAAAGACCTTAAAGTGCGTTGACTTCCTCGGCAAGGAAAATGCGGACAAAAATGTCTTCCAAGAATGAATGTACCGGTAATTTACTTACAAAAGTTTAAGGCAGTTCCAAATAGCAATAGTTCCAACCGTTGAACTGCAAAGTGTTCATCTCTAAAACAATATTTTACATTTTTTAAGAGTTAAAGCTCTTGCGACACAGTGAGCGCGACTGAAGACTCGGAGCCTTTTTATTTTAAGCCACAACTCTGGTTGGAGATCGGTTGTTTGAAGTCTTTAAAGCCGTAAGGTCCAATTTAAAGCTTCATCTGACAATGAGATTTATATTTATAGAGCTACTGGAAATAAAAATGGCAGCAAGTTTAGTAAGAGAAAAAATGGTGTAAGCTGGTTACAGCGTACCAGCAATTAAACGAAGTTCTTAGAAAATATAGCTCAATTAATTTTATTTGCACCTTATATGAAAATTGTTAACTCACTTTCAATTCCTCCTCATCTTGTGTTTCCCGAACGGCAGAAAGCCTATTGCAAATACTGATTACTTAAAACCTAATAATCAAAGTACAAGATTCGCATTTCATTCGCTGTCGGGTTCCCTAGAGAAAGAACTAGTTAACTGGCTATGATTAGTCAACACTCACGCGGAATTTGTTCTTCCGCGTATAAATAAATAAATCAGGGTTATGCAGGAAGTTTTTTTTAAACCAATCAATATCTCAAAATATGATGGAAGGAACTTAAGGAACGATTATGGGCCGGACTACGTCCCAAAAATAGAAACTCATGCAAACGAATGGTCTCAGAAATGTTGCAAAAAATATTTAATTTATTTTAGGCCCCAGTTATAGCTATCATTGAAATGCATCATTGAAAATTTTGATTTTCGATTTTAAGACGATTAATCAAACTATATTGGCTTTAATTGGTATCAAAATGAAGCTAATCAATTATAGAATTTTTTTACAAAAGAAATTACTTTATTCTGATTAAAACTTTACTTTAAATCCACTTTAATTATTTCACTGATTGAAATCGATTTCAATGAACAGCTGATTTTCGTTTCCCAAATTTGGAACCCAATCGTTTCACTGATGTGTTCGATTCTCTTTCTATTCCCAGCTGTCAGTTGTGCGTTCAATGATCAACTCTAACCTCGAAACCTGCAAACCTCTGTTCAATTTCACTGACAGGTCCTTCCACTGACACCAATTTTTCAATGATTGCTATAACTGACTTGTCATAAAAATGAAACCACGATTCCACTGATTTGTTCCAATGATGTATTTCAATGATAGCTATAACTGGGGCCTTAATCAAAACTCAAAGGAGAATAATACGCGAACTTTGTGTCACTTCTCACTTGTCATAATTTTTTTTCCCAAAAAATGTATCCGACTTTGATAAAGTAAAATGAAATCGTATGTTTTTTGACCACGTAAACTTAATGCTTGAACTTAATATTGGTCTTTAAATGTTACTTATGAATTATGAAGTTACTTTACGTACGAAAGCCTTTTTCCAGTCAACTTCTCAGTCAATTCCACGGGGAAAAACCAAACCATTCCACGCAATGTTTCCATATGTCATGAATTTTTTTCTGATGGAATTCAATCAGTGGTATGGTGGATTTGTTGTGATTGTTTTTGTTGGGAAAGCGACTAAAATATTTCTTTTACAAAATTTAAAGATAATTTGAGCCTTTTTTTATAATCTAACTGCATAATTCATAAGCAACAGATTAAATACAAACATAATATTTTATCAAACATTTTTCAGGAAAACAAGAACAAGAAAACAAGAAAACTAGAAAACAGGAAACAGTCAGTTTTTCTGACATATATTTTTCTGATGCTAAATGTAAAAGAAACTCATTTTCGCCTTCATCCTTTTTTGTAGTGCTCCTCTTTCTGAAAAAGTACAGTCTCCTAGCTTTTCCAATGGCAGAACAAGATGTTTTTTGTGTCGCACTCACTAGATGGCAGGAGTAATCGGTATCCTAATAAAACCTTGTGTTTTCTATTTTAAATAAACCATACTGAAGTCCGCTTAACATTCATCAATTCAAAAGTGCTGTCCTCCGGAAGCCTCTCAGCCGGCATTCAAATCTCCGCCTAAGAGTAGGCTTTCATTTTGCAACTACCGCCTATAGTCGATTTAGATAGAAGCTAAAAGAAGACAGGGAACTAACTATGTAATTCGATTCTATTCGAAAGTTGTTCCGATTATACTTTCAAATAGAACAGTTCTCTTTGAAAGTAGAATCGGAACAACTTTCGAATAGAATCGAAAGTAGAATCGAATAACATAGTTGGCCCCCAGATGTGTGAGTTAGTTTCTATTCTATCCTTCTTCTATTTATGTATCTAGGAGAGGTACTCAGCTCCTAGATTAAGGCTTTTGGTCCTTACTAAGAACGACATAGAGAACGGGTGGTAGACGAAATAATATCAAGTGATCTAACCTCATTCATCAGATGATGCTCTAAAGTCTTGAGTACTTCAAAGAAGACTCCTAGACTTATTAGAGCTGTTCAAAATTTTTTTAAAGAGATCTTCCACTTTTGGGATCATATCACACTTCTGTAACATAAACATACTTACACTAACTAAGAAGGTCCTTGTTATGTAGAAAAACTGCATGCCGCCAAGCGCAATAGTGCCCGTAGTCAATTGATTCATGAATCTCGCAACCTGTTCAATTTACAATAAAGCCATGGAAAAAATCTGCAATTTTGAACTCACCTCAGATCCATATGCTGCCGTGGGCAGCGATTCCAACACTTTTATCGGCTCCTTTGATTCATCGTTAATAAAGATGGCCGTCATCGAGACGAGAAAAGTTTTGCCAATCAAATAAAACAGGGAGTACCAGAAGTAGATGCGATGCAGAGGCGACTGGCCCGGTCTGCAATCAAAAAAAAAACTACAAAAACTACTTTTATGCCTGAGTTTGCGTTTACCTACGATATACTATAGTATAACTGCATGCCCACATAGAACGTGTTGACTGAAAATGAAGCAACTATCAGCACAGCCAGGTCCGTGTTAACGTGATCCAGAAGTTCGACCAGGTTGGCGAAATAAAGCCGCTGCTTTCCCCAGAACTCCTGCGGCAGTGGCTGCCCGTATTTGGAATTGAATAAAAATATATAGGCTACCCAACATTTATGGCTTACCATTGCCTTGTACCTGGTGAACTGCTTATTGAAGTGACGGAACTGGGTTACGAGCCCAAGGCTGACAAGCACTATGAACGCATCTGTCATAGACCAGGCAAACGTTGCGTACAAATTAACCAGCTGCAAGGCGACTCCACTCACATAGTTCGCCTTGAAAAAGTAAAAGTACGCCGGAAAGGCGGCAATAAAGTAGGCATCGGACCGGCCCTCACACAGAGTAGTTACGCTCGCATTTTTGGCCAACGAGAGGGTGTGCTCTATTAAGGCCAGTATCGGAATGCCTATGCTGGTGGTGAATATGACTTTGCGCATCCGCTTGTGGATGTTGTTGTCCCGACGGGCGATCGTCATTTCGAAAGCTTGCCAATGTTGCATCAGAGAGGGCCACTTGCGGGCAATTCTAATGAACTGATACATCACAAACGGATTGGCGGTGAACCAAAGCAGCGGTTCTGTGTGTGATTTATAATTTGCAATCAAAATCGAGGTATACTTTGGATCAACTTACGTATCTTTTCGAAGGTGTACCCAGTTACGATGTTGAAGTAGGCGATGACAGCTGCATGGGCGAGGTTTCCAGCTATGATTAGTAAGGCATACAAAGTCCGAAAGCTGCAGAGCGAGTAGTGCAGTGAGTATGGGGTTTTAGCACTTATGCCATATACTGGCATTATGCCGAATACTTGTGATATTGTGAGAACTGTTGGTGGGAAACTTGTTAGCGTGGTGGAGTTGCGGTCAAGTCGGCACTTACAGCATTTCATATTGCGGTGGAAAGTTCCGCTGTAGTTGGGAAATTGTAGCATTACACGGGGGGCGACTTTTTGACACATGTCTCCTGAAAAAGGAAACTGTCAGTCGGTTCAATCGGATTTAAGCCGCAACAACTTACGTGTATAGAGAAAGGATATTTTTCCTTTCCCTTTGATATTTGGTCGCTTTCGGCCCATTAGAAGTAGTTGGAGGAAAAGTGTAGAACTGTGGTCTGAGGAGGATAGGTGATTTGAATATTGTCAAAAGCTGACAAGTGATACCTTTGGAAAAGTAGAATACAAATACGTCTACCTTTATTCTGGCAAGATCAAAATTTTTTTTTTAACTTTCTCGCATTACGTAGTAAGAGAAAGGTATTGTAATCGTACAAAAAATCGAACTCGAGATTTTAATCAAATCTGACATTACGATGATAGAGGAACTCGAAAAAGTGGGTCTCGCAATTCTGTCCGTCTGTCCGTCTGTCCGTCCTTCCTGAGCTCTACAGCGCAAGCGGCTGGACGGATTTCTTTCAAACTTCGGATTTGGAGTTGGTGGGCTTACAGTTCGGGGCCACTTTTTTTTTTGCACATTAAGAGTTGCCGTTCTCACGGTATTCAGCAATTTTGAGTTTTTCGAAAACGGCTCTAACGATTTCAACCAAAATTGATATTTGGGCTTAAGTAGGTGTAACTAAGATGGCTGCATACTCAGTTTTTTGCAGAAAAATCGAATAACGGTAATTTTGAAAATTGGTCATATCTCAAAAACGGTCAAAACTATTTCGACAAAAATTCATATTTAAGGTTATACGGTCATTCCCATAATGGCATAATGGCAAACTCAGTTTTTCCCTAAATTATCGTTCAACGGACTATTTTGGAAAATTTCTGTTTTTTAAGGCTTTATTTAATTATGGTTTACTTGAAAACGGCTTCAATGATTTTAACCAAATTGTATACTTGCACTACCATATATAGGGTTAACATGGCTGCATACCCAGTTTTTGGCTAAAAAGTCCAATAACGGTACTTTTGAAAAGTGGCCTTATCTCGAAAACGGTCAATACGATTTCAACAAAAGTTAATTTTGTATGTAATATGGTCATTCCTAACATGATAGAAAACTCAGTTTTTCTCTAAATTGTCTATAATAGATTTTTGAAAAAAGGCATATTTTGAGAATTTGTTTTTTTATTTTTTTACCTACATGAAAACGGCTAAAGCGATTTTGACAAAAATACATACTTGGAGTAAAATTAACGTTTTCAACATTATTGCGTCCTTCATTTTCGATTCTAACCACCGGAAACGCTGATTTTGAAAACTGTTCATATCTCGAAAACGCCATTTTCGATTTGGATAAAACTTTAGAAACCAAGTAATACTAACATCCTGAACAATACCCTCAGTTTTTAGCTACATAGTTGAGCAAGATTATTTTTCGAACTCAACATTGCAATATTTGTTACTATTTTTTGAGCACACTTTCCAAGAACCGCTCACACGATTTTGACCTAAATACATATTTAAGATAATAATTGTTAATAAGATACATTAGTTTATAACTGCGAATGAAAATTCAAGATATTCTTATATCACAAACCCTACGTTCAGTCATAGACACTTAAAACCAACATCACCAATCTATCGTGGTTAAAATTAAGAACATGCCTTAAAAGATCAGAAACTCCTGGTACGCTTGTCTTTGTTTTACCTTCATACCAAATACATTAAATTACCTACATGCCTAAAAAATTAAAAGCAATAAACGAACTTGTTGATTTGAACGAGAAAGTTTCCCCTCTTACTAGTTATTACTCAACAAATTTATTTGCTTAAGAATTGCAACAACTGTCAGTTGCCTGAAAATTGTCAGCTGATTTGAATTTGTTGTTTTATTTAGCATTTATGAACTATCTATCATTTTTCACAGGTTACTACAAAAGCGTTCCTTAACTTTTGCTTAAGTTTCCCTCTCTGACAGGCTTTTCCATTTTTACTACAAAAGTAAAGTATCTGTCACTGTCATTAGTTAAAATCGAAATCAAAATAACTTTTCCCCATTTCCATCTACGGGAATGGGACTTCCTACTAGCCTCTTTCTCGTTTAGAGGTAGTTAGTTAGGAAACGCTCTTTAATTTGAAATATTGGCGAATCAACTTAAGTGTCCATTAATTAAAAAACCAGTGAGGTTTTCAGCTGTGAGTGAGGGAAAATGCATATTCACCAGTGCCATTCTACAACTGCTTAATTTGTAAATCAACATTTTAAAAGCTGGAAGCATTTTAGTATAAAATCCCTCGAACCTGTGGGAGTTCCCATCAACACTCTCGAAACACCAATTCCATTTTGATATACCAGTCACCACAGTCCCAAAGGCGATATTGCGTGTCCCTTTCAAAGAAGAGGGTATACGAACTTTTCAAATGCTAAAATCGCGATGAAATACTTGACGGCTTGCGCATTTTTTTCTCTTTCGTAATTACGGTAGTGAACTGCAAAACTTTTGCCGGATACAATTTGGAAAGGAAGTGTCATCATTACACGCTGGCACTTTTTGAATATTTCGCTTTTCCTTTCTCCCTTCCTTCGTGATAAATTATTCGAATGACCTATCCTTCAATGCCAGCTGCAGAGCCCCAACGACGAAAATAATAGCGTGATTCAGCAGGGCGGTACCTACATAGACACAAAATAAGCGACAAATTGGAAAAATAAATAAGGACACGCAAAGTATACACATTCGCACTATGCAATTGTCAAGTGGGGGCAGGGTATCTTATCATTGTATTTTTCATAAATAAGACTGCGCTCGGTTGCGGATTTTTTTGCATATCCTTGGTTGGTGTGCGCTTTGGTGATTTCCATTTCCACAGTCGACCGTCGTTGCTCGAAGTGCTGTCTCTGATTGCAGCAGCAAATGAAATTCGTAAAGAACATCGATTGGTTATCACGACACGAGCGAATATTTGCAAGGATAAAAAAAGTCCAACAGCACAGGATCTCCACCGAGTAAGGGTAATTATGGCGGTGTTTTCGATTTCTTTTCATTACACAGTCGCCCTGTGTTTGGTCTGCGATTTTTCAGGACCGGATTTAAGGTGAGAAAAGTCAAGAGCTCTGGTGATGTGACTGACAAGAAAGTTAAATCCATTCAAGGTCGGTGTAGTAGTTAGTGCTATATGCGGTAAATTGTTAAACAAAATGGATATTTATCGTTGCAGCAAAGGCTCGCCTTTTCCGCAGGGGAGTCAGGAAGGACTTTGAATGCGATGGCAGCTTCCAGGAGGCTATTACTCCAGGTAAGTGCGCGCAGAATTTGGACTAAATGCCATGCGTAAATCCGACTACTTTGCTTTCTATTTGCAGTCCTTGTACTGGCGCAAGTGTTCGCTCTGATGCCAGTTAGTGGAATAACATCAAAGTCGGCTCACAGTCTTCTATTCTCGTTCAAACACTGTCGGACTATCTACAGCATATTTATCATAATATGCTTTGGAGTATGCACTGGATTCACAATCAATTGGGCACTGCGTCAGCGGTTTGACTTTGACGCTGTTGGTAGGAATGGACTGCAAGTGCTTTGACAATTTTTGAACAATTTTTCTCTTTAACCCTCAGAGACCTTCATCTTCTACACATCTATATTCCTGATCGCAGTTTCCTTCTTCAACTTGGCCCGCAAATGGCCACAATTGATGACAGAATGGGAAAGCGTGGAGCGGAAACTTCCGCCACTGCAGTCGCAACTGGAGAAGCGATCCCTCGCTCACAAGATCAAAATGATTACGTTTGTTACGAGTATGCTGTCTTTGGCGGAACACTTACTGAGTATGCTGTCATCGATTTACTACGTCAATGCGTGTCCTGCGCGACTCGATCCAATCGAAAGCTATTTATATTCAAATTTCATTCAAATATTCACCTTTGTCGAGTACACCAATTGGCTTGGTGTATTTGGAAAATATTTGAATGTCCTGTCAACGTTTGCTTGGAATTTTACGGACATTTTCATTATGGCTGTTAGTGTGGGTCTGTCGGCCAGATTTCGACAACTAAATCGAGATCTTTTCGTGATGGCAAGAAAGGTGAGTGTTTTGTTTTTTTGTATTTGCGGTTTTTTTTTTGCTGCGTACGTGTAGGAAGAAGTTTCATTTTGGTCACGGTAGGGTGCGTATTACCTTCACCTGCAGTAAGGTACTCCACACGCGCTTTAATACCCTCGTCAGAATCTTAAAGAGAGCGAATTTAATGGAAGTAGTCCGGTATTTGGAGACGATAAGTGGTTAACCCTTGATACGTTCCCAATTCGTCGAATCGAAAGTATTTTTTACTTCTAGGGTTATAAAGGTGCAGTATTTTTTAATCCAGCTTTTTAGCGCCTGCTTTTTGGTTGCATCCGGCGGTTTTTGGTATATTTATGATGAATGAACTGGATACAGCTCTCAAGCGATCCGGGATCTCAAACGTGGTTCCCCAGAAATGTTGGTTGTGTTTTCCAAGAGTGAAATGTTTTCGACTGTTGGTACTCCAAAGGTTTAGGAGAGTCTTAGCCGATTAACTTAGTCCTTCAACATCACATTCGATGCTATTTTTCACTGCACCATCTTGTCCTTAATTCTTTAAAACTAATTGAGCAAAAGGTTACCAAGAGCGTTTGCAGCCTCCAACAAGAGACACTTTGGTTGCGCCGCAGATATGTAGACACTTAGGTAAACTTTTAACCCTGCGGTACAAAGGTGATTATGCGGCAAAGCCAACCACAGCACAGCAGAGTGAAGTAGTTTACGAACAAAGCAAGAAAAATGCATGCGGTCATTGCTGCATGAGTAGGGTCAGCTGGTTAGCTATGGGATGTGGTGAAGGAACATTTAAAGTGCAGATTAAAGGTAATTTACATATTTATTGAATTAGGAATAAAGTACGTATAACCATTTATCTTAAATACGATGAGCCGTTATGGAATAAGAACCAAGCCTTTAGCTTGAAATTGGGTTACATTTGATTTTAGACTTTTAATGCCCAGCTTTCTTAAGTGATAAAGCAGTTTTTAGTACGCGTAAACCTTCTCTGAGAAAAACTGATCATAACACTGAAAACAGCACTGAAATCCGATCACTGGTTCTCGAGATTAGCGGCAACGACTAATTTTTGGACTTTTATTCGACCGTAGGTCCTATTGCGTAGTAGTCCAATATCCTAACCCCTATATGATTAATATTATTATTTGAAAGGGGTTATTGTACTGCCTCTCCTCACATTATAATTTCTTTCGGAATCAGAGGTTTTTTTACCAACTAACATAAATGACTCCTTTCCTTCCTTAGCCAACAACAGAAGCCTTCTGGATCAACAGTCGGGTAAATTATCGAAATCTCTGCAAACTGTGCGACAAAGTCGACGACGCTGTTTCGTCAATAACACTGCTTGGCTTCTCAAACAACTTGTACTTCATTTGCGGCAAAATCATGAAAAGTATTCAGTGAGTCCATCCGCCTTCAGTCTATATACATTCGTTTCCTTGCCATTTGCTTTTTTTAGAAAGAAGCCATCCTTCACGCACACGCTGTACTTTTGGTTCTCGCTGTTCTATTTGCTGGGACGAACTCTCGCCTTGTCGCTCTACTCGGCCGACATACACGACGAGTCTCGTCGTCCGTTGCAGGTCTTTCGTGCCGTACCACGAGAAAGTTGGTGCAAGGAGGTTAGTGGCTTAAGCGGCGATGACAATTTTCCATCAAAGTGCTTTCTGTCTGTTCACAGATTAAGAGATTCTCGCAAGAAGTATCAACAGATGTTGTGGCCCTTTCTGGAATGAAATTTTTCCACCTCACTCGTGGCTTAGTCCTGTCGGTGAGTATCCGCCTCTTTGGTATTCCACATGTGTGTGATTGTTATTGCCTGTTGTACGATTTCAGGTTGCTGGGACAATTGTCACGTATGAATTGGTTTTATTGCAGTTTAATAAACAGGACAGCATCGGCGACTGTTCGTGATATGCACTTTATGGGAGAAGAAAATGTACACTACCCACGGGGATATTTATCTCGACGTTGAAATTTAAATTTTTCTTACCAATAAACCGCCGAGATTTTTGAATCAAATACTTGTGGGTGTACTTTATCATACATGTTGGCATGACAGATAAATGACACAGGATTTGGCGCACACGTTCCGCTGAGAATAATGAGCTGGATGCTGGGGAAGCATCTACATGTGTCGTAGGTTTTTTTTTGGGCATGCGAAGAAATTGCGAGGGAGTTTCGGGAACGCAAATTTAAGAAATTTATTTCACATTCAAGGATATTGATTTTATTTAGTAAGTTGTTGATTGTTGGCAATTTTCATTCCAGTCTAGCTGACGATGTAGCTTGCATCAAATGGAAAAGGTTCCTGGTTGGTCATAGGATTTTTAAACAATTTGTGGCCGTATAAATCAAGGAAGCGCCAGTGTCGTCGCACACATATTTTGAAAATCCTATAAACAGGCTTGACAGAGTCAAGTTCCATTCTGTTCCCACCGTTTCTAAAGACTTCTCCCAAAATGACGTGGGTAAAGCTTGGTACGCCTTATTGGAATTTCGCCAAACGAAGTACATGGGATTTAATTACTCTATTCTTGATTTAGTCGCGTCTCGGGAAGTGGCAGATTCTGTGGCGGACCTAGTTAACCGTCGAAGCTAGATCCGCCACATTGACTTCTAAAGGATTTTTTTGCGCATACCTATCATCGATTTAGTCGCTCTTAGAAAATGCAATTTTTTTTTAATCTGATAGTCTGTGCCCCCACAATTCCCATTTTAGTGTTTTTCGTAACTGCTAGTCCGCAGTAAAACTCTTTTGTTTTTCAAGAAAAATTTGGAAAAAATTAATAAAAAATTAACCTGTTCCAATTTTACTACGCCGCGTATTTCTAAAGAAGCGTATTTTTGTAGGCTAATAACTCCAACAAATCAAATATTTTGTCTCTCTTTTTTAACGAGGTCCAAGGTAATCTCAACGAGCGCTTTGTTGTCAAAAATAGTCTTAGACAGGACTAGAGGCGAAATTTGTCGAAAGATATTGAGATCAGATTGGCAAGCGTTTGTAAAAAATGTTGGCGCAAAAAATAGGTGTACTCAGGTCACAACCGACCCCCACATTATCGCCTTTTCCTCTTTAGGATTTTGTTTTAATTTTCGAAGTTTTATTGGTGATCAGAAAAATGTACAGTGGCAAATTAAATAAATTTTGATTGACTTTACAGCTGTTTTGTTCCAAATCGTGGATAAGTAATCAGCATTCCTTGGAATTGCTGTCTTGTCTATGCGTTCTTTAAAATCGTTTAGGAAGTTTGCACCTGTTATTTGACAAAATTTCAACATTACCGTTCTTAGTACAGAAGGAAACTCTGAGATGATTAAACCCTTTTGCACAACTGATTAAGAAATGGAAACCACTCCCAGGTATAACACAATTTTCAACTTCACGACATCACAGAGAAACACATCATAAACAAAGTCTCACGCCAAAAAGATTGCACTACAAATGCATTTTGTGACAGCTCACTTGTGTAAAAGTTGGCAGATAAATAAATTTCACAAAAGGTTCTATATATCTCACTGCAACCGTTATATTCTAAGCTTCACGGGGGACTAACTAAACTAACAGCGGATGTTATTATTATACACGGTTATGCTGTTTGGTTTTTATTGACTTATAAAAACGTTATGCATTTTTGATTGCATATTTGAAAGGCATAAAAAGCCAATTTAACCCTAATAGAACGAGCTAACATCACATTTGGGACAATTTAATGATACAGTTTATTGTTGTGTGAATTGGCCGCGTTTTAATATTTATTTGAGTGGTTTCGATTGCATGATGCAATTAAAATAATGCATTTGTTCGAAATGTGACCTACGATATTATTATCGTTGCGAGAAGGCTCTAAGCGTATTGAGAGATAATGGTCCGTTGTATTCCTATTACCTTGGCGAGCTCCCCATGCATTAACAGAGAATAATTTATTTATATTTATTTATATTATTTGACAAAAAAAGGCAGATAGACGATTCGTGCAATTTTTTGGAAAATGTTCCATTTGTAAAATTTAATTCACTTAAATATTCCAAGAGTCCTTTAAATTCGTAGGTTCCCAACAGTTTTTATTAAAATTATTTGCATAGAATTACATTTCCAAAAGTTTTTTTTTGTTTTTTGCTACGAGAGATAGATCTTCTCAAATTGGATGTATTAAAAAAATGCGGTAGAGTTAGTTTTGTCGAGAAACACTAAGGAGACGGAATAAGATCTCCTTGGTCGTTTCGAACGAAAAATTCTTCGAGTGATTTTCGATCCAGTTTGCGTTGACGAGTGTTGGAGGAGGAGATTTAATAGCGAACTCTACAAGCTGTACAGCGACATCGCCCTGGTCAGAAAAGTACGCATCAGTCGTCTAAGATGGCTGGGACATGTAGAGCGAATAGACACCAATGCTTCGGCCCGAAGAGTCTTCGATTCCAACCCGGAGGGACAACGCAGTATAGGAAGACATGGCCTTTGGTACCACGCACAAGTGGAAGGAGAACTTAACCAACTTGGAGTGTGCCACTGGAGGCAGTTAGCCAAAGATCGCGCTTACTGGAGAGGAATATTGTTTGAGGCCCAGGTTCACCCCAGACTACAGCGCCGCCTAAGTAAGTAAGTCGGCGCAGTGGCTTAGTGGTAGTGTGTTGGGCTACTAAGCGAGGAGTTAAGGTTCGAATCCCGGAAGGGCCAAATTACATCTTAAGGTTTTTTTTCCACTGCGCCACCTCTCGCGAACGTCTGACAAACATCCGAGAGTAAAACTGTCATGAATGAGCTTCCCAATTAGCCGTTTGGACTCGGCGTAAAATTGTAGATCCCTTCCATTCGTCCCAAAAATTGAAAACACACATAAAACGAATGGTTGTGAGAAGCTAGGCCTTGGGTCCCATAGACCTGTCGCGCCAAAATAAATATATTTATTAAGTAAGTAAGAAAGTAGTGTTAATTTTTTGGCAGTAGATCTAAATATCGAAAAAAGTGCAGTACAGTGCAGCAAAACGGCAACACTCCGAACAACTCAATGCAGCCATAGACAAATCCTTCGCATCATGCCCTAAGTGGTTTTGAAAACTTCGATATCTCTCTATCGTAGGGGCTTTTAGAGCGGTTCTCGATAAAGCTGTAAAAGGAAAACATTCGCTGTTCGAAACGAAAGAGTAAAAGTTCTTTCACCTAAGCGAACGTGCCAACCTTTATATTCTCACGATACTTTCTTACTTCTATGAGAATAGAAAACATGACTATTTTAACAGCAATGAAGACAGGCTCTCCACAAGTATTTGTTCTAGAGACTTCACTTTGGCACAGCACAACGGAATGTTTAGATGAAAAACAGTCTAATAAGTGCGCCCACTATCTTTAGAGAAAAGCTAAAATCGGAAGCAATCGTTTCCACATTTCTTTCTTGTTTTTCGCATCAAAAAAGTTTCAAATGGTGCCGTGACATAAACTTTAGCATTTGGTACTAAGACACTTGGAGAAAGCGTCATAAGGCCAAATCGGGAAAGTGACATAAGGCCAAATTATTTCTGCAAAATAAGGCCCAAATTAAATAAGAAAAAAAAGGGAATACGACCCAACAAATTATACAGGAAACAACAACGATTTTTAAAAAAATTTGGTTTGTTATTTCCTTTTTTGGGCCTTATTTCCCTATGAAAACTGGGGTCTAACTAATTTTTGGGGTCTTATTTTATTTTTATTAGGAAATAGACTTCAATTTTTAATATTAATTTTTTGGGTCTGACTTTATTTTTCTTCTTTTTGCTAAAATATGAAATATAATCCAAGAACTCCATTAGCAATTAATTTTCTTATCTGTAAGTATTCTTAGACTAAGTATTTGATGCCCTGATTTTGTACAGATTTACAAAAGCACAGTATTTGTATTTTCCAAGACCAAAAACATTTCTTTTGTATATTTACGTCTTTAAAAATAATAAGCAAAATAAAAGAATAGAAGATATTTATTGGACGTTCCCAAAGGTTGCTCCAGCTCCTAGTCATCTATATTCAATAATTAAATTATTTTAATAAAAAAAATTGTTGCAATCTTAGCGCCGCAGGCGAATGAAATGAAAATTTTTCATTATTTATTTATGTTAGACAGTTTATTTTACTAAACATATAAAATTTAAAAATATTTACAAACTTTTTTTTAGGTATTTCCGTTATTTTTAATTTTAATGAATAAAAAGACGAGAAAATGTTACGAAGAATAAAGAAAATTTAAATTAAATCTTCATTTAATTAAAAATACATAAATAAAGATTATAAATTTATTTCAACAAAAAAACAACAACTAAAAATTGGGGTGTTATTTCATAATGAAAATTTGGCGCCTTATTTCATGAATTTAAATTATTTTTAAATAGCTATGCACAGATGTGGGAGAAATACATGAACTATAACAACCCAATTTGCCCAATTTGCAGACAAATTGTTGAAAACGGAACAAGAATATTTTGTTAAAGATACTGACGATATACTTTTACAAAGCGATATAAGGCCAAATTTCGAAATTTGGTCTTATGACGCTTGGGCTTATGTCACGGCACCGTTTCAAAAATTTGTTACTAGCTGGCTCGGTGAACTTCGTGGCGTCTAAAATTTCTTAAATTATTAAAATCCCTTTCGAAAGTTGGGCTTCGCTATTAAAAGAATGAAACTCTTTTAAAATTAATTCAATAAATCGACTTGGTTCGGTCAGATTTTTTTCAATTAACCCAAGCAGAATGTGGTAATCCTCGCTGCAGTCATTCGAGCCTAGTAGATTCAGCAACGCGGTTGACTGTATCCGCTTCAGGTTTGCGAGGGAAGTACATCCGATTTCGGGTTCTTACGATTTCCCAACTTTTTCCCATGCAAATCGAATAATGTTCGTTCGTATTATGCGCTAATAAACCGACACCTAATCATTTTTATAGATTTATTGTAACTCAGCCTTTGGACGGAGCAAAAAGATGAAAGATAGCTCAAAATACTCACTAAAGTATTGCCTGAAAATGGGCTCAAGTTTTATTTTTATTTATTTGGATTTGTAAATGTAATGACAGACTAATATAAAAAAAAAAAATGTTTGGAGCCCCTTTTTCACCCCACAGAGGAAGAATATTTTTATGATCGTTTCGTATCGAGTACCTTGAGTATTCAGCAAAACTTCATTGGAAACCTAAAGTCCAGCGGTTAAAGCTATCCTCAGATTACTCGATTTTGTTCGATTAATTGTCGTCGATAGCTACCTAGCTACCACTTCAAACTAGAGCTATTTTTACAGCGAAATTGTATTTAACGTGAATAAATCACACAAAATCACGGAACTCTTGAATATTTATAAGCTAATAAGTGTAAATTGGCCAATAGCCGGGCCCGCCTCTATCTAATAATTTACTCAAAATGTCACTAATGTTCTCCTTTAGATGGCGGTGCAAACAACACAACACAACATCGCATGTTCTCCTCCACTCTTAGCAAATACAAAGGACAAATATACGCGGACGTATTCACGCCTTTTGCGGCACAAAACAAAAGGAAAAACGCTTCGAAAACATTAAAAATTAAATTCCTCGCATAAATATCTTGCTGTCACGCCAAATGAATATTTCCGATTGGAATCACAAAGCAAGGAAGGACCCTTTCTCTCAGTAGTCGTAGTGCTTTTACTGAACAGAATTTCTTGTGTCGCTTTGGTTGGCGTTGCCGTTTCATAGCACAAAAAGATGAAATTCATAAGAAAGGCTGATTGGAAATTTCCTAAGCTTAATACTTTGGCAAAGCTGCAGAGCTGCCTGCGTACACGTCGGCAGAAAATTCAAAAGTAAAGCTACTTAAGCGCATCGAAGCGCCTAGAACGCGCACATACTAATACTAAATAATAATAATAAAAATAATAATAAATTTATTTCCTCCCGTAGGATGGGGGGTCGAGGTGGAAGGGTGGAAGTCCTTATCGGAACGACAGCGAATACCATTTTTAAGGATAAGGCTGTAGCTGCCTGCAAGGATTTGGAGAATTTCCATAAAATTTCACCGCCAAGTAAGTGTACAAGGTGTGGGAATGAGCTTGGGTGTTGGGTGGGTGGTTTAGTGCCAAAAGGACACACAGCTAGAGGTGTTGTGTGCTGTGAGCATATGAATTGCCTTTTTAATGCTTATTCCGCAGTCTTCGGATCAGCCATTGCAAAATATGAGCTTTTTTTTCTTTATCCTTTTGCAGGATATTTGCGAAGAGCAACCAAGGAGACGTTCATGTATGATGGAAGTTTCTATGAAGCTGTCGGATCGGGTAAGTGTTGAAGAGCGTGTTATCGTTTGGTAATCCATAAGGTGACATTTTTGTCATTGAGCATTTATATTTTTTTCGCTGTCCCTCTTTGATAAGGACCGGCAAAGTGTCTGGTTGCAAAAATCAATTCTGTGTCGGAGTTTGTTTTATTCTTATTTTTATACTAGCTGCGGCGTCGAACTTCGTTAATCTAATGAAAATAATAATCCCGATTGATTGACATGGCGACAATACCACCAAGTGCATCACTTGCATAAACATTAAACACCAACTGCGTAACCTTGTTTCCGCCGCAGGAATTTCTTCGATGCCGCATACCAACACCAAGTGAGATATCGTGGCATGTGTCGTAAGTGTCGTGTCGCTTCGGCAAGAGTGTCGAAGGAATTGTTGTGGCAGATGGTCGTTGGGCTCGCTGTGCTGCATTGGATATGGAAGGGGAATGCGACTTGCTGCAATTCTACATTCACGACGTTTTTTCTTCTTTGTTAATTTTCATTTATTTGAACACTCTGGTGATTCCGATTACGTTGTTGTCTATCTCGCACGCCGTTTTTGTGATAATCGACATGTTCGATGGATTTTGTACATTTCGATCTGGGGTCGAATCGCGTCGTCCGTGAACGAGCATTACTGTTACGAAATTACATTCATTTTACATGTGAAACAAAAACAAATTCCGTCACGTAATGTTCGTTCACGGACGACACGATTTGTTGTTTTTCTAACCAGTCTATTTCTTTCAAAGTCCGACTCCCCATCCAAAGAGTTTTATTCAGACAAAAAGATAGCCTATGTCCTTCCTTGGGCCAATGCAAACCCATCAAAATCAAAATATTAAAGATCGAACGATCCGTTCTCAAGTTATAAGTGGACACACGAACACCCATCTGTTTTTATACAGATTTAGTTTAATAAAAAAATTGATATATATCTACATAATCATTTCTACCAACAGTTCACACAGTCTGTTCGTAAATTTGAGCCCACTGAACAGAACATGCTTATTTTTCCCAATTTTACAAAACTGACCAGGGACTTCAACAACTTTTAGCTTCAAATACAAAAAAAAGTTTGACCAATAAGGGCATTAATGACAGATAAAGAAACTTTTGGTGGACATTGGACAAATATACTGACTCATGGGTTAGTTTTCTGGCCTACCTAGTAAAGAATGCAAGGTTCAACTATTAAATAAGGTTTGCTTAACGTGAACACCTGCCTGTGTGGAATAAAATTCACGGTGGGCATACCCACATAGAGTCAATGAGAAAGGCGCCTGACACTACGCCCTGCACTTTGACTAACCCCAGTTCACTTTCCGAATGACTGTAAGATCATCCAGCACTATGATCGGTGCGAGGCTATCTAACCCCTCTGTGCTCTAATGAACACATCTAGTTCTCGCGATTTTGAGTAACCACAGCCTCCATATTCTTCCTTGTACCATGATGGGCTGCCCAAAAGAGCAGGGGCCCTATCCCCGTGGGTACCAGTTTAAAGCTACTGGTCGAGCTTTCGCAACCCGAGAGTCACTTACGGTTAGATTTCTTACAAAACCCAAGGCCTGTCAACCTTAATGTTTGGCCAAAAAGTCGTCCGGAACACAAGGTCACAGTTGAACCAGAATGACTTAAAAGCCACTACGCTTTCAAACGTACTGTTCTTGCACTGTTCAATTTGGTGAAGCCCACAATAAAGGCAACACTCAAATTGGGGAAGTGCCCCTGCAAGGTTCAACTGAAAGAAAAACACTGCTTATACTTATTGGTATTTTTTTTTTCACTGCGCCACCCTTAGTGAACGTCTGACAAAGCTTTCCACTTTAGCCGTTCGGATAAATTGTAGCTAGGCTAAGCAGTAAGCTAGCATCCTACATGAACCTTTTGCGCCAACTTTTTCCATTTACGAGAGAGAACGAGAGAGATTTTAATATTGGACTGGGAGTTCCAAGAGAAGGATAACCAGATCGGACCTTCTATCATTGAAATGTGATACTTGTCTCGGTCCTAGAGGTCTGAGTCTTTCGCACGTGGTATCCTTGGCGGTTCTTTTGTTGAGCCAAGATGATTAGCAGTGGAACAGCATTCATGAATATCACTTTTCCGAGTTTATTTGCCTCAAACGTGTCTTTGGTAAAATCCTGAAGTTTGTTCTGTGTGCGGATGCCTCAAAAATTCACTTATGTTTAGTTCTGCCACAAAGGGTTTTCCAGGGCCCTATTTCACCAACCACTTTTCACTTTTCTTTTTGCAATTTTTCACTTTTTTTTTTTTTTTTTCCAAACGCAAATTTGCAAAGAGGAAATAATTTTTTTGCAAAATTGAAAATGTTCCGTCTTTGCAAAATTCGTTTCACCAAACACAAATTTTCAAAGTGCAAAGCATGTTTTTGAAAATTGCAAAGTTTTGTGAATTTGCAAAGAAATCGTTCATTTCGTTTCACCAAACGAATTAGATTTGCAATTTACGACAGTAAAACTTCCTCTATATTACATGTTGGGTGCAATTAAATAAGTATATAAACATACGCGCATATGTTTTTCACTCTGCAAATTTGCAAAACACGATCATAAATGCAAAGTTCCCTTTCTAATTGGTGAAACACTTATAATTTTCATTTTGCAAAAAAGTCTGAAAAAATGCAAAATGAAAAGTCGTGAAAACTTTTCATTTTTGGTGAAACACATCGCACATTTACTTTGCAGGAATATTTTTTTTGCAAAATTGCAAAAAGAAAAGTGAAAAGTGGTTGGTGAAATAGGGCCCTATCTCTTCTTATAGAAATTGTTAATATTGTTGCTTGATAGTTCCTTTACAGAAGACAGACCTTTGTTGACGAGTACTCCTCTCTATCTTGTAGCACATTCGTTAAGAGATAGCTCGTTGTTTTATGAAGCTCCTGAGAGTATAGCTCTGACGTTAATGGCTCAGAAAGTCGAAAAGTTTTCGTCGTACATCTTTGTCTTCTGCTGCTCCAAATTGTTTAGATTCTGTACTTTTGTCCTATTGATCTGCAGCAACTGCGCTATGTCTTACCAATATTATTTCCTTGGATGTATGGAGTGTCATAGATGAGAGGACTTTGGATAGAAGCCTATAGGACAATTGTATGTCGATTTTTTTTTCATAATTTTTTTAACATCCTTTTGGGACAAGAACCCGGAAAAGAAGGGGCTGATTATGACTTACCTCATACCTCGTTAGAATCACAAGGTGAATAAAAATAGGTTCTTAAAAATGATAATTAGTGTTGTCAGATCGAGATCCCAGAAATTCCCAAGTAAATAGTCCCAGAAGAATTTTATATGAACAAGTGTTTGGCAGTTTATATAATATAACCCCTATCAGCTGTAAGAAAGTGTTTGTAGTTATGTTACGACTGAGCATAAAAAACCTTCTTTATCTATCAGCACTTAAATTTCCTTAAATTTTTGACACCTTCAACCAAATCTATTTAAACATGTTTCCACTCCGTAATCAACTTGTAGACGACTAATGGCCTTTGGTTTGCGTCCTTTTTTTACCTGTGCAAAGCTTGGTACCTACCATTTGACTAGGTCATATTCCACTGGTTCGGATAGCTTGTTGTTTAATCGGTGTCTCCAAAACCAAAGATTATACTTCAAGCCTTAAACTAGAAATATATTTCAAAAGGACTGTATGTAACATTAATGTGCTGCATCTATCTGCAACTATCCAGGACACTTTTGAAGCCTTATAAGTCTGCCTTCCAGAGAAAATATTAACAAATAGAACAATAAAGGGCGAATAAATCTTGCGACTACGGAAAAGCAGAACCCCATCCACATTTTCCTTGCCAAACAAGATGAAGGGAATTTACAACACCCACTGCTAAGTATGAGGAAAAACATCCACCATTTCCTCTCACCGGCTGGCAGGAACTTGAAAAATAAATAACAATAGAGCACGTACAAGCTACATGCCGTGACATCCCGTGGTCTGACAAGAGAGAACACATCAAATCTTTTTACTTAAAAAATAAAAGTACTCGCGCAAATGTTCACCATATTTCCTTGAATATAAAATTTAAATTTCCATTTGACAGTAGTATCCTGCAACCTCCACTTAGGATATTAAGTTGATATCCCGAAAAAAGCAGTTGCAGAAAAAAGCATGATACGCCAAAAGCATGAACAAGAACAATGCGATTCTGTAAAATTGTTTAGCAGATTGAAGCAGGCAATTCGTGTAAGCTTGTTTATTAAATAATTCTCCGAATTAGGATAGTACAGAGCTTACAGGGAACCGGTAAATAATTACGCACATTTTTGCTCCCCTAATAAACGCTAATTGAATTTCAACTGAATTCCAAAAATGTTCCAACAGCTAACGAGAATGTTGGACATCAACCAAAATAAACAATATAACATGAAATATGATGAGATAGCATTTCTGCGACATCCATTACTGAAAGTATGAATTTCGTTTGAAATGTAATTATCCGACTGGACCCAGAAGGAGAGTAATTCGCTGCGTGTATGAATGTCAGTTCCATTGTGACCTCCTGTAGCGTAAAAGACCTGTCCCATTTTGAAGAGTTAGGTGTCATTAGATTCGTATTCTTCCCCGGATTGTTATAGTCTAAAAAGCTAACAAAAAATTTAATTTAATGCAACTATAGTTGGCAGTCGGAGGTTACGCCGATTGTCAATTAGTTATAATCGAGTGTGTCTTGCTTACATCTTTCTAGTTACGTCAACTGCCCTAACATTAGCCAGGCCTACAACAAAGAATAAAATCAGGAAAGTTGTTTTTTTATGACATTTTTTTTAAGAATTTCTGATCTTGAAATTGTTTGTCAAGTGATTGTCACAAGAAGTTTGAAAACATATTATGGCAAATTAAAAAAGTTAAAAATTTAAAAAAAACTAAAGTTATATCGAAATCGAAAATCAACATATATACACAGTTTTTAAATACAGCGTTTTCGGTTTAGACGTTCGCGACAGGTGGCGCAGTGCAAAAAACCTTAAGATGTAATTAATGTTTTTCCGGGCATCGGACCTAAGACCTCTCGCTCAGTAGTAGTTATATAAAACATGCTTCGCCTCTGACCGTTTTCGACTAGTGAGCAGCGTGACAGTGAAAGCAACCACTGATGTCAAAGTTCTATTTCTCTTTCACTAAAGTCTCCAAACTCCGATATCCAGCGCATATCGATGCATTTTCCCCACCTTGGCAATTCTCGCTTGCGATTTCTATGTGAAATACGTCCTTTGATTATTTCCACCGCAGATGGCATGGCACGTAAGCCCTCGTCATTCCAGGATAATTGAAATGTGTTTGACAATTACACGGCAACTTTAGACTTTTTCTCTAACACCAGCAATTCCTTCGGCGCGGTCAAGCTAATCCCCTATTTTCACTTACGCGGTAGGCGCATTCCTACCCTAATCTTGTTCTGATGATTGACATCAAGGACTCTGTCATTCTTAATCGATAGCTTTTATCGGAATCAGGGAATAAAGATATTACAAGGCAGTAATTTAGACAGCAACCTTCATCAAACCGTGGTGCCTTTACAATGCTTTGATTGATTGTTACGGGGGTTGGGGTGACATTTTAGAACGTACGCCCTCAATGACTAGGTCTTTTCATTTCATCGAGCAATTAACTACCGATAACCGAACTAAAATTAACTAGACATCTATGATTAAGGCTTCTTTTTTTACCGACAGTATTGCTGATGGCGGAATTTTTCGCCCTCATGCCAGTTAGGGGCGTCAAGGGCAAGCGCCCCGTCGACATGTCATTCTCCTGGCTCAGTGTAAGAACAATATACTGCATGATTTTCATAGTGCTAGCCCTGTTCGATTATGCGCTAACAATGTACATGGTTTTGGATCAGCCGATTTCATTTAATAGTGTCGGTAAGGAAGGACCCTTTTCAGTTGGGTTTTCACTGTGAGAACATTCTCCATTGCAGAGCCAATCATATTTCGAGTATCGAACATAGCTGCGTCTATCAGTTTTCTGCACCTGGCTAGGAATTGGCGAGCCTTGATGGTCAAATGGGAAGCGGTGGAGAGGCAACTCCCAGCTTATGTGTCCCAGACTGATAAAGGACGAATGGCCGTCAAAATTCGAACTGTAGTGTTTGTGGCTATGATGTTGTCATTGGGTAAGTTTTGTAGGGCAATTATTGAAGTATACTCTGAAGCGTTCCTACTCTTTTACAGTTGAGCACTTTTTGAACATCATATCGAACATACATTTCGCCAACTTCTGTCCGATCGTGGACGATCCGATTGATAATTTCTTCATGAGATCAGGCAGTCAGCTATTTTACACACTACCCTATTCGATAAGCATGGCTTGGTTTGGCAAAATAATAAATGTCATGCTGACGTTTGCTTGGAATTACATGGACTGCTTTGTGATGTTTATGAGTATTGGACTGACGAATCTCTTCAGACAAATCAACGACAATTTGATGAAGTACAAGGGGAAGGTATGTATGGTATATATTTTGTATGAAGTTGTAGTGTCAAAATGACAGATTGTTTTTTTTTTTGTTTCATATTAGTCTATTATACATACACGACCCTTGATAAAAATGGAATCAAACGGAAGAACTTCCTCGGTACTGAATATTGTTTAATATTTTCGAATTTCTACTAAATCTCAGGTTTGGGTTTCAAATTCAAAACCTCAAAGTTTGACTTTGACAAGCATTTTCGGTAAATATCTTAAGTCATTTGTGGTGATTATTTGCCCATATTTGTAAAACACGTTTTAGGTGAGCTTAGCTCTATAGCAAAAATCTGTAACTATTCTCAGTTGGGGTCAAATCAAAACTTTAGTTCTTGATCTATATATAAATTATTAATAGAGAAAGGAAATCGGTCATCGAATCTGGAGTTGCATTTATACAAATTCACTTTAACCATAAACTGATTTTATGCGCTTTGATATACATTATATGCATTAGAAATGAAACTGTGTTCGTTTGTGTCCACATAACTTACAAATGGAAGTAGAGATTTGATAAATTTTTCTTAAGTCTTATTCGTCGATGTATGGATAATACACCTAAAGCAATCATTTAGGTGGCGTTGCAAAATAAGTCGCAGTAGATAATTTGAATGAATATTAACCGAGTCGAAAGAAGAACTCATTAAAAGACTTTTTTTAATCATTGTGGAAGACAATAGACAATAAGAACCATGTTCGGCTGTGCTTTTTTGGCTGCCCAGATTAACCATTTTGACACAACAATTAAAATGATATTTACAAAAGGATATGGCACATACGATCAAAACAAAATAATATGCAAACGCTACTTATTGGCAACTTTTTAACACTGTTCTTGTGCATTGACCGAACTAAGTACTTTGCAAAACGTATTCGGGATAGGCAAAAGGGGCATTGCCCTTTGGCGTCCGCTGGTATTCCATAATGATGGTATAAATGGGCCTTTCAAATAAAATAAGTAGTTTATACCTCATACACAGATTTTTTTAATCCAATTTAACATCGTCCTTACTGCAAAACCCTTCATAATACGTAAATGCGAAAGCAACTGTGTTCGTTTGTTACGTTTTCACAACGAAACCTCTAAAGTAATCGTGATATTATTAGCCAAAGACATAGACCGGGATCTGAAAAAAGACATAAGCATAGTTTGGTCTAAATTGGACAAAAGAGGCGTGGCACCTCCCATATAGACAATATTATAGCTAAAAAAAAATAAAACATTCACGCGGGGTAGTAGCTTTTTTTTATAAAGTTAGTAGTAAAGAATATTTTAAAAGGTTAGTAAGGAAATTGATTTCAGCTTCCCAGGTCTAAGGCGCTTCATTTAACTTTTATTCTGACAAGGGAGGTTTGCCTACAGAGGACAACCTGTTATTATTATTATTGAGGAATAAAATTCAAGTGCTGCCAGTTTCGTCTTTAGTATTTGAACACATTTTCGAAACTTTCTATTCAGTCTTAGACTTGGTTGTTTCAGGTCCATATAGAAGCCGGCGCCCAGCTTAATACAACCATTCTTTAGCGTTGTTTTTTATTTTTGGGATAAATCGTGGGTATCTACAGTTTTAGGCCGAGCCTGAATAGAGAAGCTTTTTAGGAAAGATGTACTTCCCGAAGTCTTTTAGACGTTCGCAACAGGTGGCGCGTTTGATAAGACCTAAAGATGCGATTTGTATGTTTTCTGAAAGCGAACCTGAGACCCCTTGCTTAGTAATTTAGTACACTAACCACTGAGCCACTGCTCTGATACCTGAAATTATTTGGCATATATTTTGCGACTCCCAATTATTTAGAAAAAACCTATACTAAAGTTTCAGCTGGCTGTTGCTCAGTAAAACTGAAACTTAGTTTTAGATCTCCGTTAGTTTGTGCTTTTACGTTTCCTTATGTTTACCTTGTCATATGCAACTTTATCACCTGGAATGGGTTACTACTGCCTTCCCATAGATCTTTCTAGAGAATAAGCCAAATATGACAGTTTTTCGTTTTGAACTGTATATTTTAAAAATGCAGTTTGGGCTTGCGAGTGTATTCTGATTTGTATCTAGGATTGATTTAAAATCCTTTGTTTTTTGTACATAAATCACAAAACCAGTCATTTCACGTAAATTATGTATCGTTGTATAATTTATTCCATTAGCCGTTTTAACTTGGCGTAAAATTGTAGATCCCTTCCATTCGTCCCAAATATTGAAAACTCACACAAAACGAATGGTTGTGAGAAGCTAGGCCATGGGTCCCACGCCAAAATATTTATTTATTTCCCTCTTTTTTTACAAAACTGCCATTACGATTTTCGAGCAAAGCAAATTTAGTACAGTGACTTATTTTACTTACAGCAAATGCCAGAATCCTTCTGGAGCGAACGGCGAATTCAATACCGCAACTTGTGTGTCCTTTGTGAGGATGTTGACAACGCAATATCAGTCATTACAATGATATCATTTTCGAACAATTTGTACTTCATATGCATTCAACTTTTGAAGAGTATGAAGTAATTGCTCCTTTCCAGCAAACGTTTATCGCAATGCTGAATAAATTTCCTTTCAGCAATATGCCATCGATTGCGCACGCAGTGTACTTTTACTTTTCGCTGTTTTTCCTTTTGGGACGCACCATGGCAGTGTCTCTGTATTCGGCAGACATTCACGACGAGTCGAAGAAGCCTCTGCGTTGCTTGAGATGCATTCCAAAGGAGTCTTGGTGTCAAGAGGTGAAACGCTTTTCCGAAGAAGTCAGTACTGATCTGGTGGCCCTAAGTGGAATGAAATTTTTCCATTTAACAAGGAAATTAGTGCTAAGTGTGAGTTTGTTCTTTGCAACTCAAAAGTTGTTGGTTTTATAAAAAAGAAAATGGTTTTCCTGTACTTTTAGGTAGCGGGAACTATAGTCACCTACGAATTGGTTTTGATACAGTTTCGACACGAGAATACCCTTTGGGACTGCGAGCGGACGGATCTTTAGTTTGATACCTTGGAATTTTATTAACTGTTTGTATGTAAAGTACTTTAAAAAAAAATAGAAAAACTACCATTTTCCGAATAAAAGTTACACAAACTAGCAGCAGTAACAAATCGGCAACGACAGCAAACCGTCCACTTTATTGGAGATGATAAATCTGACTCTAGCGATATTCCAACTTGAGGCTGCTGATGGACTACCGCAAAGCTCGAAGCACTTGTACAAATGGTAGAGATGACTTGGTAAGTAGCATGTGAAGAAGAGAGTTTTTCAATTGGCACGGATCGATTTTGGCAGCTCATGGCGGTGGCGTCCGTTTTATCTCATGTTGATTATCCACCCACCGATGACAAATTACCCACTTGAGCAGGACACCCAAATGATAAGGCTATATTATCAGAAAGAGTGTCAAAATGAGACGCAGTGGCCCTTCAGAGTCGACTCTCCAATGTTTGGCGACCAAATTTGGGACAATTGGTTCGGCAAACAATCAGCCGACGTCAGATCGGTTGAGAACATTGCTGGAGTCCGTGAAAGCGTATAGGTACAGAAGAACCCAAATCAGTCAATTCCTCCCCTTGCAGAAGAATTTGGCCTTTCGCAGACTTTAACTTGACGAATTACCCGTCAGGACTTGGACCTATACCCGTTAAAGTTCCAACTGACCCCGGAATGCAAAGTAAATGATCATAGTTAACGCCGTGCGTCGTTTGTTCGCTGACTGGGCTTTGGAGCGTTTGGAAGTGGACTCCAATTTTGGCCGGAAAATCATCTTTAGCGACGGGGTACATTTTTTGATGGAATGCTATTTTTACAAGCAAAATTGCCATACAGGGGACCATTCAAAATTACTGTCCTTTGGGGCTGGCGGGGTAAGCGTTCTTGAGGCCATCATCGGTGCGACCGCTACAGAACAATGCTTACCGGCAACGATATGGAATTAGAAGAATTGTGATTTTAGAGGTGGGGGTTAATGCCACACAGCAGACGCCATTGACAATCTGCATGAACGATTTGAGGGTATTGTCATCTCTCGCGGAGGTTATCTATTCAGAAAAACTGGAACTTGCCCGTCACAGAGTCAGGTGGAGAGAAGCAGTATCCTTATACACTGGACAATTAGGCGGTGATCAGATACACGGGACAGACAAACAATAAACATCACAAACATCACTGGAACGTTTGCTCAAACTCAATAAGTATTCCGGACTCCGTTGCAAAAGTGGGATCAACTGTAAAGTTGCTGTGACCAGAACCGTTCTCTTCAAGTGGTAATTGGTCAACCGTGGAACATTGTAGACAGGCTAAAATGACATTACATGGCGAAACTGCTCAACTCAAAGAAGGGTTCTAAGCATGGACATGATGATTTCGGGTATTATTTAAGGAAGATGGGCCCTAGAAAACCTGTAAACCATACCTGATGGAGGAATCTGTGGCTGCGGCTCTTGGATCCTGGGAAATCACTGAAACATATCTCCAATAAACAGATGGTAGCGTTAATACTAGGGTACTAGGGATCAAATCCAGGGAAGAATGCCAGAGAAATCCGGAGAGTCTTTCTAGGTCAAATTTTACTATATCCGAGGGATAAAGGGACATTTTAGTCATTAAAGGGATTATTTTTGAGGGCTTTTGAGGGCGATCCATACTAGGTTCCAGAAAGTTCCAATTGATGCACTCAGCTTCAAGAAATGCGAGATCATATAATCGCAAACAAATTTTGAGACGCTTAAACAAGATGACTCTGCAATACAGAGTATTAAAGAAGTGGACTGTCTTACTCCATTGCAGTTTGAAAAAGCAGTCTTTGAGGATAATCTAAGATCGGCTGGACTTACAATTCACTAAAAATGCTATTTATTATAAAAAAAAAGGATGAAATCCATCGAAAAGGGATTTTTTAACGGTCAATCTGGGATATTCCATCATAACTTTCTGGCAACACCGGTTAATGTTGCAAGTTGGAATTGCGTTTTTTATTTTGCCTTAAAAAGCCTTCTAACAATACAAAGTCCCGTCTACTTAGGATAGGATTGGATGGGCTTATGCTATAGGGCATTTAGTTGGAGACATTCCGGCGCCGGCTTTTAAAATTGGGGGCAATTCACAAACGACGCCTACGGCTAAATGAAAGTTGCCGTAATGCAACCGCTAATGGACCGCTACCTAATCAACATCTTCCGTTTTGGCTAAATGAAATATAGCAGGCTCCGTTCAGTGGTTTTAAAACTTTTTTCGTGCTCAGTTATTCGTGCACCATTAATTTCGTGTCGACAGCTTTTATCAGCGTCTTTGCAACTACTACAGAAGCGGCAAAAATGGGTTAAGTGGTGTGGTGATATAAAATAATAAGAAGTGTCGCACAACACCGACGAATCGGACAGAACTTCACGATAGACAGCTTTAACTTTGAGGTAGTTGGGGACCGAGGTCTACCACGGCTCCGCTTTTAACTCTCAAAACGACATCGCAGCAGAAATCAAGCGAAGAATCACCCTAGCTAACCGCTGTTACTTCAACCTAAGAGGGCAATTGATAAGTTAGACACTCAAGTCAAAAAACACTATATAAGAACCTCATCATCCGTTTGGAATCGGCATAAGATTGTAGGTCCCTTTATTTCGTCCTAAAATTGAAAAAAAAAACTCACACAAAACGAATGCTTGTGAGGGGCTAGGCTTCTTTACGGACCTGTTGCTACAACTATTTTTTTTTTATTTGAAATCTGTTAGCCTTACAATAACCCATAATAAACTTAACCTTTCGGTCTAACTTTATTTTTCAACTTCCATCTTGCGCAAAACAAAAATCTCATCTAGGACTTGCCATAAATTAAAACAACTTTTATAGGTTGACCTTTAACAGGCTACATCAGCCGGTTGAATCTAAAAAAATAAATGATGATTTGTGTCGTTAAGTCCTTTAAGCAATTAAGCCCGCCATGCCACTTGATTAACTCGCACTCGCTTTATAACCGGAATGTCCATTAAAGTAACCCTGCAGTTACTTTCGACTCGAAAGCCTTTTACTGGTCAACTTAAAAAGAATCTTCTGCCATTAATCTCACCCTCATACTCTCCATCTCAACGAATGAGCGAGAATTTTCTCCATTCGAAGGCCATAAAATGGCTGTGTTTGCACAAAATCTCAGCTCCTTTTACCTTCTCAGCTCCTGGCCTAATTAAAATCTCATTAGACTGGCTATTTCAGAGTACGCCTTCAAGATGTACCGCCACTTTTTTCACTGATAACCTCAATCATATCGCGCGTTCGGATATACAGCGTACGTTTTCTCACCTCCTGGACAAACAAAAGTCCAATTAATCAACCTTCAGGCTGGTGATTTTAAAATAGCAGACACACACAAGGACCTCCTTACAACGTGGAGCAGCACTCCTATCGCTCGAGTAAATCAAAACGTAAACAATTATCGTAATTAAGCATTCACCTTAGCAGGTCACGCATTTGGGAGATTTGCATAAAATCACATTTACCGGCCGGGCCCTAGTGTAGTTTAAACAAAGCGCCGCAACAGCTCTGGAAACAAGTGAACGGAAACAAAGGATATAAATTCCAGTGTTGGGCTGATTGCTGTCGACTGCAGAGGCACCATTCAAGTCATCATTATGAAGCACCTTCGACAAAATTACGGATTCGTATCAAAAGTCAGGAGACTCTCAAAATTCAGGCTCACACCCCTGGGCTATCTTCAGAAGTGAGTATGACAATGGCAATTTTATCCTGTTTGTCACCCTCTTTTGGATAGGTCTAAGTATCACATTGATACCGAGGTTCTTGAGTCGCTGCGGGACATGGAAAACGGAGAACGCCTACTGAGCACTGTTGGTATGCTTTGTTATCCTGCCTGTGTGTGATGATTTCATATTGTACCTATATCCTGGCAGGAAGTTTAAAACGCTCTCGAATGGGCACACGACGGAACTTCACCTACAATGGCAGTTTTCACGAGGCCATTGGACCAGGTAATTACATTTATCGTAGATTCACAATACACAAAAGGATCCGCGAGCGGGGCAATTGGGCTAAAAGTTTATCTAAACTGCCTCACTAGTAGCGTGTCGTGCGATTGTATTCAAGTGGCGATGGCGATAGTTTTATTCGGCGTTTAATGCCAGCGTGGTTCGGGGAAATTAATTAACATGGGAATGATTCCAATTTAAGTAACTGGAAAAGTTTCGCGAAAAGGTTCGCAATTTCGTGCGACAATAGCGATCGTCCTTGCAGGAAGGGCTTATCATACTCGTGAGACGCATTTAATGTGAAAGTTTCCATTCGCTCGAAAGTCGGATAATTTGTTTCCAAAGTTCGATGGGTCGTTCGATGATTACATCTTTAATCGAAGGAAGTTTTGTCGTGACATTCTCTTTATTTGGGTGTGAGCTTGTGTCGCTATACCATGCAAATGGAAAGACATTTAGGTATTTGGAATCCTATGTCTGATAGATAACAGGTTGGGACATTGGGTGGGTGTTTTCTCTCGAGGCCTGCATTTGTTTTGCTACAGGAACTACACTTTTTACATACGCACAGTTGTTCGTACAAGTCCTTATATCCTCCGTTAAGAAATGTCAAAAAAATGTACACACAGGGCGCACAATGACAATGTCAATCTTAGAGTATTTCGTTGTCGATAAGCTTTCGAAGTTTCTCTCACAAAAATGAATATTTGTTTCTTTTTCGACAGGCGTTAAATAGTCTTAGAAATGTTGCTTTAGATTTACAGCACAATTGACATCTTTCAAATTTCGTTCGTTAATAACTTTATTGCTCCTTTCCACATCTGTCAAATGACTTATTAATTATTTTCATCCGAAAATCTTTTTATCAAATGTTGACTGAACTACTAGTTATGATGAATGCAAAGTTCATCAATTTTTTTTACAAATTCCTTAACAATAAGTTGGACAAAATTTAAAGATAATTTCATAACAAAAATTGTTAGAAGGGACTCAACTCATGCGAGTACTGGGTGGCCATTTTCAGGCTATTTTATTTTACGCATTTTTGAGCCGGCATTACATATTTTTTTTTTTTAGCTATTTGTCACGAAATTAGAGACAATTTTGTAATTTTTTGCTGCATTGGGATACTTTTAAGCGTTTTTGAAAGCAATTTTTGTTTCGTTTTTAATGCTAATTTTGAAGTTTATAATGGGCGTGTATTTTTAAAAGTCATTTCATTTTGGAGATGGATTTAAAACTCTTTGAATATTTTTAGGCGCTAGTTTTATTTAAATTTTAGTGCCCCTTTCGATTTTGACGTTTCCGGTGTTTTTCTTGCGATAATAAGATTTTGGACATACCTTTCGAAAGTTTGACGGTCATATAAAGTATTTTTTACAAACACAATTCATTGATTCCAAAATACACTAGGGGAGAGGGGGAGCATCTTTGAATTAAAAAAAAATCACTTTTATATCATTTAAAATTATTTATCTATACCTATCATAAATGGAGTTTCTCACAAAAAATTGCTTACAGCTTGATAAAAAAAATTTTAAAAAAAATTATAGCCGATTATGTTACCTAAAGAAAACGCCATTGCCACGTTAAAAAATTGCGGTTGGTTTATGTCTCGAAACATGATACATTTGCTATTGTAGCAGGGTGACTGAAAAATAATAATTAAATCAATTAAATTGAGACCACTGATGTTTTTACGTCTTTCTTTAGTGGCGAACGGAATTCAACTAACTACTCAATTCAATACGATTATCTCCTCCCGGCAGCCAGTTTTTCTCTTTATTTCTTTGTTTCCTCTTTACACTGCCACATTAGTAAAGATTTTATTAGTAATGTTCAAATAGCCTCGCTGTCAAAAGTGCCCTCTCTCCCCTACGGTTTGACGTACGGAAAAATTTTTTTTTGACGGGTTAAATTATACAATTTGGGAAGCGTTTTAGATTAGGCGTTTTAAATGTGTTCATTTTGGCGTTTTTTAAATGCATGTGTAGAAGAAAAGCTTTAATTTATGTTCTCTTAGACGATTGGATATTTTCCTTTTTGACAAGCCTTTCCGACTTTTTTGAAAATTGTTTTGTTTGTTTTTTAGCTTTTTCAAACTCGTTTTTAGGCGCGTTTATTTGACGTGAGTTTGAACACATTTTCGTTGCGTTTCCTGGATTTATTTTTGGAGGCGGTTTCTTCTAAAGAGAAGTGCTAAAGAAAAACCTTTTTTGACAATTTTTAAAACTCTGTTTCGGGGGTTTTTTGACGCCTTTTAGACATATTTTCACACATTTAGCATAGGAAAATGAATTTTTTAATGTAAGTTGTTGATGACTCGTTCCCAACTCGACTTTTGACGTTATTTTGACATCTTTCTAAGCGTATTGGATTCGTCTTACACTTTATAAGACGGCGCACGCACTTTTGTTCAAAGTTATATTACGCAATTTGTCAAAAAGTACCTGACAAGTGCACTGCATAATATTAACGGGAGTTGACCAGGCTACATTCCAAAGGTAAGGTGTTTCTTTCTCATACAAAATCTCTATCAACCTAATGGCATTTCAAGGAGCTACGTATAAGAACAATACAAAGCATTTTGCATCTGATTTTGCAAACACTGAAATACGTCAGTTGTACTTGACAGGCCAATCTAATTAACAACACTTCTAATTTACTGAAACACTACAAAAGGGCCAATTCAATTCGATTTCAAATTAGCCCTACGTTCAATGTCCACAGCAACATTGCAATCAATCAATACAAATGACACCACTCGCATTGCAATTTACACACGAAATATGACTTGAATGACATCCCAATCACCACACACTATTATAATGTTCTGATGCACGTCTGACAGTTCTAGTTATGGCACAATGCTTCTGTTTGATGCCCATCCGAGGTGTGAGGTCCCGAAACGCCAAAGGGCTGTCGTTCTCGTGGCTCAGCTTTCGTGCCATCTACAGCCTTGCGTTCCTGCTCATAACTGTGATCGATACAGCTCTCACCGTGAACATGGTCGTTAAAGGTGATGTCGTCGATTTCCGGAGTATAGGTGCATTCCAGATGTCGCATTACCGATTGTTCTTTGGCTAACTGAAGTCTTTCTCGCCCGCAGAACCAATCGTGTTTCACATTTCGATTCTCATTGCCACAGTGGGCTTCCTGCGACTGGCACAACACTGGTGGTTACTCATGCAACACTGGGCGAAGGTGGAACAAGAACTCCCTCCATACGAGAGCCAGAAGGAGAAAGGACAGCTGGGCGTCCGAATAAAGATGATTACCTTCGTGGCCATGATGCTGTCATTAAGTTGTCTTTTTTGTTTTCGAAGCACATGCACTCAAGGACCTTTCTTGTTAACAAATATCCTTTCCTATCCTTCCAGTGGAGCACTTGCTGAGCACTATATCGGCGATTCACTTTGCCAACTTTTGTCCCTCACGGGAGGATCCCATTGAATCGTATTTTGTCGTGGTGGTGTCGCAGGTGTTTGTCGTTGCTGACTACACACCCTGGCTGGCGTGGATTGCCAAATTGGAGAACGTCCTGCTGACCTTCGGTTGGAGTTACATGGACATCTTCGTGATGATAATCGGCGTTGGATTGTCGTCGTTATTTCAGCAGGTCCAACGGACACTGGTCGAAGTAGAGGGTGAGGTGAGTATATTTAATCGTCAAAGTGTCTGTACTGTGCCACGATGTTCCTATAGCAAGTGCCAGCGCAGTTTTGGTCCGAACGTCGACGGCAGTATCGCAGCATCTGCGATCTGATCGAAGAAGTGGACGATGCAATTTCCATGATAACCATGTTGTCGTTTGCCAACAACTTGTACTTTGTTTGCATTCAACTGTTGAAGAGTATGAAGTGAGGCGAGGTCCTTTAAGGCGGACAGCATACTAAAAACTGAAACGTTTTTTTTTTGTCCAACAGTAAAATGCCATCAGTCGCTCATGCGGTTTACTTTTATTTTTCTCTGATGTTTCTGTTGGGGCGAACATTGGCGGTGTCCTTGTACTCGGCGGAAATAAACGATCGCTCAAAGGAACCACTTGTTGTGCTGAAATGTGTTCCCAAAGAGTCGTGGTGCCCGGAGGTAGAGAGATTCGCTGACGAGATTTCAAAGGATGTGGTCGCATTGACTGGATTGAAGTTCTTCAATATTACCCGGAAGTTGGTGTTGACAGTCAGTTTGTTTTCAGTATGTTTGGGATTTTTTTTATTGACTACGAGTATGTACTTTCAGGTTGCCGGCACTATAGTGACGTACGAATTGGTGTTGATTCAGTTCCACGAGGACAAAAGACCATGGAATTGTGGGGAATAACTTCCGAGAGCGAGATGCGGTCGATGAGATACGTATAGTTGGGAATGCGGTTGTCAAAAAATTTACATTGGAAATACAAGCACGTGCACAAGTTTTGCATCACAATAAGAACGGAAATGAGTCGGGCCAATGCGTGCCAGCCGGAAATTGGTTTAAAATCGAGTGAAAAATATATTGCATTGAAGGAGTGCTTACGGGTCAAAATTGCATGTTAAATGGTTGCTACCAGTTGTTTGACAACACTTTATGTCGAAATAAAAAAAATTAGTTGACGACCACCGTCCTGTCAATTTTTGCGATGTTTGACTGAAACTCAACTTAAATACAATTTGACCTTAATCGATTGCAATTGCGATTTTTGTCAAAATTGCATGTCAAATGGTTGCTACCAGTTGTTTGACAACACTTTAGGTCTGTTTCTTTACTTTTGTAGTAAGAATGGAAAAGACTGTCAAAATGGCAGTGGTGCGGATGAATTCTCTCACAGAGAGGGTCACTAACGAAAAAGTTAGGGAACGCTTTTGTAGTAAACTATGATTAATGACAGATATGACAGATACTTAATTCAATAAATTGCAGTGGTAAATAAAAGTCAAAAATGTCTGATAAGCGGGAAGAATTGGCTAATTTATTACCAATAATATTAGTTGATTCATCTAGTGATGAAAGTGACTCGGAATTAATAGAACTTGCTTTTGATGAATCCGAGTATGTGGATTCAAGAAGAGGAAAAAGCGAAATTGCATTAAAAATTCGTCGAGGAGATCGTGCCTTCGTACAGCGAGGAAGAATTTCGTCGTCACTTTCGTATATCAAGGAGTTTGTACAAAAGTCTAAGTGAACGATTCGAATAGTGTGAAGCCTATAAGAATCTACGTTCTGATAAGCGAATGACCAGTGAAAAGAATCTGTTGATTTTTCTGTGGTTTGCTGGGCACGAGGCTGGTAGCTTCCGCGATTTAGCAGATCGCTTTAATATTTCACTGTCTTCGGTATGTCGAGTAGTAAATAGGGTCACAATATTTATAAGCAGTTTATGCACAGGGGTAATAAAACTTCCCAATGAAGAAATAAAAGCCGAAATTGCAAATTTCTTCAAAAAGAAAGCTGGAATTCCCAATGCCATTGGTTTGTAACAACAATGAAGTATGTCACTTGCAGCTCTTCAGTATTTTTTGTTTATTTACAGGCTGCATCGATGGGACTCATATCGTTATTGACCCTAAAGCAAAATGTAAAGATGATTACATAGATCGGAAAGGACTTACCAGCATATGTATGCAAGGAATTTGTATTTATCGGATTTCCTGGTTCGTCGCATGATAGTTGGGTACTACAAAACTCTCCGATATATGATAAGCTTCCAGCATTTTGTGGAAGTAAAGTAACAAATCTCAAAGAGAATAGTAATTCGATAATTATTGTTCCTTTTTCTTTGTAGATCATTACATTTTAGGCGACTCTGCCTATGCATGCTCGAAATATCTCGTCACCCCATATGGAGACACAGACAATTGGACAAGTGCTCAAAAAGTGCTCGGAATCATCAATTTTGACCTTCCTGTAAAATATAGAATCGTTTTTGAATATTTATGATAACTTCTTCAATTTCATAAACTTACTTGATGTAGACGGTAAAGGGGATCGTCGTCCTCAAAAGAGTTATCGGCCTCGGCATCTCTTCTAAGCAGTTCTTTCCGGGAAGGGCCATTATTTTCTTCGCTGTGAAGAGTGTATTCCGGGGTAATGCCCCTCCTCTCCCCTAGCACTTGGTCAAGTTCACTTAAAGTTGGAATTTGGAAATCGTTTTCGTAATCAAAAAGACAAAAAATACCAAAATCTTACTTTTTTTATAGGCAGGTCTTCCGAATTCCGATCCCGTCCTGTTTTGGAATTATGTAACTTTGATTTTTTATATTGCCGCTCTAAGCTGCTATATTTACTATGAACGTGCGCCTCTGTGAAATTGTATCCCTTTTGCGCAAGTTCATTTGGAATATGAGCCCACATCTTTTTTTTTTTTGTTTTAAACTTTTGTGTTTTCCCCAATAGGGGCATTAACTCTTCACAAAGGGAGAGAAGGAGTTTGGTGGGCGCTTCCAACCAAGTAGTTTTTGGCTCTTCATTTTCGGCCAGAGAGTCTTGGAAGATTTGTTCCTCGTTTTCCGACGACTGCGACCGTGAGACCGTGATTTCCTCAAAATCTTCTCCCTGACTCTGCATAACCTTCTTTGTTATTTGATCTCTGTATTGTGGATCTTAAAGTAAAGCTCGAAATAATTTTAATTTAATATTCTCTCATTTCTACTTACCATTTTCAATACGATGGAATGTTCGAGGTGAACATTCAATATTGATTTTGCCGCCTGTTGATACCATTGTACACAGAAAATCCAAAAAAAAGTGACTGACAGCTTTTCCACTTCGTACACAAAGAAATTTGTTGAGTAAAAATTCGTAAGATTCTCAGTGGAGGGGTAATATTTTGCTCTCTCGATGACGCTCTCTTTTACGAATTTTTTGAGTTAGGGCACGGCATTTGAGTAAAATTCGTAAGAATTAGTAAAAATTCGTAAGATTCAAAAGTAAAGGAACAGACCTTTTATGTCCAAAAAAAAATTTTAATATTTCGAAAAATTTACGACTTCCGCCCTGTCAATTTTTGCGATGTTTGACCGAAACTCCAAGTTGTTTGCTCGCGCAGTTGCAGTACACACCACGGATCTCTGCCGGTTCCCTATACACAGAAATAAAATCGGCATTCTAATGCAAGCCAACAACAGGAATAAAGACCTTACCACCTGTAAATCATCACGGAAGCTTTGGAATCATTAGTCCATTCCTGATGATTTGCCAAACAAAACCGTGCCCAAAATGACGGCAGAATTTGACGGAAATATAACAAGCCATCAAAAACCACCATATTAGTATTCAAGCTAAGACCCTCTGTTCCAACAACTTCAACTGTAAATATTTCGCACCACATTCACAGGGATTTATGTATTTTTTTCTGACATTCCCGCAACGCCAACATCAAATTGTTTACTGCTCCCCCCGGCAAATCAAATCAACTTCCTTGATTACACACAGCGCCCATATTAAACTGCAAAAATCCTTTACACCATCCACCATCGGCTCAGCAGCAGCACGTTCAATCTTCAGGAACACAAATTTTCCCATATTCGAGCAATTCCAGTCACGTTAATCTGTCCAAATAAAATTCGCCCAGCATTTTTCATTTTTGGTCACCGCAAACAGTGACAATCGTTCGCGTTTCGGATTCCATTCATATTGGTCCACCATTATTGTTTTATTTCTCCACACCGCCGGCCGCCGCGCCGTTTCAGGTCGATCAAAATCATGACAGATGCCAACATAAATATTTCCATCTCTCAAACCGATAGCTACTTACTCCCCCTGTGCGAGCCGGGCGAGATTACTGCGAATTCCTGGCATTTCGTCAACCCAAGTGGGTGAAACCGCATTGGTTCCGTCTGTGCTGACTCTGTGGGTGCAGCATGAGGGCTGCGTGTCATTAAAATTTAATTAACGGAAAAGGTATCAAAATATTCAACGGGAAATATACAATAAGAAAGAAATAGCGGGAAGCTAAGCTCATTATATTTATTTTTTGTTTTACCTCGAAAAATAATGACTGAATAAGTAAATGGACCTGCCTGCGTCTGGCTCTGGATTGTAGGATACGCGGTTGTGGGACTTCCTCCTGCTCTAGTATTTCCGGCCGGATTTTGTTGGTGTTTTCGTTTTATTTTTTTCCTCGTTCAAAAGTTGATGTCCGCTCTTCAGCCAGTTGTTGAGTCGCGTTATTATGGTAGGCGCATATCAATTCACCTAACGGTATGTATACACCATTAAGAGACACATTTCATGACCATGTTGTGAGCCAGTCAATCGATATCACTTTGTGATGGAAAGTGACATTTTTTTCTTATCAGGAACCGGTTGGGCGATCTATATTTGTATTTCGATTCAGAGTCAGACTCGATTTCATTTATAAAGTGTTACGCGTGCGCTCACGTCATTTCCTTCTTGCGTCGCAGTTATGAGGTGCTGCGAAATAATGTGTCTCAACTTTTCAGCGAAGGAGGTTTATTTTTTTTTTGCTTTTATGGTCATAAATTGAATAAGTTAATATGCTGCCTCGAGGGAGTTGACCAATTAAGTTGAATTTGTTGTGGAAGCGTGACGTGCTAGGCAACTGTAATGGGTTCCATCAGCAATAACGGACACTGTCATGTATCTTAAAGATGGTGAACTGCTATGGCGTGCGCCTTGTGTCAATTAGCAGAATATGTATGAATGGAGATGCGGATTTGAGATAAGGCACGAACGTTTGACGCGGATGTGAGTACCTACTCGCAAACAGTAGCAGTTTAATGAAGTTGGCTGCAAATCATTTCTGTGAATGGAGAAACTTACATAGCCGGAAATTGCGAGAACTGTAAACGCCAAACCAAACAAATATTGGGAAAGTAGAAGAGTGGCAAAATATATGTGTCCCATAGAGCACATGGGAAAAATAAATCTGAAAGAAGTCAGTCGACAAAGCTTGACCTTGCGAAGAACCAAACAAAATTATTCACAAACCCACAAATAAACAGTAAATACAGCTTTAACTATTATAACCTCTGAAAATGGTTCTTTGACCTGAAAGCGAGTAGTTATGTCCTGCAGAGTAACATAATCTCTAGTTAGTCGAAATTCGTCGAGTGATTTTCAAACCCCGTTTGCATTCTTCTTGTCCAGACCTCGATGTTTGGGATCGATCAGTATGTGCGTAAAGTGATGGCAAATCGTGCAAAACTGTTCTCTCATATCGTACACGAACTATGACAGCTCTTCTTCAGCAGTTTTGGTTGTTAGGCAGGTTTTTATTTATTTCGTTTTTTTTTTTTTTGTAATTTCTCTTCTACACGAGGTAAGTAATATATAATTGTTTCTTATTGGAATTCTTTGGTTGTTAGTGGCAAACGTTTGTGTTTTTCTAATATAATTGAGTTATTTGTAATATTTGATTGAATGTTCTTTATAAATTTGTGAAAAACGTTAACGTTTACTAAAGCAAAGAATGGGACATTTTAGGGTAGTTTCAGAAAGCGAAATTTGACGCGATATGACATATGAGGCGATTCAATGTGCAATGTTTTTTTATTGACAAATCCTTTTATTTTATATTTATCCTTTATTTAACCATTTTATGTATGTATTCAAATATTTATTTGCAAAAGGAGTTTTTTTTCCGAAAAAAATGTGTGGAATCTGCCCCACTCTGCCCTATAAATTAATTTATTGTTACTTCGTATATTTAAGTTTTTGTTTTAAAATCCCCTTGTTAAATAAAATGCTTGTTTTAAATTTATGTTGTTTATTAAGGGTAGTGGTAATGCTGGACTACTATGCGAATGGTCCCAGGTTCGAAAAAAAAACAAACACAGATTCATCTTAAGGTTTTTTCCAACTGTCAACTGTCTTGAAAGAGCTTCTCAATTAGCCGTTTGGACTCGGCATAAAATTGTAGATCCCTTCCATTCGTTCCAAAAATGAAAAACTCACAAAAAAACGTATGGTTATGTGAGGAGAAGCTAAGGCTAGGGTCCCACGGACCTGTATTTTTTTTTCATATAGCATCCATTTAAAAGAGCCAGTATTCAAATTAAGAACGTTCTTCTTAAATCAATAGGGCTCCGTAATCCTAAGAAGAAATATATAATTAGGTACTAACTTGAGAAAGTCAGATCAATCTAACATTGATTGATTAGTTAATTAAAACAAACATTATTTTACTTAGGTAATAGTTTTTTATTGATTAATTGATTATTTATAATTTTTCTCTCGCTTTACACCTGTCTTTTGCCGTAGCATCTCTGACGCTAAGATATGCCTGCTCCCTAGAACTACCCCGAGGAAACTTAATGTCTTCTTAGCTCTAGTGATTTAATGTCCAACTCTTTAAATTACACATGTTATAGGTATAAAATTAAGGCTGGTCATTTAGACGGCCTCGCTCTTGTGGTCAGTGAATTCTAGACCGCCAGACTATTGCCGATTAAGATATATGCGTCACCTGTATCGAACTCGATTACATGGATGCCATTGGTCACGATAGCAACTGTTATATTGCCGGCAAATCCGATCGCACTAACTCCTTGCGGCAGAACTTCGTCATACAGCATGTTCAACAGGGGAGCTCCAAGAACCAAGCCCTGTGTAGTGTATAGTTGTAGTACTTAACGTCATCATCAGTCTGGTAACTGAGCAGTTTGTAAGTATATATTTAAGTATTTAAGAGGTAGTATCTACAATGTTTTTCTTGGGCCAGGGATCTCCGAAAAAATTATAAACCTTCACTACCGAGCAAAGTCTCTTTGTCAATTCTCTTCATCTTTTTTCCAGTACCTACATTTATTTCGACTGCATACCATTTTTAAATTGGAAAATTCTTACAAACTGCTCGTAGTATTCTCGTCCATTTTTACCAGTTTTATAGAGAATACGTAGGACCATGATCTCCATTTTGTTTTCACTCTCTAAATAGGTTAAGAGTATTTTTCTTGTTTGTTTGTGTTCGGCTTAGCATTTAAAAACACTGATCGCTTTTAATACAGTTTCTTTTAGCTTATAGAGGACATTTGCTGTTATAACATAGAACACCCTCTAGCTCGATAACTTAAGAAGTTTTCAAATAAATATGTAACGCTTAAAATGTTTCTGAGAATTTTGCTGCGTTTAATGACGGAGAAACAGCTGCATGCTAGGATGTAGAGTAAGTGCGGCTAATATGGCCCAACTGGTGTTAAATAATAATGTTCTGAAAATAAACATTGTTTTAACATAAATAAAGGAAATTACGGCAACATTTGGAAACATGTCGATCTCCGGATTTGCGAAATTCATTTTTATGTTTGAGCTTATTGCCATAAAAAGTGCGTTTTGTTCCCCAAAAGACCAAGAAGAAGATCATTTCTTTATCCCTCGAACAATTTTTATCGCACTCAATATGAAACAAACAAAGCAATTGAAAATGTAAAAATTTTCTTTGCTGAATTCGCCAGCTAAGAACTTTGGGCGTCCTTTTTTGCAGACCCTCTGTTGACGAAATTTTTTCGCTGAAAGTACTGATAGTAAGACGCTTCTGATATTCATCAAAATATTTTGCTTACAATTTTGTGGTCTCGATTAAAGAAGCAGGCACAAACAAGTTGTTGGATAAATCTTTCAACATTTTATTTTCTTAAATTTTTCAGAAACTATTTACATTAAAAGTAGCTTAAGCAAAAAATAAACGACTTATAATAATACATATGTCTAAGAAATATATATATTGGCCCAGTTGTGTAGAATTGACTCGCTAGCACGTCCTTAGATACTAAAGTAATAAAAAATAAACAGTTATTTGCAATTCATCTAACCAATGTAGCTCCTCAGAAGGCTGTGCGGATCCGAGAAGGTCTTCTGGGAGAAGCTAAGCGAGTGTGGCGGCAATGAGTTGAGGAACGGTGGATGGTCTGCGTAAGATCTGAAATTAAGCAAATCGTTAGAACAATGTTCCCATGGTTAGGGGCTATAAAAAGTGTATACTTACTTGAAATATGGAACCGGGAATGGCTTGGGCACTGGCACAGGAATTCGGACTGCATATGGTCTTGGCACTGGTACGGGAATGGGTTGTCTAAAGGTTGTGTAGATGTTCTTGGTTATTACGGGTGGATAGAGGCCAAAGAATGGCTTCTTTGGAGGTTTTGGTTTTGGTGCTGGTTCGGGTTCCGGCTCTGGCTCAGGTTCTGGCTCAGGCTCTGGTTCTGGCTCTGGCTCTGGCTCGGGTTCTGGCTCTGGCTCGGGGGCTGGTGGTGGAGGTGGTGGAGGTGCAGGAGGTGCTGGGGCTGTATACATAGCTGAAAGTTGGATTGGGACAAATGCTGGTAGCGAAACTGTGAGTGGTACTCCGGGTGGTGGAGTGGCTGGTGGTGGCGGCGGTGGTGGTGGTGGAGCTGGTTCTGGCTCCGGTTCTGGTTCGGGCTCTGGCTCAGGCTCGGGTTCAGGTTCAGGTTCAGGTTCTGGTTCCGGTTCGGGCTCTGGCTCTGGCTCTGGTTCAGCGCCCTTCAGAGATTCAAGTAAAGCCTGCAAGTCTGCCTTTGTGATTTCGCTGACACTAACACCTCCATGGCCGCCGTATCCGCCAAGACCTAGTCCTCCTAGGCCTAGACCGCCATAGCCACCATATCCACCCAAGGCACCATATCCGAGGCCCTCCAATCCATAAAGTCCACGATTAATCCGCAATAAACGCATCCCAAGCGCTTGTCCTACGATACCCAGCAATAGCACAAACCATCGCTATGGGAGAACAAGTTTACTTTACATCCACTAGAAGGTCCTCTGCAAATACTCACGATAGACAACTGCATCTTTGAAGTTCTTGTAGTCCTGTTAAAGCTGAAATCTGTACGACTTCTTAACTATTAAACGAATGAATTGGGATTGATGTCAGTTTGTGAATCTCAATCAGTTTATATAGTAGACACCGATCAAGTTAGCCTCTCAATTGAAATTCAATAAGTCGCTCTCAAAAGTGGATGTTGTTTTGACTGCAAGTATACACAGTTTCCTCATCCCAGGTATATGGTGCTGCTGACGAGGAAACAGAAATCGGCAGACAAATGTTGCTCCAAATGTTACAGTTTCATTCATCCGCAATGTGGTGGCGACTCTGGTTGTGCGTGCGAAAGTGTGGCAGCTACAGTGGAAACCTCTTTGCTTCGCCTAATATAGGGGTAACAACTGACAAGTGCTCAACTGATATGGGTTAACTGTCCAACTCGGAAGTGTTATCATATCAATATGGTTACTCTTCATTTCGATGGTCGGCGGAAATGGACTTGGACATGGACATATGGACAAGATGTGAATCCAAGTAGTTGCGTTATGTAATTCGATGTGAAGTTGAATGATACCTATTTTTTTTTTTTTTACATTTTTAATTCATTTTTATTTATTCCTTATTTAAACTTAATTCTAGACAAAAACGATTAAATCTAATTAAAAACTAACAATGGTCTTAATTCTAGCTTACTGGCTCCAAGCGAGCACTCTAAACTTAACATTATGCTTAAAACTATTGCCTTTTGGCCTTAAATCTATCGATATTTATTTTTGCTTGTTTTTTATTTTTCCAGAAACTGATAAAAACTGGAATTCTTTATTATTGAATGATACCTATCCAACACTTATATGGACACTGGACTGACGCAGGTTTTGATTTAGTTGTGTTTTATTGTGCAGGACAAAATGAGTTCATATTCAGGATCTTTACTTGGTGCAAAGATTCTCCTTCAAAATTTGCATTTTCCTCTATCAATAGATCATTGCATCTATGGAGATCGGGGTCTGAAAGTGTTAAAGACATCTTTCGTTTTAGGTAAAAAAGAGTCCTCTATGACTCTTTTGGAAATGTTATAATAATAAAAGAAAGAGCACTGCGACACGGTGGTCTATAGTTCCCTCTGCTTAAACCTTGGAAAGGTTCATGACCTTTTCCAGAGCCTAACAGTTCTTTTCTCTGTTTTGGTCGGAAGTTTTGGTTTTCGTGAAAATGAAAATTAAATTAATATTGAACTTGGGATATGGATGTTAACCATCAAATTTAGATTGAGGCAGTTCGAGTTTCAGTTGGTCCATTGAATTACCGCAAATATAGCCTTTTCTAAGCTTCAGAAAGTCGTCAAAAATATACTAAAAACTAATTTTAAAAAATCCACAAATAACGCACTCAAAAGGCGTTGAAAAACACTTCCAAAAGAGCATCAGGAAAGAAACTTAAAAGCCGTTACTATTTTTTTTAGCGTTATTCAACGCGTTTTTTTTTTTAACTTTTTGTGATCGTTTTTTTACAAGTTTTTTGAATGCGGTTTTTGAAATGAGTTTTAAACGCGTTTTAACGTTTTTATGTAACGTTTCTAACTATTCTTTTGAAAAGAAGAATCTTTGAATCATTTATCGATGCATTTTTCGCCCTTTTTTTAAAACGTTTCTAACGGTTTTTTAAGCTTTTATAGAAGTTTTTTAAAGCGCATTTTTAATGTGCTTTACTTTACTTTAATGTTTTTTTTATTACTTTTTAAAGTTATTTTAGTGGGTTTTTTTTAATAGTGTTTTAACTTTACTCACTTTACAATATTATGATGATTGTATAGTAGATCACCGAATAATGACCGCTTAAGCTACGAAAGTAACTTATGGACCTAATCGAACCACATGGCCTGATTTTGAAAGGTCATCAGTTGCTGGTTTATCATGGGATTTCCTTCTTTAAAGGCAGGAGGGACACGATACATTCTTATATCAACTTCATTTCTTTTTCAAATCATTGAGCTACTGGGGCCGATGCTTTCTGGTGCAGCCAACGAGGTATTGAAAACAAGATTTTTAGGGGTATCGGGTATTTCGGACACAGTGCGTCAAAAATTGTTTCATATTTCAACCATAAAAAAAATTTGTATTTATAAAATAGCTACAAAGTTTTCATTGACCTTGTTTTGAGCTCTCTTCTCCTTTTTTGACAGCAAAACTTATTACAATTTAATCTAAAATCAAATTTCCACGATCTATTGAAGAGGAAAATGTGTAATTCCTGCAATGAAGCTTAAGGAACGTTCAGCACTATATACAGTGACAGTTTAGTTCAGATAACTCGCGCTGAGCTCCAGCAATCACTTTCCAGCCGACTATCTTTGCCTTCCCGTCTACTTCCAGTATTTCTGGAAGTATTATATAGTCTGTGAACTGGTGGTGGAGTCGGAGCGAATTATGTCGGTTTATTTTAAATATGTATTATTTAAACTTGATACTTTTTGTTCAACCACCGAAGCGTGCGCTACATACGCCATTACACTTAAGTGGCACAGACCACAAAATTATCAAATAGAGTTCTTATTCTTTTCCACGTCGACAACAGGTGTGGTGCAAAATACACAAAAATTGAGGAAAATCGTCTCCAAGCTTTGCGAAAAAATTGCATTCAGGAACTTAGTGGTGAGAAGTTTGCTTCGAAGTTGGCTTAATATTCATAGATATATGTCTCAGATGGATTAACTCTTCTGTCAAGTCTGCGTGTGATATATCTTTTTCGGCGAATCTTTCTCCATTGTTAAAAATTGCAGCAAAAAAGAAAAATATGCTCTCAAATTCATCATGGCATCTACCCGACAGAAACCGTGTTTCTTTTAAAATTTATTTCTTCGTCTAATTCTGTTGATTCGTTGAATCGATGTCTCGGTTTTTTTTCGGAGTGTCTCTTCAATTGTCTTTTTCGGAGACAATGAGATATCTACTAATGCAGTCGCTACTGTCTTGCACTGTTATAAAAAAACCATCCCATATCGATTCAGCTGCAAATCGGAGATCAAACTATGAAGATTTTGAATTTCAACGCCAATAATGACTTCTCTCCCTTGAAGAATGACACTTCTTTCATTGATAGCGTTCAAAATCTTGCATCAAAGCGAATACATTATTCTCCATGTACAACGTTTACAACTTTTCGAGCTTTAGCAATCAAGGTGTCATAACTTAAGCTTTGTAGTGATTTTCGTAATGATTGACAAAAGGTTTCACAGCTTTTATTCTAGCCGACCATCTTGTGTCTAACAGTTTGCGAAGCGATTCTCTCAGAATTTCCCAACATTGTGCAGGTGCACTGCTGGTAAACATGTCTAAACACTTTTGACCAACTTCGGAAAAAGTGATTGCGGATGTTTAACATTCGTCAGAATTGGCACCACATAAATTGAGACTTTTGGAAATAAAAAAATCGTGACAAATGTTGGCTATAGATTCAAGCGAGACTCGATTAATGAGAAAAAAATATATAATAAAGTGCATCTAGTTAACCTCCCAAACTCAAAGTCTACAAAATACGTAAGTGATACCAACCAGTCCAGGTGGTATCCAGACCTCCCTTCTAAATATTAATAACAATTCCGAAAAAATATCTCTCTCCGCTTAAAAAATTAAATTTATGGACTCATCATCCTTTATAGCCCCAAGGTCAGCATACGTCTCCTTTGAAAAGAACTCGAATACATACAATCCGCAGGTGAATTCCTTGAAGATAAACCCAAATAAAGAAAAAAAATTCCCCCGCAGGATACTGAGAATCCGCTCAAATATTAACCAAACTGTCGACAAATACGTGAGGGTAATATTAAACCCTCCATAGCCACACGACTAGTACATACTTTCCGACCAAAAAGGATAATGTTCCCCCATCACTCCTTATTAGCATACGAAACGGTCAACAATAAATCCCCGATGTAGAATCTTTGTTCGACAGATGTTGAATTGTTTAAGGCTGTCTCGAGGTAATTTTTGAGCGCAATCTGGTAGAAACTTGATTGAGTTCTCTGCTTAAGAAAAAAAAATAAAACACCCGACGGAGTAAACCCAAGCCCAATTGACCATAAAACAAACAATTGACTCTCAAGTGAAGGGTCTGCCCATAATTATCCATATAATGGTACTCATAATCGAGTACATAAATAGAATGAACTTGGGTCAAAGTTTAAGTGGCTTAGCAGTCCATGTCAATGGTTCGTTTTTACGAGCACTTGCGTGGACGCTCCACCGCCCGCTGGTGTACTGCGAAAGTCAAAGTCACGCCATAAAATCGAAGGAAACTCTCACCCCAAATCACAGTTCTTGTGCGAACTCCCGCGCGTACTATTAATACCTCACATGCGTTCGTGATAACATAATTTTACATCTGATTTAGGGAATCATGTCACATCTGTCTGTGAATCTTAGGAAGGCAGCGAGACAGAAAAATAGACGCGTGACATTTTCTGACAGTGCGCCGGCAGCTGAATAAATTACTGTGGACCGAACAAGAACGAAGAACATCCTTCTTGATATTTCGCTGATGACTCTCGACTGGTTTTCATTACAGATTCGAGTGGATGTGTCTTGTGTATGGGCGTTTGGGGGGTGATTTCATGAAATCTTATGAGATGTCAATTTTGTCCCTGAATAGCGACAACTGTGGGTAATGACGACAACAGCGGCCTTTACAGAGAGCTTAATGGCACGCAAAGAGCGATTTTTCTTAAAGTTATATTTTCAGTGTAAAAAGGATTTTTTTTCTTCGTTATTCATGTGTCAACTGTCAAGTGCTTTCAATTACAGATTTTTCTTTTTCCATCTCCGAAAAAAGAGGAAGCACTCGCAATCTTATTCAATTTAACCAAATTTCGAATTTTGCTTGATTCTTTCGAGATTCGTGATACATATTTATCCCAAGTAGATGTCACTAGACAGCAGCTTCTCATGCTCACACCTTTGTGGTAATGCACTCATGACATTCATATAGTGCGCTGCTTTCAGCGAGAGAACGCAACAAATTGTTATTGAAGTTTATATGAGTTTATTACAAATGTGACTGTGAACTGTTTTATTCGCCGACTCTACTTTGCTGAGAAACGTCTTCAATAAAACAGTCCTACTCGATGTTACAATTCCCCGAACAAAGTTCAGGAAAATCTTAAAAACTCCACCTGAGGACAGGAACACGTCCGTAAAATACGGCTTTCGAAGATATATTCGCAACTTATGCTTTGTATGCCATCATGTAAACAGACATAAAGAAAATCTCAGTTAACTAGTTTAAGTCAGATCCGTTGTGGTGCCCTCAGGTTGTCAAGCCATCACGAGACCAATACAAATCTATGCAGTTTTATAGACTTCTCTGATAGGTCTTGAAAGCCTTTGAAAAAGTGTTTTTTGGTGTGATATATTTCAACAAGTTATGTCCTTTGATAATACCTATACCTACCTATGAGGATAATAATTGTTTGTTCATTTGTAGGATTCTTTTTGTCTTCTGATTGTCATAAATCGGCCATATTTTCCTGGTTATTGTCGTGGCGAAATCCAGTCAAACGCGCACAGAAAACAAAGCCGCCAGATATTCAACCAAATTAGATAATCTGTGAAAATCCAAGTAAAGACGTTACCTGATCTTTAGAAGGAGAAGGCTTGATTTCACAATCTTCAAGGTACAAAACCATCCAAAATATGCATTTTATTTAACACAGTTCTTAAATTTTGAATAAGGCTTATTTTATAAGGTATAGCCTCTAGAATTTTAGGTGCCTAATGTCGTAATTATTATAAAAGTAAAGATCACCCAGTATATTCTTTGCATTTGCTCACCTACAACTCCTTTCAATAATTTTCAATCGATGTAATAAATAATGCTTGCGAAATTACAAAAAAAACGGATAGTTGCTTCTCGCTTAAGTGCCTCACCCTCATAAGTACTTTTTTTGAGAACCAAAACTCTGATGATTTTTTTCATAAGAAACTCATCTTATAAGTATATATTTTTGAAATCAGCTGAAAAAATACAAGAGCTTTTTTCCTTTAGCGCTTTCTTGTGCTTTATAAATAGTCCAAAGTTATATTTTAAAAGGGTACCGATACTAGTCAGTTAATATAAAGTATTTTCTTATTTTATAAATAAAATTAAATTAAATCTTTTTTTTTTATAAATTTAGCGATAAGTGCGCACTTAAGCGGGTGTTTTTTATAACTGCCTAACCCGCATAAGTTCCTACCAAAACAGGGCATTTAAGGTGGGCACTTATCCGGGCTTAACTGTACATATTATAAAAATAGATCTAAATTTTATATCATTTTAAACATTTTTCTCTCCTGCCTTCATCGAAAACTATTGCCAAATAATTCCGTCTTATTTCCTACCTACCAAAGTAACTTAAGAAAGGCGCAAAACCAGTCTTGCACTGAACGAGCAAGTTTCGTGCGACACAGTCGTGCGTTTTTTGCTAACCAAAATAATGTCAAAGTTATGTCAAAGTTTGTCGTAAAAAATTCCTTTTGCTATTTCTTCAGTAAGGTCTCGAATTAATATTCTTAATGGTTATTTCTTGAATTATTGTTGAAAATTTTAACTAAAAGTTTGCTAATGGGGCGAAAAGTAGTCATGGTCGTGGACCTCTGGGGTGGTTGTCATCACTTTCGTCGATCGACGAAGGTTTGTTTTCATTTTGCCCGCACCTCTTTTTCTGAGAAGATATTTTTTTTTGTCAAGAGGGTGAGGTAGGATGTCCACTGAGGTTGTATGCTGACCGGATTCACCTTCAGATTTAGGCACCTGTGACTACATAAGCCTGATGTCAATTCCCTAATCTTAAATAAATTTCCGCTTAACTGTATGAATACGCAACTGCCGGCGGAATAATCAATTCATAATGCTCATATCACGTTCATTGTGTACGACTTCAAAGAGCCTGCGAATACAATTCATCATGAGTTTCCCCCCAAGACCGTAGCAGAGACTTCAGAATATTGTTTTCCACTCCGACTATAAATCAAACAATGTTCATGAATAAATATTCCCTTCTAAGCAAACAACTGCGGTAGCATAAGGATTAAGGAAGACCGGCTCAGACACACATTTTAAAGGACATTCCTACGTTACTCCACCCAGTTCGTCTAGCTGGCTTTTTATTCGGCAAATTTTCTCTTTGAACATCTGTCAATCGGAACACCATCCACTTAGCTCTTCAAAAACGGATTCTTTATCAATAGCCGTAATACGTCTCAGATCGCACCACTCACCCAACAACGTTAGGAATACGCCACATTGAATCAACGTCGCAGAGGATTAAGATACCGCACGTGCCCGGGATAATCGGTCAACCAGCAAACCTTCGCTCAGACGACAACGGAAATTGAGAATAAATTCATTGCCTTGATTTTGATTTATTTTATACCCTCTCGCATCGAAAGCCCATGTCCTAAGGCGGCAACTTTCGGCTATTTAAATGATTGCTTTCGTTTTTTGTTTCTTTCTCCAGATTTGAAGAATTATTGCCTGCGATTTTCTCAGAGAACATTAACTTAATATGGCTTTTGCCTTCGGTACCGTAAGGATGTTTGGGAAAATCTTTCTATCTGAGATTTATTATTCATAAAACACACACATCTGTCGGACTGCAAAAAGATGCGTGGTGTGGTAGATTCTCGCTTTATGACACATTAATGTGGGTGTTGTTTTATGTATCCTTGCCGCAGTCAAGACGTTCCGAGACGGAAACTAACGACACAGCAATTCCAATGCTAAATATGTAACACTGTCTGTTTCTTCAGTCTTGTAGTAGGTATCGCGAGGAGGTATATAGGAGCAGAAACGAGTATAAACAGTCAAATATATGTTTTCGTTAATATTCGACGGAGTGAGTTCATTTGAAATTCATGACAATTCAATGAAATCGATAGGAGGGGACGACGATAGTGAATCGAAATTAGGCACGGTTATTAATTTAATTTTACAAACGAAATTTATGTAGCTTGACGAAGAAAATATCCCTCTACCGAAAAGTGTAGTTTTGGCATTGCATCTGTCATTTAATATGTCATATTCAAAATGTTATGGAATCGATTCAGGCCATTGTTTTGTTAATTGATTGTAGATCAGGAAGAAACTGAAAAATATTTACAAAAATTAAATTCGGTATTATACATTTAGTGCTGAAAAAATCAGAGCGAGCCTGACTGAAAAATCAACAACTAGCCGAAAACACAGAACAGATTGACATCAGCCATTTATAAGAAAGAGAAAGCGCCCGTGATGAATCTGTTTTCAAAAGTGAAACATCGGCGTAGGTGCAGTTCCTTTTAAATAACACAGAAGAACAATGCTGCCCATATTTAATTTTTTATGCATTTTCGTCTTTTATGCGTTTTTTAAAGTGTTTTTTGGCGCGTTTTTGGACGTATGTTTAGTCGCATTTTTGGACGTGTATTTGAAAACATTTTTTAATCTGTGAATTCGTTTTTGTTGCGATGCTGTATTTTTGAAACAAAAGTATCCAAAACCCGCACATATCTATTTCACACATTTTAAAATAAATAAATTTCTAAATCGTTGCAATTGTTCGTAAGATTTTTGCGGACACACAATTTTTCCATTCACTTTTACTTATATCGATAGCGAGAAATGTTCTTCAATGTTCATTGTGATGCCACCTTGAGGTTTAACGTTTTTGGACAGGCAGCTTTTCCAGACCGATTGTATTGTGTATTTTTTCAAAGGCTATTGTATTTTAAAAGCAAGCGTTTCTCTATCCAACGTCACATCAGTCCGCGGCAATTAAAAATTAGCGGAGTGAAACCGAATTACTGCAAAACGAGCCTTTGGATGAACTTTCGTCACATTGAATCTAATCATAATAATTTAAACCGCCGGGCTTCATTGTAAAAGACAATCTTCAGTATTTGTGACAGACCAACATCAAAACCAAAATAACTCTGTTAATAGAATAACTGGAATCCGAAGTATGTGGTTACATGATGCTATCATCAAGATGTATGCATTCCCATCGAGTATGCGGTATGCCTAATTACCAGGTCCTACCAATTATTTCAATTGACCTTGATTGTCTGTGATTAATATTTCTTGAAAATCACTGCTACAATGTTTGGCTTCGCAGAAATCTCTGCACGTCAACAATTGCTTTATCATCGTGATGATAGCATGCTCTCAATCAGGTATTGTTAAGGGACTTCCATTATTCTTGGAAAATGGTTATTAATTAACCTGTAACCTGTGTCAACCTAGTTTGAATTATTAATCCTTTCGTATGACCCTTGTTTGAAGCTAATTCAGCAAAATGTTTTTACCAAGTGCTAATTTTTGGTACGAAAGTAAATTGCGAAAATGAAGGAAAATTATTCAAAAAGTTTCTACAAAGGTAAAGAATGCTTTAACGATTCTTCTCTCATCCTCATTTGCAACGAAAAGTTCCAGAGGGAAGTTAAATTGACAAATAGAATGAAGATGTGCAGAAAGATGGAAACTTGATTTTGAAGCCATGTAAAATATTTATCCAACTCAAATTTATGTGAAGAAATATTTTCCATTTTTTTTGCATTAAATTATATCTGATCGTCGCAATGTCATCAAAAGTCCTTTTAGGTAGATGGTTATATGTTGTAATCACAACATGTTGTAATCACAACATATAACCCCTGTTTCTCAGTTTACAAAAACTTCTCACCGAATTGACAGCGATTCTTTTATCGATATTTTTCGCGTGAGTCGCTGGGATTCGCAGACGAACTCTTGCATGTGAACGTAATGTAAAGAGCCTGACCTACTGGGTCCACGAATTAGGTAATCACTTTAAATACCATAAAGTGTAGCATATTTGCCATCAGATCAGATTTTTGACCAAATTTCATTCTGAATATAACAGGCCATGTTAACCAAGTTTTTTCTGCCGCAATTGGACGAATTAGGACTGGAGGACATGTGGTTCCAACAGGACGGAGCTAAGGCACACACTGCGCGAGCCACAACCGATATTCTGAAGGCGGCGTTCCCGGGTTGCCTCATCTCTCGATTTGGCGATTTGCACTGGCCCTTAAGATCGCCCGATTTAACCATTCCAGACTTTTTTTATTTTATTTTTTTGAAGTCCCATGTTTACGTGAACAAGCCCGAGACACTAGAAGCCCTAAAGAACAACAGTCGACACGAGTGCGAGAATCTGTCGCCCGAAGTTCTCGCCGAATTGATGAAAAATGCCATAAAATGAGCCTGTATGGCAATCAATTGTGACGACGCCCATTTGGCCGATATCATCTTCCCATCTTCCCGACTTGACCGAAAAAATTCTAAAGATTCTTTTGGCCCACCTATGTAATTTATCCTTAAAATGACCGCTATGTGATTGCTATGTATGTTAATAGCAGTCATCAGAACATCCGATCGTTAAGTCCCACAGCCCACTTCCACAATCAATTTCCCTAGCACACTATATTATTTTCCCTTACATTGCATTTCCGTCACATTGACCTACCTTACCACGCTATCAGAACTTCCCAGCACACTTAGCGTAAACAAACCAACACACAGCACATTCACCGATTATCGTTGACCTACCTTCATAAAATTTGGCAACTAGGCAATTATAATGTAATGAAGATTTAAGAATTAAACAAAATAAACCGGCGCAGTGGCTTAGTGGTAGTGTGTTGGGCTACTAAGCGAGGGGTCTCAGGTTCGAATCCCGAAAGGGCCAAATTACATCTTAAGGTTTTTTTCCACTGCGCCACCTCTCGCGAACGTCTGACAAACATCCGAGAGTAAAACTGTCATATATCAGCTTTTTAATTTGCCGTTTGTACTCGGCGTACAATTGTAGATACCTTCCATTCGTCCCAAAAATTGAAAACCCACACAAAGCGAATGGTTGTGGGAAGCTGGGCCTTGGGTTTTTTTTTAGAAAATTCTTAGTTGAAAATTTGGAAAATTCCGAAAAAAGACGAAAAACTTGAATTTTCGAGGAATTTTTGCATTTTATCAAATGATTTGATGATTTATAGCTTTTGGTGAACATTAGAGGCCACAAACTCTAGATTCCCTGCGTACTGTAGATGGTTTGCTGTGCACCACTTTTCGGGAGGTTTATTAATGTTTAAATTTGCTCGAAAACGATACACATTGGAACTCAACTCCCGCCGGAGCAACTTTTTGTACGCCAGTGAATCAAATTTGCTGTCGAAATTGGAAATGGCAACGCCAAATCGTTCGATGCACTATGTATTCAATCGCGAATTGCAACGGGAAGAAGGCTATGATCGGGATGAGCTGGCCGAAGGAGTCCTGATGGCAACAACTCGCTCAAGATCTGAAATTGCGTTGGCGGTTGCATCCTCTGACATTGCTGCCACACTGTTGGAAGGCGGTCGAACTGCACATTCCGCTTTGAAGCTGCCGATGAATCTTCTCACGGTTGACATGTCAACGTGCACAATGAATTACCAAGAATTAAGACAGCGATATTGATGCGAGAATGCAATACATGCCTGAAATCGTCTTTTTTGTGGGGGCATATCAAGAAGTTGAAATTGATCACGAACACAAGATTCGCATTCCCGAATTTCTCAAGACAACTGCTACCACTTGGCAATGGCCAGGTTGCTGTTGATGTTTCGGCTGGATTGATATCGTTCCCTGCAAATTTTTGCGAGTTCACCTTCAGATTATCGAAGGAGGAACCCATCACCAAAGTGCTCCCCGTCACTGCACAAAATTATAAAAATCTAGATTGGATTAGTGAACAAGCAATACTAGCAACGAAGAATAAGGACGTCGATAGCTTGAATTTGCTTATTCAAAGCCAAATCGATGGAGAACTGCATTCGTACAAATCCGTTGACTGCGTGACCGACGAGATTGAAACGAACAACTATCCGACGGAATTTTTAAGCTCGCTTGATGTGCCAGGAAATCCACCACATAATTTACAGCTGAAGGTGGGATCGATTATAATTATGTTGCGGAATCTAAATCTCCGAAATCGTGCAACGGTACGCGTTTGTCCGTGAAGAAACTGATGAACAAATTGGTTCAAGCGACGATCATCAAGGGCAAATTCTAATCAAAGGGGAGGAAGTCTTTATCCCAATCGTTGAAAGTCTTTGGGATTAATCTCTAATTTCTCTGTTTTTTGCATGGTCAGCCCCGGAAAACACATCAAAAAACATTGTTTGTCATATCGCTAAATTTAAATTTTAAGTACATACCTATCTGTGTTTTATTATCACTCTGGAGTTTATCTGAAGGCGTTAAATTGGGGTGAGAGGAAGTTCACCGGGTCCGCTAGTCATTATTAATAATTTGTTTGGATTAATTTTATTATGTTAATTAAAATCATAAATTAAGTCTAGCTAAAAGGTACCACTACATTCGATTTCTATTATGCGGTACGAAGTTCGCCCGGTCAGCTAGTATTGAATTGAAGCACCTCGAGAAGAGTATGTCACAAGTGGTTTATCTCACCTGTATACCTGTTCTCTATTTGGGTCAACCTATCTAATAAATTCCATAAGTGGATAAAAAGTTTTCACTTTTCACTTGCAAACCAATTTATTTTCTGACAAAAGTCCTTTCTCCGAATTATATATCTCATGTGGCAGTCGCCTTTATTGCTGTGTAATTTTTCACGTCTATAAGGCCAATTTACGCTCAACTACGTTGACCCAACATTCGGTTGCAGACACATACATCTGTTGCCTCACACTTTGTGACTGTGATAATAGTGTGGCATTCCACACGTGCTGCACTGCAACGTTAAACGATGTAAACGTAAACGTACCAACAAGTATATCATGTATCACTATGCATAGGTACCTAACCATAACAAAATATGATAAAATTTCATCCTATTACCGGGTGCACAGCGCTCGGTGGAACTACACAACCATATATGTAACACTAATCAGATTTAAAACATTTTATGCTCCAGTGAATCGCACAGGGTTGTCAATTTTAATATAAAACTTATTTAACCCACCAAGAGGCAGGAGCGCCCTTGTGTGTGTACAGATTTCAAACTGCGACCATTAGACTATTTCCGAGTGTATTTAATTTTCACCGTGGAAAAGACGGTTTCGCTTCCTGCGAACAGAAAAAGGTTCAGAAATGCATCCGCATAGAATTTCCTGGAAACGGAAAATATAGGTCTGAGCTTTGGGTGAGGTGTACTTGCAGGTGGCTGGAAACTCAATTTGCTGTTGGTATCTCATTAGCCGGCGAAAGGTAGTGATGCGACTATGTTATATGTGAGCACAAGCGTTTTCACTGTAACAGCTCATTATCGACTTTTATACCCTCACCTCCACGATGGTGATGGATGATGGAGAATCAAGTAGGGGATGGGTGGCCCATACTTTGTACCGGAAACCCTGAAACATGCATAATTGCATATGTTACTCTTATAAGTCCGTTCTTGGCGATGTTAACATCGATGCGGATTGTCATCAAACGTGCACCTGCACATGCAAGCGGGTCTAAGAATGCGTGGAAAAACTTAACAAAATCTCTGCAAAAAAGGTAGGTAGGTAATAATAAAAGCTGAGATTATTAGAAACTACCGATTTTTTTAAACAGTTGGTGGCATAGCAATACCATGCAAAATCATTGCGTCGTCTTTGTGAGCTCCAGTAAGGACCTTGTGCTTCATTCATTGTGCATTGTACATTGTTTTCTTTGGTTTTTTGTTAGTATTAACCTGTTTAACCAAAGTCTTTTTGTCGTACTCTTAAATGTCTGGTATCTAGTGTTTCTAAACAGAAAAAAATGCGTTATGTAATAAACAAGGAATAACCATGTTGGTAATAAATCGCACTTCGGTTTCATAGCTGGATTTCCCATTATTATCTCGCTCGTGTCACTTGTGCCATATAGTAAACCAACTGAATTAAAACACGTCCGTCGTTTTCGAGATCTTTATTACAACTGGTCAACTTAACTTAAATCTAATGCGAAATTCAGTTTCTCTTATCTCGATCTTCCCAGAAAGATCAAAATGAGAAAAGGAATTCGCGTGGGCAATTCCTGGAAAAGGCGGAATTTGATTTCTCGTAAACAAACTCGAAATCAAACTCCGAGTGCATGCAGGAATGTGCCCAGTATGCATTGCGAGGGTGCCGCTTACAATAGGATGTGACACCTCCGCCAATAAGTTTTTTGGTCCACCAAAAATGTTAAATTGAAAATTAAAAAAAGTTAAAGTTCTAGGCTCTTAACTTACTATATTTTTTGTATTTAAGAAAAATGATTGATTAATTAAATTTTAAATGGATCTGTCATTGATTGTGCTTTGACGATAATTTTAGTTTTTTGTGTTTTGCATTTCATAATTACAATAAAAAGACTTATAACTATTATCAGCGTTATAAACGATACGGAAGTGTACTTATTAATCTTTGATTCAAACTCAATGTATTTAATAGTTTCTCTATTTTCCATTGTTTGTAAGTGTATTTCTTGTATATTTAAGCTATTTTTTATTTTTGTTAAATTAAGTTTTAATGAAGGCAGAATAATAATGTCTTTAAACTCTTTAATTTTGTTTGAAAATTTAAAGTTGTTTATGCCTATATAACAATTTTTAAATTCGATTACATTGTTTCCTTCGACAAATAAATCATTATTATTACAATTCTGAGACATTTTCGTTTTTTGCATGTTTTTTGTTAGAACTAAGTTCTCTTTTATTTGAGTTACAGATTCTTCTTTATTTATTCTATAAGGGCATTTATTGTCTGTTGACAATAGATTTCTAATACACTGGTTATCATGGATTTTTAAATTTTCTTTTTTAATTGTTAGCTCATTTATAGTTTTAAAAATAATATTATCCTTAATAATGACTTCCTGAGTATCAATATCCAGCTCTTCGAATGCGGAATTAGGGCATGGTATAATTATTGCCTTTAAAAATTTTTGATCAGTAAATGTTGGTATGAGTAGTACGAAAATTAAAAGATCGTCTCTAAATATTACGCTATTTTTAAGATACGGCATCATAGTTATTGTTATTTTATAGTTGTGTATTTCATCATCGGTCAGTATGTCGTGTGTCAGAACGTCAAGTTTGCTTAGTAAGATTATGTCTTTTATTTTTTCTAATTGTCTGTCAATTGCTGTTATGTCTGCAAACATTTGCAGTACATATTCAAATTGATTTGCCAGAAATATATTTCTTTCAGTTAGGTATATTGGTAATTTCGTAAAGGTATTTACTCAACTTATTTTGTTGTGTGTTAATGTGTTCTGAGATATCATTTATATTCTTAATAAGGTTTTTATTAATTATAACCTGTTTATTGGATTGGTCAGTAATTTGTTTCATGTTATTGTCTAAATTATCCAAGTGATTATATATTTCTTCAGCGTCATCGTTATCCATTGTACCTGCTAAGAATTTTAGTCCCTTTCCCCAAATATTTATTAAACCTCGCTTACTACGTCTCTCTTTATGAATGTTGGGTACTAAAATGTTGAAATGGTTATGCAGTGCAGAAATTTCTCTATGCAGCATTTGATAGCTGATGTCATCGTTACTTAATTTTAATTGGTTAAGGTTATTGTATAATGTGTCTATTATATCAGCGTATTGGGTGAGGTTAACGATGTGGGCTACTTTTGTATAGTTCTGTACGATTAATACTTCCTCTGTTTTCGTTATCATAAATCCATTTTCGGTCAAAATCGGCAATACTTGCAGGTTTTGCCCAAAGACTTTTGCAATGAACAAATATAGCGTTATTAGTTTCATTTCCTGCAAGAAAATTTGAAAATTTTAAGAAAAGTTATCGATATTTGTAGCGACGTTTTAACTGTTGTTTGCAGTATTTGGTTTGCCTTCTATTGCTATCATCAATCAAATAATTGGATTCGTTTTTAAACTTATTTAATTTTTTATACTTAGCGCTGTTCTTTGTTATATCTCTATTTCTCACAATATTACGTTCCTGCTTATAATTATAGTCTCTAGCAACATTCAGTTTATTTATTCGCTTTTGCTTTTCATTGGAGAATGTTTGGTGTAAATTTTGTATGTCTGTTTTGTCAAGGTTTTTATTAATGAAATCTATGGGTCTCATCTTTGTCGTTGAATGGAGGGTATTATTGTAAATGTTTATGATTTTAAAAAGTTGTTCATCAAGGGTGTCGTCGTTATTATTCGTTTGAGTGCTAACTTTAAAAATTCGTAAATGTTCGTTTAAGGTTCCGTGGAGTCTTTCCACATCTGAATTTCCTGTCTTGTTATACGCTGTAGTTTGATGAAATGTTATATTGTTATCTTTAAGAAACTGTTCGACTAAACTATGTATTATACATTTTTCACCATCTGAGACAAGTTTATTCATTTTACCCAAATATAGAATTCTCTCTTTTATAGCTTTCAGTACGGAAATCCATGTCCTATCATTTATCTTATGGATGGTTGCATATTTCGAAAACTTGTCTATTGTAGTTATATACATAATGTTTCTATAGGGATGCCATATATCCATGTGTACTATGTCGTTAAAGTGTTGAGGTGATTCGGTAATGTTAAAAGGGATTTTAATTGGAGTACGGTCAAATTTTGCTAATTGACATATCTCGCAATTATTAATAAATTTATGTACTAATATTTGCATTTTAGGAAAAAAGTAAAGTTTCCGCAGTTCGGAATAAACTTCATTTATTCCCCTGTGGTTCTTGCTTAAGTGTTCTTTTTCAATCAATGTTATTATTTCGTTTTTGTCAGTTATATCCCTTAATCTTATGCTTGATTTAAGTATTCTTAGATTTTGATTGTTAGAAAAATACTTTACATAAATGTTTTGAAACTGTAGAAAAAGGGATGAATCATCACAGTAAATGCACAAAAGTCCCTTATCAACAATGACTCTTTTCATTACTTTTAACAAGTTAGTTCGTTCTACTACTTGGATATAGTTTTGGACCTTTTTGTGAACTATTTTTAGTGTCACCTTTTCTTTGTTTCCATGTGTAAGGTAGATTTGGTTCTTAAAAAGATTAATAGGTTTGTCAGTTATATGAATGTGGTTCGTAGAATCTTCTTGTGCGCTGTGAATTGTTGCACCAGTTGACGAAATCTCGCCTTCTTCATCATTTTCGTTAAAGAGGTTGAGCAATGTAACTTCATTATCTCTGTATTGCGATTCATTATGATCGGCTTGATGGATATTAACTCTTGTTAACCCATCGGCAACGCTGTTTTCCCTCCCTTTTACGTATTCTAGAGTATAATTAAATTCATTTAGATGTATTTTCCATCTTTGAAGTTTGCTGTTTGGCTCAGTAAGATTCGATAGCCACACCAAAGGGCGGTGATCGGTTTTAATTATAAATTTCCTGCCAAATAGGTAAGGTCTAAAATACCTAGTAGACCAGACTATTGCAAGGAGCTCTTTTTCTATTGTGCTATAGTGTTTTTCGTGGTCATTAAGCGTTCTACTGGCATAAGCTACCGGATGACCACTCTGCGAAAGCACAGCTCCGATTGCGAAATTAGACGCATCTGTTGTAAGCGTAAATACTTTATTGAAGTCAGGATTGATTAAAACAGGTTCATTAGTAATAAGTTCTTTAAGCTTGTTAAATGCCTGTATATATTCAATGTTCTTTACGTTTATTTTAGAGTTTCTTTTAAGGAATTTTACCATGGGATATGCCACTTTAGCGTAATCCCTAATGAATTTTCGATAATATCCAGTAATACCGAGAAAAGATTTAATTTCCTTTTGAGTTGTAGGGATTTTAATTTGTTTTATGGTTTCTATCTTAAGTGGATTAGGTTTAATAGAGTTTTCAGATATGACGTGTCCGAGATATTCGGTTTCGAGTGCAGCGAAATTACATTTTTCAACTTGCAATTTCAAATTACACTGCCGCAATCTTTGAAAGATTTTTTGGAGTGAATCTAAATGTTCCGTAAAACTTGTGGAAAAAACTAATATATCGTCTAAGTAGACGATACAAATTTTGTTAATGTATTCTTCTAAGATTGTATTCATGAGGCGTTGGAATGTCGCCGGCGCATTCTTTAGGCCGAACGGCATTCGAACAAACTCGAAGTGACCGCCTCGAGTAGAGAATGCAGTCTTATGTTGGTCTTCGGGACTCACTTCAATTTGGTGAAATCCTTTAGCCAAGTCTATCGTTGAAAAATATTGACATTTCCCAAGTTTGTCAAATAATTCTGATATATTCGGCATTGGGAATCGATCATCGATGGTCTGATCATTCAGTTTTCGATAATCAATTACGACGCGGTATTTTTGTAATTTTGACCCGTCTGAATTTTTCTTGGGCACAACCCAAATAGGCGCATTGTATGGGCTCTTACTGTGTCTAATAATACCTTGCTGAAGCATTTCGTTAATTTGTTTATCTACTTCGTTGACATGAACTTCAGGGTATCGGTACGATCTGACGTATAAAGGAATGTCATTCTTAGTTTTTATAGAGTGTTTTATTTCACTGGTAAAAGTGAGGTCTTGGTCCTCACGATAAAATAAATCTTTATAAGAATGAAGAAGTGATTTTAGTTGATTAACGTCTTTAGAGCTAAGATGTGAAGCTAAATTAACTGTTTTATTTTCGAAATCAGAAAAGAAAATGTAAGAGCAACCATCGTCGTAGCAATTTTTTAAATACAATTCTTCTTCAGCGTTTAAAAAAAATGGTATATCCGCTTGTTCGGTTTTAAGGATCCTATTCTTATAATCAATTGTGGCGTTAACTTTTGTCAAAATATTGTTTCCAATAAGTGCATCGAAATAATTGTGAAAGTTAACCTCTAAAAATTCTACATAAAAATTGTCTAATTTAAATGGTTCTGGAATCGGTACCTTATATTTAACCTGGGTTGTAACACTTTTTCCCAAACATTTTAAATTTTGAGAATGAAATGGTACTTTCCATTTTGGATTATAGACATTTCCGTTTACTATACTAAACTCTGTCCCTGTGTCTATAATAAATCGAAATGTTTTATTTGGGGATTGAATAGTTATATAAGGAAGTTGTTTGGTATATCCCCCTGAAAATTTTGGTGATTTTCAAAACCGTTTAAATTCTCGTTTGTAGAAATATCCATGGGTTCTCTACGAGTGTTGTAAGCCTGATTGAAACCACTATATTGTTGGTTTCGCCTAGTTTGTTGGCTCGGTGTTCTAATGTTTTGTCTATTTGTTTGATAATTGTTAGAACTACTTCTGTTATTATAAGACCTATTTGATTGTCGACTTTGGACGCTATAGTCCATAGGTTCAATATTATTGTCATGGTTTTGGTTTGGTATAGTAAGATTGTTTTGAGTGTAATCATTTTGCCTACTCCTATTATTGTTAAAATGTAAGTTGTCTCTATTATTATGACTTAGATGCCTGTTATCGTTCTGAAATTCTCTTTGCTCATTATATCTCTGTTGGTTGCTATAATATTTTTGTGGTCTAAAGTTTTTGTTTTGGTTTATTTGGTAATTATTGGATGATATAGGGTATGATGTGTAGGAATGCGTGTACTTAGAATAGCCGTTAGTTACAATTATGTTATAAGCATCCTCCATTGTAGTAGGATTTCTTCCAATTATAATTCCTCTTACTGGTTCAGGTAAATTGGATTTGAAATAGTTTAGCACAATTCTTTTATTTGTTATTATTTGTTCGTTTGTCAATTGTTCGGCAAGCAAGTAAGCGTTATTCAATCGAATGAATAGGCCATTAAGTTGATTATAAAATTGCTCCACAGTACTAGTGCAACGGCATAGAGCTAAGTTGTCAAGTAATGTATTAATTGGTGTGGTTTCACCATGTGCTGTTTTTAGAATTGATTTCAGCTGGTTCCAAGTTTCCACTTGGCCGTTTTTTAAGATAGTGTCTCTTGCCTTGTGAGTTAGTCTGTCTTGTACATGTCCTAAAACTATTCGTTTAAAGTGTACATCTAGTGTTTCGATCAGCGGTATGAGCGCATCTATTCGCTCAATGAAATTTATAAGATTTTTTTCGTTTCCATCGAATGGCTGGATATTAGCTATGCATTTAATCAAAATTCCAAACACTTCCATTATAAATTATAACACTTTTATAATATGGTAGAATACTTAATAAAATAAAATAACTGTTTTAACTTAATGAATCTAACGCACCGTACTTGATGATGATGGTCTGCTGACGTTGTGTAGATAGTGGTATATGATGATGGTGTAGGTAGAAATCTTTGTTATTAGTCTTTCACCAATTTTATTTTTTTTAGATAGTTTTCTTTGTAACAAAACTTCTCGTAATTTGCACAGACACTTTGTTTTAAAAGGAAAATTATGTTCATAAGAATCTTCTTTGATCTATGTTTTTAGTTTTTTCCGACTGGGGAGTTGCGTGGGCAAACGTTTGGGAGTTAAAAGAGTTGGTTACAAAACAAAAATTCGCACAAACACTTCGTTGTATTTCGCGACTGCGTTGTATTTTAAGCGAAATAAAATTATAATCTTCTTCGATTTATGTAATTATTTCTTATTTTTTCCGACTGGGGAGTTGCGTGGGCAAACGTTTGGGAGTTAAAAGAGTTGGTTACAAAACGAAAATTCGCACAAACACTTCGTTGTATTTCGCGACTGCGTTGTATTTTAAGCGACAAAAAAAAAAATAAAACTACAATCTTCTTCGATTTATGTATTTCTTTACTTTTGCTGCCGCGTTGTATTTTTAAGCGAAATAAAATTATAATCTTCTTCGATTTATGTAATTATTTCTTATTTTTTCCGACTGCGCCAGTAAACCAACTGAATTAAAACACGTCCGTCGTTTTCGAGATCTTTATTACAACTGGTCAACTTAACTTAAATCTAATGCGAAATTCAGTTTCTCTTATCTCGATCTTCCCACAAAGATCAAAATGAGAAAAGGAATTCGCGTGGGCAATTCCTGGAAAAGGCGGAATTTGATTTCTCGTAAACAAACTCGAAATCAAACTCCGAGTGCATGCAGGAATGTGCCCAGTATGCATTGCGAGGGTGCCGCTTACAATAGGATGTGACAATATTAAACAACAATGTGAAACTTAGCTCTCATTAAAAATCATTTTTCGAAACTTATGGTTAAAATGTTTTTATCACCAGATGCACAGTTTATACTTTATAGGTTATTAAACCTTAAATGATTTTTGAGCATATGGACAAGCTTACAAGAAGGAGTTTCTGATTTGTTGGGGCATGTTTTTGTTTCTGACTCGGATAGATTGTTGATCCTGGTTGTAGGTGTCTCTGATTGTAAATAGGGATTGTAGGGATACCGATATCATTACATAGATATTATTACGTAAGAATTCAGAGAATTTGGATCTGCAGTTATAAACTGAATACGGTGGAAGTGGTTGGGGCTGAAAATAAAGTGGGAATTTCTGACTGTGTGAGCTCGAAGTATGGTTTCCAAAATATTTTCTTTCAAAAATATCGATTGTGAGCATAGTCTAGAATTTGGGTAGTCAGTTTTTAGAAATTCTTATAATACAGCTTTATTTGTACTTTTTATGAACAACAAAATACGGGTTCTTATTTAGAATACTTATGTTATAGTAACATTATAATATTGCAACGTTTTGTTCGAAAAATACTCTTGCTGAACTACATATTTACCTAAAAACTGAATATAAGATATTGTTCAGGATGTAAGCATTACTTGTTTAAACATACTTATACATTTTTTAAGTGATCGAATTGTGCCTTCCAATCAAACCTAACCACGATGTTTGGAGCGTAAGCCAACAGCAGTCTTACTGAAAATAAAACCCTTGTATCTATCTATATATCCCTAATAATATAAAACAAAGTGAATATTTTTTTGTCGGAAGCTACAGAACAAACGGGTGAACGGATTTTGACAATTTCTTTTTTATTTATTAGGTTTTTATGAGGAGCAAGTTCGTGCATTTAAAAATATTTGATTTTGATTGTGGAAGTCGAAGAAATTCAATAATTAGACTTTGAACACAAAAAAAGTGAACTTCTCCTTCGTCTATTTGAATGAAATTAATTCCATTTTTTAGATACCTAAAACGTGCATCTTTTAAGTCCAAAACTAAGTTTCTATTTGTTATATCAGCTGAGCAATATTAACAAATCCTTCGCGAAATTCCTTTTTTATCAATTTGTTAATTGACCAAGGTTTTCAAATCGATCTCAGTGGTGGTTTCTTTTTAAGTTTTCTTTTAAGGTATATTCGTAGAGAGAGCGGGTGGTTTTTTTCACCAAAAACCAAATTAATATACATGAAAGCAACCAAATGAATTAAATATTTAGAAAATGGTGCACACACGTAAGCGATGAACTAAATATTGTGTGTATCCATTTTCATCATTCATCGTCACGGCAAAGCGAAGGTCGGGTTATTAAAGCTCTCGCTCTCACTGGATGGCTAGTTGACTTTCAGAGATTTAGATATTGTTAAAAGGCGCTTAATTTCATCTGTCTGATTAATAAAACTGGGTGGCTATAAGAGAGGTTTTACAAATTTGAAGCATATTAATTTAAACATGGTTACTTATTTACCAATTTTCGATATCATTAACACCGATTGAATGTGTACATTTTTCCTAAATAACTGGTGAAAATTGGCTCAAAATGTTGTTATTTTTTTTTAACTGTTCTGAAACCACATTTTGCACGGGCAAAGCCGGGCGGGTACAGCTAGTCTATATATAAAAGAAAGTGTCCGAAACGATGTAATCCCTTAACTCGCGATTGGCCGAACCGATTTTGATGATTTATACTTTGTTGGAAAGGTATTTTCTCAGTACGGGTTTAAAAAAAAGTCGTGGTACCACCCATACAAAAAATACATTTAAAATCGTATATTTCGAAAACCACCCAATCGATGGAGTTCAAATTTACATACCGTCTTAGGTATTAGCCCAGGAGTGTTCCTGTGGAGATTGGTCAGAATTTAACAAGGAGGCGTGGCACCGCCCATACAAAAAATACATTCAAAATCTTATATTTCGAAAGCAACAAAATAAATTGTGTTAAAATTTACACACAATCTTAAGTATGGGCCCAGGAGTATTCCTATGAAGATTGGTCAAAATTGGACAAAGGGGCGTGGAACCGCCCATACAAAAAAACTATCAAAGTCTTATATCTCGAAAACTACCGAATAGTTGAATTTATCAGGATTGCATCCGCATTATGCTTCTGAATAATAATCAACCCCGTTTGTGTTGTGTAATGGTACAAGACTTTCTGTTAAAAGATTATTGGATTATATAATTGAAGCTAATATTTCAGCTGGAAAATTTAAAGCTAAAGACCACGCTTCCCAATGATTCTATCTGATATTCCATTTGAATTCAAACGACTTCAGTTTTCTGTTCGCCTTGTGTTTGCGCTTACCTACTATTAAAAAGCGCAAGGGCAAACGTTAGGAATTTGTGGAGTGAATTTAGAGTATCCAGTTTTCTCACATGGACAGTTATGTGTATGTACCTACCCTGTTCGCGTATTGGCAAAGAAAATCATCAGTTTTGTATATTTACACCGAAAATGGAAAAACTAAAAATATTGTGTACCACAAAGCATTACAATAGAAACAATTAATCACTGATTTAAATGAATTTGAATTTGATTTTTTTTATATTTCTGTTTTGCACTACGAAGAGGGGGTCCGCTAGTATTTGATAAAAATGTGGCTTTATTTAAAAGTTTTTCGTCAATATACGTCAATATACGATTAACAAAATATTAATAAGTTTTATTTTGTCTTAAAACTTTTGTTGTGATCATAAAATTGTTGTGTCAACAAAAATAAATCTGTATAATAAAAATCTGGTGCTTTTACAAAGAAGTTTATCCATTTGGCCTTTTTTGTCTAATTTTTGTCTAATTCAGTTATTGTTATATGTCCCCATCCATTTATTTATTTTTTTGATGGTTTTTTAATTCACTTTTACTGATTATACCTGTAAACTATGTCTGGAAAAATCTGAGACAGCGGCGCGTATACCGTGCCAATTTCCGGCGTTGGCTGGCAGAAGAATGAGGATCTTGGGACATCACTGGGTCGAGACCCAGTCGATGAAAGAGATCTCCCATAAACAGATGCTAGCGTTAACACTAGGAATCGAGCCCAGGAAAGAACTCTGAAGAAATCCAGAGAGTCTCTCTGGGTAAGTTTTATAGTTGTAGAGAGACGAAAAGAGACCCGACATTGGTGGTCTGATTCGAATATCTTTCGAAATCTATATATATGCGCACTAATAAATGTTCTGCTTCGTCTTTTGTGAAATATAAATAAAGTCATCAATAGCATTGCATTCAAATGACCTCAATGTTGAAAATGCATTTTTGTCGATTCAACACTTGTGTTATCAATTCTGCAAAATGAATGTCATATCAACAATTTTCTTTTTTATTTCAACAAAATGTTTGTAATATTGATAATCTATATTTTGCTTGGCTAACAAACATTTTGCATAAGTTCTGTCAATTTTACTAACATAAAGTGATTTTTGGTTCTGTTTTTATGGATATAACAAAAACTTTGTTAATTCAACAATAAAATTGTTTAATTGATACAATATCGATTTATTAAATTTAATATTGTCTTTTGTTAATCTAAAAAAGTAGTTTTTTAGTAAATGTTATGTAAATTTCTTTTATCATTACAACAGTTTTTTTCAGTTCAAAAAAACTCATTTTGTTGAAATTTTACAATGGAATTCTGTCAATATTACCTGGTATTTTATTTTCCATGACCAACCGCAAAATACTAAAAATAATGACTCCTTTCCAACACAATTTGCATTATTTATCTGTTCCCTGTTAAACAGCGTTAATTTCTCATTTAATTGAGCCGAACAACCCATTGAAACGAGTAATAAATTGAATCCATAAAATATGGATAGACAGCCTCGAGGAAATTATGAATAAATTAGATAATCACTCAAATGAAAAACAGCTACTAGCCCCATCCTCTGACAGAATAAAATCCCCATCACCGGACACATTCACCAAATTGTCGACAAGCCTTTGCGTGACCCTGAACACTGTCAGCAAAGCCCTGCCAAGTGCCAAGTGAGAATGGGTAAAGTAAAAAAGCTATTGCATAAATCATAACCATTAAAGGCGACATGATTCCATCTTGATTCGCTTCAAATCCTTGTCGACAATAAAGCAGTAAACAGCTCCCCGAAGAAGCCCGATGTCGTTAGAATTTATCACCGAACAATACAAAACGTCCTAATTGTTTCATTTCCACCCGAGGAGTTATTAATTCCCGACGAATTATGATTTCAAAATGATGGCATCGTTAAAGAGATGAACGCAAATGATTTCATAATACCTACGCGCCTGTTGATAGGTACCTACATTGAAGCCCTTGCTTTCACTCATTGTTATTAAGGAGTAGTAAAATGGGATACGTTAAAATCAGTCCACACCTGCAACAAATTTTTTAGTTTACATTTCAAAGATATAAGATTCCTTCAAAGTACGATTTTGGAATTCCTCATGGAATTAATCAAAATTTATGACGCCTCTGGAAGGATACTAGCAAACGTCTGTCATAAAATGCTACTTGATTCCGTCAGCTTTCACCGTTTCGCGGATATAAGACGTGAGCAATGTAAATGGTGGCAGATTTCATGTGGGCTGTGTTGGTTGCTGTCAAAAATAAATGGATAATAAATGAACTTGGCAAGAACACAAGAGGATTTACCTAAAAAACAATATTAACATAATGAGAATTTTGCCTACGGCAGGCAGCTTTCTGGATATCCTAGATATAGGTATATCCAAGGGATAGGGATAATGGGATTTATGGCAAGCAGTTGAAAATGATTTGAATGAATTAACAACGCTTAAGGAAACTATTCCAAACAGAGTGGCTGTAGAAGCATGTGACAGATAATAAGAAAGAGGTTCCTTAAATTTGAAGGCAATAATCTCTTGTGTTTTTGTGGCTTAATCGAGTCGGGTGACTTATCAAGAATTAATTAGTTTGTTATTTTGCGTAAGTCTAGACTTTTGATAGAAACTAAGAAGGAAAAAAAAAGAAGCAGAAAATGTAGGCTTAAGATGTGGAAAGCCTCTCATACATACCTATCAGATTATCCTTCTTTACGGTTGAAAAAAAAGTCTTAAAAAAAACATGCATCCTTATATCTGCAGCAACATCGAAATGAAAGTTATATCAAACTTGCAGAGATCGCTGATTGACCACACTGTCCTCTAAATAATATTTAGCATCGCAGCACTGCCACTACTTCCAGTAATTTTTCTTCCCACTAGCAGGCAGACTCTGGAAAATAAAGTGCACGACTGGATCGCACGAAACTTTCTCGTTCATATCATCAGTTTGGTTTGTTTATTTTTCTTTTATGATTGTTTATTGGCTATAAAACCAGATTTTTCAAATTGGTGATGCTGGTAGGTGGCCATGACTCGAAGTACGGTTTGTGATGTATGAATTCAGAGATTTGTTTTTTGAATTTGCACGTGTTTGGGGGTAAATGAAGTGCGGGTTTCTGATAGTGTAGACTCCAATTGGTTAGAATTATTTTAAGGTTCATGATTAATTTGGTTGAAAAAAAAATGGAAAATAGTAGTTTTGATTACATTTTAACTGGTAGTGCGGGAATGTTTATAAGACGGCATTATATGCAGTTCTCTAAGAAAAACTAAGTACAGGGTTTTATTAAGAATACTTGTGTTATCGTAAATAAGCATTTTAGTCAACTTAAAGCTGATTTCGGAAAATTATGCGTACAAAATAGTAACAAATTTTTCAATGTTGAGTTCGAAAAATAATCTTGCTCAACTATTTAACTAAAAACTGAGTATAGGGTATTGTTCAGGATGTTAGTATTACGTGGTTTTTAAAGTTTTATCCCAATCCAAAATAGCGTTTTCGAGATTTCAGCAGTTTTCAAAATCAGCGTTTCCGGAGGTTATAATCGAAAATGAAGGACGCAATAATGTTGAAAACGTCAATTTTACTCCAAGTATGCATTTTGGTCAAAATCGCTTTAGCCGTTTTCATGTAGGTAAAAAAAAGAAAATCATATTCTCAAAATATGCCTTTTTTTCAAAAATCCATCATAGAAAGTTAAGAGAAAAACTGAGTTTGCTATCATGTTAGGAATGACCATATTATATACAAAATTAATTTTTGTTGCAATCGTATTGACCGTTTTTGAGATAAGGCCACTTTTCAAAAGTACCGTTATTCGACTTTATAGCCAAAAACTGGATATGCAGCCATGTTAACCCCATGTAGCATAGCGCAGGTATACATTTTGGTCAAAATCGTTAAAGCCGTTTTCAAGTAAGCCATAATTAAATAAAGTCTTAAAAAACGACATTTTTCCAAAAAAGTCCGTTGAACGATAATTTAGGGAAAAACTGAGTTTGCCATCATGTTGGGAATGACCATATTACCTTATATATGAATTTTTGTCGAAATAGTTTTTACCGTTTTTAAAATATCACCAATTTTCAAAATTACCGTTATTCGATTTTTCTGCGAAAAACTGAGTATGCAGCCATCTTAGTTACACCCACTTAAGCCTAAATAACAATTTTGGTTGAAATCGTTAGAGCCGTTTTCGAAAAACTCAAAATTGCTGAATACCGTTAGAACGGCAACACTTATCGTGCAAAAAAAAAAGTGGCCCCGAATTGTAGGCCCACCAACTCCAAATCCGAAGTTTGAAAGAAATCCGTCCAGCCGTTTGCGCTGTAGAGCTCGGGAAGGACGGACAGACGGACAGACGGACAGACAGACAGACGGACAGACGGACAGACGGACAGAATTGCGGGACCCACTTTTTCGAGTTCCTCTATCATCGTAATGTCAGATTTGATTAAAATCTCGAGTTCGATTTTTTGTACGATTACAATACCTTTCTCTTACTACGTAATGCGAGAAAGTTAAAAACCCAAGAAGTCCAGATCGATACTCACCATCTTTATTTTTATCAATTTTAGGGCCGCATGTGACGACATTTGTAGAGGCGAGCTATACAGAGTCGTGCCTAGTGTTGGAATCAGTGTCAAACTTGTCAGATAGTGCAGAATTACCATATCAGTCGGACAAAATTTCACCGAGACATTTGATTTAAAAAAATGTAGGTCATGCGCTCTTATGTACTTAACTTTTCCAACATCATACTCGAGAAAATTGTGCAAAACTCGCAAGCGAACACTAGGGATACATATTTAATTTGTCAAAAGTCAGGGCAACTACATAAGACATCGACATAGAAATCATTGGCAGAAGACAGCGAGCTGTCACTGTTGCACTTGCAAGTGTTAGTACAGAAGCGGCAAAAATGGGTTTAGTGGTGACAAAATATATGCTGTCAACAAAAAGGGACACACAACATCGACGAATCGGACGCAACGTAACGTAACCTTAAGGTAATTAGGGACTTTGTCTATCTCGGTTTCGCTATTAACTCTGAAAAGACGTCTCCTCAGAAATAAAATGAAGAATCACACTCGCCAACCGCTGTGTGGAGGCAACTGATAAGTAAGACCTTGTCGAGAAAAACTAAAGAGACTCTATATATGACCCTCATCACATTAGTCCTGCTATATGTTGCAGAAGCATGGACGCTATCAAAGGCGGATGAAGATCTTCTTGATCGCTTCAAACGAAAAGTTCTTCGAGAGATTTTCGGTCCCTTGCGTTGACGGGTGTTGGAGGAGATTTAACAGCGAACTCTACGAGCTGTACAGCGACATTGCCCAGGTCAGAAAAGTACGCATCAGTCGTTTAAGATGGCTGGGACATTTAGAGCGAATGGACACCAACGCTCCGGCCCGAAGAGTCTTCGATTCCAACCCGGAGGAACAACGCAGTAGAGGAAGACCTCGCCTTAGGTGACAAACACAAGTGGAAGGACCCCTCAACCAACTTGGGAGTGCGCAACTGGAGGCAGTTAGCAAAAGATATTGGTTGGAGCCAGCGTCCATCCCAGGCCCCAGGGTATAGCTCCTCCTAAGTAAGTATAAGTAAACCAGGCTCAAGATTCAATTACCTGAACCCGATTTAACCCCATAAAGATGTAATCAAATGAAACGAATATCAGCTCCATATGTCGCATTTACAAAAAAGGCGATCCTACGCCTTTGCAAGAACTATGGAGGCATGTCCTTGATAAATTAATTTCGAACATAACATTATATCCAACGCAGTGTGTGCAAAATCGGCACGTTCCAGTGTGGCTTCCGGTCCGGAACATTGACTATAGATCGAATTTTTACATTGTGGCAAATCCTGGAAAAGACCAACGTACTTCAATTCGTTACTGACCACCTTTTCTGTATATGAAAGCGTTAATCGCTAGGAGCTCTTTATGGCTAAGGCAAAATTCTGAAACGTGTAAAAGGGCGAGGGTGATGATGTTGAGATAAAATCAATATAAAAATATTGTAAGAAGGAATATAAAATAACAGATCGTAAACTGGCCTATCGTTGCCATTATGTATGCAATACGACATCTTTCAAATGTCCGCCGCTGCTTCCTGGGTGGCACGCATCCGAATTGTTGAATTTTCCATGACTTCCATGGCGCATAAATCCGGCTGAATTTGACCGATGGCATGAATTGTGTTGGCTTTGAGGGCAGCTGTACTTCGTGGTTTATTCGTATAGTCCGGCGACTTCAGAAAACCCCATTAAAAAAGTATTTCGGTGGCCAGTTCATATCACTTCCACGTGAGATGACCATGCCCTCGAGTCGCTCGTGCAGAATTTCCAATGTGGCGTGAGCTGTGTGCCACGTGGCGCCATCCTATTGAAACTGCTTGTCGTTTGTATCCTTATCATCCAATTCAATCCAAAATAAGTTGGTAATCATCGACCTATAGACGGTGAGGGCCTGGCCAACGTCGATCTCTTAGAAATATAGACCGATGACGCCGCCAGTTCCAAATCCTCACCAAATAGTGACTTTTTCAGAATGCATTGGACGCGTTTGGATCTCATGTGGATTGGAAATTTGAACGAACAGAAAACCCATTTTGATGAAACATTCCTTTTGTCCTTGTTAACGCTACTGAATAAATGACAGCCAATTTGACAGATGTAGTGGCGCAGTTGCTTAGTGGTAGTGTGTTGGGCTACTAAGCGAGGGGTTCCAGGTTCGAATCCCGAGAGGACCAAATTACATCTTAAGGTTTTTTCCACTGCGCCACCTCTCGCGAACGTCTGACAAACAACCGAGAGTAAAACTGTCAAGAAAGAGCTTCTCAATTAGCCGTTTGGACTCGGCGTTAAATTGTAGATCCCCTTCATTCGTCCCAAAAATTGAAAAACCACACAAAACGAATGGTTGTGAGAAGCTAGGCCTTTGGTCCCATAGACCTGTCGCGCCAAAATATTTATTTATTTTTAATTTGACAGATGTAGCTACAACAAATGGCCGCTATCAACTGTCAAAATCCCTATTGCATTTTCCATTCAATTTCACTTCCATTTTAAAGGTTATACAAATCTACAAATCTATCAAGTTCACCTCAAGTTAGAAGGTAGTGAGTTGTGTAACTTCAACATAATTATTTAGTATTTCGCATAGCAAAACTGCTCTTTAGCTACTCAAAGCATAAAAGTAATTTATGTTCACCTTGCACGCGAGGTATTATGTCGCCAAAATACGAGCGGACCTTGTGATGATTTGCCGATGTGTACCCAGAACGTTTGCATAAAATATGACGGCAATCATATCGAAAGCCACATAATAACAATGAGCACGCTATACAACGAATAGAACGTCCAAATCTATGAATAAAGGAAAAAATTCAACCATCTTGCTTTAGCAAACATTTTAATTAAAATAATTGTTTAATAGCCATAATAATAATTATAAATATCATTTCCTTTCGTGATTCTCCATAACAGATTAGATCACATCATAATCACAACTTTTAGAAACTTATACAACTAAGCTTAAGCTTACATATATATCTTTCATTTTGTTTAACAATAATTATACATTATTTACATTATTTATAGAACACGTAACAAAAGCAGTCCAAAAAGTACAAATGCATTTTGAGATTATTTATTTGTATTTAAAAAAAAGTAGGTATATACATAAAAAAAGAAAGAGTTCTATGTCCTCGTACTCAAACACTATGGACGAGTGTCCTGTGAGTAGTGCACATGTAATTGTTTTCTACTACTTCGCTTGCTGCTGGTCGCATTGCTGGAGGAGAACGATTCCAGAGCATGTTAAATACATGTTTCGTTGTTCTTTATCAGATTCTCTTGTACGTCGTTTTCGGTGTAGATTTTCGGACGTCCATTAATGTTTTTGTCCACTACGACTACTAGGTTAGTGCTGTGGCTGTTTTGGTCCTCTTTTTCATTCTGAAAATAATAAGAAAAACAAAACAATTGATACAGGTTGATAGAAAAGAAGTATACTTAGTTTATAAATTGCAGAATGGTATTGCTTAATATTTATAAAACTTTGGCAGTCTTGTTCATGACCTTTATCAAAGGTAGAACTGGCACTAAGAAAACTGAGTAAAAAATTACATCAGTTTCCCAAGGGAAAAAACGGCTTAAGGAAGTTTTACGTTGTTATTTGAAAGACCCATATCATGAATCAATCATAAGTACATACATACATAGTATTAAGGAAAGTTCCCACAAAGAAGTCTCGTTGCCGCTTATCTCTAGAACCAAGGAACGGATCTAGATGCGGTTTTCACCGTTCATGAAGAGTTTGTCAGAAAAGGTTTACGCCTATTAAAATCGACTCTATCAGTTAAGGGAGCTGAGCATGCGAGGTCTAAATTAAGTGTAACCTAATTTTAAGCTGAACTCACGGTTCTAATTCCACAACGGCTTATCTTATAAAGGACCAAAAAAGGTGTTATGATTATTTTACACATAAATTACTTAAGCTGTTAACCATTGCTCTGCTCAAGCCGAGGAAAGCTCAAAACAGGTCATCAAATCTGCACCAACAATTTTCTATCAGCGTTCAACGAAGACCTTAGTGCAAGCGCTGCTCAAAATCAAAACGCTTTTTCTAAGCACGTATGGGAGCTAGAAACCATCTTTCTAAAAAAATAGGCAGCGTAGGAAAATGGGCAGTGGCACTTTCAATTAATAAAATATCTACTATAACTTGACGTTTATGAGAGTTTGAGCATTAAAATTTGGTAAACAAACGTATATTGCCATCATAGTGGCATCAATAAAAATGAATCCTCCAATACAAATATTTCCTACGAGTACTTTTTGGTAGCCGAAAGCCATCTGAGGCTAAAATCGTAAAAGATGACTGATCATCTTTATATATATAATTCTACTGTACGTGTGTATGTCACTGAACTCCTCCTAAACGGCTGGACCGATTTGAATAAATTTTTTTGTATGCGTTTGGGTGGCGCCCTGGATTGTTTAGAAGCCGATTGGTCAACATTGGACAAAGGGGCGTGGTACCGCCCATACAAAAATTACATTCAAAGTCTTATATCTTGAAAACCACTGAATCGATCGAGTTCAAATTTACACATAATCTTAGGTATTAGCCCAGGAGTATTCCTGTGAAGATTGGTCAAAATTGGACAAAGGGGCGTGGTACCGCCTATACAAAAATTACATTCAAAGTCTTATATCTTGAAAACCACCGAATCGATCGAGTTCAAATTTACACATAATCTTAGGTATTAGCCCAGGAGTATTCCTGTGAAGATTGGTCAAAATTGGACAAAGGGGCGTGGAACCGCCCATACAAAAATTACATTCAAAGTCTTATATCTCGAAAACCAACAAATCGATCGAGTTCAAATTAACACATAATCTTAGGCATTAGCCCAGGAGTATTCCTGTGAAGATTGGTCAAAATTGGACAAAGGGGCGTGGTATCGCCCATACAAAAATAACATTCAAAATCTTATATCTTGAAAACAACCGAATCGATCGAGTTCAAATTAACACATAATCTTAGGTATTGGCCCAGGAGTATTCCTGTGAAGATTGGTAAAAATTGGACAAAGGGGCAATATATAAGACAAAAAAAGTTGTAACAATAGCACACTCCACTGTTTATATGGAACATACAAACACAGTGCCCCGAAAATCGATGTATTATTAAAAAACAAAATTGTAAAAAAAAAGCAGAATTTGAGTTATTATATTAAACGTGTTTCGTGTGTTTGACATTTTAATTTTTTTGAACGGAGCCTTTTGATATTTCCGGTGTCGCATTTAAGTGAATATTAACAATGCCACGTCTTCGTGAACGAGGAGGAAATATTGGTCGACGTACTCCGAATTCACAAATAGTTCAGAACCGTCGGTTAAATAGATCGGCAGAAGATGAATTGACGGACAATGAAAATTTAAGAAACCAGGCTGTTATCAAACGTGTAAACGAAAATCAAGAGCAACGCAACGAACGTCTTCGAGCCAATGCATTAAGACAAAGACTGGCCCGTCAAAGAGTCACTGATACATTCAGAACACGTGAACAACAGCGTTTGCAAGTGTATCGCGCATTGACACGTGCATCACTTCTTCACCTTGCGTTTGAATATGAGTCGGACATCGACTATTCGTCACATTCACAAATTGTAATCGGTGCTATGAACAAACAATGCCAACACTGTCATGCACTCAAATACAAAGGTGAATCGGCCGGTTTCTGCTGTGCGTCTGGAAAAGTTGTATTGCCACCATTAAATTCGCCGCCAGAACCATTAAAAGGACTATTGGCTGGAGCTACATCACAATCCAAATTGTTTTTGCGTAAAATTCGAAAATTCAATTCATGCTTTCAAATGACATCATTTGGAGCAACAAAAATCGTTCAGAATGCGGATGGTCGCCGTTTTCAATCAACGTTTAAGATTCAGGGCCAAGTGTATCATCAAATTGGTTCTTTAATGTCGATGCCTAATACCGATTCAAAATTTCTTCAAATTTATTTCATGGGTGATGAGGAACAGCAAATAAACACACGCTGCCAGTACAATCATATCGAGCAGATGGAGGAGCGACAAATTGTAGGTATTTTAGAACCGTTTTTACGGAGTCACAACCAGTTGGTCCATTTGTTCAATACCATTTCAAACAAACTGCAAAACGACAACTATACGATCGTCATCAAAGCAGATAAAGTACCATCTGGGCAGCATGCGGGAAGATATAATGCACCGACCATTAATGAAGTTGCAGTTGTTATGATTGGCGACGCATTTGAACGTCGAGATATACGAATCAAACGCAGAGATAACACAGTACATACGATTGAAGACAGTCATCGCTCTTACGACGCTTTGCAATATCCATTGATATTTTGGGAAGGAGAAGATGGATATCATTTAAATATCAAACAAAGATATCCAGCAACAGGTACAATCTTCACATGTCATTACCTAATATTTATGAACGATTAATTTCTTTTTGTCTTAATTATATTTTTATTTTGCAGGTGCAGAAACCAGCAAGAAAGTGAGCGCGATGAACTTCTACGCATATCGGTTGATGATTCGTGCTAATGAAGACAATAATATACTTCGATGCCGCCAGCTGTTTCATCAATATATCGTTGATATGTATGCGAAAATTGAAAGCGAACGATTACGATACATCAGGTTTAATCAAGCGAAACTTCGAGCTGATGAATACATTCATTTGCGTGATGCTATTGTTGGTAACGTAGATGGAATAACTAATATCAACGACATCGGTACTTCATATATTCTTCCATCTTCATATATTGGTAGCCCACGTCATATGCAAGAATATATTCAAGACGCCATGACTTTTGTGCGCGCGTACGGACGACCAGATTTGTTCATTACATTTACGTGTAATCCAAAATGGGATGAAATTAAAATTGCTTTATTGCCAGGTCAAACTGCAATAGATCGGCATGATATCACTGCACGTGTCTTCAGACAAAAGTTAAAATCGTTAATGAACTTGATTACACATTCCTCTGTATTTGGCAAAACACGTTGCTGGCTGTATTCTGTTGAATGGCAAAAACGAGGTTTGCCACACGCGCATATTTTGATTTGGTTGGTCGACAAAATACAGCCTAATGAAATTGATAAAATTATCGCAGCAGAAATTCCAGATCGGAATATCGATCAAGAATTGTATGAGATTGTTACCGCTAACATGATCCATGGTCCATGCGGTGCTATAAACACGACGGCGCCATGCATGGACAATGGAAAATGTACGAAAAGTTTTCCAAAAAATTGTATAAATGATACAATCACTAATATCGATGGTTATCCATTGTATCGTCGTAGAGACACTGACCATGGTGGTCAATCACATCAATTACGCATGTCAAACGGTACAATAGTTGACATTGACAATCACTGGGTGGTTCCGTATTCACCATTGCTGTGTAAAATCTACAAAGCACACATAAACATTGAGCTCTGCAGTTCGGTGAAGTCCATAAAATATATATGCAAATATGTCCATAAGGGCAGTGATATGGCTGTGTTTGCTGTTCAAAATGTTAACGAAAACGATGAAATAACACGATATCAAATGGGCCGATACATCAGCAGCAATGAAGCAGTTTGGCGTATTTTGAGTTTTCCGATACACGAAAGAGACCCTGCTGTTATACATTTGGCCGTGCACCTTGAAAATGGACAGCGTGTTTATTTCACGGAAGAGACTGCTCTACAACGTGCATCAATTGCCCCAAAATCAACATTAACTGACTTTTTCGAACTATGCAAACGACAAGGTATTGCCGGTCAATTCGCAAAGACATTAATGTATACTGACGTGCCACGATATTTTACATGGAACAAACAGTCAAAAAAGTGGGAACCACGAAAGCGAGGTGTTCCGGTTGAAGGATACAATGGCATATTTATGGGAAATACATTAGGCCGATTATACACAGTCCATCCAAAGCAACGCGAATGTTTCTTCTTGCGTTTATTGTTGGTTAATGTTCCTGGACCGACGTCCTTCCAATACTTGCGAACAGTCAATGGCATTTTGTACGACACATATCATGATGCGTGTCGCGAATTACATTTGCTGGAAGATGACAACCATTGGGATATTACACTTGCAGATGCAGCATTGAGTTCCTGTCCTCATCAAATTCGCCAATTATTCGCCATATTATTGACGACATGTTTTCCATCTCAAGCTTCTCTTCTCTGGGACAAATATAAGGATTCAATGAGCGACGACATTCTGCATAGCATTCGGATGGCTGATCAAGATACAAACATCGATTTTTCGCCGGAAATATATAACGAGGCGCTAATAAAGATTGAAGATATTTGCATTCTGATTTCGAATATGCCACTCATTCATTTAGGTATGCCCTCACCAAACCGCCCAGCAACGGACATCATTAACAGCGAGATTCAGCGCGAACAACAGTTCGATACGGTCTCTTTAACTACTTTCGTTGAAAATAATGAACAACTACTCACTGATGAACAAAAGAATGTATACGATAGAATTAATTTGTCAATTGCAGCAGAAAATGGTGGATTCTTCTTTTTGGATGCACCAGGTGGCACTGGAAAAACGTTTCTCATCTCACTAATACTTGCGCGCATTCGATCACAAAATCATATTGCGTTAGCAATTGCTTCATCAGGTATTGCAGCCACTTTGCTTGATGGCGGACGGACTGCACATTCAGCACTCAAGTTGCCGTTGAACATTCACACAAATCCAGATGCAGTCTGCAACATAAAAAAGCATTCTGGTATGGCTAAAGTTTTGCAAAAATGCAAAATTATTATCTGGGATGAATGCACTATGGCACACAAGCATTCACTTGAAGCTCTCGATAGAATGATGAAAGATCTAAATAATAACAGAAGGCTTTTCGGTGGTGCTTTATTGCTGCTGTCCGGTGATTTTAGACAGACATTGCCGGTCATTCCACGCGCTACATATGCGGATGAAATTAACGCATGTGTAAAACAATCATATCTATGGCGAAATGTCTGTACATTACGTCTCAACACAAATATAAGAGTTCAACTGCAAAACGATCCACTGGCACTATCGTTCTCCGAGCAATTGCTCAACATTGGAAATGGAGCAGTACCATTGCATGGAAACACACAATGCATCAAATTGCCGGACAACTTCTGCAACATGGTAAATACGAAAGATGCTTTGATTGAAAGCATATTTCCCGATTTACAAGATAATTTTATTAATCATACGTGGCTTCGTGAACGAGCTATTTTAGCTGCAAAAAATATCGATGTTGACGCTATTAACTTCAAAATACAACAGTCATTGCCCGGCAATGAGATATTGTTCAAATCGATCGACACTGTTACCGATCCTGACGAAGCAGTCAACTATCCTGTTGAATTTTTGAATTCGCTGGATTTACCAGGAATGCCACCACATAACTTGCGATTAAAAATTGGCTCACTTATCATTTTGCTTCGGAATTTAAATTCACCTAAGCTATGCAACGGTACAAGATTGGTTATAAAAAAAATTATGGGCAATGTTCTTGAAGCTACAATTTTGAACGGAAAATTTGAAGGTGAAGTTGTTCTCCTGCCACGAATCCCAATGATCCCTTCAGACTCACCCATTCCATTCAGACGTCTGCAATTTCCAATTCGCCTGGCATTTGCCATGACTATTAATAAGTCACAAGGTCAAACAATGTCGATTTGTGGGTTGGATCTAGAAAATACGGTCTTTTCACATGGCCAATTATATGTGGCGTGTTCTCGCGTTGGAAAACCGTCAAGTTTATTCATTTATGCTCCTCAGGAATTGACTAAAAATATTGTTCATCAACTCGCATTAATATAAAATTAAACAAACATTATTAATATAAATAATTGTTTTTTAAAAAATGTATGTTATATCAAAATGAATAATAATAAAATTATTATATTATTTGTTTTTTAATTCCATAGTTTGTTTAATAGATATCCTAATCGCTTGAAAAACATTGCAGGACAACGTCTGCCGGGTCCGCTAGTCTTTATATATATAATTCTACTGTACGTGTGTATGTCACTGAACTCCTCCTAAACGGCTGGACCGATTTGAAAAAAATGTTTTGTATGCGTTTGGGTGGCGCTCTGGATGGTTTAGAATCCGATTGGTCAAAATTGGACAAAGGGGCGTGGTACCGCCCATACAAAAATAACATTCAAAATCTTATATCTTGAAAACCACCAAATCGATCGAGTTAAAATTTACACATAATCTTTGGTATAAGCCCAGGAGTATTCCTGTGAAGATTGGTCGAAATTGGACGAAGGGGCGTGGAACCGCCCATACAAAAAATACATTCAAAATCTTATATCTCGAAAACCACCGAATCGATCGAGTTTAAATTTACACATAATCTTAGGTATTAGCCCAGGAAAATTCCTGTGAAGATTGGTCAAAATTGAACAAAGGGGCGTAGAACCGCCCATACACAAATTACATTCAAAATCTTATACCTATGTATTTCGAAAGCAACCGAATCGTGACTGCGAGTTATTAAGTAAAATACAAAATTGATATATTTATTTGGAATATATAAGACAAAAAAAGTTGTAACAATATCACACTCCACCGTTCATACGGAACAAACAAACACAGTGCCCCAAAAATCGATGTACCTATTATTAAAAAAAGCAATTGTAATTTGATATTTCCGGTGTCGCATTTCAGTGAATATCAAGTGTATTATATTCACATATACATACAACAATGCCACGTCTTCGCGAACGAGGAGGAAATTTAAGAAACCAGGCTGTAATCAAACGTGCAAATGAAAATCAAGAGCAACGCAACGAACGTCTTCGAGCCAATGCATTAAGACAAAGACTGGCCAGTCAAAGAGTCACCGATACATTCAGAACACGTGAACAACAGCGTTTGCAAGTGTATCGCGCATTGACACGTGCATCACTTCTTCACCTTGCGTTTGAATATGAGTCGGACATCAACTATTCGTCACATTCACAAATTGTAATCGGTGCTATGAACAAACAATGCCAACACTGTCATGCACTTAAATACAAAGGTGAATCGGCCCGTTTCTGCTGCGCGTCTGGAAAAGTTGTATTGCCACCATTTAATTCCATTGAACCATTGAAAGCACTATTGGCTGGAGCTACATCACAATCCAAATTGTTTTTGCGTATAATTCGCAAATTCAATTTCAAATGACCTCATTAGGAGAAACAAAAATCGTTCAGAACGCGGATGGTCGCAATTTTCAATCAACGTTTAAGATTGAGGGCCAAGTGTATCATCAAATTGGTTCTTTAATGCCGATGCCTAATACCGATTTAAAATTTCTCCAAATTTACTTCATGGGTGATGAGGAACAGCAAATAAATGCGCGCTGCCAGTACAACCATATCGAGCAGATGGAGGAGCGACAAATTGTGGGTATTTTAGAACCGTTTTTTTTTTTTTGCAAAAATGCAAAATTATTATCTGGGATGAATGCACTATGGCACACAAGCATTCACTTGAAGCTCTTGATAGAATGATCTAAATGATCTAAATAATAGCACCAGGCTTTTCGGTGGTGTTTTACTGCTGCTGTCCGGTGATTTTAGACAGACATTGCCGGTCATTCCACGCGCTACATATGCGGACGAAATTAACGCATTTATAAAACAATCATATCTATGGCGAAATGTCTGTACATTACGTCTTACCACAAATAAAAGAGTTCAACTGCACTATCATTCTCCGAGCAATTGCTCAACATTGGAAATGGAGCAATACCATTGCACGCAGACACAAAATGAATCAAATTGCCGGACAACTTCTGCAACATGGTAAATACGAAAGATGCTTTGATTGCAAGCATATTTCCCGATTTACTAGCTAATGATATTAATCATACGTGGCTTGAAAAAGCATGCAGGACAACGTCTGTCGGGTCCGCTAGTACTATTATATACTACAACTGAATCTAATTGAAAGACTGGAAGGTTTTCTTTAAATTTTACGAACCACCTCGTAAATGAACTGTCACTTTTTGTATGAAGAAAAGTTTACGCAGATCTCATAATTTTCCGCGATGATAGAGCTTTGGAAATCAAACGCAAAAAGTTCCGCAAACTAACAAAAAGTGTCAAAAGTTTAGGACTTTGATTTTTTTCTGATTTTTGAACGGACTCAAGAAGAAGTCCAGCGGCATATACTCGTTTAGAATGGAAATAAACTTTTTTCTTTTGGCAACTAGAAAAAAAAATTTTGAACAAAGATTATTTTAATACTAATTAAACCTAGTTTAAAATATCGGCCTTGATTACTCTCAAGTACTTTTTCCAATCAGTAACTTATTTATTGCCATTAACTATACAAATTTAACAAGTACGTCTTTTCATTCAACTTTTTTCCGATATCTCGATCATTTCGGAAAATTTATAAACAGCTGAGTTTGACAATCACCTTGAATTAACTGGAAACACTGCAGAAATTTATACCTTTAGAGCTGCCTATCATAATACGATTGGATAAATGCACATTACTATAAATCCCGAATAAGTTCGGGTAGATTTTAAGGGAGTTGTTGACGTTATATGACATTTGGTAACATATTGAAGGAGCAAATACAGTTGGAATATGTATGTAGACTTCCATTGATCAAAGGTGTCTTTAAATTTACGCAAAAAGGACGTTTGATGGACAAAGTTTTTAAATTGAAAATCTTAAAATTGATAAACGGGTTCAAAATATTCATTATTATGTCGCATTAGCGATCAGCAGTAACAGTTATTTTCTGAACAGACGCGTTTTTAAGGAACAATTATCCTTTAACGCGGCACCCCAACATAGTTCTAGAGTTCCTCATAGTTTAAAAAAACCAAAAAGTTAGAGAAAATAAAAAAACTCCAACATTTTTTTCGGAGTTTCGAAGAGTTCTGTAGAATGCTTAAGAAACACATCAAAAAGTCAGTACTATTTTTTTTTCAAATCTTATAGTTTTTGTTTCAAATTTCAATGTTCTAATTTTTATTTAAATTAATTTTTTTGTTTTTAAATTTAATTGTTTTTTGTGTATTTTTTTTAGTAGTGAGAGTTTATTATTATTTATTATATGTATTGCTTTGTGATGTTTGGGCTTAGAAAATTATTTCAAAAGGACTTTTTGTTGCGTTTCTCGAGCACTCTCCAGAAACTAATTGAACCCCGAAAAAAAATTTGATTTTTTCTCTAACTTTTTTGCGTAAAAAAACAAACAACATTTAACTTTGGGGTGTCATTTTCACGCCCCCACAATTATTATGTTTTTTTTCTGTCCGCCTACATGAACTTGCCACTCAGTAAATCAACACGCTGCCCTTTTGCATAAACCTAAACTCATAAAACGAGTCCCATAGAGAACCGTCTATTTTAATTAATTCCCTAATCCAGGTTCAGACGTTCGTTTTCATTACTACAGATTTACGCAGTCCTATAACAACAGCACAAATGGAATTTAACTAAAAATAATCCTTGTCCACCCACAAAATCTATATGCATGGCAAATAATCCATCCGTCAAAGTGTTGTGCGAGAATTTACGCAAATTTGCCAGAATAACAGCACCCTTCCCTAATTGCCTCTTCAAACATTTTCCATAAAAATCCTATCCTAATTTACCCCGAGAGCGTCGACAATGCCAAAAAGAATTCCCTCCTTCTGTCGCTCTGGACGGAGTATGTAAAGATATCCCTCGAGCTGTGAGCCTCTATATTCTCATCATAATTTACGATGACTCGAAAAGAAAAGGATAACTCAATTATTTTAAGATATAAACTTTCCAACGGGACAACATTCCCGAATTTGAGTGAAAAAGTGGGAATTTCTCATCTCTTCTTTGCGCGAGGTCCTTTGGAATTTTTAATTAATTTAACGTTGACTCCAGGCGAAGCGAGCCAGAACCCCTTTGTGTCATCTGGTTGGTGCTTATGCACTAACTATAAGAAACTCCTTTGCTTGAACATTTACTCACATTTGGTGGTGACTTATTATAGTCTGACTTCTTCATCCATATACTGTTGGTGGACTTAATTGAATCTCTGCCCTTGAGATGATGAACATTGCGAACGGATCGAACACGAACCTGAAAGAGACGAATACGAGTGTAATAGAATTTTGTCATATATGGTATAAAAATATATAGAGAGATGGAAACATTATTAAAAATTGCTTAATGAATTACCATCTACCATTTCATATACCTAGCGGTCATTCCAATTAAGGGCGAATTACCAAAAGTCTAGTTAAAAGTTTGCAAGTCCTTACATGAAACGAGCAGGATACATACGACTCCATGGTCATATGTTGAGTGTTTTGAAGACTGTCAGATGAATGTTGATCGCTTTCAACTTTTTACGATAGTTTGTTTCAGTCGGAGCAAGTCTGGAAAAGGTACTGCTAAGTTTGCTAGGTCAATGCAGTCGTATTCACAACGCATTGGGGTTCGCATCTTATTTCGTGCATCGATTAAGTAATTCTTAATGTTTGAAAAATATGAATTATGTAGATTGTAACTTCAAATACGATATGTCGAATGAGGTTAGGTTGGGAAATTGAGTTCGACAAGTCGTATAAAAGTTCGAGGTGTACTTGGGTATTTCAACTCCCATTCTTATCTGCAAATTTTACCTTTTAAATGTGAAGTACGCCATCTGATAAGCAGTACAAGGTTTTGAAATATTCAAGTGCTGCCAAATCTATCTTACGTCAGTCTACAATAAAGTGTATACCTACTTCAGCCGGTATTATTAATAAATCACCTTCTTGAAAGCCAGATGGGGCTGCGATTGACAAACGTAGCGCTTTGTTTATTTTTCAAATTGTTGCCGACGCCACTTTTTTTTGGGAAGCAGAGGTAGACAAAGTCTGTAATCAGGTGAATCGGTGTACACAGACTGATGATCAGTTCCAAAACAAAAATTATGTTTTACCACCATATTTTAGTCTGAAAACGCGATTGCGATTGTGTGGATATCGTTTACAGGCATACCAACATTTAAGAATGAAAAAAACCAACGCAGCCGGAAATAGTAGAATACATGTTGAGAAATATTTAATTTTTGTTGACTATTTGTTGTTATTTTTTATTTGTTATTGATTTTTTTGCTTCTAAATTAATGATAATTGGTATACAAAAATAAAGTATTGTAAAAACTATCTTTTGCCTCACAAAAAATGTATCTTGTCGCAACAACACTTTTACGCAGTACACAAACAACTAATATGGCACGCACAGTGTTTTAAATGCGCCAAGCGAGTTGTTGTTGTATTCCACTTACTTTGTGCTGTTGTAAAACAAACTGTGACGTTTCTACAGGTCTCTGCTCTGAACTTGTTGCCTTAACACGTTCCTTTCACTTTTTGGTATAAAACTTTTCTCCCATACCGATTCCTCTATAACGTGTTTCGAATATTCTTAAGATGCGATATCTATCCTTGATAAACTACCTATTCGACACCAAAAATACATTATGTAACCTTTTTTCTACACCACTCTGTTCACGAGCTTATCTGTTTAGAAGGTCAGTTCCGGATGGATGGACTTAAGAAGTTGAGCAGACAGTTTCATTTAAAGGGAGGCCAGTCAATGCAGGATAGGCATCCTATCCTAATACAAATAATACTAAATTAAAATGCCCGAATAAGGGAAAACCTTCACGAGGTACCCCTTAGAGGAAGTTCTACCCCACGCAGTGATTGAATAAACTCTGCCTACTATAGTTAATTTGTAGTTACGGTCTGGATATATCCGCTCGCTCGAATCAAATCGAACCACTCAAACTACAACCATTGTCACTTCTTGTGTTAGTCTTTTAACTGGTCGTAGCTCCACTTAAGACAGATGTTTGGAAACAAAGTCAGCTTTCGTTATGCAATAGCCATCATTATCACAAAATTGGAAATTTTTGACGTTCCACACTTCCATTTCGTTAAGGACTAAAAGTTTCGCACTCTGTTCTTCCCTTAATGGCCACCAAGGGCCATAGAAATGGTATGGTATCACCTCCTTGGAAATATGATTTCACAACGCAGCCTCCCCAATTGAAACAGACTCCATTAGCTGATAATGGTAAAAAAGACAAAATATTCTTTCGCCCCCAAGTCGCCGCCTGTGGCCAGCAATCCAATTCCGGACTACCTTCATTTGTGTGCTCCGATAAATGATCGTTATTTAATACAATTAGCACGCGAACATATGCCACACTCCGCCGTCGAAGGCACAGAGGTAAATTATTTATGCCAACCGCCCCAGTCGTCATGAAATTGCTCCCTTGTGACATGAGGGAAACTTCGACCAGTCCCAGGAATGCCACAAAAATTCAAAAACCAATCGACCCGAGAATATTTGAATAGTTCCAAGGTACCTATAGGGCCTCTGTGGGGTAGCTCCGAAGTGAGATTGCATTTCCGGACCGCCGCCGTTTAATTAATGCATGATAGCATTTGGCAAATTAGATCCCCAAGTGTATGGGCAGACGAATTGCCATGAACGGGGATGATTTTAATTATAGTTTTTGTGGTCTACACACAAATCATTCACGCTTGGGTAATAAAATTAGACTGTAGGTACTTACGGAGTGTACGCGGTCATAGCCTCCGCCGGCGGTCGATGCTATGGTTGTCTCCCGAAAACTCGACTGATCCCGGGCGAAACCGTTGTTGTTGTAAAAACTTCTTCGTTTGCCGCAAAGCGTCTCCTTGAAGGCCACACGATATCGATGCGACATGACATTGTATAGTATCGGATTTACCGTGCTGCAAGAAAGAGAACAAAACAAAGAGAGGAAATTAATGAAAAAGGACATTATCTGACTTAAGATTGAAAACTCATAAGAAAGTGACATTCCCTTGGACCAGATATTCCAATCATAGACTTCATATTTCGTCCTTTTTTCGCACCTCGTTTCCACTTACCATGAAACATAATAGCTGAATCCGCCAAAGAAGAAAAGCCATTCGTTGACGTCCTGGAATAGATTCCACTGCCGGGCGTATAAGTAGAGCAGGCGTTGGGCATGGAACGGAGCCCAACAAACGAAAAATGTGATGACAACAGCAGCTATTAGAGGGATGGGAGAAAAGAAAGAAAGAAAACAACGATAAATGTGGGCTACAGATACAATCTCTATAGGCGATGAGGGCTTTCGTGTTATCATCTATGTGGAATGCATTTGCGAGTGAGAAAGTGCCCCGAGCAAGGTTCGAACTATCACAAGTCTGTATTGGTAATGACTTCGTATTGATAAGGAAATCATTATCCTGCTGCTGCTTTTTATCGGACGTGACTAGGCGTGGGCACGCATCACCATCACCAGCAGCCGTTATTGTGGTGGCTGCTAAAGGATTTCGATTCGAAATTAATTCCATTTTTTTTCCTTTCGCTTTGCTACTTTTTTTATTATTTTTTTTGTTTTGTTTGTTTTATCATGCCCCGGAAGGGTGGGTTATGTAATTTCAGGACGATGATGGTACGGTCCTGGATCCTTAAGTGTGGCGAAACATGAGCCATCATGAGTATGAAGCGAAATTCTTGTGTTGGGTTTACTCGGGCGAAAATGTTTCCCAACGCGCGTTGTAATTAATTTCGAATTTTTTTCGAGCGCTGTAGCGATAAAGTTTTGAAAATATTTTCCCTCGAGTTATAGATACCGAGTGGTATTGCTTTTAATATTTAATAGAAACAGCATTGAGCTGGTGTGGGTGAGGGTGTTTGTGGAAATCAGCAGACATTAGCGGAATATTTGAGGTAGTTGTAAAGGATCGCCGGCGACTTTCATTGTTGTTCGGTTCTGCTTTGTTTTGTTTGCTTACTCGATTTGTATGAGTTTTCATTTTTGGGACGAAAAGGAGGGACGTTCATTTTTTATACCGAGTCCGAACGGCTAATTGAGAAGGTCTTTCATGACTTTTAGACACTCGGATGTTTGTCAGACGGTCGGAAGAGGTGATGCAGTGGAAAAAAAACTGTGATTTGCTTTCTACTAGGGATCGAACCCACCGCTCAACCCCCAGTCGATGTGCAGGGAAAAATCAACTGAATTGGAACAAATTTAAAATTGGAAACAAAGGGAAGGTCCATTTTGACAGATTTCACGAGTCTGCTTCATCTCAAAAGAAGGTGAAGAAAATATTTAGCTAGAAAGACAGAACAGCTTTATGAAACAAGACAGCACTTTTTTTTATAAAATGCAAAAACCTTTGTTTTTCTGTGAAACCAGAGTCAATGAACAGACCTATTTTGATGACTGTATGTAGATGAAAGATGTTATAAGACGAGAAGTTCTTTCCTCGATTTGCCAGTCTGACCCTTCTCATAGTGACATTATAAAGGGTTCTTTAATAAGGACGTGTTGAGGTTCTCGCGATGGCACCGATTCGAGTGGTCAAATTTTGAACGACCCTGCGTATAGATCCAAATAAAGTTGAGCGACGGCTTTGTTTAAGTTTGCTTATATATTTGACTTTTAGCTTAAGGAAGTAGCACAAGAAATAGTCTAGCGGGGTCAACTCGCACATTTATTGAAAGCGTCTCCGCCAATTGATCTGATGCCATCAGTTTATTTCAGTCAGTGGAAGAAATTAGTTCTTAAATATGTAGGCATGACTTAAAACTGCATTCAGCAAGCAATTTTCTCGAGTGGCAGTTCAGTGTATTATGCACACGGGAACAAAGCAAACGAAAACTAAGTCTCCATTTTGTTTCTTCGGACAGAGGGAGGTAAGGTCTCAGTTACAGCCATACGTAAAATGAAACCGAGAAAGTTTGAACAGTTTAAAAATTGTTTTTTTTACTCATAGAAAACAGAAAAAATCTGCCAGAAAAACTGACTTTTACTGATGTCAGTACAAATTAAATTTCATGAACAAAAGTAAACAACCGAAGAAAAAATCTAGTTCATTGCCTAAACTTAGCTCGCAAGACTCATGGAACATGGAGAATAGATGTCTCCAAGACACCGTGTCAAACCGAAATGCGTTTTATTTCCATAGGACTACATCGTTGTCTTTGTCTTAAAATGTTGCCTCTGAATTAGAAACTAAGTACCCACCCATGCAAATCCAGAAAAATCTGAGCAAATTTGATTTAAATTTTCTTAAAGAAATACCTTATTTATTAAAATTTTCCTACGAAAATAGTAACAAGAAATGAACCACCACTGATTGGATTCGATCACAAAAGCATATTCCTGACAAATGGAACAGCAAAGAAATAAAACATTGCAGTCAAATGGTTTGGTTGTTCTTTGTGGAATTGACTGAGAAGTTGACCGGAAAAAGTCTTTTCTACGGAAAAAGATCATTTGCTTATTTTTCATACACTAGCTTCTTATTTCATAAGCACTATTTTGAGACCAACATTGAGTTCAAGCATTAAGTTTAAGTGGTCAAAAAAACAGATGAATATTTTTACGGTTACGTTTGCTAAGGAACAAATATACAGGTTCCCTCTTAACACAACTCAAAAGTAAAGGTTTGCATTAAACGTTTAACACTGTGCTTAAAAAATAAAACAAATTAATAATCGAAACACAAATAAAGTCCAAAGAAATAATTTACGGTCAGTGAAAATATAAAAATTACGATAACCCTGCAGATTAAATTTCTAAGCAGTTATTTGCAAACTTGCAGCATCCAGGCTTCATTTCAATTACTTCTTATAACACATGTGCGAATTAAGATGTCGATAACACCTCAAAGATATCTTCAGATGCCACTGGCAATTATTTTGAATGGATGAATTTTGGAATTTAATACACAGAAGGGCGTCCATTCATTAAATTCGTCGTCCCTGCGATGCGAATCCCCGCGCAATTAAAATGTAACCAAACCATTCCCCTGCAGTCAGATTGTCACCAGCTTTGCACGTCTTACCGAATCACTGCACGTTCCACAGTATACCCAGTTGATTATTCCTTTCAAACTTTACAGTGTGATACATTCGAGAAGTCCCTATCGTAATTCAATTCAATCGCAAATGCATTCACAGTCCCGTAAGGGCTTCTTGCTGCTGCAAGCTCACAATGAAACCCAACCGCAAACTAGTATTGCACATACCTAACATTCGTATCACAGCCTTTCGCGACTGCTGGTGTCTGGACTCCTTATGCATTGATCCTTGCTGAACTCCTGAGCATGCATGAAAATGAATTCCAAGAACAACGGATAAAATGAATAATAAAATCAGACCGCACTGCAATGTTGCAACCTACCGAGTTGTTGTGTGGTTCGTGATCGTATCTGCATTCCCATGCGTCCATACAATATCATAATAAGGACCATCGGGATGACGAAAAACAAACAGAAGGACAGCTCCCACAATGGAAATCCCTCCGGATTGTCAAGCATTCCACAGAATGATGATTTCTCTATCGTGCTGTTGTCTGTGAATATAGAAATAATGCTTACGCTGCGCTATACGGATACCGATTGCATTCCCAGTGCGAATGTGACCTACCGGGCGGGTATTTTAGGTAATCGATTTTCGTCAGGTGGAAAAAGGGCACTGCACTGATGAAACTTATTATCCACAGTGCGGCCACGATGCGAATGGCTCTCTTGAATCCACTCATCGTGTATAGGTGCAGCGGATGGCAGATGGCCAGGAACCGTTCCATTGAGAATGCCACTATTGTTAGGACGGACACATATGTCGATCTGTGTTTGGATTGGAATGCAAATTGGTTAGTATTGCTTGTGGTATATTTGTTTATGTACAAACTTACGCTTCGGATACGAGGGCTCGTATTTTACAGAACGGCAGTCCCAAATTGTAAGGATACTGATGCCAGTAGAAACTTATTTCATAGGGCAGTCCTGCAAAGAGAAAATTTAAAATATCCAATAAACTTGATGCGGTTCAACCGACGATACAATTGGCTTGTGGGTCTATAAGTGGATATCAAATTACACGGTATTGGAATCAAGGGTACACAATTTTTGGGCCGTTTTGGTAAGATAAAGGGTGATGGTTTTTAGTACGTTTTGTTCAAACTTTATCCAATCAAAGTTCTGCTAATTTTACATTTTTGGAATCAATCGAAAATGTGTGGTCATCTTTTATGTAGGTATTTGTGTAAACATTGAACAACTTTGACATTTATCAACCGATTGACTTGGGTAGACATGTTTTTAAAATGGGCACCCAAATTTTTAAAATGTTTTTTAAAATGTCATACCATAGAACTAAAATGCGTCTAGCTTAGTTTGATTTGAAACAAATTCGACTGTCATTAAATAAAGAAATCTTAAAATTTACTAATCGTATTCGGATCAGTGTTGAAATAAATAGTACTAACTCGTACTTAACTTTTTAATGATTAAACTTTTTTTTATTAAAATGAAAGAGATTGTATTGATTTTTTTTTCATTCTTCTGTGTTTTTATATTTCTTCTTCAATAATATTTTTATTTTATGCTTAAATACAGATGCTGCGTATTTGCTGCTGATGCCAGAAACTGGAATTCGTTATTTGAGATATCTGGAACACCTCCATATTTTCTTTTTTATTTTGCAAAAACCTTTTTAGAAATTATTATTCTTTTCGACCGATCTATGAGTGCCACGCTTCTATTTGGTAAGCGAAAAAATGAAATTGGTCTTCACTAAATAGGTTAAATTGTATCGGCGATTAGTATATAGATTTTAACCGTGGATCGCTCCCTACTGAAACAGTGCACCTTCTGACAACACTATTCGTCGTTTGGTGTCGAATTTTTATGACCACGAGGCAGTGAGGATCGTCGACATGACGTTCATCAACATCCAAGGTTTCCAATTAATTGGTTGAAGCGGTAAGAGAGAGTTTTGCCGAGAACCAACGTGCGTCGTTCTGTCAGCGCATTAGGGTGTCAGTGGAAACACCCTGAGGAGGATTTTAAAGGATGATTTGCGTATTTCCGACGGACCGCCCACGTTGCTTAGAATACCGCTAAATAGTCCCTCAAATGGTTGACCCTGGTTGAACCCGATTTGTGAAAGCAATTTTCGATGACCAAAATCAAAATTACCGCAAATTGCGAGATCCATGAAACACCTTTGCAAGACCAAAAAGTTTCTGTTTGGGTCGGCGTTCAGAGAATGCGAAACAGTCGATGGGGATCGATATCGGTGGATGTTCGCTCATTATGTATGTCTTCCCATAAATGTGTGAAACTGCAAGCCTAACAATCCAATTTTTGCAAAATAAATTCCCTGGACGTGTACGTGTGCGGACAAAAAATGAAAACATTGTCTGCCGCCCAAATCTTCAGAGTTGACCCCTCAGGGTTATTTAAAAAGAAAAATGTACGCCATTGACGAGCTTAAGGTCCGAGATCTTCGAAAAAGTGATGGAAAACGCAGCAGGAAGGGCAAATTTTTATTTGGTTATTGTCCAAATAAATTGTAAAGGACCAAATTTAATAAAAATGCCTCCTTTTTAAAGTCATTCAATATTTAAATAACGACGTAAGTATATACACTCAAAAAAAAAAAAAACATTTTTACACGAAAAATGTTCAGTTCTTGCCACATTGTAAGTGAAAATTTGTTGGCTCAAGAAAAAGTTCTTCCATCAACAACTCATTATTGATTTTTTTAAAAATCAAATTATTAGTTTGAAAATAGAAGTCTTGTTTAACCAATTTTAAAGTTCATTAACAATTTTAAAAACGAAAAATTATAAGCCCAACAAGAAAATTGTTGTGTTAAATATTTCTTGTGATGAAATATTCCTTCAAAATTCAAGTTGTTGACTCAATAATTCGTTCTTGAGTTAACAGTTATTATCAAGAATAAAAAAATAAATTGCCATAATAATGAAAAATGTTCACTTGTATCATTGTTTGATAAAAGTTGCAACACAACTGTTTCTTTAAAAATGTATTCTAGAGATTTAAATAAATATTGTTACGTTTTCTACATTTAGTTCTTGGCACAAACATTTATTCTTAAATTCATAAAAAAGTAACTGTTAATCTCTCCTTTTGTACAAGAGGCAGTGTAGTCATCATGAATTTATGTTAAAAAGTGGAAAAAAGTTGCAATATTGGAAAGTGAATTTGAAATGAAATTTGAGATAGGTCAACCTGAAAATGAACAAGTGTTGGTTAATCATATTGATGCTGCCATCCTTGAACTGTCTGTAAGTTAGAAATTATCCTACGAAGGGCAGGATTTCCATTAATGGATCTTAAACATTTTCTCTTTTAAAATTTTAAATATTTTCGTATTGGGTGTTCTGCTGATTTTTAACAACTCGTTCTTTAGACAATAGTTTACATTTTTAAACTTTTGACATTTTTTATCTTTAAGTCAAGAAAAGTCTTACACTTGCATTCTTAAATTAAGAATTTTAAATACTTGGGTTCACTTTCAAGTACGAAAATTACTGGGCCAAAGTATAAAATACTTGATATTACAATTTGTTTCTGTAAGTGTAGTAGAAGCTCGTTGAAGATTGCTTAGACATCGTTATGTGTTCTTTAAAAGCAAGTGCTCAAACGCTCACCGAAGACTGCAATATGTGAAAAAGGATAAGATGCTCTACAAAAAATGGTGGCAGTCGGCCGAATTGCTATTTTAACTCTATTTCTAAAGCCATGGCCTAACTCAGTGAAACATTTTTCTAAAATATATTCAATCGATGTGTACACACTCCTTGTACTTATCAAGCTAACTAAATCAATTAATTTTGCCAATGACTCCCTTATCACTTGTAATCTTGGCAAAGGGACTGTCGAACTAAAAAACAAAAAACTGTGCGAATGAAATCCATTAAGAGTTACTTATGGCTGCGATTACAACCGATTAATCTTCTAATGAGAAAGTGCAGAGAACTCTGCATAGATTAAGGACAATGATTTTCAACTTCCACACAAAGTAGCATACTCAGCTATAATTAGATTCCATTAGCATAAAACTCCACCATTGACTACAGCTGCCAGGCAACCATAAATGAATATGATGTAAAAGGTCAGTCGTTAGACCCGGCAGCCGGCCACCATTAATCGATGTAATTTCAAAACAGAGTTCTGAGAGTGAATGATTTATTTCAATGGGCCAACTAGACTAAGCATTAATTGGAGGGAGAATTGAAGACCTTCAACAAAGTGAGGATGATTAGTTGATTGCATATGTATGCAAATGAGTTATACCTACGCCTGACAAGTCCTTTGCAAAACCCTGTCAGTAGGGGTGGACCACATTCGAAAATTTGAAACATCCGACCATAAGACTTAAGCTGTTTTCAATCGGAGTGTGGGTGCTGAACTAGACTAAAGCTTAAAATACCAGTGAACGAAGCGAGCAGCAAGGCATCATAATTGCAGGCCGGATATTGCCAAACACCGGAGGTCCAGGACCAACGACTATCCACAGAATTGGTGCATTTATCTACAAGCTGCATTGTTGGCACAGAATTTCCTAAGTATTCGATCCTATATAAATCTTAGAATATCCTGTGCCGGAGTTGATGTGCATAGGGTGACCACTTATATGGTGGAATCTCATTTGGGGATTGCTGTGTTCGGCCGATTTTAGTTTAAGAGTTTTTTTTAAGTATTTATAAAAAATTTATTCACATGCTTAATAACTTGAAATAATAATAATTTTTCAATATCTAACAGAAATGCAAGTCATGCTATTAATCAGAGAAAAATTAGCTAATACGGTATTTTGAACTTTTGCTAAAAGAGATTTTGTAACCCTATTTTTTTTTTATTCATTGATAATATCTATCTATTTATTAATTTGTTATTATTTGTTCTCTCTTTTTAAATTGCGATTTCTTTTTAATAAATGTATAATGTTGTAAATAGCTTAATAAATAAATTAAATTCAAATTCTTAAATTAATTTTACTTTGTAAACGATATTCAAATAAATAAATTAATAAAAAATTATTTATTTTTTTATTATCTTCATTAATTTATTTTATTTTCTTTTATTTAACTGTTAATTTATTTATTTATAAGAAAATCACAGAAGGTTTTAAAATATGGAGAAAATATCTAAATTTTGTGCTTGGAAATATTTTCTAAAATAAACATATGCCCTAGTGGAAACTTCGGCTACATTTGCAAGTTTTTAACACATTTCTGAAACATCACCCAGAGTTTAAATAAGGCAGCTGCCTGGAAATATAAAAAACGAGCAATCTGAAGGAGAAACATTTTTTGGCCTCGAAGATTGATAGAGAACAAGTACTACTATCTAAAAAAACATACTAAAAAGTTTATAATTATTTTAGCATGTATTGTTATAAATTATCTAGAATGCTCAGATGATAAAGATGATACCCAGAGTGATGCACCCTGTAGAAGGACAGGACAAGTCCTGTCATCGACATAAACATAATAAACATCAAAATTGACATTAGATGTCAAATAGGATTAGGCGCGCGAATTTTATTTTATTTTTTTCATTGTAATTTTCCATTATTCAGTGTTTAATAAAACCTTTTGTTACTAAGACTACAAAACAGAGCATGCAATGCTTTATTGCGAACGAACCTAAAGATTAAGTAAAAACCTCCGGAGTTCACACTCAAATGACAGTTGTCCTCTACTACTAATAAATAATGAACAAAAAGAGTAGCAATAAAAACAAAAGACCGGAAGAGGATAAACGAACACCGCCTCGACTGGTTGAAGGACTCTGTGCAGTGTGGATTAGAATTTAAAGGCACCCCGCACTCAAGGAAATTTTATCTTTTGGCGTAGGAAAAAAAAAACACTTCTTATTTAATAGACATCTTTCGCTAACAAAATTGCCTCTAAAAACCATCCTGTCATGTACTTTGCTAAAACACATTTTTCATTTATTCCCATGTCCCTGAGGTTAAATGTCGTAAGTCAGCTTTTACACATGATTCCAGAGCTTACTCTCGAAACTTCGTTAAACATCTTTTACGCCATTAGTTGCCATAAAAATGATTGAGGCATTACGTTGCCGCTCCGTCAAAATAATATTCTTATTTCTTTTTATTTTCAAAAACAAAATATGTCGCATAATAAACGTCTCCAGCAGTCTTGTAAGCCTTAAAAGCCCGTCATTCAACCTCGTATGTTTAGATTCAATAAAGGAACATTTTTTGGAGAATTTTCCACCACGGTCATGGCATAAAATATGTGCCACGCACAGACAGATGTGGAATGGTCGTAAAATTTACAAACGCTGGCAGTCCTTTCAGCATTCAATATGTTTACCCGGGGGCGGTTGAGAAATATCCACATAAAAAACGAGGCTATAACCAGTTCGCTGAACGACTGGACTGGTGCTAATAAAAAGATAGGTACCTCTACTAGTCATTTGGGGCTTTCCTCTGCCAGTAAGGTGTTATTGCCGTCGATTTGGCATATCACTCTGTGAGTTGGCCAAAATTTAATAATACTTTGGCTTTAAATAATTGATGAGGATCATGTCCGAAACTTAATCTTACATAGGAACTTTAAATTTAAATATTTATAACATTCAATAAACAGCTTCAATTGAATTTTACTTAACATCCGCATTTAAACAAAAATCCCTAGGTGCCTTGGCTTTAATATTTATAGACATCTTTCCATTCAAATCGACTCGAGTGTCATCTATATGACTAGATGAATACGAAATGCATCGAATAATAATAATATCGATCCGGATATCCTTCGCGTAAAATGCCATTTTTATTTTTCTAAGAGGATGGAAAAAAAATCAGTTTAACCTTTGGAACTTTCGTGCAGGAAAAATGATTCGAAATCGGAATAGCCATCTGTCGATTGCCCTGTGCAAATAAATCATATAAGAACTTTTAATGTTATTTTTATCACCGTAGGATTTGGCGAAATTTATTAGTACAGTCGGTAACGTTTTTATCACCTGCGATATCGGTTTCGGTTGTCCCAATCGCCAACACAATAAAGAAACAGCAGTAAACGGCGCGGCGGCGGGCATTTTATTTTCTGTATTGCCCGCAATTTGTGTAATTTGCAGGTATCCTCGGATGAATATTAAGTTGACAGTTTATTTCATTTTTATCGCCAGCTGTAATGTTTTATGACCAATGGCGAATGTCAATCATCTTAATGGCGGCGATTTAAATCATAAATTCAATTTAATTGGAGGCAGGTTAATGTTCACTTTTGCCGGTAATTTGTTGAATAATTTCCTAATTGGAATCACAATTGCGTGGTGGTGGCGATTAAAATCATTTTAGAGTGCTAAAATGCGCGGCCTATTAGCGCGAGGATATTAGAATTTCAATTTGCAATTCGGAATGAAAGTAGGTCGGAGAGAAGGCTTACCGGTTACTCGCTTTTAAGCTGAAAGAGCATGAAATATGACTTTGATATACACTGGTCGGCAAAAGTATTTTGACAAAATCATTCATCTAGGTTTGTTGGCCGAAAAATACTCCCTTTGTTTGAATTTGAAAATTGTAATAAATTTTTTGTGTCAAGTCCATTTCAAATGAAATATGTAGAAAACGGCAGAGTACATTTTGAAAGTACATTTTCAGTTTTTCTGTTAAGAAAATAAGGACAGAGTTTAATATATCGAAGCAAATTTGAAATTTTTAAATCAATAAGCACAAAAGAACAGTATCTATGCAAAATTTACCCAGCACGAATAGAAAATGAAAAAGTTATGGGTATACTGGAGAAGATAGAGATAAAAAGTTTCTTAAAAGTCTCGAGTTTGAATTGAACAAATTATCCAAAAACCACTCGTCTTGCTAAATCTGATTTTGGTACATGTTCTGTCATGGAAATAAAAACAAACTTTCTATAATTCGCCCAAAGATAATAAAAATAAATCAATAGGCTTCTGGATCCGAGTCTTTTGGATGGACAAGAGTTTTTTTTTTAATGGATAAGAAGATTCGGATGCCAAAAACAACTCGTCAAAAATACGCACCAGTCGTTTAGCTTCAGACTTTTCCTTTGGGACTCGGCATTATTTCACATTGACATGATAAAGTGGAATAACGCCGAACCTTGCTTTTCAATTTGCAGAAATTTTAACTACTAGATAACGGTTCGCGCGAATTTTGAACAATTATTTTCTAAAATTTTAAATGTTCAAATAAATAGTACCTACGAGAATTTTGAGAAAATTTTAGTTCAAATTTAATTTTGCATAGGTAAGCAAATAGAACGTGAAATTTTAGAAAATAATAGCTCAAAATTCACGCGAAATGTTACCTATCTACATTGAAAGGAAAAAGAACTGTTTCACTGATACAGTACGGAGACTTGACTATTTTTGAAATAAAAAAAAAAATATGACGTTCCAGCAGAAATTCTGCAAACAATCATCGAAAATGTTCCAGTACTATTACAGACACTATATTTCTAATTAAATAATATTATTGTGTTCCTCTTTAAATTTTCGTTTCCTTTATTTTAAGCAATTATGCCAATGCTAAAAGTTTACTTTATTCATTTTAAAAAACTTAAATAATAATGTATTTAAAAATAAAAATATTTAAACTGTTCAATTAAAATTAATTAAACACATTTTCTTCCAGGTCTTTATAGAATTAAAAAAAAACTTCTGATTTTGCCAGAATACTTTTGCAGATGAGTGTAGTCGCATGAAATGTTGGGCTTATATGTCATACCTGACTCGAAAGCATTTTGTAACTTTTTCCAAATTTTCCCCTTTTTCAAATAAAACATTTAAATTTTTTGACAAGTTCACCTTGGTCCCGAATTGAATTTTTTCATCAAAACGAAAATTAACTATTTTACTTGATGCTTTGCGGCGGTCGCGGGCGCACATCTAAACCACTGCGTATATTTTTCTCTGTTGGAGTGATAACAATATTTACGGTGTACATCGAAATGTATTCAACGGGGATGTGCTTTTCTAAAAAAGTGAGGTTATCGTCCTAGAGAAACACTATTCCCAAAAGAGCCACCTCGAAATGCTATTTTATTTCGCAATTTCATTTTTCAAGGCGAGGATTTAAAAAATGGATTTATTTGGTATAGAAAGATCCAAGTCTTCAATACGCAATGAACGAAATTTCCGGGCATGTCCAGTTAACACAAAAACAATAAACGATACAAAAAAAAAAAAAAACGGACCTAGACTTTTCCTTAGGAGAACCTCGAAATGAATACTTTCAAGTGAATACCCAAATTCCTGCAGTCCTTATTAAAATACTGAGGACTCTTCGAAGTGGTCTGCGATTTTCATCTCTAAAGTGCTTCACATTTTCAGACTCCCAGACTTTTCATGTAAATTCATCAAAGTAAAGTTTGCTTAACATTTTCAGAGACTATCAAAAAATGTTAATTCTGTTTTCCCTTCAATAAATCGTTCTCATATACACAGGAGCAGGACGAAATAAAGGATGAGTAACAAACGGAAGCACAAAAATATGTTTTTTTTAAAACGAATAACTCACCCAACAACAGGAGCATGAGATCCGATACAGCTAAGCTAAATAGATAGTAATTCGTTGCCGTATGCATGGTGGAATGACGAACAATAACCACACAAACGAGCACATTGCCGAGGACGCCAGTTATGAAGATTCCGCCAAATATGATTGTGACCTAGAAAAGAATATAGAGGAAAACAAAAATTGAGTACATCACAATGTAAGGCGAACAGTAGGGATGGTCTTTCTCCCCATCTGTGTAGTGTATATCCTGTATGTGGATGCGAAAATTCAAAAACATGACAAAAAACGGAAACAGGATGTAATCTATTGCAAATGTGCGCCAATGGAAAACTCAATGTACTTGGCTAAAAGGAATATATTTTCATGTTGGTCCTTGTTTGTTTCCCATTCATTTATTCACTACAAGTGCCCACTGTTCTACGTAGATAGTTGCATTGTTGGATAATGATTGAAATTCCATTTCTATTGTGCTGCGACATCTAGTCACTGCTTTCAAGGACAACAACTACGACGAAGATGACGAATATTGTTCCTGTCACGGTTTCGTGAGTCTCGCAACACAAAACCCTTTTTCATTTCCATTACGCTTGAGTTGTGTTTGCTGTTGTAGTTACGAGTATTGTTTTTATTTGTTGTTGGTTAATTCATGGGTAAGAGTATAAAATGAGGCTTTTCCTGCCGCCACCATTACCACAATGCATCACCGGAAGAAAGTGGTTCTCTACGTCTTCGTAGTTCTCGTGATTTTCTTTGGTTTACTTTTTTGGCTTATGAAAAGGATTCACATTGCTGTGGAGAAGACGACATGGAAGGAACGGCGATTCGACTAATCTGTGAAATTGCCAAGAACTGTGTCATCTTTTACAAAAAGCAAACCACCAAACAACTGGCGGACTTGATGGGGTATCCTGATGAGGGCACTTAGTGGCTCGCTTTTGTATTCAGTGTAGCTTTTAAATCTTTTAGATTTAGATTTTAACTTAAAATGCAGCGGGAGTGCTTTTTAAGACTTGAGATCAGTTGCAGCTGGTTGCCAGGTATAGTCGGATTGCGGTTTATTGTAAAGTGGAAAGCGGATTACGGATCTCAGTGTCGGTAGTCCTTTGTTGGAAAAGAAATCAGCAGTCCAGCAGGTACAGGACACATTATCTTTGTTTATTTCAAATAGGTAGAAATGCATTTTCAGCTTCCCTAACTATGGAAGGAAAGCGGCACACCGTCAAATGACATTTCTTGCCCTTGGCATGCAATGTTTTCCATTTTGTTATTTTATCTGCTTGATCGATATTCCAATTAATTGGAAGGAATATCATATCTCGAATATCTACTGTCGGGAATTAGTTATACGTTTAATTCCCAGAAGGATAATCTTAACATGCTGTCACCCAATTATAAATCTGTCCTCCCGACAACAAAAACAATAAAAACAAAATCGAGTAGATACAAGATTCCGGAAAGATTAATTTTATCTCATTAGCCGCCACCTCATAAACAAATCCCATTTTGTGTGTGGGACTAATCAGCAAAATATTTAGTAAAAGATAAGCTGGCCTCTGGAAATGTCTACGCAACAGATAGCTCTGTGTGTACTGCGTTTAGATACGACCTCATTCACTCTCCTTTGGTGTGGATAGTGATATGGAATTTATTTCAGCTAAGATGGCGATGTAAATATTTTCGTACAGTCTTTATATTTAAGGCATGGTGCGATTTTGTGTTTTGTATTTGTTATTACGATTTTCTTAATGTGCCTACGATAGGGGGGTGTATACAACACATTACAAAGCAGATGTTTAAGCAGATGCCCAAATTCTTAACTTTCTCCATTGTATTGTAAAACAGGACTTCCGCGATACAAGACAGGAAAATAACTTATGTCAAGTTTGGTTTTAAAGATATTTCTTTAGAGTTTAATTAAAGTTTATTGTCGTCGGAGCTGGGAGTTATGTCTTTAAGGTCACTGTTAAGAGTCCCATCGTCGATCATTGCAATTTAGCGAATTCGTGCATCGTTGGCATACATAATCTCACGTTGAAAACAAAAGCGGCACAAAACCAAAAAGCTCATTTTCGAATATGGCCGATAAAATTTTGGAATTACTTCTGTCCACGTGGAAAAGTATAAAAACGCTATTTGATAATTTTGTGGTCTGTACCATTCAACTTTAATGCGGTATGTAGCGCTTCGGTGGTTGAATAAAAAGTGTCAAACTTACATATTAAAAATAAATCGACATAATTCGCGCTGACTCCACCACCAGTTCGCAGACTATATAATTTGTACTTTGTAGGCTTCGCATTAAACTTCCAGAAATATTGGAAGTAGACGGGAAGGCAAAGAGAGTCGACTGGAAAGTAATTGCTGGAGTCCAGCGCGAGTTATCTGAACTAAACGACTTCAATGGTCGATAGCTATAAAACAAAAGTATAAAAAGTTATGTTACTAGGCCAAAATAAAGTATCACTTTATTTTTGTATTATTGAATTTTGAGATTTAAAAAAAAACATTATGGATATTTAAGAAAAAAAGGACCTTTTGATAAAGTTTGGTATAGTGTCAGTTTTTTGTTTAATATTGTTTCTTATTTCTAATGGAGCCGTAAAATTATACGGTAAAAAGGCTAAAACTTAAAAAATAAACAAAAAGTATTTTTTTTTATAAATTATCTTTTATTGACAGTGAAATCACAAAAACTTGAACTAAAGTGAACTAAACTTAAAAAAAAACGTTAAAAATAAACCGGCACTAAACAAAACAAGATATTTAGGAATTTACTTATCTGAATAAAATAACTATAAGAAAACTGCGTTCACCGCCAACAGCGAGTGGGATTAAGAAGAACCTTGTACCAAACTATAAAGTCGAGATACACAGCAAAATGTATCAGTAGTTTGTATTTCCTAAATATGACTGTGAACTGTTTTAATGGGTGTAGTGTATTGGTACTCACATGCATCTATATATTTACCTCTCTGAGAATATGCAGAAACGAATCTTTGTTTACTGTCGTCTCCAGCTATGTACCATGCGAGCTTATCATGTGAAGAGAGTCTGAGAGTGAGTCGATACACAACAGCCGAGGAGTAAAGACGTGGTGCATAAGCTAGCGAGCCGATATAGAGAACACAACATTTTGGCGACGAGGTAAATAATAATTAAGAATTCGGAGAATTGCATATTTATCAGTGCAAGATGGGAAATATTATTTTGGAGTGAATTGTGTGCGTGCCACTGTGATTTGTATAACGGACGTTTTTGCTGTAAATTATTTCTATTTTGATTGTTTGTCTATTTTGGAGTGAATATTTTAATAAATTGTGTGTGTGCCACTGTGATTTGTATAACGGACGTTTTGCTTTGAGTTGTTGATCGTTTGTTTCATTGTTTCAGGCATTTAATTGCGAAGGTAGCATTTGATTGCGGAAGGGGCATTTAATTGCGAAGAAGGTAACTGGTAATCGAGCATTAAATTGCGGAAAAAATTATTATTATATCATGATTTCAGGCATTCAATTGCGAAGAAGGCATTCAATTGCGGAAAAGCATTTAATTGCGAACTCAAGGCATTATATTGCGAACATTTACCTTCAGGTAATAAATTAGGATATTAGATATGACTCAGCAGTACACTCTTGAAAAATTTGATTGCGATGGGGAAGGAAGTTCAGTGGCAATCAGATGGGAAAGATGGAAGAGGGGATTGTACATTTATTTTGAGGCTGCAAGTATCAAGTCTGATCTTAAAAAGAGAGCTAGTCTATTACATTTCGGAGGTCCAGAGTTGCAAGAAATTTTTTACAACCTTGCTGATGCGAATGTAGAATCCAATGGAGAAAATAGCGGGAGAGTTTTTGATATAGCTATAGAAAAGCTGGATGAATATTTTGCTCCGAGGCAATGTCTCGCGTTCGAACGCCATACATTTAGAAGTTTAAAACAAGAACCGAATGAAAAATTTCAGAAATTTTTAGTTCGTCTGAGGCAGCAAGCAGAGAAGTGTAATTTTTCGGACATTAATGAAAGTCTTATCAGTCAGGTGACAGAAAAATGTTCATCAGTTGCTTTACGAAAGAAAATTTTAAAAACTGGTGACGCTATGACACTGAATGATATAAAAGCCGAAGCAAATATCCTTGAAGCTGTTGAGCGGCAGCTAGATGATTTCGGAACTAAAACAGAAATACAGACTGTAAACAAAATTAGTAATGGGTTCTATAAGGGTAATAGGAAAGGATGTTCAAGATGCGGAAGCGTGAGACACTTTGGGCGAGACAAAGATTGTCCCGCAAGAAATAAATAAAGTGCACGACTGGATCGCACGAAACTTTCTCGTTCATATCATCAGTTTTGTTGGTTTATTTTTCTTTTGTTATTGTTTATAGGCTATAAAACCAAATTTTTCAAATTGGTGATGCTGGTAGGTGGCTATGACTCGAAGTAGGGTTTGTGATGTAAGAATTCAGAGATTTGTTTTTGAATTTGCACGTGTTTCTGATCGTGTAGACTCCAATTGGTTGGAATTATTTTAAGGTTCATGATTAATATGGTTGAAAAAGAAGAAGTGGGAAATATTTGCTAAAAAGGAGTTTCGAGTAGTTGTGATTACATTTTAGCTGGTAGTGCGGGAATGTTTATAAGATGGCATTATTTGCATTTCTCTAAGAAAAACTAATTACAGGGTTTTATTAAGAATACTTATGCTATCGTAAAAAAACATTTTAGTCAAAATCTTTAGAGCTGATTTTGGAAAATAATGCGTACAAAATAGTAACAAATATTTCAAAGTTTAGTTCGAAAAATAATTTGGCTCAGCTATATAGCTTAAAACTGAGTATAGGGTATTGTTCAGGATGTTAGTATTACTTCGTTTTTAAAGTTTTATCCAAATCGAAAATGGCGTTTTCGAGATACGGACAGTTTTCTAAAACCGCGTTTATGATGATTCGATTGGAAAACTAAGTACGCAATACTGTTGAGAACGTCAATTTTACTCCAAGTATGCATTTTGGTCAAAATCGCTTTAGCCGTTTTCATGTAGGTAAAAAAATAAAAAACCAAATTCTCAAAATATGCCTTTTTTTAAAAATCTATTATAGACAAATAAGAGAAAAACTGAGTTCGCTATCATGTTAGGAATGACCATATTACATAAAAAATAAATTTTTGTTGCAATCGTATTGACCGTTTTCGAGATAAGGCCACTTTTCAAAAGTACCGTTATTCGACCTTCTAGCCAAAAACTGGGTATGTAGCCATTTTAAACCCATATATGATAGTGCAAGTACACATTTTGGTTAAAATCGTTAAAGCCGTTTTCAAGTAAACCATAATTAAATAAAGTCTTAAAAAACGACATTTTTCCAAAATAGGCCGTTGAACGATAATTTAGGGAAAAACTGAGTTTGCCATCATGTTGGGAATGACGGTATTACCTTAAATATGAATTTTTGTCGAAATGGTTTTGACCGTTTTTGAGATATGACCAATTTTCAAAATTACCGTTATTCGATTTTTCTGCGAAAAACTAAGTATGCAGCCATCCTAGTTACACCTACTTAAGCCCAAATATCAATTTTGGTTGAAATCGTTAGAGCCGTTTTCGAAAAACTTAAAATTGCTAAATACCGTTAGAACGGCAACACTTAACGTGCAAAAAAAAAAGTGGCCCCGAACTGTAAGCCCACCAACTCCAAATCCGAAGTTTGAAAGAAATCCGTCCAGCCGTTTGCGCTGTAGAGCTCCGGAAGGACGGACAGACGGACAGACGGACAGACGGACAGACGGACAGACGGACAGACGGACAGACGGACAGAATTGCGAGACCCACTTTTTCGAGTTCCTCTATCATCGTAATGTTAGATTTGATTAAAATCTCGAGTTCGATTTTTTGTACGATTACAATACCTTTCTCTTACTACGTAATGCGAGAAAGTTAAAAATGTTTAGGGTGCGGAATAATAGGACACTTTCTAAGACAGTGTAGGACGAAAAATGTAAAAAAGAGAAGGCAAGATACTTTAGATAATGACGAACATAACAATAAACCAAAAAGATTAAAGAGAACAAATAACGTTGAGGAGGTAGACAAGCAGGCAGGACAAAAATATACGGATTATATTTTTAACATTGACTGTGATGCAACAGTTACATGCATAGTTGGAAAGGTGGAAATAGACATGTTAGTAGACTCTGGCTGTAACCAAAATTTGATAACGGACAAAACCTGGGAAATTTTGAAACGGAAGCAAGTAAACGTGACAAAACAGAATAAAAATCCAAATAAAAATTTCTTGGCGTATGGAAGTGAAGAGCCTTTGAAACTTTTGGGGTCTTTTGATACTGACATTGAAATTGCGGGTAAAACCGTAGAAGCGACATTTTATGTAATTGCTAATGGAACACGCGATTTATTGGGAAGGATTACGGCAACATCTTTAGGCATTTTAAAAATCAATGTAGGTATAAACCAAGTCCAAGAGAAAGAGTTTCCGAAGTTTAAAGACGTTTTAGTTGAGATCCCCATAGACGATTCTGTAAAACCAATCTCGCAACCGTATCGCAGAGTTCCTATCCCCTTGGAGGTCAAGATAGGGAAAAAAATCAAAGAACTACTTGAAAAAGACATTATAGAGGAAGTAAAAGAACCCTCCAGCTGGGTTTCACCAATTGTACCCGTGCTCAAGGACAACGGAGAGGTCAGGCTTTGTGTGGACATGCGTCGGGCAAACACAGCAATAAAACGCGAGAATCATCCTTTGCCAACTATGAATGAGCTCTTACCAAAAGTCAGCGACGCAAAAGTTTTTAGTAAACTAGATATAAAGGACGCTTTCCATCATATTGAGTTGCACCCAAATTCGCGACATATCACCACTTTCATCACTTCAAGAGGCCTCTTTAGATATAAACGGATGATGTTTGGTATAACGTGTGCGCCAGAGATTTTTCAAAAACTGCTGGAAAGGATACTTTTGAAATGCGATGGCGTTATGAACTTTATAGACGACATTTTGGTGTATGGGAAAGATGAAAAAGAGCACAAAGACAGACTTAAGAAAGTAAAAGAGGTTTTGCAGGAAAACAATGTGGTTTTATGCGAAGAAAAATGTATTTACGGATTGAGAAAGGTTCAGTTTCTTGGGCACGAATTATCCGAAGATGGCGTGAAACCATTAGAAAAGTATATTTCAGCTGTCAAGAAATTCAGAGAACCAACAACAATTTCAGAACTGCAGAGTTTTCTGGGATTGATTAATTTTGTCGGAAAGTGGATTCCTCATCTGGCAACTTTATCCGAACCGTTGAAGATATTGTTGAGGCAGAAATTTGGGAGGAATGCTGATATCACAGATAACTGGAAGGAAAGTCAACAAACAGCTTTTAATAGCTTAAAGACTGCACTTGTCGACGTTCCTAAATTGGGCTATTATAACCCTCACGACAAGACTTTGGTTATAGCGGACGCTAGCCCAGTTGGGCTTGGGGCAGTTCTTGTACAAATAAACGACAAAGGACCACGGATAATTGCATTTGGTAACAAAACTCTCAGTGACTGCGAACGTCGATACTGTCAGACCGAAAAAGAGGCGTTGGCATTAGTTTGGGCATGTGAACATTTTGATATGTTCCTCTATGGGAAAGAGTTTGACTTGATTACGGACCACAAGCCTCTGGAAGCCATATTTGGACCCAAATCAAAGTCATGCGCTCGTATCGAGCGATGGGTCTTGAGGCTGCAGTCCTACAAGTATAAAGTTAAATATAGGCCAGGCAAAGATAATGTAGCAGACCCATTGTCAAGACTTTGCAAATTGGCAACAAATCCATCGACAGTATATGAAAACTATATTCATAATGTAGTAGAACACTTAAGACCGAAAGCTATTTCACTCAAAGAAATCGGAGAGTGCTCTAAACAAGATTCGGAAATTCAAAAAGTCAAAGAAGGTCTTTACAATGGGGCGTGGGATGAAACAGTCAGACGGTATAAATTTTTCCAAAACGAGTTATGTTTTTATGGGGATATGTTGCTGAGGGGAACGAGGATTGTGATACCGGCAAAACTAAGAGAAGGGGTTCTAAAAGCTGCACACGAGGGTCACCCTGGCATTGTAGCCATGAAGAGCAGATTAAGGACCAAAGTTTGGTGGCCGAAATGTGATAAAGACACTGAAAATCTTTGTAAGTCGTGCAAAGGATGCACGCTAGTCTCTGCACCCAATCCACCTAACCCACTGAAGACCCGTGAACTCCCTACTGAACCCTGGATTGATGTAGCAATCGATTTGATGGGACCGTTGCCAAGCAATGACTATATTTTTGTCATTGTTGACTACTACAGTCGATATAAAGAGGTGAAAATATGTCGAACAATTACAAGTTCCGTAATCATCGTACATTTAAAAGACATATTCAGTCGGTTGGGAAATCCGGTCTCTATTACAGCAGATAATGGGAAGCAGTTTATAAGTGCTGAGTTTAATGAATTTTGTAGCGAGCGAAACATTCGAATTTATCATACAATTCCCTATCATCCCCAACAGAATGGAGAAGTGGAGCGGCAAAACAGGGATATACTTAAGAGACTGAAGATAAGTCAAGCTCAAAAACAGGATTGGAAAGAAGCATTAAGTGAATATATGTCAATGTATAATAGTACTCCTCACACTGTGACAGGTAAAACTCCATCGGAATTGTTTTTCCGTAGACAGTTTCGAGATAAATTGCCTATGGTTAGAGATATAACTTACATCCCAGAAGACGAAGACATGAGAGACAAAGAAAAGGAATGTAAAGAGAAAGGGAAAGAGTATGCTGATAGGAAGAGGCGAGCTCAAAATTGTGATCTTGAAGTTGGCGATAAAGTGTACATTAAAAACATGACCAAAACTAATAAACTAAGTTTAAATTACGAGCCAACTGCACATACAGTGGAGTCGAATAATAATGGAGACATCGAACTTAGGAATGATGAGACAGGAAACAGAATAAGACGAAATGTTGTGCACTTAAAGAAAGTTGAGGGCCAATGGGAGGTTTTGGATGCAGGAGGCAGAGAAGACGGGGATACTGAAAGTAACAGTATGGAAACTTAAGAAGAATATAATTAAGAGAACTAATGAATTAATAATAACTGAATAAGAATAAATAAAGGAACGATGTTTTGTTGATTATTATTAATGACGTATACATATGAATAAAATGATTTATTTGAGTACATATTTCTAAATACTTATTTTAAATTCAAGCTTTAAACAGAAACAAATTAAATAATAACAAGGGAGGGATGTAGTGTATTGGTACTCACATGCATCTATATATTTACCTCTCTGAGAATATGCAGAAACGAATCTTTGTTTACTGTCGTCTCCAGCTATGTACCATGCGAGCTTATCATGTGAAGAGAGTCTGAGAGTGAGTCGATACACAACAGCCGAGGAGTAAAGACGTGGTGCATAAGCTAGCGAGCCGATATAGAGAACACAACAATGGGAATAGCAGACAAATGTTCAAAATTTATATTCAGCTAAATTTAAAAAGGTAAGTGCGTCTTGAAAGCTACACACAATTCAAGTTACTTCTTAAATGAAATAAGCAGCTTAAGTTTACAAGAGTTTCTCTACTTTTCATGAAATAAATGTCCTCTCGAGAAGTTGAATGTAAATCGTTACCGAGAAACAAAACATTTGGTTTTTTACTTTCCATGGTACTTGTGTATAAATGTGCGGTGTAACTTTTAATTTAGCGCGAAAATTACTCCTTCAGAGCGCCGGAGGGCAAATACAAATACAAGCTATATTGGAGCAGATGAATCATTACGCTCCGACTGCCAGTAGGTACTGGTAATTTATTCGACAGTCGACACTTGGTATTTTCTTAATATAAAAGTAATTTTAAGAAGAGGAGAAAAAGCCGCAGGTAAATAAAATTCTAACAGAGTACCCGAATTCGTTTCCGGCTTTTAAAATAAATCTCAGTCGGATTGTAGGTATTTATAAAACAATTGTAGCAATCGACTTAGCTCCTTATTTATGCATCTAAATAAATCGTTGGAATTTTGATCAATTACTGACTACATCGTTGTAAATATTTAGCGGGAATGAGGTCAGTTTAAAACAGCAAGGACTGATTGAGATACACCCCTTATACGTGATATTAATAGTTCGGATTTACCTTTATAAATTTTTCTAATCTGTACAGAGACTTTTTTACGAAGAAGTAGTTTAGATGAGTGGGTTATATTAAAAACCTTCTTTGAAACAATTTTAAGGCTTTGCTGAGGGGGCTTGCCAGGCAATAAAGTCAATAAATTCACAATACCTCATTAAACATGACAGTTCACTTTATGGAAAGTAAATTTCCCGATGCAAATTTATTTTATAACCCCCTCCATTACAATCCGTAGTTCGATTGAATCGCCTTTCGTCCACCGCAATGGTTCATCAATTCTGCATCAGTTTACTGCTTGTGCATTTAATATGCAATCAGCAAATAAATACGCATGCAATTTTAATTGAATGAGAGTGATCAAAATTGAAACTCATAAAAATGTGGATAAGTGGCAATATTTACAATTTTAATTTAAAATTTATAGCTATCCAGTTTATTGGAAGAGATATTAATTTTATGAGTTGGCAAATGAATTCTCACATAGATTGGTACTTGTCTTATTTAATTAGGGTTGAAAGTAATACCATCCAATGCCATGAGAGGATTGACATATTAAAAGGATAATATTGATGCAATAAGTTTAATTGGTGGAATAACTTAAAGGCATATGATTAATATTAATAATAATTTGTACGTACTTGATGTTTTTTAATATAAACTGAAAATAAATTCTGAAGTGATGGAAATAGTCGAGTGATACCCTAGGGTAGATTTATTTTTAATTCAATTCAATTAAAATCACTAATTTCTAAAGAAACACTTATTATTCAACTTTTGTTTGTATTGACTACATAACACACAGAGTTTCTCAACCTTTACATCTTAGAAAAATTCTGATTGGTATGTATGTATTCAGGACAGAAGTTTGAGTCCCCTAAAAAAACGGAATCTGTTTTCCAGAATAGATCCCAAAAAAATCAATAATAATCAAGTTATTTTTCTTACACTGGTCTAATAATAAATTAAAGAACTTCACAACATCCGTCTGTGAGCCATGTATTTGTATATGTATACTCCATAAAAATAATGTTCGTATTTATTTATTACTATCTCCTTCTAAACTATTGAAATTAAGACATTGCAGATTTACAGTACTTAAGTTTAGCGTAACCAATACATTTTCTTTTCAAAGTTGATAAATTTGTTTCGTTCTTTGTGTCACTCGGAAGGTCGTTAAATAGTTTAAATTCTTTTATATAAAAATATCAACAAATTCTGTGGATATACATTTAACATCTTTGGTAATCTAAAATCATTATTATTTTTATTCGAATTGTAACGATACATCATAGCGCATGTTGCTTAAAGCCATAGACAAATTGGGAGTGACAACAAAAATGACTAAATACATTCTGGACGGTTTGAAAAACAACTGTTGCCGCAACTCGAAAATATAATTTTTTTATATATGCATAATCCCAATACTTAATAAATTATAGAATTGTTATCACTTAAAAATCTCATGAACAGCTCAGGATTTCCAAATTTAACAACAACAAATACATTTTGGGGATAAAGACATTTTAGGATTTTGCTTTTTCGACATTAAACAATTATTTTGGGCTATGTGTCATTCCATGCTCTGGATGTATGTCGATGTGGCGGTTTTGAGGTGTTGTGACATTTATTAATGTAGGCGCTTGGTTTTTGGCCACTAAGACCTAAGCTAAAATATTTCTGCCTATCACCATCTAAAAATAACCATGCCATACGATTTGTATTAATTTTCTTTCTTCAACTATTTAAGTACTAAATGTCACTTGGCCTTGCTCTTTTCGTTACATGGGCAGAGGCGACTGACTTAATCTCCATTGATGGGGAGAATTTTCTTGGTGTTGATTTGATGAAATGATGATGATGATGATCCTTCCCCTTTCAGAGCCAGCCGACTGCGATGAAATAAAAAACAAATGTAGCTCCTTTATGCCCTTTGTTGAGAAATTAATACGAATCGGGTTGGTATTAACGTGATGCGTTAACAAATGCAAATCGACATCAAAACAAACAACTTTATCATGTGTAGAGATAGAGAAGCGATAGCTGTTCCTTAAAAATGATAAAGGGATTTTGAAGCCCATTCATACTAGGGTCCATGAAACTAAGTGTTGTATTAATGCCGAATGTTTAAATTTTAATCAATATCTAATATTAATCCAATTGTAACATTATTTGTAAAAAAGATTACAATGGTGCAGAAATGGGCCGACGTCACGAATAGTATCAGTTCTGCACAAAGCACTAACCATATGCAAAGGTTCAGAATAAAAAGTAAGGACAATACTCCTTGGTAGGAAGGTCACAGCATATACTTTTCATCCCTAAGGTAACAGTTAACAGTGTGAGTTCTATTTTAAATTTTTGAATTTTCACAGGGACTCCCATGAAACATGTTTACTACCAGGAATTTTGCGTTTTTTTCGACCATTTTTAAATATCTTGTCCGCAATAAATAAACAAAATTCGGTATTGAACGCTTCGAAACTTCGTCGTTTCAAGTAGCCAGTTACTTATGAATTTTGAGATGCTTACCCAAATCAGTATAAACTTGTTTTTCCACCAACCAGTTGCTTCATCCAGGCGAAGGATGAAAATTCTTTTTAAGAGAGTCATTTATTGTTTAACATTTTTTCCAAACGACTTTTGTCGAAAGCTATCAGCTTTATTTGAAAAATCATTGGGGATGCTTCATTTTTCTGTAACTGCGTTGATAAACGTCAAAATCTTCTCCACAACTACCCAAAAGACATGAATTTTCCATCAGTTACACATCAAATTATCGATAGCTTTTCGAAATCTTAATCTTAAGGGGTGGATCTCCTTTATATGTATGTTCCTTGGAAAAGTGTTCATTTTCTGGAGTTCCATTCAGACGACCCATATTCTATTGACAAAACTCTACACTATACGTGCATTATAAACGAAAACACGCAGCGCCAAAAACAAATCACTTTTTGCTGCAGAGATTAATACGCCTTATTGACTCGTATAAGTTAGACCCAGTAAAACAATTGGGAAGGCATTTTTTTTTGTTGTTGTATAATTTCAGCAATATTTTTAACAATGCAGATGAAAGATAAACGCCTGTTGACACAAAACCCAACAAACAAGATAACCGCTTCCCTTGTCGTCGCGTCGGTCGGTCGCCTTGCTGATTTATCTACTGCGTGTATTTGGTACCATTGAATATACCTCTCTGTGCAGAGGGATCTGCAATTTGTTTTGGGATTAGATAGAGGGGCGTAAATATGTTCACACGGCCCCTCGATTTATTGCATTTCGGAGGCCAAACGGTGGAGTGATGCTGGCTGGGCTTGTGTGCGCCAGTAGTCCCAGTCTAACTAACTTTTATGCCTTTATGATATTTATCGAAGTGTGTATGTTTGAACAGGAATTTATGGCATTTATGTAGTAGCGGCTCACGTGTGCATGTGATGCCACTAATTGGATAATTAATCTGGCTTAAATTTATTTTTTTTTGCCAGAAAAGCGGTTTACGATAATCTGATGCAGGGGAATGATTAGAAATGTCATTGTGTATTTTAAATGTTTGCATTATATTGCGAAATGAAAACAAGTTTTTTGTAACTCTGACGCAGTGACTCATGGCGTTGATGATTTTCTAAATGCGTTCCGACTAAATTGTGTAATTATGAGGGCACACATGCGTTGAACTTAAATTTTATTTTCAGGTTTGGTGCTGGTGAAAGCACGAATTTATTTGGCTTCATATAAGCTACAGAACTTAAGCTTAACAAGGTTTTAAGTTAACAATGGTGAAAGAGATACAACTTAAGGCGGGGAGCGCTTCGGTTGAAATCGAAAACGACACGATTTACACCTTCCGTATAATGAACAGAAGATTGATTCCTCAGAAAAGTATGACAAGGAATGAGTCGGTAGACAGGAAGAACAGTAGCAACTCAAATACAAAGGTTGTTGTTAAAGAAAGTGGAAACCTGCGATCGACGGAAATCAGAGCCACAAGCGTCCCTGTGTCCCTTGATCTAAGGTAACTGCGGTCTCAACAGAGTCATCTAGTCGAAGGATAGTTTTGGGAAATTTGTAAATTTTCTTTTGCTTTTTTGGACCACTTAAACTTAATGATTAGACTCAATCCTGGTCTTAAAATGTTGCTTTAGAATTTTAAAGTTAGTTTATCAAAAAAGTAGGCATTACTATGAACACGATAATATTTTGCACTCCGCGAACTCACCAAGCGTTCTTGGTAGTCAGATACGAACTTCGATCTTGGCTCAATACGCCTGACTCACTTGACAGTCCTATACTTATACCACCATACCTTCTAACAAGAGGAATGTCCCTGCTCAATAAAGGTGTACCTGATTTACAGGGTAACAAAATTATCTTCAGTTTTTCTAGTACGGAAAAATGAGTAAATGTTTTTTTTTTTTCGAGAATTTAAAGATAATTTGTTTATTATTTTTTTAAACCATAAGCAACATGGGCTATGCACTGAAGGAGGGGGCGAACAAAAGTCACGTAGAGTGATGAGGTTGAATAGTGGTTAGAAACTTATTTCGACCATGTTTAAAATAAAGCCGGAAATTCGCTTGGATGAAAAAAGTTCAAATAAAATTAGTTCAAAGCCAATTACAACTCTCTTTGATAAGTGCGCAATATTTCGCCTCAATGTAAATGGACTGACACAAAAATTGACACACCCCTCTCATAGACTTTACTCCCACTCCAAAGCAATATTGCAAAAGCAAAGAACTTATAACTTCGGGAATGACCTTAAATGCATGATAGGTGTAAAAAATACACAAGCAAAAATAACCATAAGCAATAAAGAAGCCCAAGTTATGAACTCCACCAGGATATTTATCGTCTCTACTTTAACTTACATATTTATTACTAGCTAGTGCAGTGGCTAACTGGTTAGTGGTTAGTATATTGAGGGGTCCTTGGTTCAATCTTCGAAAAACACAAACAAACATCTGAGAGTACAAGTGTCATGAAAGAGCTTCTCAAAAAACCTATCGCAGTAGCATAAAATTTAGATTTAATTCATCCCAATAATAAAAAAAATCACACCCAAACGAATGGTTGTAAGAAACTTGTCTTAGGGTCCCTTTTTTATATTTTTCTAAATATACCGGCCGCAAATTCGGGATAATAGTATTGAGTGTTTCTTTTGAGAACTGGGACTCAGTTTTTTTCACACTACCACCCGAATAGGAGTTTTATCAGTAACTTCAGAAAAATATTGTCTTAATTTCACTCCAACAGAGAAAAGGACACATAGTGCTTTTGATACGCTCCCACCAACGGCTTTTACAAAAAGAAATACGTTTCCTTAAAAAAAACGCCTCTAAAAAGTGGGCGTGGTAATAAACGACATAGCCTTCAGCACTTTCGCTTAAAATTTGTTAATTTTTACTTGTAATTTATGGAGTTGTGAGCGTCTGCTAATTTTTACCTGAAACTAGAAATTCTCATTTTGAGGCGCAAGTTTTTCAGACACTTGGAAATCACGCTACAGTTTTATTGGTAATTAAAAAAAAAAAAGGATTTGATTATAAAGTCCTGTTGTAACAATTAAAAATAATCATTATAATGATATTTTTGTTTTACTAGGAAGTTTGAATGACATTTGGGATTCTATTTATTGAGGAGAATTAATTTCTCGCAAGTCAACATTTGATTTAGCAATTTGATACCTCGGCTGAATTATAATAATTAGCCATTTCTATACGCCTTGTAATATTTATTACAAAATAAATAGTACTCTATGTTACAAACAACTATGTGTCAAACTTCTAACACCCTATGAATTGATTGATAACCACCCTCCGCCAGAGAGTAGTAACAAATACCGTTCGTATGGTTTCCACTGAAAAATTTTTGCTGCTTTTCGTGGTGTGATTTTGCAGCCAAAAATGTTCTTTGTCAATTTACAGCTGAATGAAAATTCCCTGTAGCAGCATTTGTGATATAAGGTGGCACTAAAAACAGACACATCCCCATGCGAAGGATTTAAAACTCTAATGGCATTGCCAACAAACAGAACAAGAGTTTCGACTTAGAGAGGTATTTAAAGTGAAACACAATCAGTAAGCTTTTTTTATTTACGAACCCCAAAAAGTGATGTGCAGTTGTCTACACGTCAACTTGACAAAAAAAAGTATTCGTCCCTGTCAATGATTGCGAACTATCTGGCTGGGTCTGAAGGTCAATCAGGCAGATGATTCTTTTTTTCATACGTAGTCTCTCTATAGGGTCTAGCTTTAAACAATATTAGTTTAAAGTTAGACAGGGTGTCTCGCTAGGCTAAACATTTGTGGACATATTTTGTAAAAAAATTAGGATTCTAGCTAGTACAAGGTTTTCAGACATTCTTACCGATCATGTCCTAAAAGATGCGAGGATTCTCTTCCCGATCTCTCAATAAAAGAGTTGCCCCACGAACAAAAGCAGCTGAGTGGACTTTCACCCGCCCTTGATAGAGTCCATGCTACTATGTGATACAGCAGGACGGGCATGATAACGAGTCTTGTAAACATTTGCTTCTCAACAGCCTTCATTGTCCTTATATAAACAGCGATTGCCAATATTTGCACTTGTCAACGAATTTTATGTCCACATCTATGTAAAGACGCATATGAACGCATTCATCGTCAAGACCTCATATGATGATGGCAGAATTGGGGATCCCGACAAAACTGCATCGTTGTGGTTTCAAAAGAGAGGACTTACAGTTTGTGGAATATTCAAACCCTGATTGACGAGCTCACAGCCCCACATCAAACGATTTGGTTCTGGGAATTGACTCAGTGTGCTTTCAAACCGCCTGTATCTAATGCTAGAATATATTTTCCATTGGACCTTTTACTCCGGGAGGGATATTTACGGCTTGTTCCCGCACGTGTTTAGGAAACCATTAGATCGGAGCATGTCCTTGACTGCCTCGCATAAACACACGCTTCAACCATTATATCCCCGAAGGGAATTCGAACTAAACAAGACACGCAATTCATAAATGAGTACAAACACAAATGAAAACCGAGCAAATACAATATAAATGTAATTGCCAATTGTTTGCAAAGGACACAGCTCTTCAGCTGGCATCAACGGATGGCCAATAATTCTCCCTAACTCATTCCAACAACAGGAAGTTCTTCTTTCGATCGTAATTGTAGAACGGATGGGAATTATAAAGAAACTTGTCGGTTATTCTCTTAGCAGTGAAATTAATGGGAAAACTTACGACTGTCGACTGTCTCACCAAAGGATATTTCCCGTTTAACAACTGAAATCATAAAAAATGGTCTGAACGTGACGATTGTTTTGCCATAAAACACAGTGTCATCGGGTTTTTAAGGGCCCTCCCTTTGGGCCAATATCGATTGCCTTTAACATCTAGCCGAAATTAAAATTAAACAATAAATCATTTTTATTACAATACATTCATCACATTATGCGGAGATTACATTGAAAGATGACGACGTATATGTGATAATCATGATGAGAACGTGCGATGATAAGAAAAATTCCTTGAGCCCTTCATAAAGGGCGGCTTTTATTTGGGTTAGTAAAAATAAAATAAAATGTGTAAGCACTTCGTTTGGAGATGTGATAAAAATTTAATGCTCTGCTGTCTTTTGCCCAAGAAACAAGAAAAGCTCTTAACAAAGAGGCTTTAGTGTTGGTTTTGCTATTAAACGTCACTTAGAGTTCATTGAGTGCATAGGTGGCGTCACTCTGATGGCATTGAAAACACACTTCTTGTGTTTATGGATGTCCTTGGCGATGATGGTGCGAATTAACTGAAAACAAACCATCCGAAAGGGTTTGTTGATGAGTTTTGTTTATTGACAGTTTAAGTAGGTTAAAGATGGGGAACAGTGAAACTCACTTTGGGCATTAAAAGTCGAACACAAGCTAGGACAAGTATTTTAAATTTGTTCTGATGTATAACAGTGTAAATGCCATCGTGTTATAATTTTATTTGTCATAAAGATTTGTCAAAACCAAAGAAAAAGAGACGCACAATGGGTTTTCTTTTACTGAATACCCAAGTAAACCATTTACTTTCGTTAATGAACCTAAAAGTTTTAGCAGTGCTGGTACAGCCTTCATCATTTAGGTCATTGGGGAAGTAGTTTTCAAAGTAAGCCTTCCTTAAGTTGGATAGGGCACGACAGCTGCAAAGAAGGTGGGTGACGGACTTATATTCCCTTTCATCTCAAGAGCTTTCTATCAATCGAAGTCTTTAACAATATCTGCCCAGAAAACAATGGCATGAACGACAGTCGAGATCCTGGACCTGTTGAGTCCATGACTTGACAGCGTCTGGTAGCCATAACCACAAGAAGGGAGAACATCAATCCAACCGATTGAACACCAACGTATATAACAATGGTTGCATGAAGACGTCAGTAAAGTTTAACCTGCCCAACCCACCCGTTTATCTAACCTAACCTAGCAATAGACTTGTAACTATGAAAGACTTTTGAGCTAGATTGGCGAAGTCACTTAAACAAACTCGAAACTAATGAATTTTTTACTCAGACACACCGTTTGTTGGGTATCCTTCTGATATTCATTGAAAATAAAATTTTGGCTTCAACGATGTCCCTGAAATTTTTCTGCCTTGTACGCTTTAAAGTCGTGCAAGAATTTTTCGGCTGCAAGGTGTAAACGGGGACCGACGTGGTAAAGAAAATGAAAAAAGACTCTTAATAAGGCCCTGATCATCCCAGCTGCATAAAGCAGATTAACGAATTGTACGAGTGCCGTTTACTTGTAAGGATTTCGTGGAAAACTATACTGTGGCTTGAATATTATACATTATTACAAGGGCAGAGGTAGTCAAACACAAATAAATAGAAGTGGGGCAACTGCTTTACTTTTAAAAGTGGGACATCCCAGTATAGGAAGACCTCCCTTTAGATTGTGCTTCAAGTGAAAGGGAGCCTCAACCAACTCGAAGTGCCCAACTGAAGAAAGGTAGATGAAGGCTGGCTTTATCAATATCCCAATAAGAAAAACCAACACGATGTGTAATTCGTTCAAGATAAACAAAAGCCCTGTTTACAACACTTCTAACGAGATCGTAACTTACATATAGAGTCATCCCATTGAACTATATTTGAATTTGCTAACATTTTGCCAGTGAAAACAATCGGACAGAAGCACACAAAGTGTCCATATGTAGACATGTATTTTACCCCTAATTGAAATTCATGGTATTTCGATGGAAACAATAGCTAAATTTCATTGGTAACCGGGTGGGGTTTTTATTAAAGCCAACTTTCTCTTTAATCTAAACACAACCTACTAAATCGACTCAAAAAACACTCTTCAGTAATAGCCACTCCACGAAAGCGTCTACCATCGAAACGAAATGAGCCCAAAATAAACGATTCAAAACGATGGTAATTTATCGGTAATGGCGCTTTTTGTCAATCCAAATGGATATAAGTGAGTCAAGCATTGCCTCTCTGTTTGATTTTAATTCGCATAAATAAATCCTCGAAATGTGATCACAAGTGTGAATAAAATATTCAAAGCAAATCCATGTCGTGCTACCTTCAAAGTAGCGCGTCTCTAATTGAACTGAATGGATTCGTTAAATTGTTGGGGCAATTATTGTCTTCAATTTTATTTATATCGATAAACATCACTTTGATCAGAATAAAAAATATGCGTGCATTCATGCAAATGCAAATGCTAGTGGCGAAATCACTGTGGCGTATACGTAACATTTTTCGGAGTTTTCAACTTTATGGATGCGGATTTTGTGAAAACATTTATCTGTAAAAATTCGATTGAATTGTCACCGTTCTTGAATATCTTCCACACTTGCTCATATTTAAAATTGAAATATTAAAAACGTTTGGTAGAATAATCGAAACCGGGAAAATTCATCCCAAGGGTTAGTTCAGAGTTCCTAATCAATTTATTTGCTTTTAATTAAATTACTCGATTCCACAACGCTACAAACCCCCCAATGAAATATAATATTAATGGGATTTAAAATTGATGTTGCGTTGCACAGTGGGAGCACTTAATTATATTTCAATGTTACAGGGCTGGTACATGCTTTGCCAATATTTCACGCGATGTTGAATATTAATTCTAAAACATGGAGATGTTTGTATTTTGTGAGTGAGATGGATGAACATTGAAATGATACTTCTCTATTGGTAGGGATATCAAATTACTTAAAATTGTGTGGCCCATAAAACTGAATCTATATTTGGGATATAGTCTGATTATGCATTTGAGGTGATAGATTATTTAAATAGGCTGTTAGGTGTTAAAGGGAATTATGAGGAATTTGCTACACACACACAAAACTGAAATGTAAGACCGAGTGTCCTTATAAAGGAAAGCTATACCTCTCAGAGATTTTGACTTTCCCCAAAAATAGAAATATACACCCTTACCTAGTAATAATTCATTTCAGAATCGATTTGAACGAAACTCTGTGAAAGGTAACACCAGACTTATCACATATCATGGATCTTTACTATTGCAAATCAAATGAAATACCATCAGATTTGTGGACGGATTAAATTTGTGCAAACCCAACTACACTCGTGGTTAGTGAGGAGGCTTGCAGAACTGCCCAAACTCAAACCAGGCATATAGCTGATGCGAAAATTGTAAAGGTATCGGAAAGCCTATTTGAAAGACACGAATTGCAATGGTATTTGCAGTAACGAAAAGGACAGAAGCGGACAAACGTATCAACACGAGTGTCGTGCCGAGATGCAGTGGACGGAATATTACCAGAAGCGTTCTTGGCGCACCTACACGAAGACTATGCGACCGCCCAACTTGTATATATGTACGAAAATGCACTAATATCTGAAATGGTGAATATAATAAATAATTAAAATGATAAAAATTATCATTTTTGGCAAAAATAACGAAAATTTATTTGGTAAATGGCTTTCAGATTTCTATATTTAACTAGATGAACCCCCGCCGGTTTCGCCAGACAAAAAACTTCTTCTTTTCTTGGCATGCCTCTCCAAAATACTGGTACCTAAAATAAAAAATTATATTTCAATCACCCGCTTTAAGTTAACTTTGAAAAACTCAAAATGTAGCAAAACGTTTGTTCGAATGTGTTATCTTTTCGATCCTGAAATAACAATCTAATCGAAAATCACCGAAGAAAATATTATTACAGTGATCCCCGGATAAGTGACCCCCGCTTAATTGCGTTTCTCGTTTAATTTAAATTGAGCTGGCAAAGCATTCCATAAGAAACGCGCATAAATGTTCCCGTTTAAATGTGTCCCGCTTAAATGAGCTACCCGGTTTATTGCGCTACAAAAAGTAAATCTTCTCATTAAACGTTATACGAAATCTCCCGAAAACTTTTTGTGCTTTGAGCTTTAATAAACTCAAAGACACTTTTCAGTTGTCACATCAATTGTCAATACATTATTGCGTAACGAGTAAGAAGGGTAACGAAGAAAGCTCAGAGCTTATTTTCTGTATTTCAAATTTGCAGAAGCAATCTAACCGAACTGTGAAATATGTACTTAGTTCAGTGAAGTAAAAAAGAGCTTTTGTTGTGAGACTGTTAGAATATTGAGTGATTTATTTTTTGTTCTTTTAAAATTCTATTTATTTAAGTATTTCTCAATTTGTTTCTACTATCAATTGATCACCATAACTGCCGACATTTAAACAAAAAATCAAATAAATTGGATGAAAATTACGAGCAACAGAGGGAAGCATATAATTCGTGTAAGCAATAGGTATTTGTTTTCCATAACTGCTGATAGTTGTTTTTATTACGTCTAGCCACGGAAAAAAATATTTTTAAATGTGTTCAGTAACGTGTCCTGCTTTAGGATCAAACAAGTGAGCAATTTAATGTCCTTGCACTGACAAACATGCACGACCCTAATTATTTCATCTTTTAAGCTATTGAGGTGGCTTTCACTTTATTTGAAAGAAATCCTCTTTTCACAACAGCTCATTGTCATCTCTTCTCTATCTTCTCTACATATAATAAAACTGTATAATAAAAAATGGCTGACCACGCATCACGCAGAAACTACTGGACAGATTTTGATGAAACTTGGCTTAGTGATTGCCTATGTTCTGGGTCGGGACTTAGGATACTTTTTATCCCGGAATATAACGTGGTTCTTACAAAATAGTAAAAAAAAAAACGGATATATGTAAGGAAAATTCTGTAATGGCTTATCGGATTGAAAAATAAAAAAAAAGGTGAATTTAGTAAATTTTCTCCTGAATTATTTAAGACATAAAACATCCTCCTGCATTGTCCTGAAGCTGAGCAATGTTCAAAACAATTATTCGAAACATTGCCCACAATTTTCTTTCAGTGGATACCACTGTCAGTAGTCATAGTCATGCAGCAGTGAGTATCGTTCAAGTAGTGTGTGTGTGATTATTATGTGCGCGCTCTAACGTGATCATATGTTTTGCATTTCAACGCGCAGCCGTCTCTTTTCAGCGCATACATTCAGGTTGAACACGTTTTCAGGTGCTGTTCATTGCGAAAAGTTTGGCAACGGGCTGGGGTAGGGTTCGTGTGTCAATATCAAGTTGTTTCATTCGTGTTGCTTCTTTTCGCCGACATTTGAGGGGGGTAAGAGGGAACAAAAAACAGATCTTTGCGTAAATATTTTTTGTGTAGACTTTTCAGTAGGAATTAAAATTATGTTTTTATTGTCTTTGTTTTTGCTTTATATTGCTTTTTGAAAGGTCCGACAGTGAAGCAAGTCGAGCACTGGTCAGCTAGTCGTTACTATAATCATCATAAATCATCAGACATCATCATTACTTAATTATTATCATCATCAATCAGCTCTTTTTTATAGTTTGAACGAAAGTCACCCAAATGAGTCGTTGCCACTAATCTCGAGAACCAATAAACGGATTTTTATGCGGTTTTTATTTTTATGATCTGAATTTCTCACGGAAGGTTTACGCGTATAAAAAGCTCCTCTATCACTCAAGGGAGCTGAGCATTAGAGGTCTAAATCAATTGTTGTTCATTTCAAGCCAAATGCTTATCGGTTTTAGGACCCAAAAATATGGGTATATGGGTTTATTTATTGGTTCCCTCTGTAAAGTCCTCAAGCCGATAGCCAAGCAATGCTTAAAACAAATCACCAAATCTTCGCCAACAACTTTTCCTCAGCAGAGACTACTTTCAATCCAGCTGGCAAAGGAGCTGCCGTTGCCATAGTAGGTATATATGTACTTTTGTACAGTTTACATCAAAAGTTAGACCCTTTTAGCAATATATTAACAAAAAATGCTACATTCATAAACATTGTAGTGATTCTGAAAATGGTTTTAGCGATTTTATCATACAAGGAGATATTTCCATTAAGCTATTCGTCTATTCTTCGTAGCAATAATTTTCTTTGTAAAACCACAATGAGACTCATTTAATTGAGGTAGTAGTTTCAATTGTTCCAATATGAGGTCTTCCAATGGGACGGTGCCAAAACCTACCTGAATGACCGTATTAAAAACAAGAAACTAGATTTCAACGTCAGACGGTAAAAATCAAAGAAATTTACAATCATTTAGAAAGTGAATGGGCCTGGGGTTTATTAAAGAAAAATACCTTTTACAAAAGCAACAAATAAGCACTGTACTCCTTTTGTGTGAAATGGAAAATGCGCTTCAGTTGTCTTCAGTAATACAAATTTGCAATTACATTTCCTGCGGTTCTCTTTGAAACAGTTTAAAGTGCAGGAGTTGCAAATTAACTTGGTCAGACTAGTTTCTCATTTATTCAGTATTTACAGTAAACGAAATTACAAACTCAAGTTGTGTTTTCCAAGAATAATTGCATATATTATAAAGGAAGGAAACTGACAAAAGATCCCAAGTACCACTCTAAGGATTAGACAACGAAACTCCTTTGTGCGACTACATTTGTGGCTCTCATTTGAAGGAAGATAGTTTTGGTTTACTTTTCAAAGACGCTCACTGCAATTATAGGTACTGCCATTAAATGGAATTAAGAAGAATCGGTTGTTTTTATGGGCGCCACACCGGCTCCCTTAGATACGTCCATTAACAAAGATATCAGTGATTTATTGATGTGTGTCATGGCACAGTGTCTACCTGCTTTCAGAGCTCCCAAACACAGAATCCATCCCATTACGTAGCTAAATAAACTTGTGGCGAGTCTGTGGGCAGAAATAATGCAGACTGATGGTTTATTATTTACCATTGGTTTAATCACTTTATGGTAACGCAAATATTTACTGGGCTTCTGCGAAAATAAATGGTATCGCTGAGTACTTCCGGTGAGTTCTTTTTATAAGTAGTAATCCCTTCGAAAATCAAAATGACTGTGGACGGGCGAGGAATGCTCTCAAATTTACTTTGACAAATATTGAATGGGAGATTTAGTTGGACTTGGACAGGATTACCCAACACATATGGCAAACATGTTGCAGTTATATAGAATGACCGCTGTGTTGAATGCCACATTACCTCAGAAACTTATTCGCATCGATCGATTGTATATGGACATCTAAATCGATAGATTATAAGCCACCCTTATGCGATGTTTCATAAAAATTACGAATATTCTACATATTGACAATCGATTCAACTTCTTCGCAACAAACGTCAAATTAGGTTCTAATTTCGCATTTAAAAAAATTATGATGAGTTTTCGCGGCAGTCAAATAAATATCTGTGGAGAAAAAATAGAAAAAAATACGTAGCCTATTCGAAGTGCGCCAATTTTAAGGAGCCGAACTGCCCCAATAAGTGTTCTTCCTCTGAACACAAATGCAGCTCGAAAAGTATCAAAAAGCATTACAACCAAGTGACAATTTGCAGTAAGATATCGAATCGACATTCAATTAAATAACTCTGCTTCCATTTATCCTTTTAGCCAAAACATTGTTCGCATTGGGCACACCTTCAATCGATATTAACGACAGCAACAAAACTTACCAGCAATGATTGCACCAAAGGCAACTGCTGTGGTCCTCGGGCGAACTGCAAAAACTCATCTCTTGTACAATTGAAGTACTTCCCTCGTGGGTCACATCTATTATACTCGTCGTTGTCATCTTTTGCGAACCCCGAACCATAGTCGTCGTATTCCTGTAGGGTCGTCTTGTTACCCAACATCGACGTTAATACCGTCGACTCTAGAGAGAAATTCGAGGCGAACGTCGACGATAGCCACTCCGTGCTGACCACGTCCACAATAGACGCCGTCGTCGTCGTTGCATTTTGAAATATTTCCGTAAAGCTGGTAATATTTGCCGTGAGATTAGTGCCATGCATTAGGGTCGAGTCGATCATTTTCATATGGCAGGAAGCACTTTGTCGAGGAAGCACTTAATCCGTTTTCATTTTGCTTGAAAACCATTCACAATCCACACACTGTATGCATTAATATTTTTCTGCGATAGATAGGTAAAACTCGCAAAGAAACTTTATTTAGACACTTGTTGTGTTGCCGGCAACACGTTCCACTTCCGGTTTGTCTACTGACCAAATTAAATAGAATGCCGACGCCGCGAACTGGATTATCTTTGAATTTACTAACGGAAGCGTTTAACACACCGGCAACCGACCATTTGAACGGATCTATGCAGACAATGATACTGAGATACGATTTCCATGTCATCTGACTTGATGATGAGGCCGCGCTTATCACTGGGGCGATATCGGGTACGAGCTATACAAACGAAATGAGTATCTCTTAGCGGACGGGATGAATTATTGTTGTTCTCTGTGTGGGGGGATGCGAAAAAGGTTCACTTTGACAGAACGGTGAAGAACGCATGTCAGTTTGGGCAAATAGATAGACGGCTGTATAGCGTGCGGTGTCTTCCCGATGAAAGCGCGCAATCTAATCTGCTCTTATCTCTGCCTGCAAAGTAGAAAAGATAAATATTGTTATTTCGTGATTATAGCTATTTGGAGACACACTATAACGGTAGGCAATAGAATTTTTTTTTTGCATTTAAAATTAGGGGTATTGTAAGGCAAGTGCGGGTTGGCCCTATTGGTTGGCAGTGTTTGGAAGTCGCGTAATTGAGCTGTAGGAGACCTGGGTTGAGATGCCCAACTTTATGGTAATAATGTGCACACAAGGGGAATTAAAATGATGCGCTAAGAATAGACTTGATTGCTGTGTCAACACAATTATGCAAACCGAAATAAGAGGATTCATATCTTTGCTGGGCTTTTGATGAGGTACGTGCGCTGGTTGTGTTTTGTTAAGTAGCGCGACTAAATTCCAGGGCCATATGGGAATATGGTACTTTCTTGTGAATTATCATTTCGACCTGTGAAGACTTTCACTTATTTTGTTGTGAAGAAAAATTAGCAAGATGCAAAAAAATGCGAACCATATTTAACTCAAATAAGGAAGCTAGTACTGCCAGGCGTTTGGATATAAAATTTCCCAAACCGAGGTATAAAATTTCCCCTTTTTCTGTGAATCAATAATAATAACATGTTGCAATGATTCAATGCTTGTTGTCCTTAAAACTAACTAAATCCATTTACATTTGTATATCTAAAAATGTTCTCAAAAGTATTTTCCTTTCCAAATACCCTATCTCTAACGATTTCTGATTTAAGCTTGATAATAATAGATTGTTTGAGATAACTACAACTTTGTAAACAAACGTTTCATTACAAAATTCTTAAGGCAAGTTTTTGAGCAGTTGAATTTTCGAGTATTCCCGTGAAACGACATCCACTTCAAGTTACCAAAATAATTACCACTTGCGGCAACTGAGCGATGAGCACAAGGATTTTTGCCACGAATTCCGGAATACAGGGGAGATATTGAAAACGGTAATGCATATTTTTCGACGGTCTCTCAAGGGTTTGTCTGCTTTTTTTATAAATATTGCTCCATCCTCCACTTCAATTCATTTCATGATAAAAAACTTTACTGAAAGGGAAAATTCGCACGATCTTGTAACACTGTGTATATACCGCGGCGCAAAACTAATTAATTTAAGGAATTGAAAGAAAAAAAAATACACTAAAAACTAAATATTAATTGACGCCTGAATCTATGATGCACCTCTCCACGGTAGTATCCGATATTTTACTAGATGTACAATAAAGTAAATACGAATCTTTACTCTAATAAAAAAATGCTAACCACCTACAAAATTATTATCTTAACAAATTTACTGCCCTCACTGAAACCTTAAATTTCCCTTTTCCTACGCAGCATATCAAAAAATACTTGCAGAGATCCAAGGGAATCAAGTTTTTGTTTCCGACAAATTGTAAACACATTCTTTAAGCTTACGTATGTCTTGCCATACTCGTTGTTTAAAAGAATTTTGATAGAAAGTTAAATGAAAACGAAATAATATCTTTGGGGACTTCAGATTGTCATGTTGAGCGTTGAAAAAAAGTCTTGTAAAAACAATATTTCGACTTCTTGTAGCTTCCGTTACTGATATTTCAAGGCACTTTTAATTTGTCATTTTAATTGAATAGTATTAATATGTTGAATTTTTGTACGGATAGAAAAAAAACTGGTTCCTCATACAAACTTGCATCCCCTTCAAGTTTTGATTTCGCAACAAAAAGCAGTCTATGTCCTTCTCCCATTTCTTCTATACCAAAATTCATAAAAATTGATTTAGCAGTTTAAGCGTGAGAAGGTTACATACAAAGTTACTTTCGCATTGATAATATTAGTGTAGTTATGGATATAATTTTTTATAGGTTTTACTTCCATTGTGTGATATTAAAAAAGAAGACCTGGAACCTTAGAAGTGAAGAGCTAAACTATTGTACGATAGGTAAGGTTAAATTAAAATACAAATGTTTTTGTCTGCTGAACAACAATTTTTCTTTCATCGCAATGCAATTCTTAAATTGGCCTATAGAGGTAGTTGTTAAGTGTGCGGGTGCTTTGTGGTAGACCCTGTAATAGGCCCTGTTACTGGAAGATTTCCTCGTGAAGGAAATAGTATGAAAAATAAAAGATAGATTTTAGATTTCGGAAGTCTTTATTCGGAGCTCAAGTCTTACCTCGTGGAGGGTGATATTCAAAAAGAGACAGAGTTTTGGTTGGATGCAAAGAGGAAGTAAATAGGTTGACGTTTAAGACGACAGCCAATAAGAAGCGACCTCTTACATTAAATTTAAAAACGAATGCAAGTTATCGAAATAGCAACGAGTAGGTAGACTTATATGGTTTTCACATGAACATTAAGTTTATTTTAAGATCCTCACTTTAGAATCGGACTTAAGAAAGCGTGTTTTCACTTTGATACAATCATGCTTATGGCTTCAGCACTGAGTTAAAAATTAGTGTTTTTTTTATCAACAAACTGAAGAGACTTTTTGTTTTAGCTACGAAGCATTCTTAACACCTCGACTTGTGCAAATATGAACTGGTGATATATGATGTAAAAAAGTGCTTGATTTTATTCCCATGGCTCGTTGGGGAGTTATTCCCTTCTAAACAGCTGGTTAAAGTATAGGTTGGGCAAATAAAGAGTCACTGCTGCCTTCATGTGCATTACGGCGATAGGAATTAACATGGGAATTGTTTATTTTTGGCGTGTTTTAAAGATGCTTAAGAAAGAACCCATTAAAATCTCATACAAGGTCCTTGAAATATACCTAAAGAGGAAATCTTTCTGAAATGTTTATAAATTGTTCATAAATTGGTTTATTTTTTCAAGGAAAATTATTGTTTGTATCAAACTGTCCTTGAAATACTTTTTTAAATAATGTCTTAACTAGAGCTCCTTGGGAATTCGATTTTAAATAAAATATCCTTGAAGGCCTTCAAAATAATAATCTATGTATATATATAAAAATGGATCTTGGTTTGTTCGGATGCTTAAAACTCGAGAACGGCTCAACCGATTTGAATGATCTTTGTTTTGTTTTGTTTGTCTTACATCAGCGATGGTTTAGAAGAAAAGAAAAGTTGGAAAATTCTCAGGTGGCGTTGTAGGCACACATTACATTTTTCATGGGGAAACGCACTTTGAAAAAAATAAATAAACTGGATAGAAATCGAGTAGTGACACTTCAAATACAGAAAAAAAATGTTTTCAAAATCACAGTTTGTTGATCTTTTGTGATAGAAACACTTTACTGCTAAGTGCGAGAGAATCAACAGGTGGCACTGTGGTCGATCTTCAGAGCCGCTCAACCGATTTCAATGAAACTTTGTGAATGCGCATGGTTGATTCCAACTTGAAAGATAGTATAGTTTTCGGCCCTAATGGAAACAAAGTGCAATCAAAAACAATACAAATAGAAAACCTTGGATTAAAAATAAATAAATAAATATTTTGGCGCGACAGGTCTGTGGGACCCAAGGCCTAGCTTCTCACAACCATTCGTTTTGTGTGGGTTTTCAATTTTTGGGACGAATGGAAGGGATCTAGAGCTTTACGCCGAGTCCAAACGGCTCTTTCATGACAGTTTTACTCTCGGATGTTTGTCAGACGTTCGCGAGAGGTGGCGCAGTGGAAAAAACCTTAAGATGTAATTTGGTTCTTTCGTTAACAAAGCCATTTGCAAAAAATAATCGGGCAGTAATCAAAAAGGGCGCCGTTGCACCAATTGTGGCGGGACTTAATACGAAAGGCACGGGCAGCGCCGTGGGAGTACAGCTAGTAGATATTTTTATAAATTTTTCTTAAATTTACGGAGTTGGAATTTCAAGCGAAAAAGGACAATCATCTCAATATTTCCTACAGAACATCAAAAATCATAATGAAACGTATTGTTTCTGGGAAACTTAACACTCTCAGTATCAGTTTCTTTTCAACTTGCAGATTGATGGTTTTCCAGCTTTTGATTAACAAAATAAAAACCCCATACAATACACAAGTTTAATCTAGAGAGGGATTTTTTTAGAAGGAGGAGAAATGCTTAATACACCATAAGGAGGTTTTTTTGGCGTTGACCATCCACGTGTCTCTGATTCTCTATTACCCAAGGTTTACGTTACTACAACTCCTGTATGGAAATCGAAAAGAACTACCTGTGATATATTTAAGACCACCGAATGAGCTTGCTGGCTTAATATATACGCGACCATTTAGGTACTCAAAAAATCGTCTTCCTCACTTTAGCCGCCTACGGATAAAGCTTCCCATCCCATACATCTGCATCTTAGCGCATCTTAATCCATTCCCATTAAAGGTATTATAAATTTGCTAGATTAGGTACCGCTGTCTGCGAAATTGTACACAAATATTAGCATACGCATAGGTGGAATGAGATACAAATGGAATTAAAACTTTTCTTTATTTCCAAACATGTTACACTTCGCATATCTCTTCCATAGCAGCTGCTGTATCTCTGGCTGGGGAATAATTACTTCGTAGGGTAACCGTATGTGCCTACAAATTTCATAATTTTTTACCAAAGTTAGACGCGTCTTGAGGGCAATAAATGTATTTAATTCAAAACAATGTTCAATTTGAGACCAATTGTGGTTCTGTTAAGCTTTCAGAACAGGACCCTCTTTTGCGTTTTGGGATCGAAGAGGAATTTGCATTAAAATAAAACACTTATCCTAATTTATGTGCTTTCAACGTGGTATAAAGTGTTTTTTTTTTTGTTTGTAAATTGTGTCTAATGCAAATTAATTGAAGAATGGATATATTTGTTATAGCTCTGCATTTTTTTTGCAGAAATTTAATTTTTTTGTGTAAAAGAATTTTTATTTCAGATAATTCTTTTCGATGGGAACGAAATCTTGTGTCGAAGGAGCGAGCATTCCGCTAACGTGTTCTGCTATAAATCACTGAGAATGACAGATTCATCGTTTGGAGAAGGCCGGAAAAAGTCACACTTTGGCGGAAGCATTTAGAGGTTAAAATTCGCCCAGAAACGTCTAAAAATGTGACAGCTGATAGCCCAAAACAACTTCCTGATGCTTTCGAATTTTTTTCTAGTATCGAGTTTATAAGAAAGACTTGCGTGCTTATTATTTTTCACTCTATAAAAGGTGCCGCGCCCAGTATTAAATCCCGGCCATGATTCTGAGAAGTGCTTGGTATTTAATTGATGTATAATTTGATGTTCTGAATTTTATCACCCTTTATGGGGTTTTCAAAGTTTTTGGTTTTGCGGGAAATGCTTCCATCAGTAGCCGCCCAATTCAAAATTTTGAAAAATAAACCAACCAAAGATGCCACTGAATAATGAGCTGAAAGACTTTTCTGTACGGTAAGGGCCACGCCCCTATTTTGCATTCCGAGAACAGTTTGCAAAATTTTTCATGGATCCAATAGGCAAATAATCTGCTTTAAGTTTTAGAATATAGGGTTTTGCATTTTATTCACGTGTGGCACGCCCTGCAACCCTATCCCGCCCACATTCTGATTAGTTTTTAAAGACATAGTAAATAAATCTAGCAGACTTTACAATCGTATCCCCCAAAACTGTTGAGGTGTAACGTCCTTCCTTAGTATACTGCTAGTAACATCCTCAAAGCTACATAGCCTATTTGAGGAACAGTCAACCTGTCAACAAAGTGTCACCATTGAAGCTAAGAACGCCCAAATAGATCACGAGTATCTGCAAAATTCCACGCCGAACAATGACCATAGTGTTGTGCAAATATTTTCTCCTACCCAACGCAGACGAGCGTTATCTTGAAGGCTTGCTTGGTTGTTTGACGTCAGCACTCACCTTGTAGAGTGATTTTTTATTTTTTTTATTTAATGCGAGCTAGAGATTATACCAATTCGGTGCACATCATGATAAGTTTAAAGTCCCTCTCCGCTGTTTGTCGTTTGTAAATATTTAGCAGATCATTTCGGATGAGATTTCACTGCAGAGAATCAAGCTCGTTACTCCGGCGAAACTGGTTCTTCAATTTTGATGTCGTGTTGGTGTAATCCTGTCAAAAGACTCGCAGATAAATTTAATCGCGTGTATGAATTCTTAAAATTCTCTTGTCGTCAAATCGTTGATGTTCCATTTTGTTCCGTCTGTCATTTGTAGTCGACCTTGGACCAAAGCCATGGTGGGATAATTTCATTGTCTACCTTAAGCCGACCGCTGCGCCGCCTAAAGCTATACCCGCCCTCGAGGATATTAAGTTGTCCTCAACATGAAATTCATTTAGTACTATGCACGGTGGACTTGATTCTATTTCCTTGCCGTCCCTTGCATCCGGTCGTTTGTGTGAGCTGGCGGAGGATATTATACGATTTTTAATGCCCTGGATATAATTCCTTTATATCGCCTTCAAAGTGGATGAGCAGCGGTAATGGTAGACAAATTGGAACAAATTGGATAAACAACAATTATTGTGCATTGCTTGAGTGATGTAAAAATTTCAAAAGCAATTCTGAAATACGATTATTTGTCGTTGGAGCAATTTTCTTTGCATCTTCCGCTTTGATGCTCTTCAATGTGATTTACTTAATGAATTATATTCAATTTTATCTGAAATATGGCATGCAAACCAGCGGAAGGATGAGACTTTGTAAATATCGTCTTGAGGAAGGATGAAAGGGTAGGTCAAGGTCGATGTAATTTTTAAGTCGAAAGGAAGAAAGTTCGTTCTGGGAAAAGTGTGAGTATAAATGTTTTTATTCCAGAAAAGGACATGCGCCTATTTGCACATATAATGTTCTCATATTTGTATGTGAATTTTGATTTGTTATAGCATCACAGTAAAGCTACTCACCGAAGCCATATGGTTTTTTAAGACATAATGTTATATGGCTTAGTGGAATAACATCAGTAGAGATTGGAGCCCACAAAAGACATGTACGTGTTGATGTATGAGAACAGAACGAAGAAATTGAAGAATAGACCAACATTTGGCTGTTAAGATGAAGAGAAACCGCTTCGGAAGTAGTTAGGTTATAGATCATTTAACACAACAGATACGGAAGGCTCTAAAATGGACTCGAGGGTGGTAGCTGGCATGTACCGATCAAACCACAACGTCTCAATACATATGGGTAAAACCCAAGTGTATTTCAGTCAAAGCTCTACGTCCTCAATAAATATGTGAAACTTATCAACGTCTCAGGAATTAAAAGCGCGATAGTCCGTGTATTTACAGCCAGTCAAGCAGCTTTAATTTCCCTTAGCTCACCGATTATTGCCTCAAAATCAGTATTGCACTGCTTCAACGCCCTCCAGACTCTCGACTACAGAAACAAAACCAACTCGCCAGAGAAAGCTCAGAAACCCCTGTTTATAGGACCAGAACCTTTCTGTTCTGTCTCTAAATCAGCAATGACTAAATCAGGTATAAACTTGGTAATTCTGCCATTTTAAAAGTTTTATAGGCTACCTCCCAGGTCACTATACAGCGATACAGTCAAACCCGCTTAACTAAAACTCGTTCAATTGAAAAGCTCGGATATCTGAACCACAATTCCTTTAAAACATTATAACTTTTCGTAGAAAATACTCCGCTTAAATGAAACAAATGAAAAGTAAACACACTTGTAATTAACATAAAATTTATAAAAAAAATGGATTAATTTCACTTCAATAACTTACTTAATTTTTATAAATTTATTCATTCTTATTACCAATTCGATCAAAAATTTGTCCGAGGTCCGCTTAAATGATTTTTTTTCAATTATTTATTATTCAGTTTGCTTAACTGAATTCTCCGGTTAATTGAAACTGAAGTAAATGTTTTCTGTCATTTCACTTTAGCGGGTTTGACTGTACCAGCTAAACAAAATGCACATAGCCAACTCCCCGGGGAGCCGACTACTTCTCAAAGAAGACGAAACAGTTGAGCCCCTCATGTGCGAATTTCCAGCTCTAATATCAGATACATTAGGGAAGTAGAAATTCTGCTAGCCTAAGGGCTGTTTTCTGACAATCACTGCACAATAGATCTCTCTTCATCGCAACGCCAGAAGTTAAAAAAAACTAATTATAAAATATCACTCCGTATTTCCGTTGGTAGATAATACAGCTGTCGCCTTATTTATCTTCTGTTTCATATACCTTAAAGTATCTCTTTAAAATAAACACCAAACACACAACGTGAACGCGTGCTACCCATAAACTTTAAAAAAGGTCGCTTTATCGACAGTTGGGCATCTGTTTGTGTGGTGTCATTTTCTCCTTTTTTCAAAAACAAATCATGATAACATTTTATCTATTCTAAAACATTCTTTGCACCAAGTGAACCCTTCTTTATACCGTTTCAAAGGAAGGAAGGAACGGACAAATCCCTGCAAGCATTCAATTTAACGATTCCTTCAATTGAATGAAAGAAAAGTGTAAATACTCTGTGAATGCCGACAAGGACATTCATCACAGAGGAGGGAGTGACAGAAATTTTATCGATAAAAATAAATTCTTATGAAAAAAAGGAATAAGAAGCGAAGGTACGTATATATTGTATATACGGCAGCTACTTCAAAGCACGAAATCCCTTCGACATGGAGCATCCATATTCGTTGCCAAGATTTACTCCACCCATTTCTTGGCTGCGGAATTTTCTCCAATATCTCAAACTAAAGGCTACGGAACTCGATGTACGCATGTGATAAACTTAAATGCAACAGTAACATATATGGTATTTTCGCAAAAGATAGTGAAAAGGATTTATTTTCATAAATCTCCTCGTTTCCATTCCATCTTTTTCTCGAGCGCATTTTTGTTCATAAAAAAAATTTAGGAACGCTTATGTTATGTAGTTCTGCTGGGAAGGTTCGGAAGCAAGTTTTTAGACTAACAAAATTCTGGAAGATGTTTTTTTGGGCCCTTTTTGACAATTTTCGAAAATTCGATAACTCACAAACATTATGTAGGTAGCATTAGTTTAAAATATATCACATTCGTAGGTGTTTCGAAATTTTTCGAAGGAACCTCTCGTCCCCCATTTCTAGGAGTACTTTTTTTAAAGCCAATAACTTCTCAACCGCTTGCATGATCATGGAGGATAAAAAACTGAGTATTTAATTATTTATGTAAGTAATTTACAAAAATCAATTTAGAAATAATTTATATTTAAGGCTTCGAGGCACCGAAACCATTTGGAGCCGTTTTTAGTGTTAAAAAATTATACAATCGGCGCAGTGGCTTAGTGGTAGTGTGTTGGGCTACTAAGCGAGGGGTCCCCGGTTCGAATCCCGAAAGAACCGAATTGCATCTTAAGGTTGTTTTTTCCACTGCGCCACCTCTTGCGAAGGAACGTCTGACAAACAACCGAGAGTAAAACTGTCAAGAAAGAGCTTCTCAATTAGCCGTTTGGACTCGGCGTTAAATTGTAGATCCCCTTCATTCGCCCCAAAAATTGAAAAACCACACAAAACGAACGGTTGTGAGAAGCTAGGCCTTGGGTCCCACAGACCTGGCGCTCCAAAATATTTATTTATTTATTTATTTATTTAATTATACAAAGAGGGGGAACAAATTAAATAAAGTGCACGACTGAATCGCACGAAACTTTCACGTTCATATCATCAGTTTGGTTGGTTTATTTTTCTTTTATTATTGTTTATAGGCTATAAAACAAGATTTTTCAAACTGGTGATGCTGGTAGGTGGCTATGACTCGAAGTAGGGTTTGTGATGTAAGAATTCAGAGATTTGTTTTTGAATTTACACGTGTTTGAGGGTAAATGAAGTGCCCTCAAATTGGTTGGAATTATTTTAAGGTTCATGATGAATATGGTTCAAAAAAGAAGAAGTGGGAAATATCTGCTAAAAGAAGTTTCTAGTAGTTGTGATTACATTTTAACTGGTTGTGCGGTAATGTTATAAGACGGCATTATTGGCATTTCTCTAAGAAAAACTAAGTACGGGGTTTCATCTCTTCTCTACATATAATAAAACCGTAGAGTAAAAAATGCCTGACCGCGCATCACGCAGAAACTACTGGACGGATTTTGATAAAACTTGACATAGTGATTGCTTATGTTCTGGGTCGGACTTTAGGATACCTTTTAACCCGGAATATTACTAGGTTTTTACAAAATAGTAAAACAAAACGGATATATGTAAGGAAAATTTTGTTTATACAAACCTAGCTCAGTAATGGCTTATCGAATTGAAAAATTAAAAAGAAGGTGAATTTAGTAAATTTTCCCCTGAATCATTTTAAATATAAAACATCCCCCTGCGTTGTCCTGAAGCTGAGCAATGTTCAAAACAATTATTCAAAACATCGCCCACAATTTTCTTTAAGTGGATACCACTGTCAGTAGTCATGCAGCAGTGAGTATCGTTCCAGTAGTGTGTGTGTGATTATTATGTGCGCGCTCTAACGTGATCATATATTTTGCACTTCAATGGGCAGTCGTCTCTTTTCAGCGCATACATTCAGTTTGAACACGTTTTCAGGTGCTGTTCATTGGGAAAAGTTTGGAAATGGGCTGGGGTGGGGTATGGGGTTCGTGTGTCAATGTCAAGTTGTTTCATTCGTGTTGCTTCTTTTCGCCGACATTTGAGGTGGGTAAGAGGGAACAAATATGTAGACTTTTAAGTAGGAATTCAAATTATTTATTGTCTTTGTTTTACCTTTAAATTGGTTTTAGAAAGGTCCAAGGAAGGGAACATATTTATAAAAAACGGCGGGTGAAGCAAGGCGAGCACGGGTCAGCTAGTTAAGAATACTTATGTTATCGTAAATAAGCATTTTAGTCAAAATCTTTAGAGCTGATTTTGGAAAATAATGCGAACAAAATAGTAACAAATATTGCAAAGTTGAGCTCGAAAAATAATCTTGCTCAACTATTTAGCTTATATAGTATAGGGTATTGTTCAGGATGTTAGTATAACTTGGTTTTTAAAGTTTTATCCAAATCGGAAATCGCGTTTTCAAGATTTGAACAGTTTTCAAAGCAGTGTTTCCGGTGGTCAGAATCGAAAATAAAGGACGCAATAATGTCGAAAACATCAATTTTACTCCAAGTATGCATTTTGGTCAAAATCGCTTTAGCCGTTTTCATGTAGGTAAAAAAAAGAAAACCAAATTCTCAAAATATGCCTTTTTCAAAAATCCATTATAGACAATTTAGAGAAAAACTTAGTTTGCTATCATGTTAGGAATGACCATATTACATAAAATTAATTTTTGTTGCAATCGTATTGACCGTTTTCGAGATAAGGCCACTTTCAAAAGAACCGTAATTCAACTTTTTAGCCAAAAACTGGGTATGCAGCCATGTTAACCCCATATATGGTAGTACAAGTATACATTTTGGTTAAAATCGTTAAAGCCGTTTTCAAGTAAACCATAATTAAATAAAGTCTTAAAAAACGACATTTTTCCAAAAGAGTCCGTTGAACGATAATTTAGGGAAAAACTGAGACCCACTTTTTTGAGTTCCTCTATCAGCGTAATGTCAGATTTGATTAAAATCTCGAGTTCGATTTTTTGTACGATTACAATACCTTTCTCTTACTACGTATACGAGAAAGTTAAAAACGGAGACGACCCACAACTAATATTTGTTGGAACGGATTAACTCCAAACTTAGCAATAGATCAAAACTCGTAGGTAGCATTTTCCAAAACTGAATACCGTACCACCTCGGCCGGGGATCTTACAGTTCTGATTTAAAAATTAAATTTATACGTTGGTAGAAAATAATAACAAAATTTTAGAAGGTGTTTCACAGTTTTTGAAAAATTGACCCTGTAGCGAACCCCTTTTAGAGGGTAATAGCTACATATCTTTGGAAGAATGGCAGCCAGGTGGGTTGAACAAAATAGAAATGTGCTTACTTTGGCGGCTGTACAGTTCGGGTGATTCAAGGGCTTAACTAATAAGCCTTTACGGTTGGGCCGGTCCTTAGCTAATTGCCTCAAGCTGCGCACTCCAAATCGATTGATGTCTCATTACACTTATACGGCGTTGTCAATCCGGCTTGGACATAAAGACTCTACGGACAAGATAATTTTGTGTTCACTTGCTCTACATGTCCTCAATGTCTTAGACGACTGATGCGCAATTTTTTTGACCAGATCGACTTTGTTGTACAATTTATATAGTTCCTCTTTGTAGAAGATTACACAAAGCGGAAAAATCTTAAAGCGACCAAGAAAAGACTGATAGTCTACACACACAATAAAACTATAGGATGTTTTATTATATGTAGTTGACATTAAAACTGTTGAACAGATTCTAATCACTTTTAGTTCAAACGATTCCCTAGAGGTTTGCATATGGCTTCAGGTGATTTCGTTCCTTGCCACGCCTACTTTTTGGGAGAGTGTTATTTCTTAGCCTTCACTGCCCTTTTCTTAGCATTACACACAAAGTTTTTAGATGCTCAAGAAATTAAACATTCACTTCATTCAAATGCTGAGCTACAGCCCAAAATCTATAGCACGTGTTTGATTTAAATTTTTATTATTATTATTAAATACTTTTATGCAATAAATTACAATATTGGCGATTTATTTTTCCCTACTATACCTTTAAGAAAACACCCTACTCAAATCCACACTACATGGCAGTGCACTTTAAAGAAATGTAGTTCTCGTTTTCCATTTTTGAGTTTGAGTCGCGCGTGTTTCAAGTTTCCTTCGTGTCGGATGCCATCTCCGCATCCTTTATATTTTTACAAGGGATTCTTACAAACCCGTTAAAAAGAGGGTTTGGTTTTGAGGTCTTCAGTCATATTTGTTGAGTGGTATATACATTGAATGCTGAATGAGCCCCGCAGTGTTTCTGAGTGGTAGTGTGAACGACTGAATATTTAATTTGATTTCCATTGAAGGAGTAAAGATTTTTTTCTTAGAAACGACATTTAATGGGTGTTGTAATGAGCTCATGGGCTTAATGGTTGTTTTGGTTAGTTCAGATTTATTAGAAAGTTCATGAATGGAAAGGATTTAATTACAGCTGGTTTGGTTGGTGCATTCCATGATGTATTGTGTGGAATTTTTTAAACGTTGAGGTATGTAGGATAGGTTAGTTATGAAATCGTCATTTGAAGTGCACACAATACGTGTTTAAAAGCGGCAGAAGTGACTGCACTATGACACAGTACTTTGTCAATAATTTCGCAATGGATTTTCAAATGCAAAATTAAATGCAAACACTAGATGCACGGAAGGACGTAGTGGGGACACTTTCATTTAAAATTAAGTACCTATGTGTAATTTAAATTTTTAAATAAATACGTGTATCAAAGACTTTACGGAAATCCATTCACGGTACTAGTACATGGGGGCTTCTGTCCGGGATTTTGTTAATCAAGTTGAGATAAATAATTTCTGCTCAACAAAATTGTTCTTCTTACGTTTATAAAGCCTATACATTTTTAATTCTAAGCCCAGTCGTGCACTTTATTTTTTAATATGTCAAAATGCCATAAGACTTAACTGAAATTGGTTATATATCCTCTCACTTACAGATTCGTCATTCCACAGCTGTTGTCTGCGTCACTACCTGTGCCTCCATTCGTATTATTTCTCATAAGAAACAATTACTGTTCCTGTATCATTATTGCTTAAAGCATAGATTATTTTCCTCAAAACAATTGGAACGTGCATAAGATTTAAGCAGTGCTTGGACTTTGGACAGTGTGGTTTCCCTTCAACGATCGCCATGACTATCTATGAAAGCACACCTCTTCGCAATCATATTCTGCTGTCCACGGATATTGTCACCCTACTATTAATCAGAAACTACGACAATTATCCCCACCTTCGCACAGAAAAAAATTACCAACGTAACCGGAAGAAATCCTTCGACATCCATTTTAATTAAGTAAAATCCGCAACCGAGACACGTCCTCGTAGATTATTATGTTTCACAATTATTCTACCTCTTTCATAAAAATAGATTGTGCCTCCCTGTGGTCAACAACTCCTTCGCAAATCCTGTAGCTGTGTGTAAACGGAAAAGCTCAGTATACCATCATCAACCCCAATTACAAAAGCCCACAATCACTCAGATAATTCTTCATACATAAGATGGAAAGTAAATTCCGGTATGATATCCTGCGTTTATCCTTAAACAGTCATTATCCCTGGCTATACCACTGCTCTATGGATACAAATTCGACTTTTCTTCGTTATAATCAACAGCGAGACTTCTACTCTGTCTCTTTCTCTTTCTCTGGTCGCACTAGCTAGCCCACGCATATGAAAGATTGTACCTTGCCTCATATCCTATTATACAAAACTATCGGACACATTTAATTAGAGGTTACATTTTGACTTTGTTCACTGTACCACCAACACCGAGACCAAGGGTTTCGATTAGAACGCTTCACTGGGTAGATGGTGGTTATTGGGTATCACTGAAGCTGTAGAGTCTGCGAGCTTCCGTCGAATTTCATATATTATCACAAGGAACTACAACTCTCGTTAGCATTACGCCATTCGAAATAGACACCATTACATGTCTAATTAATGAGTAATTATAATGGTGAGCGCACAGCAAATTCTACTGTTTTTATTGTGGTATTGTTTACGATAATCACTCACAGAAAGGATTTACTACTTACACCAAGGTAATTCCTAATTAGAAAGTTTTATGGGTAGTGGAAAAGTTTAATAGTTTAACACTGCACTTTCATATATAGATACATAATATTTATCTAATCAAAAATGAGTACATGAACCTTTTATCGTTAAAATGAAAATCAGTTCTAAGAAACACCTTCGTTTTTGTGAGTTAAAAGTTTAAGTGTAAATAAATAAAAAAAAATACTGCAGTTTTTATAGTATAATTTTGTTGGGCAAAGTTTCAGTCAATAGGCTAATTGCAGAATGTCGGTGAAGGGATTTTTTTATTACTTAAATCATGACGTTGAAATGGTATTAAGCGATTTTAGCATTAAAGTTGTAACGGAGGACATCTGCGTTAGGACATTTTGTAAGTACAGCCTACGTGACACTACAGCTAATGGAATTTTACTGTGGGGTGAAGTATGACAATAGACATTACATTACTTATGCAATCCGGAAAAGAACGTAGAAACCACATCTGATGATGAATAATGATGGGACAGGATGATTCATTTGTCCGCAGTCAATGCTTATAAAGGCGAAAGAATGATATACGCATGGAGTGTCATGGATGTTCTACCCATAATGTAGATATATACTTGAAGCGGAAATAAAAAAAAGTTCCGTCTACCAGCATTTCTGCAATCACCCGAAAATGATTCCATTGCTGATGAAAAACATTTTTTAATTGGTTTGCTTTCTATTTTGAAAACGTACCTCATTGGCAATGTTTCAACCCCGGTCTAACCTTAATATACCAAAAACATACTTGTTGTTGTTTGAATTTGCAGAACCTCTACTTTAAGGAAGTTACTTTTAATTATTCTGTTTTTACTTTGAAGTTGCTTTTTGTCATCCTGAAAGGTGCGAAAATTCCTGTTACGCTTTTAGCTAATTTTGAGATACGAATATGAGAATTACCACAATTTGGTATCACTTGTCGACGAGAGAGAATGTAAGACACAAACCTCTGTATATTATGATAACGACAATATAAACAAGACTGACTAGTTTAGAGAGTCTATTCACAATAGATGACATATTTATTTGGCCGTTGATGTCCGCGACGCAATTCCAATAAGTTACAGTTGCTATATTTGTTAACAACAGACGCAAATACGAAGGCGACTAGAATTCGTTAAGGTTTAAATTTTTTTTAAACAGATTGTAATGTCGGTGACATATTCTGTATCGAACTGCATGAGTATTGCAACTCTGCAGTCGATGTATTGAAAGAGTATACATATAAACTTAACGAAAGAGCGAGAAGGTTCTAGTAATTGTGTAACGAGAGTTAGTCTTTCAGCAGGAGCGAGCATGAGCAGGTCGCAGGTCTAATAAAAGTGGTTTTTAATATTTTTTCCACTATAATTCTGTTGTGTTTTATTTATTCCGATGGTTATCATTTTGCTTTATTCTTCTTTTCCCTGAGCTACGATACATTTTGGTCCGTGTCGAGCCGGATATTGTGCCAGTGACGGAATAGTGCAGGTTTCCTTAAAAAAAATATATTGTGAGTGCATTGTGAGTGAGCAGGGATTTGTTTTATTACGAACACCAATTGTGAGAGTGAGATGTGCAACGATGTAAATCACGTTGTCACAAAACAAATCAAAATGTGCGCAGGAATCATGTTACGACATGATACGTGCAGGGAGGAAATTGCTTATCACCAGCAGGCAGTGCGAGAAAAGGCACTACATACATATACCTACAAGCATGTAAGGAGTTTTGTTGTTTTTCTTGTTGCAAAGCAGATGCGACGAGCGACCGACGCAAATTCTTCGTTAAGAATTAAGAGTAGGAGCAGGTAAGAGAGTTGTATACTCACCCACAGTGAACAAATACACACTCTCTACGAGCAGCGAACGAGAATCGAAAAACACATACATTATCGCATACTGGGAAATTTCACATCGAAGTACCTACTGCGAATTATTATTTATTTTCTTTTTTTTTGCAGGTTAAAGCATTATTGCAATATAACCTCTAATGCAATACGGGTCTCTTTATGCCTTTCCAGGAAATTAAAGCGAGCAGGTATATTTTGTTAATATTATATTAATAAAAAAACAATAGATGGAAAAAGAGCAGGAACGTAACGATAGCAGGAACGTAACGATAGTTATACGTTGGACGCCGGAATATTTTCGGTGAGCAGGATGCTGGCCTTCGTGGAATCTCCAACTTTTGGAACTTGCACGATGGCAGCAGCACAGGTCAGGCTTGAAGCCTTGCGGGATGCTTGGGCGCAGGTGAAGGAATCTGAGAGTAGGATCGCATTAGCCGACGTTTTCTTAATAAATCTGGAGATGCAGCGCAGGATAGCTGAAGCCGAGGCGAACTATTTCAACGCCTATGCAGCATTGAAGGAGAAAATACTTGAAACCACTCAAGCAGCAGGCACAGCAGGTAGAGCAGGATAGCCTATCGAAGTCCAGGTTAATCTTCCATTCGCACAACACGATGTGAAGAACACCTGGGATCGTTCGACGGCGATATCACCAAATGGCAGGGTTTTCGAGATCGCTTTGTGGCAGCGATCCACGACAAAGACAAAATAGCGCCCGCCTATAAATTCTCCTATTTAAAAGCATCGCTATCAGGAAGAGCAGCGAAGACTCTCGGTGAATGGCAACTCACCGAGAAAAATTAATGCGAGGCATGGAAGCGTATCAATGAGATATTCACTAAAAAATACGCAACGTGCAGGGAGCTATTGAGAAATTTAACCAAGAGCAGGAGATTTACAAAGAATGGCCAATACCACGTACGAAACGTTTCGGCAGTTGGCAGCGCAGGGGATCCCAACGATACATTGGGATATGATTATCATTCATGTTCTACTTGAAAAGTTGGATCCAGAGACGGCGTGCAAATGGGAAGAAGGGCGCACCTCTGAAGAGCCCTCTTCAAAGGAATTTGTGTCTTCTTAGACAAGCGTGCCGAGATGTTGGGTGGAGCAGTGAGCAGGAAATTTGAGCAGCCGCCGCCTATACAACAAGCGCGGTTAACATTGAGCAGGAGTGACAATTTAAGAGCAGGTAAAAGCAATGCCCGGAGAGTGGAAGCAGCAGGTGATAACAGACCGTTACCTTGTCACATGTGCAAATCTTTGAGCCGTCTAATGTGGCGTTGCCCACAGTTTGCAATCTTGAGCTTGCAGTCCAAGCAGGACTTTGTGAAGGAAAAGGCACTCTGCCCAAATTGCCTTAAAACTGGACCTACCCCGAAGGACAACAGTGTACTCTGTCCTATGAGGAAGATCAGGAAGAGTGAAGCAACTGTGTTTTATGCGCAGGAGAAGGAAAATAAGGGAAGGAACCAGCAGGAAGGCATAAACAAACATAAGAGGGATTGACTAACTGCCCCTCCCGAGAAACGCACTCGGTTGGACAAGAGCAGGACAACCGAAAGAGCAGGTAGAGCAGGGGTGAAGGAGAAATAGAGCGAATCAGAGGATAAAATGTCCTGGGGAGATTTTAAGAGAGCAAGTTGTTCAAGAAAGAAATTTAAAGATATTAATAGAACTTACTTAAAATCTTTTAATTACAATGAACATGAGCAGGAACATTTTATCTTGATGCCTACGGCACAGGCACGAATTGAGATGGATAGCAGGAAGTATGGCCCAGTAAGGGCACTTTTGTATAAAGGGGCACAGCCTAATCTTGTCAGCTATCAGCTTGCTAAGAGATTGGCCTTGCCAAAGGTGCAAATTGCAAGGAGAATGATTGGTCTGGATGGCGAACCTTTCAACATCAAATACAAAACCACGCTTCTTGGAAGTCCATGGTTTAATTCACAGGTTTCAGTAGAGCAGGGTTTCTGGGTACTACCCAAAGAAGGAAAATGGCAGCCAATTGTGCCTACACACAATTTGGAATCGCATCTTGCAGAACCAGATTATTATAAAGCAGGTTCTGTAGATTTATTGCTTGGGTGCAGGTGTATATAGCAGAAACATTTATCTCTGTTTTAGGACATCAGCCAGGTGGTGTTCTAGAGATGGAAACTATATTTGGCAGGATCATACTCGGAGAGTATGAAAGAGAAAAGGATAGCATGGCCAATGAGCTTGAGCAGGTGTCACATGTCATTTACATGGACAATAATCAACTTCATGAATCGCTTAGGCGTTTATGACAGTTGAATGATGTTGAAACGTCATCAAGCAGGTCAAAAGAGCAGGAGCAGGTGTAACAGAATTTCATCAATACGTTTTCACGTGATGATTCTGGCAGGTTTATTGTGACGGATCCTTTGAAGGAATCAGAGAAGGAGCTTGGTAGCTCAGAACTTACAGCGAGGCGTAGGTTCTTTGCTTTAGAGAGAAGGTTAGCAGGAGATTGTGAGCTGAAACAAATGTATGTAGAGTTCATGAGAGAGTATGAAAGAGCAGGGCACATGACACCAGTAACTGGTACAGTGCTTAGCAAAACTATATACCACATCATTGCGTCACTAAAAAGTTTAGATTCGTATTTGATGCAAGCTGCAGGAAAAATAAAGGCATTTCAATAAATGCAGTGCAAATGCTGGGAGAAAGGCTACAAAAGGATCTGCATGATATTTTAATGCGCTTCCGCAGGCATCGTGTTGCTATTTGTGCTGACATTAAAATGATGTTCAGAATGGTGAAAGTTGTGAAGGAGCAGTGGAGAGAAAACCCACAGGATGATTTAAGAGAATATTGCCTGATAGTACCCACCTTTGGTATGACTTCATCAGCTTATAATGCTGTAAGAGCGTTAATACAATGTGCAAGAGAAGCGGAGCAGGAGTTTATAAAAGCTGCTAAGGCAATTATGGAAGACTTTTATATGGATGACTGTACCACAGGTACTGATTCTGAAGAGAAGGCGATCGAATTATCAAAAGATATCGATTATGTTTTAAAAGGCGCAGGGTTTGAGCTTAGAAAATGGAAATACAATTCAAAGGCTCTAGTGAAGGACATGAATTATGAAGAGTAGGAGTCAATCTCGCTTCAATTTGACGAGAAGGCATCGATTTTTAGGCCTTAGGTGGCTGCAGGAGAAGGAGAAGGACCAATTCACATTTGTAGTGAAAAAAACCAGTGACAGAGCAGGCAATGACGAAGCGAAAAGTAGTGAGCTGTGTTGCGAAACTTTACGATCCCAATGGGTTCATAGCTCCCGTTACGATCGTGGGCAAGATTCTTATCCAAAACATATGGCGCTTAAATGTCAACTGGGATGAGAAATTACCAAGGGAGATAGATGAGAGATGGAGAGATTTTTGGCAGGAGAATGTAAAAATTCAGAGATGGATAGGTACCTCCGATGAGATACGGAAGGAATTACATGGGTTTTCGGATGCTTCCGAAAGAGCATATGGTGCAGCGATTTACGTGAGAACGGTATGGGTAAACGGCAGGATTTCAGCAAATCTCCTGACAGCAAAAACACGTCTTGCACCACTTAAAACAGTGGCAATACCGCGCTTGGAGCTTGCAGCAGCGGAGCTATTGGGACGACTAATTGTCAGCGTCATCAAAACGATGGAATGGGAAGGTATCGAGTATGATCTCTGGTCAGATTCACTCGTAACGTCAGCATTGGTTGATAACAAGTTGTGGTTGCACGGGCCGGAATGGCTGACAAAACCCCGGTCGAGCAGGTCATCTGAAAAGTTTGTGCCAAATGTTTCAGATGGGGGGAGGGATGAGATGAAGTTTTTGTGATTATGAAATTCACAGACCCCTTATCTATTTATGTGAGGTGCTGGAGAAGGAGTATTCCATTGATCGAATACACGTCTACGTTAGAGAAGGCTATAAATATAATCAGCTACGTACTTCACTTTATCAATGCAACTAGAGCAAAGATAAAGCAACGGAAGGATGATGAGAAGAGATTTGATAAGAGACGGAGACGTTCTGTACGTCAGGTGAGAAGGAGAGAAAGAGCAGGAAATAGAGCAGGTAATAGAGCAAATATAGCAGGAGTACTTGATCAACCGTCTTCTGAAGAGAAGATGGAATCAATTGGTCACTTACTAAGAAAAGAGCAGAAAAAGTATTTTCTGAAGGAAATTACTTGTACCTATAGAGAAGGACAGGTGTTTTCCTGATAAGAGCAGGATAGAATCCTTGAAACCAATGGTGAAAGGATTCTGAGAGTCGGAGGCAGGTTAGAGAGAGCGGAGATGGAATACGAGAGAAGGCATCCAGCAATCGTGCCAAATGGTTCTCGATTAGCCTGGTTGATCATGGATAGTGCACATACAGCAACTAAACCTGGAGCGGTGCAGGTCATGATGTAGTACATTCATCAGAGATTCTGGATTACAAAGCTCCGAAGTGAGCTGAGGAATTATCTACATAAGTGCTTGGTTTGTGTGCGATATAATCATTGCTTTGAGATGCATTTGATGGCTGACTTGCCGGCAGAGAGAGTAACAGCAGGAAAAGCTTTTCTACACACAGGGGTAGATTACGCAGGTCTGTTTGGGATCAAATTGATCGACAGAGCAGGTGAGCAAATAATAAGAGAAATGTTGGGCTTCCGTCTTTGTTTGGTTCAAAACAAGAGCAGTGCATATTGATTTGGTATCAAATCTGACGTCAGTGGCGTTTATTGCTTGTTTCGAAAGATTCATAGCGAGATGGGGCAGGTGTGAAAGATTATATAGCGACAATGGTACAGCATTTGTCGGTGCAGCGAAGGAATTGCAAAAGGCAAAGGGGCGTTGGCTGGTGAAGGATACTTTTGAACATTTAAGTTTGAAAGGGACGGAATGAAGGTTTATGGCTCCTGCAGCACCACATCAAGGTGGTATATATGGAGCAGCGGTAAAGTCAATGAAATATCATTTGACGAGAATTGTTGGAGTGAAGGTTTTAGCATATGAGCAGTTTTTGACATTACTACTGGGATAGAAGCCATTTTGAATTCAAGACCGCTACATCCATTGAGCGATGATCCAAATGATCTGCAGGCGTTAACGCCGGGACATTTTCTGATTGGTGAGCCACTTGTGTTACCGTTACCGTTCGTAACCAATGAGATGCCGAATACAAATGGCATAAAATTGTGGAAGGAGCGTAAGACTATGCTTGCGCATTTTTGGTGCAGGTGGAAGGAAGAGTACTTATCTACTCTGTATGAGAGAAAGAAATGGCGAAAAGAAACATATGGCTTGAGAGAAGGACAATTGTGCATAACAAAGAGCTAAAATTGCCCACCATCGACATGGGCGATGGGGCTGATATTGAGATTAATACCAAGCAGGGACGGACTAGTTCGGAGCGTGGTTCTTCAAAAAGCAACCAATCAACTTACGGGGCCAGTGCAGAAGATCTGTATCCTGCCAATCGAAGAGCTGGAATAATTTATTTTATTATTATAACTTATAATTATATTTACCAGGAATATGTTTAAATAAAAAGCGAAAGGGTAGAAAACCGTAGGTTTTCGCCGGGACTGTATCGAACTGCATGAGTATTGCAACTCTGCAGTCGATGTATTGAAAGAGTATACATATAAACTTAACGAAAGAGCGAGAAGGTTCTAGTAATTGTGTAACGAGAGTTAGTCTTTCAGCAGGAGCGAGCATGAGCAGGTCGCAGGTCTAATAAAAGTGGTTTTTAATATTTTTTCCACTATAATTCTGTTGTGTTTTATTTATTCCGATGGTTATCATTTTGCTTTATTCTTCTTTTCCCTGAGCTACGATACATATTCATTTTTAGGTTAAATTAAAAAGAATTTGTTGACTTTTGGTTTGTGGAACGCGTTTTAGTGTGGTGGATTGTGAATAATCTTGACATTATTGATATTTAAATTTTGTTGAAACTAGTTTTCTAAATACAATTTTTGTTTACTTGGAAAGTGGTTTGTTAGCGTTTTATAAACTCAACTTTTTCCGCTTAAGTAGGTATGAGAAGTTTTTAAGATTGCCATGAAGTAGTAAATAAAAATTAAAGCTCCTCTCACATTTAATTTGTTGGTAATTTCTTTACAACAATTAAGGTACGACTTAAGTGCTGGAGTAATCAATTTCTCTAGCACAGTTTGTAGACAATTTTTTTCTTTCAGATGCAACCAAATCACATGTAAAATACGCATCTGTGAAAACATTTTAATAACTTGAATCTATGAACGGATGTCGTTTCTTAATTCCACCAACCATTAGCACGTCACTGTTCACTCAAAACTTTGTCCACAATGTAAATTTTTGGCATAACTGACATTTTAATTGGTTTTAATTCTGTGAAGTAAATTAAATAAAATATAAGACCACATTGGTGGATGTTTTAAACTGAATTAAATTTGAAAAAAGAAATGTATATTTTTAAGCACGCACATCACACGCACTCGGAACTAAATTAATCAGCGGAAGCTTTCTATTTACAATTACGAGAAGCTCACTCATTGACCAAAAATATGCCACATGGCCGCATTTCGTTGTCTATACGCAGCATGGCAGCAGTAGGTACACTTGGTATATGTAAATCTTAAGAAACCCAAGGAAATTTCATTCTCACTCGCCAAGTAAAAAATTTGTTTCTTGTTGTAATGTCAATATTTTTAAATAGCTAAAAAACTCAATTAAAATAAAACATAAACTTGGTCTGAGGCAGGCGGGACTGTAATTGTCGTTGCAACATTTTACTTCAAATATAATAAACTATCTGGTTTTTTATTCACACGAAGATTTATTCTACCCTGTTCACAAGTTTCCAAAAATACATAGGTGTTGCAAACAATAACAATTCGAAAATAAGCAACTCATTCAAGTACCGTAACAAATGAATTACACAACAACAGTTGTGTTTTTGAAAATGTACACAGAAAGTGGAGCCAACAGAAAGTCCTTGCGAGTGGCTTCATTCGAATTTCCTCACGCAGATAACTAAGAGAAACATTTTTCCCCAAAAAAGACGAACTAACGGCACACCAGCCTTACGGATAAAGATAAATCTCATAACGAATGGCGAAAAGAAAGTTAAAGCTGACTCGTTTTGATTGGAAAGGACACAAATAGCAAAGTCCTGGAATATATTTGCGATTTGGAGATGCAGACCATGATGGTTTAATTATTTGAAAGTTGATCTCTTTCACAGGGACAAGAAATGTGTTTTCCCGTTAGAAGACAAGGAATTTTAAATTTTCAATCGAACAAATTATTAAGTTATCTTTCAATTATAGCCAAAAAGCCTGCCCTTCTGAATAGGACAACACACGTTTGGGCAAACTCAGTATAACCCTATTTATTGAACCCATAATATGAGCGGACGTCGGTTGTGTTCAATCGGTTTTGAGTTGAAACATTTATGAGCGCGACTATTGAGCTGGAAAAAGTTGATTAATTTGGCGCAAGCTAAGCCCATCACTGTGTCCACTTTTTTTTTATAGCGAGTATGAGACTCTTCCTGGTCGATTTAGAGTAATTTTCTTTGCTTAAGTATTAAATCGTATGTGTATTTTGAAGACACAATGACTTAGAAAAAAAAATCCAATTACATATTAAGGTTTTTCCAGTGGCGCCACCTCTTGCGAACGTCTGATTAACATGTAAAATGCCCCGGGAGTGCTTTCAAACAAAGCCATTGGGATTCAGTCAAAACTGTGCGTTCTCAAAAAAAAAATGTTTGATAATTTACAACACGTCACGAATTTGTACTGTAACATAGGATAAGCCAACGTGAATACAGAAAGATATTTTAGATATTGCTAGGAGAATCTGCCAGATGCAATCAAACTATTGACAAAATGCCAATTTAAATTAATTGGTGTTGGACATAGTTTTACATTATTTTTTTTTTTTAACTTAGAAAAACCTTTCTGTTTACAAAATAATAAGTCCACTTGTGCCCAAATCCTCGTGAGACGAATAGCCAAGTAGGAAAGATCATTTTAAACAAAATATTAGATAATTGATGTCACTAGACACAACTTCTGGAAAACATCAAATAAGACACTCGAAAAGTTCATTGTTGAAATGGGTTTTTACTTCCGGCTTAGTCCTTGTGATCTTTGACTTGAATATGGAAAGTTTTTAAGAACATTTTCGGAGGTTAATCGATGCGTTGTAGCGTTTGTTTTCGTACAGAAATCAATAATAAGTTTTCCAAAAGTGTTAAATCTAAATAAAAACAGTGAACGCAACAGTGCCATCTATCGGGGTTTATTCAAACTAATATATGAATAAAGCTGGAAAATAACTAACAAGCGGTAAAACTTTTGGCGAAATCGGTGGAGTAGGCTTAGTCACATGTACATATACGTACATTGGCTTTCTTTATATAAAGTGTGTTCTAAGATTTACGCATATCGCGTTTCTATTCTGTCAAAATACCGCGTATACTATTCTGTCAAAATTATTATTTTCACGGACAGATAATTCCTAATGCACTGAATTGTTTTTTTGGCTTTTAGATTTTATGCATCCCCCATTCGACAATTTTAGGAAATAAAAAGTCTATCAAGAAGAAAAAGGGCCTCAAAACTTAAGTACGAAAAATGCGAACAGTTTCGGCAAATCCATTATTATTTTTTTAAGTATAATTCAACAAGGAAAAGTCTTTATTTTTCATAACCCTGAAATATCAGCCGTCACGCTTCTTTTTTCGTGTGACTTGGCAGCACTTTACCTCAATCTTTAATCTTGCGTGTATTTTGGGACACTCTTTTTAAATTGTGCATTAAAATATACAAGTAAATTTAAAAAAAATAATTTAATATGTATGTAGATATCTCCCACTCAATGTGTAAACCACTAATGGGACTTGCTCCTTGCCATCACTACCCAATCGCAATAGATTTACTCATTTCGGCGAAATTACATAGAAGACGTTCTTTCCCAAATTCCAACTCCCAAGGACCACCCCCAAGAAACACAAGAAAACGAGAATCCAAATCTTCATTATCACGAAAATGTTTCAATATAGGTACCTAACCTAATATATCTTTAGTAAGAGAAAACGATTTTCCAGCAATTTTTGACAACTTCGATTCTCTGTAAATTCCTTTGGAAAATTTTGCATCATATTCGATCTGATAAAATTTCCATTCCATTTGAAACTCTTTGAAATAGGGACATAATTGATGATATATGACGGGTATATTTTAGCCTTTTATTGAAAAATCAAAATAAAAGTACATCACGTTTTTTAAAGAAAAGGAAGTCCTTCTGCCAGAGGAAGGAAGAGATATGGCTTCAAATTTGTAAACCTCGCACTCAGAGTTCCTCCGCCAAAGGCATCTTCATTGTTTATTTTATCAGCAAACACACAAAAAATACAGAGATAAAAGTTGTTGGTCCCAAGCAACTGAAATTGGCCAAATTAAGACTTAAATTTAAAAATAACCTAGTCTCTAGAATGATTTGCAAACAAAACATTTCGCTCAAGTGTTGAAAAGTAAAGGAACAATGTGGGAAGAAATGTTAATTATGCAATTAACTTGAGGCCTTTTTTTAATTTGTTGATACTACAAAAAAGGATAAGTAAAATATTAGATACCAACGAAGGTCAAAAGTATTAGGCTCAAGAAAATTCTAAGAAATAGCTATTAAACGGGGGTAAGGACTTCGGGATTTGTGTGACCAAACGCCCAGCAGATTGGGGTCAAATTATTGAAGAAAATAAAGTGCACGACTGGATCGCACGAAACTTTCTCGTTCATATCATCAGTTTGGTTGGTTTATTTTTCTTTTATTATTGTTAATAGGCTATAAAACAAGATTTTTCAAATTGGTGATGCTGGTAGGTGGCTATGACTCGAAGTAGGGTTTGTGATATAAGAATTCAGAGATTTGTTTTTGAATTTGCACGTGTTTGGGGGTAAATGAAGTGCGGGTTTCTGATAGTGTAGACTCCAATTGGTTGGAATTATTTAAAGGTTCATGATTAATATGGTTGAAAAAGAAGAAGTGGGAAATATTTGCTAAAAATGAGTTTCAAGTAGTTGTGATTAGATTTTAACTGGTAGTGCGGTAATGTTTATAAGACGGCATTATTACCTACGTGAAGTTGGCCCGCACTTTTTCTAGAATGAAAAACGTGGAATGCAGTTCGATAGACATTCGTTTGTAGTTGTTTGTAGTGAATTTTTTTTCGTTTGTAGTTTTACCGTTAAAAAGTTAGGACCATTAGAAAAAAATTTCCGCCCGCACTTCTGAGCTTTTGAAATAAAATCTAGCCAGTTGCAATCGAAATCGTTTGTAGTTGTTTGTAGTGAAATTCTTTTTTCCCCAAAATGTCTCATTTCGGAGATATTATGACATTTGTGTTTGCACCTATAACTATGAAAATCCAACAGTGAGAAATTATTTAAGACCATTAATGCATAAAGCATATCCCAACTTAAATAACTGCATTCAAAATATCAAAATCCACCCAACCGTAACTTAATAAAACGCAATCAAAGTCAAAAAGTGCATATTTTTAAAGTTGCACCCATATATCAATTTCCCAACAACTACAAACAACGGTAAACACATTTTCGCAAACCAGTCAACCGTGTCCATCCATATGAGTCACTATTTGTCAATTAGCGACAACAACCAATGAATAAAGCCCGATTTTATCCAAGAAATTTTTCTATTCCTTTAAAGAACATTAAAAAACAACCCCTTTCGAACAAATTATAGCAACAAAAACATAATGTTTGCTAAGTCTGTACATCTGGCTATCTAATACAATTCAAATTTTAAGATTTTATCACAAAGAAAAGGATTTAGATGCAACTTAAGCAAACAGTAGCTCGTCATATAAACTCACATGAATATTTCGATTACTAAGCAACTTAAAATAGTGAAATCTATTTTTTTCTAATGCTTTCTATTAGATCTTTCTAATGGAATAGAAAAAAAGTGAGATTTTATCAATAGATAATGATTTATTCGAAATTAAAGAAAACGGTTGAAATCGTCCGCGCAACCCGATTTAAGAGGACGGATATTTCAAATGCTAGACAACTACAAACGATAAAAACCAGTTATTTGTTAGAAGGCATGTATGCTCTATCTAATGAAACCAAAAATATTAAATTTGTATCAATAGAAAAGAATTTATATGCAATTTAAGCAGACGAAATTAAACTGCGTTATCTCCGAAACCGGTCCAAGTCAAGGGATGAAATCTTCTATTTTTGATAGTAATCCACTCCATCAATCTAATAAATCACAAATTGTATCCATCGGCCTAACGGTTTATGATTTATATGAAATTTAAGCAAACTTGAAACTTAATTTTTTTTGTGAAGTTGGCCCGCACTTTTTCTAGAATGAAAAACGTGGAATGCAGTTCGATAGACATTCGTTCGTAGAGGTTTGTAGTGAAATTTTTTTCGTTTGTAGTTAAACCGTTATAAAGTTAGAACCATTTAAAAAAAATGTCCACAATTCCTTAAAACCGCGTTATCTCTGAAACCGTACCAAGTAAAGCGATAAACTGTTTTATTTTCAAAAGTGTTCCACTTCACTGATCTAATAACACACAAACTGTATCTATTGACCTAACGGTTTATGATTTATAAGAGATTTAAGCGAAATTTTACCTTCCAACTTTCAGTGTCCATAACTCAAAAACCGTTTAACTACAAACGATGAAATTTTGAATTTATATTTTATGCACCTTTTCTTATCTGCTGCATAAAATAGAAGACTGTGCGCACTACAGGTCATATTTTATTTCAAATTTAAGGGAAGCCTAAAATGACCTTGACTGCCCATTTTTTAAGCGGTTCCATATTTCCATTGCTAACAAACTCTGGAAGTTGAAATATGTTTTTTTCCAATGAAACAACTCATCCCTTTCTAATAAAGTTAACAAAAATCATTTTCAACTAACGGTTTAAGTTTTTTACACGATTTAATTTTCGATAAATTCGGTTTTTAAGCCTATTTAAGCACCCCGATAACTCAAAAACTGTTTAACTACAAACGATGAAATTACACATTTCTAATCTATGCTTTATCTCTAATCGATACTATCAATTAAAAGAAAATCCGCTTTACTGGACACTTTTTATTTGCAATTTAAGGGAAGTCCGAAATGTCCTGAATTGCCCATATTTAAGCGGTCCGATATTTCCATTGTTAGGAAGTTCTGAAGGTTGAAGTAAATTTTTTTGCAATGAAACTAGACACCCTTTTCGAACAAAAGCAACAAAAATCATTTTCCACTAAGATTAAGGATTTTTCGCTTTGTATTAGAAAAGTGCTTTCGAACTTTAAGTCCCAATAGTATGGTCAGTCGAACAGCTTCCCTTAAATTGCAAATAAAAAGTGTCCAGTAAAGCGGATTTTCTTTTAATTGATAGTATCGATTAGAGATAAAGCATAGATTAGAAATGTGTAATTTCATCGTTTGTAGTTAAACAGTTTTTGAGTTATCGGGGTGCTTAAATAGGCTTAAAAACCGAATTTATCGAAAATTAAATCGTGTAAAAAACTTAAACCGTTAGTTGAAAATGATTTTTGTTAACTTTATTAGAAAGGGATGAGTTGTTTCATTGGAAAAAAACATATTTCAACTTCCAGAGTTTGTTAGCAATGGAAATATGGAACCGCTTAAAAAATGGGCAGTCAAGGTCATTTTAGGCTTCCCTTAAATTTGAAATAAAATATGACCTGTAGTGCGCACAGTCTTCTATTTTATGCAGCAGATAAGAAAAGGTGCATAAAATATAAATTCAAAATTTCATCGTTTGTAGTTAAACGGTTTTTGAGTTATGGACCCTGAAAGTTGGAAGGTAAAATTTCGCTTAAATCTCTTATAAATCATAAACCGTTAGGTCAATAGATACAGTTTGTGTGTTATTAGATCAGTGAAGTGGAACACTTTTGAAAATAAAACAGTTTATCGCTTTACTTGGTACGGTTTCAGAGATAACGCGGTTTTAAGGAATTGTGGACATTTTTTTTAAATGGTTCTAACTTTATAACGGTTTAACTACAAACGAAAAAAATTTCACTACAAACCTCTACGAACGAATGTCTATCGAACTGCATTCCACGTTTTTCATTCTAGAAAAAGTGCGGGCCAACTTCACAAAAAAAATTAAGTTTCAAGTTTGCTTAAATTTCATATAAATCATAAACCGTTAGGCCGATGGATACAATTTGTGATTTATTAGATTGATGGAGTGGATTACTATCAAAAATAGAAGATTTCATCCCTTGACTTGGACCGGTTTCGGAGATAACGCAGTTTAATTTCGTCTGCTTAAATTGCATATAAATTCTTTTCTATTGATACAAATTTAATATTTTTGGTTTCATTAGATAGAGCATACATGCCTTCTAACAAATAACTGGTTTTTATCGTTTGTAGTTGTCTAGCATTTGAAATATCCGTCCTCTTAAATCGGGTTGCGCGGACGATTTCAACCGTTTTCTTTAATTTCGAATAAATCATTATCTATTGATAAAATCTCACTTTTTTTCTATTCCATTAGAAAGATCTAATAGAAAGCATTAGAAAAAAATAGATTTCACTATTTTAAGTTGCTTAGTAATCGAAATATTCATGTGAGTTTATATGACGAGCTACTGTTTGCTTAAGTTGCATCTAAATCCTTTTCTTTGTGATAAAATCTTAAAATTTGAATTGTATTAGATAGCCAGATGTACAGACTTAGCAAACATTATGTTTTTGTTGCTATAATTTGTTCGAAAGGGGTTGTTTTTTAATGTTCTTTAAAGGAATAGAAAAATTTCTTGGATAAAATCGGGCTTTATTCATTGGTTGTTGTCGCTAATTGACAAATAGTGACTCATATGGATGGACACGGTTGACTGGTTTGCGAAAATGTGTTTACCGTTGTTTGTAGTTGTTGGGAAATTGATATATGGGTGCAACTTTAAAAATATGCACTTTTTGACTTTGATTGCGTTTTATTAAGTTACGGTTGGGTGGATTTTGATATTTTGAATGCAGTTATTTAAGTTGGGATATGCTTTATGCATTAATGGTCTTAAATAATTTCTCACTGTTGGATTTTCATAGTTATAGGTGCAAACACAAATGTCATAATATCTCCGAAATGAGACATTTTGGGGAAAAAAGAATTTCACTACAAACAACTACAAACGATTTCGATTGCAACTGGCTAGATTTTATTTCAAAAGCTCAGAAGTGCGGGCGGAAATTTTTTTCTAATGGTCCTAACTTTTTAACGGTAAAACTACAAACGAAAAAAAATTCACTACAAACAACTACAAACGAATGTCTTTCGAACTGCATTCCACGTTTTTCATTCTAGAAAAAGTGCGGGCCAACTTCACGTAGGTGGCATTATTTGCATTTTTCTAAGAAAAACTAAGTACGGGGTTTTATTAACAATACTTATGTTATCGTAAATAACCATTTTAGTCAAAATCTTAAAAGCTGATTTTGGAAAATAATGCGCACAAAATAGTAACAAATATGGAAATTTTGAGTTCAAAAAATAATCTTGCTCAACTATTTAGCTAAAAACTGAGTATAGGGTATTGTTCGTTCAGGATGTTAATATTACTTGGTTTTTAAGGTTTTATCCAAATCGAAAATGGCGTTTTCGAGATATGAACAGTTTTCAAAATCAGAGTTTCCGGTGATTCGAATCGAAAATGAAGGACGCAATAATGTTGAAAACTTCAATTTTACTCCAAGTATGCATTTTGGTCAAAATCGCTTTAGCCGTTTTCATGTAAGTAGGTAAAACAACAAAAGAAAACCAAATTCTCAAAATATGCCTTTTTTCAAAAATCTATTATAGACAATTTAGAGAAAAACTGAGTTTTCTATCATGTTAGGAATCCCCATATTACATACAAAATTAATTTTTGCGGCAATCGTATTGACCGTTTTCGAGATAAGGCCACTTTTCAAAAGTTAGCGAAAAACTGGGTATGCAGCCATGTTAACCCTATATAGGGTAGCTCAAGTATGCATTTTGGTTAAAATCGCTAAAGCCGTTTTCAAGTAAACCATAATTAAATAAAGTCTTAAAAAACGACATTTTTCCAAAATAGTCCGTTGAACGATAATTTAGAGAAAAACTGAGTTTGCCATCATGTCGGGAATGACCGTATTACCTTAAATATGAATTTTTGTCGAAATAGTTTCAACCGTTTTTGAGATATGACCAATTTTCAAAATTACCGTTATCCGATTTTTCTGCGAAAAACTGGGTATGCAGCCATGTTAACCGCACCTACATAAGCCCAAATATCAATTTTGGTTGAAATCGTTAGAGCCGTTTTTGAAAAAATCAAACTTGTTTAAAACCGTTATATGGGAAGTACCGTTAATAATAGGGTTAGCATGCAAAAAAAAATGGCCCCGCACTGTAAGCCCACAAACTCCAAATCCGAAGTTTGAAAGAAATCCGTCCAGCCGTTTGCGTTGTGGAGCTCAGGAAAGGACGGACAGACGGACAGACGGACAGAATTGCGAGACCCACTTTTTCGAGTTCCTCTATCATCGTAATGTCAGATTTGATTAAAATCTCGAGTTCGATTTTTTGTACGATTACAATACCTTTCTCTTACTACGTAATGCGAGAAAGTTAAAAATATAATGCATTTCTGTTTTGTCTTCCTAACAAGAATAGCATAGTGGGTCTCTACCGAGATATGTTGTTATTCGTCACTCTCATCAGTTCATAAAATCTATCAGAAAGTTGAAGGAATATCGAAACTCCGATTGTTGCTGGGACCTAGGACGTTAGACTTAAGGTCTTAAGTCAAATAATTTACTCTTTGGAATTAGCAACAATCACGAACGATAGCCCCTCCGCTAATACAAAATCAGATATTTTTAGTGTTTTGCTTGAGACTCATTTTAAGGCAATTGCTTATTTCCCCAGCAGTTTGACTGTAATATTCACTCCCATGGTGACCGCTGCTGTCAAAAATAAATAAATAAATATTTTGGCGCGACAGGTCTATGGGACCCAAGGCCTAGCTTCTCACAACCATTCGTTTTGTGTGGGTTTTCAATTTTTGGGACGAATGGAAGGGATCTACAATTTTACGCCGAGTCCAAACAGCCAATTGATAAGCTCTTTCATGACAGTTTTACTCTCGGATGTTTGTCAGACGTTCACGAGAGGTGGCGCACGCGCAGTTAAAAAAACGAAACTATGACTATTCTCTCGCAAAGAGTTTTTTTTGTCTGCATCTGCATAGCGACTTAACTTGATCAGTTCCATACGCGACAATCAATTTATTGAGGTAAAATATCAATTTATATTAAAGTAGGATGTTGATTGAAAAGACTTTCACAAACCGAAACTATTTGGTCCGCATATATCGCTTGCTAGCTATGCTGGAAACTCGGTAAAGGCCGAAAGAATTTCTATAGCAAAATAACTATCTGACTGGTAGCAAAACGGGTTAGTTTCCAAAGTGCTCCCTACCAAGAGTATCCTATATGAATTACAAGTTGCATCATGCAGTAAATAATGCTCTTATATTTGAAACTACACAGAATCATTCGTTTTCCCATCGAATCTATTAATCGTAACAAGACTGGTCGTTGAGTTATGCCTTTTGTATAATTACTTCCATGGGATGTGTTCCTTCAAACTGTACGAAGTTATGTCAAAATTTAACAGCTGAAGTGTTATCAAAGTTTCCGTGCACTTTTTAAGTATTTATCATGAAATGAGGAGAATGAAACTTATAGTACTAGTTTAAATTAATTCACACAAAATGACATATCCCTCCGACAAGTAAGCGATTCCTTTTCAAAAAAATTCCTTTCCGTACTGCAAATATCATGATATAAAAATTTCTAAATATATCCAACCATGCTCTTCCACGCTTTATCGCACACATTAACCACGCAAGCCTCATTATTTACGAATGCTTACCCTGCCTTGGAGAAGCTTGAACATAGATCTCCGTTTACCTCAAGAACACACTTCAGTTGCTGCAAGAACGGGTAATTTCCTTTGAATTAAGCGAAGTGAATGTTGTCTGTTTAAAAATAGAAACACTACTATGTTTCATAATCCCATGACACAACAGATTGTGAAACAGCACATCTGTAAATTATTTACCCACCCCTACTGTGAGGGTAATTAAATACACATCCGCTAAAGGACTCTTTACAATGTTAATGCAACCGCAATTAGAAGAGTATCTACTATAAACACTCATACATGTATAAAGGGTCGTTTCCATTTGTAAAAGGAAACGTGGACGTGAATGAATGGACATTATAATCAAATCTCGTGGTAGAAGAAAATACAATTTTACAACCCCAGAGAGAGAGAGAGAGATGAGAATTTCAAAGTGCATCACATTCCCTTGCGTGTGAGGACATTCATTACATTTAATTGGAGCTATCGTATTGCTACCGAGATATTCCGAACTGTCGTCGCTGAAAAATGTCACTCATTTTATTAGAAATGATATTTGTAAGTAAGGAAAATAATGGTGTAATGGAAGTGTGCAGATGGGCATTATGTCGCACATGTTTTAAATAAATGGCCAAACAGGGGAATTTTGTTTGGTCAGCCATCATGTATGAGATGTTATTATTTTATTGGGTCATTAGTTATGACTTATGAACACATGTTTATGACAATCCCATGACTTGAGCTTGAGTTGAGCTTAGCTTCCAATTCAATTTAGATGATGAAGACTGGGGCATGTATTAAATGTATGTCCCTGTCCGTTGTAACAAACATTTTTTCAATCTCCACTCACCCCCATCGCAAAATACTTATAAGTGCTGTGGCTGAGTCGAATAAACATCATTTTGGAAGTCCAATTTTCGACTGGTTTTTCGATAAGCCAACATTACCGAAAAAACGATGAATAAAGACGACAGTTTCAAAGAGTATGTTGACAAACCTCTAGAGAGGACCTTACATCACTACTGTCGTAAGTAGGAAACCAAAATCGTAATTGGCAATCTTATTCCCAAAATAGAAAAGCCTACGCAAAAGTACACGAGGAAACAGGACGTCAATTTTAGGATTATCTCTTCTGTAGTAATAAGAGGAAATGGGGTTTTATCATAATAAATAAGTTAGTTTCTTAAACAAACTCATGATACGTAATCAAATAAAAATAGAAATAAATGAAGCACACTTCACTGGATCACAAGAGCCTTTTCCTTCTTTAAATATTTTCATTTAAAAGCTCGGAAGTGATTTATGAACTTGTGTTAAATTAAATAAATTGTGGTTTGGTGCAAACCTTATAAATTGCACAGGTTTATACATAAATACAATCCGCCTTCGAACACTATTTTTTTTAATTTTACCTGTCGAAAGGCTGAAGCTGCCAACTGCAACTCCGGATGTGTACTGTTTAAAAAGACATAATCACGTCTCACATCTTGCAAAACACCTAACATGTCCTTTTGTAACTATATAAAATCTCTTTATGAAAAATCCAGTTTCCGGCATGTAACAGAGATCTTGTCTGGTACTTCCGCGTTTTTCATGTCTACTCCCACGTAACTTGCGAGAGCTAACTAATGCACGACAATTTAAAAACGAACTTCAAAGTTTTCTTGAAAACTAGAACAACTAACTTTCTTCCCATCCCTATCCCTCTTCAATCTGAAATGAATATTAGAAAAACCTTATTGATATTTATAAAAGCAGCCTAACCTTACTTTCAAATCATCTATGAATATTAAATTTAAAACTGTTTATCTTTCACAGACTTATAGGTGAATTTTTACTGTATAAGCTTGTATGATACAATAAATAAATCAAATAAATAAATATCAATGTCATTGATTACTCGGCTGCCAGTCAATAATATTTTCTATTGCGAAATGTTTTTAAGGAACATCTGTTGTCATTGCAGAATTCAAATTTCATAACTTGTTTTTGTAGAAGTCAAGGCCAATGATTATTTATATAACCAACATTTTATTCTAAATACATAAATAACAATTAAATGATTTAGGTACATTTGTGCTTTAAAAATAATCTGTTAAAATTTTTCAATATACGGAAAGCGGTTTATAAAAATGTTATGAATAAGAATTACTCGAAGGCTGATGACGTAAATGAAAATTCATTGGTGGACTAACGATCACAATTGAATTGTTAACAAGAGAATATTTTTTAAAAATAGAAGTAATAGCCAGTCAATAAATTTCAGTGTTATGTAAAATCTCACATAGGAAGCCATAAAACATTTGACTGAAAATAAAATGTTAGGTACTCTATTTGTAAAAGCAACGAAACAGTGCTTAGAAAAGTAATGATAAGTTGAAAAATAAATAAAATTTGAGATTTTCTTACTTCAATTTAAATTAATTCGCGAAACTTAAGATTTTTCGCGAGGTCAACCTTTTCACACCCACCTTTTCACATCCACCATTCTTGCATTCGAGATTCTTCTCACCTCTCCTTCCTTAAAAAGTTTGATAGGTGTGGTGCTGAGGTTGGATTGCAGCCCAATACCTACCTGTGTCCTTGACCATTTGTATTTGTAGTTGCCCTTCCCCTCAAATGTTTGCCTAAGGTACATAAGGCCATTCAAACTGAAGTAAACAACTATTCTACTCTCATTGTAACAATTTCCAAAACAAGATAAGGTAGAAAAAAGCTTCATTTGATCAAAAATGTGTTAATAGAAGAATGTCGATTTTACGGAAATGCTTCTGCACATGTTGGGAAGATCTACGTTACTCCTTTTCGAGTAAACATACGCTTGCACCTTGGGTAGAAAAATATTTTTTCCTCTGTTTGAAAATAAATCAAAAAATGCAATATTTTTCAATTTCTATTATTTAGATAATGCCCGAGATATCTTGGGAAATATATTTGTTTATTGATATGTACTGGGATATTGGAAGATGTGGAGTCTTGGCGTAAGCTGCCCGACTGAACTTAATTTACTGGCAAGGCCGAATGAAACGATTATGTGGTCTAAATTCGTAACTTTTAGAGAATTTTATATAAATTTCTCTTAAGGTAATTAAAAAAATATTTTGAAATGAAATGTGCATTCGAGAAAATAAGAGAATTACAAATTTGTTGGAAGGGGTATCCTACGTAGAATATTGACTTTCTTTTAGTCACCACTTAGGGTTAAGTTATGCGGAAAAATGTTTTTTTACAGTTCTTCCCAAATATATATGTAGTGGACGATTGCTGTATATGTGCTGTAATGTAGTGGTTGAGGCAGAGAGAGATCTACAATTGCCTAAGTACATAGGAAGACGCAATCTGTATGTCTTTCTGTCTGACGAGAAGAAAGTTAAGTTGCTGTTTTGCTGTGACTCCGTGCGGTTCTCCCTAAGCTGCGTTTTTTTTCTTTGCTAAGCTGTTGCTGTTTTTTTTTCAATTCTAACTTTTTTTCTAGTAAACTTTTTTTTCATTTTTTTATTAATAATTATATCCCTGAATTAAATTTTGTTATAAATCGACGGAGCGTTTTTTTCATTTCGTGTTCTGGTTTCGACGTCGAGTGGGCCATCTCCTACAAGTTTTGGTGTCAGAAGAAAAAATAAAAACATAAAATCAAGCCTTCCGAAAATCGACGGGTCGAACCGAAATACCGAACGTGTAAAATTCGTTGCAAATAACAAAAACAATCATAGTGCATATAACCGTCGTAACGATAGATGGATTTACCGGGGAGTCGAGAGGTCGTATCCCATTGTTAGAATAATATACACATATACTGAGAGCGATTTTGCTAGGTAAATAAAAGAGCAAAGATCTCTACAGTACACCAAAATAGCTGTGAAGACACTAGTCTGCTTATATAGTACTTATACATATTTACATGCGTGGCGCGATTCTGGACAATCGAATCGCGGGGTAATTACAAAAAATAGGTACATAAAATCATGTCGTGTTGCTGATGGAACCGTTTAATGACATTGAAAAGGTGAAAGAGTTGACAACACTCGAATTGCAATTGCAATTATTTATTAGAGGACTCTCGTATAGTTACCGTAGAAAAGAAGATCTCGTAAAAAGATTAATTGATTTTATTAAAGCTGATAATATTGAATGTGGTTTGCCAAGTGACGTAATCCAAATTAGTCTGATGAGCAGTAGCAGAGCAGATAAAAATTGTGAAGGCGCGGGCAGTGGCTGTATCGAGAGGACTAGTGGTATTGCAGAAGAAAAAGTAGAATTGGAGAAAAATACAATACTTTTTCAAGTTGACGACGGTAAGACAAATCAACAAGACATGGCCACTTCAAGCAGTTTCGTTTTTCGGGATGTTGAAGAGTCACTGGAATATTTCAACGGGGAAACGGGAAGGAGTTTGGACGTGTGGATAAAAGAATTTGATGATATTTCTAAAGTATGCGGTTGGAACGACGTGCAGAAATATCTGTATGCGAGACGATTGTTGCGTGGGGCTGCAAAACTGGCCATAGAGACCAGTAATGGAGTAGCATCTTGGAACGATTTAAGGGAAATGTTAAAAAAAGAATTTGGGAGCTCACCATCCAGCATCAGCGTCCATAGAGCGTTGGAAGGAAGACGAAAGCAGCAGAATGAAACTCATTTGGAATATTTATACAGCATGATCCAGATAGCGAGCAGAGGAACCGTCGATAACGAGTCATTGATCTCCTATATTATTGCAGGGATTCAGGATGATTTAGTCAACAAAACTATACTGTATGAATCAAAAACACTGGATGATTTGAAGCACAATCTAAGGACGTATCAAGCTATGAAATCCCAAATGGGGACTAAGAAACCGAACTCCGGTGATCTTGTCGGTGCTAAGTATAATACACGGCCAAATAGTAAACATCGGTGCTATAACTGCGGATCTTTACAACACTTAACGGCGAGCTGCCCTGACAAATCCAAAGGGGCAAGGTGCTTCAACTGTGGTGATTTTGGGCATATGGCTAATAAATGCCCCAATCCGAAGAAGCCGAAAAAGGATGGAGTTGAACGAGTCAACGTAGTGTCAACAGATGATCTTCATATTCCTGTCCATGCATTAGATGGAGACTTTAGTGCATTAGTGGATACCGGTAGTACTGTAACTTTGATGCGAAAGAGCGTATGGGAAAATGCGAAAGTGTATCAAGCACTAAGTGGTCCTGTCATCTCGTTAGTTGGACTAGGCGGAAATGCGAAGGAAACACTAGGATCAATGGAAGCAGTTTTAACTATAGATAATGTCGATTATTCAACATGCTGTCACGTCGTCCCCGATCATTGGATCCCTGCCGATATCCTAATAGGTAAAGATATTCTTAACAAAGTTACTGTCGTTATAGATAAAGGCCGAGTTCAACTGCAAAAAGCGGAGTCTGAAGTGGGTAGTTTAGAGCAAATAAACATTGCTGCATTGTTGCAAGAAGATGAACTACCTTCTTTGATGGAGATTGACGACGTAGCTGACCGAAATTTGGTAAGAGATTTTATTTCCAGTTATAATCCAAAGAAAACAGTTTCGTCGTGTATTCGGATGCATATTGAGCTGGAGGATGGTAAAGCAATATACCAGAAGCCAAGGAGGTTAGCCCCGCAAGAAAAAGCTGCTGTCAACCGACAGATACAAGACTGGTTAAATGACGGGATAATTCAGCCAAGCTGTTCGGATTTTGCTAGTCCTGTCGTCGTAGCCAAGAAAAAGGATGGATCGATGCGTCTTTGCATCGATTTCAGGAGACTGAATGAAAAGATAATAAAGGATCGTTTTCCGTTACCGAATATAGATGATGTTTTACAGAGTTTGTATCATGCGCGAGTTTTTACGACCTTGGATTTGAAAAATGGATTTTTTCACGTGGACGTCGATGAAAGTAGCAGAAAATACACATCATTTGTGGTACCTGACGACTGTAAAGCATTTGAACTTACAATACGAAAGAGGGATATCTGCAGTCGAGTTGCGCGTTGGGCTCTCATGCTAGAAGAGTTTCAATGCAAAGTGTATCATCGTGCAGGTTCTGCCATGCGCCATGTTGATGCGTTGAGTCGCTATCCAAGCGTGATGCCAATCCAGCATGGTATTCTGGAACAAATCCGAAACTGCCAACTGAAGGACGAGTACTGCCGCTTGATAACAACTATTTTAAAGGAGCAGCCATACGAAGATTTTGTTATTCGCCGCGATGTCATCTACAAGCTGTCCGAAGGAAGAAACCTACTTGTCGTGCCGAAAAGCCTCCAAAGGCAAATCCTACAGGGGATCCACGAGAATGGTCACATTAGTTGCAGAAAGGTTATGGCTATTGCACAGGGCGAATACTTCATTCCGAAATTAAAAAATAAAGTGGAAGAGGTTTTGTCAAATTGCGTACCATGTATTCTGGCAAAGAGGAAGAGCGGAAAGCAGGAGGGGTTTTTGAATCCTATTGCGAAGGGTGAGCTACCATTGCAAACGTTTCACCTAGACCACCTTGGACCACTGCCATCTACGACAAAAAACTATAAGTATCTTTTTGTTATCGTAGATAGTTTTACAAAATTTACTTGGATATTCGCAGTTAAGTCAACTACTTCGGAAGAGGTGATTCAAAAGATGAAGCTGTTGAGTGAAACATTTGGCGATCCATGCAGAGTCATCACTGATAGAGGTGCATCATTTACATCCAACAGTTTCAAGACGTATTGTGGAGAGCGAAGCATTCAACACGTGGCCATTACGACCGGTGTTCCGCGGGGGAACGGCCAGGTCGAGCGTATCAACCAAATAATCATTGCTGTCTTGTCGAAGATGTCGGTAGATGACCCTCAAAAATGGTGGAAGCATATTCCTCGTCTGCAAAGGGCACTAAATTCAACAAAATCGAGATCAACTAACAGATCTCCCTTCGAGTTATTGATTGGGATACCGATGAATTGTGCTGAGATGGAAAATATACGGGAACTTATAGAAGCTGAGATGATGGCAGCGTTTGAGGAAGAGCGAAAGGAAATGCGAGTGGAAGCCAAGAAACAAATCGAGATAATCCAAGCAGAAAACGCGAAGGGATTCAATAAGAGGAGGACGCTGGCTCGGCAATATCTAGTGGGCGAACTCGTCGCCATTAAGAGAACCCAGTTTGGACAGGGTTTAAAGCTGTATCGCAAATACTTGGGGCCATATAGAATAACGAAGGTAAAAAGAAACGACCGCTACGCTGTTTGTAAAGTGGGACATCACGAGGGACCCATCATTACTAGTACTTCTGCTGATTACATGAAACCGTGGGCCAATCTGGAGGATGAGGAATTTTCATCTGAGGCAGATGAAATGCAGGATGACCGGATGTAGTGGACGATTGCTGTATATGTGCTGTAATGTAGTGGTTGAGGCAGAGAGAGATCTACAATTGCCTAAGTACATAGGAAGACGCAATCTGTATGTCTTTCTGTCTGACGAGAAGAAAGTTAAGTTGCTGTTTTGCTGTGACTCCGTGCGGTTCTCCCTAAGCTGCGTTTTTTTTCTTTGCTAAGCTGTTGCTGTTTTTTTTTTCAATTCTAACTTTTTTTCTAGTAAACTTTTTTTTCATTTTTTTATTAATAATTATATCCCTGAATTAAATTTTGTTATAAATCGACGGAGCGTTTTTTTCATTTCGTGTTCTGGTTTCGACGTCGAGTGGGCCATCTCCTACATATATATCTAAGAGAAGTCGAATATATAATTTAATACAAAATTTATTTACGTTAAACTTTGTCGGATCAAATTATCAGTAAATTTTCTACAAAAGTTATACAGATGGTTAGACAGACACGTTTAAGTCTTCCAGCATCCAATCGAAAAAGTTCGTCTACAGAAAAGTTTATTTATAATAGCTCTTGTGGAATATTTAATTTTTCTACTAGTTTGAGTTACCTGGCTCACTTATATAGTAAAAAGTGGTTTGAAAACAAGGTTTCTTTAGGGCTGCGTATTTTGAGCGTTTCGAGACGCTATTTTCGCATTTTAAGCTGACTTTAACCTTTTCGAAAGGTAGGTAGTCTTTGAAAACATCTTACCCAAAATTCAATTCATTTTTCTACCGCATTCTCTGCGGTATTAACTACGAGTATTCAGATATCAATGAAAAGAGTCACTCACAACACGTTAATTTTTAATAGCCAACAAGGGAAACTTAAAAAAAACCCGCTGTTGATCCCTTCCAGGTATTTTTGCAAAACCCCTTTCACTAGTCAATATCTACTACCACCATAAAACTTATTTCACCTCTTCCCCAAGCACCAGCACCAACCGCAAGTCCCATTTACCAACAAGCCTTTCGTCCGACACATTGACAGACTAAAGAAAACTTTTTTTTTCAAATCGTACGCTCTTAATAAGAAATGAACTTGGCTACTTCAAAAGTTTTGCCTACATTATGGGGAGGGAGAAAAACAACACTACCCCCTTCACCATCATCAGCTGCACTAAGAAGTTTATTTGAAACATTTATTAAGCAGAGTTTCAATTACTTGCAAAATGTTTCCCCAAGGAACGCAAAAGGAAATCGAAAAAGAGCTAATAAAATATTTGAAAGTCTCAACTCTAATTTTGATTTAGGGAGGCAGTCTTCGTTCTGTCTTGTGGAGAATTAATGAGACCATTGCCAAGTTGGTTGACCTAGAATCGCGACTAAGAACGGACTGTGTAACGTACCCCTACGCCACCCCCAGAAGCGAATCCGAACACCTACGATAAGGGTTTGAAGAGTCCAAACTCAACCCCCTCTTGCACTATCACCCATGCAAGTAAGGGTCGAATTTGACATGATGGCGATGCTTCCGCTTCTGCTGGCGATGGGGTTACCCTCCGGTAAACTCTTTCCACCCATATGACCCAAGGTCACAGGATCCTTGAGGCAGTCCGGGCGGCATAACGAGAGGGGTGTTCAGGCACTTGAGGCTCAGGCATGACCGATTTCCCGCGCTAGCTCTGCGGTGGGTTGGGATCTTGCCACAAGTCCTGAACATGGGTTACGTGTTTTTACATGCCTGCTTAACTTCATTCGCGCTGTAACCGAACACCAAAAAAAAACCGAAAAAGAAAAATTGCGAGGCCCGAGTTAAACTAAGTCACATTCTATTGACATGGAATCCTATGACGTCGATGGGGCGGAGAGATGAGATGAAATTACTCCCCGCGAGCTGACCCACCCCTAGCTGAACGTAAAGTTCAAGGCCTTGGTCATCGCGACGCTCTGTTTACGATGACCCCTAATACAAGGGGTTTCCAATCGGACGGATTAAATACCCCTAATAGGTTCTCTTCCTCACTCTCAAAACCTCACCCTCCTCCGCACTGGCACATCCTCTTGCTCTACACTAACCCATCATAAACATCCTGATGGAGTCCCAAAACACGAAAAAAAACTTCAAGCAAACTCATCTGAAATATACCACTTCACCGTCAATGGTTTTTGTTCACAACAAAAAGAGGAGAACCGGCATTGTCAGGATGCCAATGAAAGAACAAACTTAACTCCAGATATTTTATTCAAAAAAGAAATAAAAGAAATTTCCTTAAGATCTATTTATCTAACATCCTACCAATAATACAATGTAAACGCAAAGAGCAAATGAAGTTTGCATATTAATATAAATTCGCTTTACTTTAAGGAACGTCAATTAAAAATCAGAAATATATTTTTTTTTTCCTTTTATACCTACTATACTCTGCCTCAATCGCAGCAAATCAAAACAAAGCTTAAAAACTTAATGGAACGCGCTTAATTTTCTCCCAAAAAAACTTATCAACATCTTACTAGGTCACTTTCACCGGAGTTCAAATAATATAAAACATAAAATGTACTCACCCCTTCATATTACTAAGGGTTATTATTATCACCACTAGCTACATCCGTTGCCCAAGGGTGGGGAGATGAGGTGCACCGCATTCCGTCCTTTGCTCTAAGGATCGCGAAACAACCTGTTTGTACGCTTTGGGAATTGAAGAAAAAATATTATTTGAACCAGAGGTGTAACAGATAATAAAATGACCAAAAAAACTTAGCTTTTAATTTTAGACCCTCGAATAGAGCCCTCTAGTGCGCGGTAGCGTAACACAAAAAAATAAAATACTGCTGGATGGTGTATCTGCTGCTATTGTTGCTGGATGGCGAATTCGGCGACTGACGTTGCGGGATGCGATCTTCGGTGGAAAGCTTACACCGCGAAAAATGTGTCCTGGTTTTCGCCGAGATTTCTAGGGCGAAGCTGAAAGTGCCCTTGTTATGGCGGACTGCCTACGTGGCTTATCCTCGTTGGTGTTGTAGCACTGGCAAACTTTCGTTTCTCGCTGACGATGGCCTTGGACTTCGAGCACGAGATTGGAAGCGTTGATTCGCTGAAGCTCGATTGCCGGATCCGACTTAGTGTGGTGATTGTCGCAATGTTCACCAAACAGGCGGTACTGTGTATGGTGGTACCAGTGTACTGCAAGCGAACGTCGCGGATTTGCAAAGCACTATCCAATTTCGGCGATCAATTAGCCGATCGAATTCCTCGACCTTTGATAGGGAGATCTGTAGCTGGTTCGGGACGGTGGGTTGCGCAGGGAATTTAGTTGGAGTGGCGGGAAAGACGACGCTCAGGGGCCGCGTGGTGTAGCGTGGAATGAGATTCCAAAACGCTGGCGTATATTCTTACGTGCCGTTTACGATGAGTCGGTATAGTTAAAAGAACCGACTTTTACTTTTGAAGACTAATATATATATATTATTTACGGTTTAGCTGCACAGTATATAAGTAGCAGCAATTCTCACGCCACCACTGTCTGTCTATCTCCGAAAAAAAAAAAATCCCAGCTCCTGCAGCAACACGTCCGAACAGCTCGCCGATTCAAAACTTTCTGCCTTCTTCCTGGAGTGTGGAAAACTCCGTAAGCCGTCTGCCATAATCACGCCATCCCATCGTCTCTTTCCCACTAACGCATGGATCATAGGGCCAGATGTTTAACACGCTTAAACCTCTCAATGTATTTTTGGAAAAATCTAAATTACCCCTTAAAATGCTAACGCGATTTTTCTGAGTATTTTAGTATAAGTTCCCTAAATATTTTAATAAAATTTCATCGCCTAGAAGCATTTCTAAATATCGCCATAATTTGAGCGAAAACCCAAATCAGACTGTCAAACATGGACGAGTCAATTCCGCTTCCCACCACATCCTGCCATGTAATTTTCGCTCAGTGCTGACATTCGCCGGAAGATGCGGTCGCCATAGCCTTTCCGATTTTCAAAAAACATCGGTACCAAAAATAAATGGTTTTTTTTATTTTTTCATATTTGCGGTGGAACCGGTTTCCTACAAAGCATAATATTTTCGGGAGTTTTACCGAGCGAAAAGATTATGGAAAAGAAACCGTTTGGGGTTCTATCCGAAACGAATCCACACTCGACAAGAAAGCTCAAAAAGCAAGGAGTCTCATGTTCAGACTGAGCTAAAACAAAGTAGTTCGCTAGTTAATAAAACAATTGAACCAGCTACAGCATTACCGACGGATGTCTTTCGAGTGTACAACTCCTAAACTCTTCCCAAACTCGTCTACTAACTCGTAGAGGTTATTTCCTATAATTTTACGGACTTTGGCTTTTAAAAATTTCCTGCAGAGTTTGGCATTTATCCGCTTCGAAGCGTCACTCAACACAAAATTCCGCTTATAAACGGTTTCTCCGACCTGGTAATGTGCCTTACTGCTACGCGTATTATAAACCTTTTCGTAGATTTGATGGCTTTTTCCCAAAGAATCTTTAATGTATGAGTGCAGTACATTCATTTTCGCGGCTTTAGGTATCTGCTCTAACTCTGAGTTGTTTAATGCATCTAGTTTGCGCAAGATCTTGTACTCGCTCCCGTGTTCGATCATACGCTGCCCGAATACAGCTTCGTATGGTGACATTCCGATTGCCGAATGCACGCCCGTGCGAAGTGCACACCCAATGGCGTCTAATTGGACATCCCAATTAGATTGGTCAGGGTTAATATAGGACCTAATAGCAGCCAAAAGTGATCGGTTCACGCGTTCGCTGGCGTTAGCCTGCGGGGAATATGCCGCCGTTTTGAGGTGATTAACCCCAAAGGATTCAGTGAAGTGTTTAAATTCCTTGCTCAGAAATTGTTTTCCGTTGTCAGACAAAATTGTCTCCGGAACTCCAAAAACTAAGAAAATGTTGTCGCGAAGGAATTCAAGAGCGGATTCGGAAGTTGCACGTCTCAGGGGCTTTATCAATACGAACTTTGAGAGTTGGTCTAAGGCTATTATTATATGGGTGTTGCCACGCTTGGATCTAGGATATGGTCCCAAGAAATCGATGTAGATATGCTGGAAAGGTCTATCTACAATAAAAGCTTTTCCCATTTCCGCTCTCAAGATGCTGTTGGGGGCTTTGGTTGTTTTGCATACCTCACATTTAGCTATGAAATTTTTCACATCCGTTGCCATGTTCGGCCAATAAAATTGTTTCCTCAACCTGTGGAGAGTCTTTGCTATGCCTCCATGCGAAGCCTTTGGTGGGCAATGAGCCAGGTTGATAAGTTCGGCAGTAAGCGCGGTTGGAACCCAAAGCGTCCAAGTCAGGTCATTTTGTATCGGACTGGAAGTGCTATGTTTTACTCTTTTATACACATAGTCCTCAGAGATTTGAAGGTCAGGCAGCTGGTTTTGATTCTTACGAACCGTATCGACAATCTGAAGGTACTGATCTGATTGGAAACTCGGATCCGCCAGATCTATGTGCAGTACATCGCCAGGTGAGTTAGCCTTCGAGCAACCGCTCTGGAGTGCTTCTACTTCGTAAGCCCGAGACAACGTGTCAGGAACAATGTTTAAAGTATCCTTTCGGTGTTCGATATCAAACGAATAGCCTTGTAGCTCCAGGCTCCAACGCGCCAACCGTCCCTTAAGATCCCTTAGGCTCATTAACCACTTAAGGCTCGCATGATCCGTAATGACCTTGAAACTATATCCTTCTATATATGGCCTGAATTTCGTTATGCCCATAACAGCAGCTAAACACTCTCGCTCGGTAACTGTGTAGTTTCTTTGAGCTGCGTTCAACTTATGGGAATAAAAATATATCGGGCGCTCATTTCCAGTTTCATCGACCTGACTAAGAACTGCACCGATGCCAGTTGAAGAGGCATCGCAAGAGATGATAAATGGTTTCTTAAAGTCGGGATTTACTAAGACTGGAGCGCACGATAATTTGAATTTGATAGCGTTGAAAGATTCAATAGCTTTTCCCTCAAACTTGAACTTCACTCCCTTCTTTAAGGTGTCTGAAAGATCCGAAGCCAGGGACGAAAAGTTTTCGACAAATCTGCGATACCATCCGGCCATACCTAAGAAACGCCTGACCTGTCGAGCGTTCGGTGGTATCGGAAATTGTCTTATGGCTTCTACCTTCTCGGGATCCACTTTCAGGACTCCACAGCCTACGATGAAACCAAGGTATTTCAGTTCCTTGTGACAGAATTTCGATTTTTCAAGGTTGATCGTTAGACCTGCCTCGTGCAGCTTATCGGCAACAATATTGAGGAGCTCAATATGTTCTTCGAATGTGGCCGAGATAATGAGCAAATCGTCGAGGTATACAAATACCTGATGTCGCAATTGGTGAGGGATAACTTTATCCATGAGACGGCATAGACGCTGAGGCGCGTTGCATAGGCCAAAAGGCATAACCTTAAAATGATACAACGGCCTACCGGGGACGGTAAAAGCTGTCTTTTCCCTAGAGCTTTGCTCCAGCGGTATTTGCCAGAAGGCGTCTTTCAGATCCACACTTGACATGTAGTAAGTATCTGGAAGGCGACCCAGCAAACCCTCTATATGCGGCAGTGGGTATGCATCTTTTTTCGTGACGCGATTGAGATCTCGAACGTCCAAGCATAATCGGCTTTTCCCTGCCCTGCGGACGAGGACAACGGGAGAGCTCCATGAGCTCGAGCTTTCTTCTATCACGTCCATAGCTAGCATACGATCCAGCTGCGCATATATGAGGGCTTCAACCGCTGGAGATACGGGATAATGACGCCTTTTTATTGGCGCCGAATCCCCGGTATCAATCACATGCTCCTCTAGGGATGTTTTCCCCAAACCAAGATTGGCAAAAGAAGGAAATTTGCCGAGAGTTTGTTCTAAACGATTCGATTCCTCTTCCGATAATTCATGTGCTGACGATAGGACTTCACTTTTAGGAGGCAAATCATCGGAAACACTTAATCCTAGCGAAATGCTCGACAACTGAAGGGTATTGCGGTTCATCGTTTTGGGAATTACATTTGGGGCTATCTTAAACTTTTCCCAAAAATCAATGCCTAGATATAGCTCTTTAGTTAACGATGGAACTATATACAACGTAATTTCTTCTGTTTGATTTTCAAACGTGACTTCAGAGTTGACTATACCAACGATGTCCTGGGCCTTTCCGTCAGCAGTACCCACTGCCGATGAAAACTTTTTAAAAGGGATATTGTTTGCTTGTAGGAACTCTACACTACCCGCGCCTAGACAACTAATGCAGGCACCACTATCCAGAAGGCCGATCCAGTCTTTTCCAAAGAAGTGTACCGAAGCATAAGGTCTCGGATCGTCAGCAGAATTTCGTAAGGTAGTTGATGCAATTGCATTGTGCACATTCCTTAGGTGTTTGAATCGATTCCTTACTTTTATAACCTTCGGGGAAGGACTTGAATTCCCGAATATGCGGCTTTTGGCTTGATTATATTCTAGCCAACGCTGGTGGATAGGTTTGGGACAATGGTTTATTTGTTTTGGAATGACTTCAACAGGAGGCCTGATGACATCAACTACTGCAGGACGGCTTAAAATAGTGGTAGGTATAATTGGGAGTTGGTTTTCTACTGATTTGCCGGTTCCCGATTCTGAGAGCATCTCCCCCCGGTACGAGAGTTGCTCGCCTGTGAGTTTCCCGCGCATACGGGACAGTTCGGGGTCACAGTGTTTTCTAGCCCGCATTTGTAACAAAAAACAGCACGTTGGGGTACTGGACAATCGAAAAAGGTGTGACCCGTCTCTTTACAATTCCAGCATCTCAAGGAGTTTCGTTCCCTTTGTCGATACGCTAACGCTTCCACATGAGCTTGTGACGTAGAAGCAGATAATTGCTCAGTGTGTTCGCTTAGTTCGTTGATATTTCGCCGAAAGGGTGCATGGCTTTGGAGTTTCGGTCTCTGAGAGTCAGATTCCTTTAGAAATTTTTCAATACTCCGACATACGTACACCATCTCAGGAATACTGTGGGTATTGAACGTGAGTAGGTGTTCACCGATTCTTCGGTTTACATTTTGTTTGATAACTTCGATCAGCTCACGAGTGGGTTTCGGAAATCTAAGCCTAGCGTTGAGCTGCAATAGGTCGCCATAATAATCATCGAAACTCTCGTTTGCTCTTTGAGTTCTCGCCGACAACTGTCTAGAAATCTCGAAATCTGTTTCAAGACTGCGGTACTGTTCTATAAGAGCCAGACGAAGGGCAGCCCAGTTGGAGGTTGGGTTGGCCTTAATAAAAGTCCAGTACCAAGTCTCAACTTGACCGCTTACAAAATGGTGAAAGTTCTGAAAAATTTCGCACCACGACGCGCTGTAAGATTCTCTGAGTCTTCCCAAACGGAAGAGAAAATCGTCAATCATCATGTTCTTGTTGTCAAATTTAATCCCCCACTTGTGGTAGTGGTGGAATCGACTGCCTGAACTTGACGGCGAAGCTGCCTGCGAACGTGGTTCAGTTCGTGGAGAAGCGTCGTTCAGGTTCAGATTACCTAGCTGTGATAGGAAGTTATCAACATTTGCGCTTCGACACATATGCACTGGATATACGGCTTGATCTACCGGTCGGTGACTGCTCTGAGGTGGAGGCTCTGCTCTAGCTAGTAATTCTGGCTGTCTAATAGGCTCGCCTGCCGAATGAGATGGAACATTGACGGGTGGAATAACTGGAGCAGTTCTAGCGCTTGTCTGGGCTGGAATTCCAGCCAACGCTTCTCGAACTAGCGCAACTACTTCCTGACGCATTTCTAGCCGACTCTTTTCCAACTCTTCTCGAATAAAGCGGAGTTCATCAGTTCGGTTTATCCCAACTGTAGCAGAAACGACATCCTGTACGTATGATTCAAAATGTGCGCTCACATTTTGGTCACCCGAGTTACCGGGGTTATTATTAGGATTCTCGCTGTTACTTCCAGGAGGTTCTCGATAGGGCTGAGGACCGACGTTATCTGCCGGCTCGCCTGAAGTGAGTGGATCCGACATATTAGGCGGCGGAACGCTTCCTTGTATTATATTTGTTTGGTTAGGGTTTCTACCACGGCGTAAATTATAGGGAGATGGCACTGGCAGATTACCTGATTGGTTAGTATTCGGATTAGACATTGTCCGAATGCGAATAAGTAATACTTAAATAAATCTTAAAAACGAAATGTTTATTCAAAAAAAAGGTTTGAGCAATACCAATTGTCGAAGAAAAAAAAGAAAATAGACTGCCCTTGAGGAATTCTAAAGCTATACCTATCTATATATATATATATGTAACTCAATATAACCTAACTGCTCTATAATATGTATTCAAAAAAAATAGAAAAAAATTCCCAATAATAATTTGTAAGGACGAATGGTTTCGAGGAAGTGACCAGCTGGAGGAGGTTCGATCCGAGAGATGAGAGAAAACCGTGACAAAATTACATCATAGGATACCCAGGTATTGCTACAGAAACAGTTTTAGAAATATTTGTTACCAATGTCGTTGAGAAGTGTCAGACGCGAGGTAGCAACAGACATAAGCGAGGACCGACGTCAACTCACTTACCGGACTATAACAAGCTCTGATTACGAAACAAAAATTCCGGGTTGGATAAGCCAGGGGTTCATGCAACAGACGTAATCGGAAAACGAAATTTCGGTGACTACCGGACATGAAGTTTCCCTAGTATACTGCAACTAACGAAAAATGAAAAATGATCACTGAACGGAGGCATACGCAACAGACATAGATGAGGACCATCGTCAACCCATCTACCGGACGCATGCTATCGTCAGTGACCTTGAATGACGGAATGTTACCCAACAATTACTCGAATACTGCAACTGACGCAAATGAGGAACTACTTCGACCCAAATACCGGACAAGTATATACGAGATTATCGGAAGATGGAAATGTGTGGACTATTTAGCATTCTATCATATGACTCTAATAACAAAACTTCTAAACTGTTAATCTGGAAAAAGAACAAGTTTTATACTATGTTGAATGTGAAATATTTTGCTTAACTTCGGGCCCCACGTTGGGCGCCACCTGTAACGTACCCCTACGCCACCCCCAGAAGCGAATCCGAACACCTACGATAAGGGTTTGAAGAGTCCAAACTCAACCCCCTCTTGCACTATCACCCATGCAAGTAAGGGTCGAATTTGACATGATGGCGATGCTTCCGCTTCTGCTGGCGATGGGGTTACCCTCCGGTAAACTCTTTCCACCCATATGACCCAAGGTCACAGGATCCTTGAGGCAGTACGGGCGGCATAACGAGAGGGGTGTTCAGGCACTTGAGGCTCAGGCATGACCGATTTCCCGCGCTAGCTCTGCGGTGGGTTGGGATCTTGCCACAAGTCCTGAACATGGGTTACGTGTTTTTACATGCCTGCTTAACTTCATTCGCGCTGTAACCGAACACCAAAAAAAAACCGAAAAAGAAAAATTGCGAGGCCCGAGTTAAACTAAGTCACATTCTATTGACATGGAATCCTATGACGTCGATGGGGCGGAGAGATGAGATGAAATTACTCCCCGCGAGCTGACCCACCCCTAGCTGAACGTAAAGTTCAAGGCCTTGGTCATCGCGACGCTCTGTTTACGATGACCCCTAATACAAGGGGTTTCCAATCGGACGGATTAAATACCCCTAATAGGTTCTCTTCCTCACTCTCAAAACCTCACCCTCCTCCGCACTGGCACATCCTCTTGCTCTACACTAACCCATCATAAACATCCTGATGGAGTCCCAAAACACGAAAAAAAACTTCAAGCAAACTCATCTGAAATATACCACTTCACCGTCAATGGTTTTTGTTCACAACAAAAAGAGGAGAACCGGCATTGTCAGGATGCCAATGAAAGAACAAACTTAACTCCAGATATTTTATTCAAAAAAGAAATAAAAGAAATTTCCTTAAGATCTATTTATCTAACATCCTACCAATAATACAATGTAAACGCAAAGAGCAAATGAAGTTTGCATATTAATATAAATTCGCTTTACTTTAAGGAACGTCAATTAAAAATCAGAAATATATTTTTTTTTTCCTTTTATACCTACTATACTCTGCCTCAATCGCAGCAAATCAAAACAAAGCTTAAAAACTTAATGGAACGCGCTTAATTTTCTCCCAAAAAAACTTATCAACATCTTACTAGGTCACTTTCACCGGAGTTCAAATAATATAAAACATAAAATGTACTCACCCCTTCATATTACTAAGGGTTATTATTATCACCACTAGCTACATCCGTTGCCCAAGGGTGGGGAGATGAGGTGCACCGCATTCCGTCCTTTGCTCTAAGGATCGCGAAACAACCTGTTTGTACGCTTTGGGAATTGAAGAAAAAATATTATTTGAACCAGAGGTGTAACAGATAATAAAATGACCAAAAAAACTTAGCTTTTAATTTTAGACCCTCGAATAGAGCCCTCTAGTGCGCGGTAGCGTAACACAAAAAAATAAAATACTGCTGGATGGTGTATCTGCTGCTATTGTTGCTGGATGGCGAATTCGGCGACTGACGTTGCGGGATGCGATCTTCGGTGGAAAGCTTACACCGCGAAAAATGTGTCCTGGTTTTCGCCGAGATTTCTAGGGCGAAGCTGAAAGTGCCCTTGTTATGGCGGACTGCCTACGTGGCTTATCCTCGTTGGTGTTGTAGCACTGGCAAACTTTCGTTTCTCGCTGACGATGGCCTTGGACTTCGAGCACGAGATTGGAAGCGTTGATTCGCTGAAGCTCGATTGCCGGATCCGACTTAGTGTGGTGATTGTCGCAATGTTCACCAAACAGGCGGTACTGTGTATGGTGGTACCAGTGTACTGCAAGCGAACGTCGCGGATTTGCAAAGCACTATCCAATTTCGGCGATCAATTAGCCGATCGAATTCCTCGACCTTTGATAGGGAGATCTGTAGCTGGTTCGGGACGGTGGGTTGCGCAGGGAATTTAGTTGGAGTGGCGGGAAAGACGACGCTCAGGGGCCGCGTGGTGTAGCGTGGAATGAGATTCCAAAACGCTGGCGTATATTCTTACGTGCCGTTTACGATGAGTCGGTATAGTTAAAAGAACCGACTTTTACTTTTGAAGACTAATATATATATATTATTTACGGTTTAGCTGCACAGTATATAAGTAGCAGCAATTCTCACGCCACCACTGTCTGTCTATCTCCGAAAAAAAAAAATCCCAGCTCCTGCAGCAACACGTCCGAACAGCTCGCCGATTCAAAACTTTCTGCCTTCTTCCTGGAGTGTGGAAAACTCCGTAAGCCGTCTGCCATAATCACGCCATCCCATCGTCTCTTTCCCACTAACGCATGGATCATAGGGCCAGATGTTTAACACGCTTAAACCTCTCAATGTATTTTTGGAAAAATCTAAATTACCCCTTAAAATGCTAACGCGATTTTTCTGAGTATTTTAGTATAAGTTCCCTAAATCTTTATATATATAATTCTACTGTACGTGTGTATGTCACTGAACTCCTCCTAAACGGCTGGACCGATTTGAATAAATTTTTTTGTATGCGTTTGGGTGGCGCCCTGGATGGTTTAGAAGCCGATTGGTCAAAATTGGACAAAGGGGCGTGGTATCGCCCATACAAAAATAACATTCAAAATCTTATATCTTGAAAACCACCGAATCGATCGAGTTCAAATATACACATAATCTTAGGTATTGGCCCAGGAGTATTTCTGTGAAGATTGGTCAAAATTGGACGAAGGGGCGTGGAACCGCCCATACAAAAAATACATTCAAAATCTTATATCTCGAAAACCACCGAATCGATCGAGTTCAAATTTACACATAATCTTGGGTATTAGCCAAGGAGTATTCCTGTGAAGATTGGTCAAAATCGGACTAAGGGGCGTGGCACCGCCCATACAAAAATTGCATTTAAAATCTTATATGTATTTCAAAACCATCCAAATCGTGTTTGCGAGTTATTAAGTAAAATACAAAATTGATATATTTATTTGGAATATATAAGACAAGAAAAGTTGTTACAATATCACACTCCACTTTTCATACGGAACATACAAACACAGTGCCCCAAAAATCGATGTTATATTAAAAAAAAATTGTAAAAAACGCTTTTTTTGTACGGAGCCTTTTGAAATTTACGGTGCCGCATTTCAGTGAATATTAAGTGTATTATATTCACATATACATACAACAATGCCACGTCTTAGTGAACGAGGAGGAAATATTGGTCGACGTACTCCGAATTCGCAAATAGTCCAGAACCGTCGGTTAAATAGATCGGCGGAAGATAAATTGACGGACAATGAAAATTTAAGAAACCAAGCTGTAATCAAAAGTGTAAATGAAAATCAAGAGCAACGCAACGAACGTCTTCGAGCCAATGCATTAAGACAAAGACTGGCCCGTCAAAGAGTCACCGATACATTCAGAACACGTGAACAACAGCGTTTGCAAGTGTATCGCGCATTGACACGTGCATCACTTCTTCGCCTTGCGTTTGAATATGAGTCGGACATCGACTATTCGTCATATTCACAAATTGTAATCGGTTCTATGAACAAACAATGCCAACACTGTCATGCACTCAAACACAAAGGTGAATCGGCCGGTTTCTGCTGCGCGGCTGGAAAAGTTGTTTTGCCACCATTAAATTCGCCGCCAGAACCATTGAAAGCACTATTGGCTGGAGCTACATCACAATCCAAATTGTTTTTGCGTAAAATTCGCAAATTCAATTTCAAATGACCAAAATCGCTCAGAATGCGGATGGTCGCAATTTTCAATCAACGTTTAAGATTCAGGGCCAAGTGTATTATCAAATTGGTTCTTTAATGCCGATGCCTAATACCGATTCAAAATTTATCCAAATTTACTTCATGGGTGATGAGGAACAGCAAATAAACGCACGCTGCCAGTACAACCATATCGAGCAGATGGAGGAGCGACAAATTGTGGGTATTTTAGAACGGTTTTTTTTTTTTTTTGCAAAAATGCAAAATTATTATCTGGGATGAATGCACTATGGCACACAAGCATTCACTTACGAAATCAACGCATGTATAAAACAATCATATCTATGGCGAAATGTCTGTACATTAAGTCTTAACACAAATATAAGAGTTCAACTACAAAACGATCCATTGGCACTATCATTCTCCGAGCAATTGCTCAACATTGGAAATGGAGCAATACCATTGCATGGAGACACACAGTGCATCAAATTGCAGGACAACGGCTTGAAAAAGCATACAGGACAACGTCTGTCGGGTCCGCTAGTATTTTAATAAAATTTCATCGCCTAGAAGCATTTCTAAATATCGCCATAATTTGAGCGAAAACCCAAATCAGACTGTCAAACATGGACGAGTCAATTCCGCTTCCCACCACATCCTGCCATGTAATTTTCGCTCAGTGCTGACATTCGCCGGAAGATGCGGTCGCCATAGCCTTTCCGATTTTCAAAAAACATCGGTACCAAAAATAAATGGTTTTTTTTATTTTTTCATATTTGCGGTGGAACCGGTTTCCTACAACTGGGCTTAAGGATCTGGGAAGTGTGTGGCACTTGAATTTGGATCATTCTGAGTGGGAATGCGATTCGTTCAAGTTCCCTATTCAACTGATGGTGCTGCTCTGCATTACGAAATAGTGTCTACTTTTATAATTAGATTAATGGAGTGTTTTCCTTTGTTTGTGGTCAATGGAACATATTTTGTCTGCATTGCAGTTTCTTAATTTTGTACCAAGTGGAATTTGTAAATTTTCTCAAGGGACACCTCTTTCATGAGAATTCGTAAATAAATTGCTAGTTATGTACTCGAAACGAGTTATCATCAAGAAGGCAGTTTGTTGAAAAAAGCATAATTTTATGAATTAAAAACAATCAGCGAGATTGTTGAACAGTTCTATTCACACTGTGCTTATTGAAGCAGACTTTAACCGGGCCGATGCAGATCCTTGTCTTTATTTGACCGTATGGTATTGCTATCTGCTTCATCATTATGTTGATGACATTATAATTACAAGTAAATCTGAGAAGTAAATAAAAGAGTTTGAAGTCAAAATTCGAAATAAATGACCTAGTGAGTGTCTCTAACTATCTTAAGGAGGAGAAACTTGATACAAAAATTCATAGCGCGCGAGGGTGGGCCAATAAATCCCTGAAAAATAAAATAAGTAACACTCTTTACGGCCTAAAAACATTTTATTTTTCAACATAGTCTCCTTTTAGCTCGATACACTCTATCCAACATTTGGCCAATTTGTTAATGCCCTCCGAATACCTCTTACCTCCGAGCCATTTCTTCATGTTTGAATACAAGAAATATTTACAGTGGGACAAATGTAGGGAATAAGCTGGATGAGGAAGGAATTCATAGCCGGTGCGCTGTCCTGGTGAAAAAGATTTTTCTTCTTCGCCAAATGCGACCGTTTTTGCTTAAAACTGGCTTGGAACCGATCCAGCGTAATATGCGCCGGTGATAGTTTTACCCTTTTCAAGATAATCGATATGAATAATACCGCGCGCATCCCAAAAAAACTACCATGACCTTGTTTGCTAACAAACCCACCTTGGTGCGTTGTGGTTAATCCAGGTTTCATTTACGGTTACGAAACTTAGAAACTTACTCGAATTTTTCTTGAACATCGCCAAACACTCCTTTAGAGTTGCCAACCTAATGCGTTTCTTGTCGATAGTGAGCAATCACGGCACGGCGGAAGTTTTTCACGTCTAAATATTTATGCAAAATCGAAATCACGGAGCCATTTTATAAGCCTGCCGGTCGTCTGGATTTTTTTCTGGTAGTGTGACCTCAATTGGGAGACCAAAAAGTTCAGCGTCATTTGTGCTTGAACGACCGCACCGAAACTGAGTAAACTAGTGGAGAATGGTTACAATCGATGATGAAGGATCCCCATAATATTTGTCAAGCTTTTGATTGGTTTGCGTGATAGTTGTTTCTCGCAAAAAATTGTTTTTATTATGCACTCGAAATTCAATGTTTTCCATTTTACAGAAAATGCTCATAGGCGTCTATATAAAATGGCTGCCAAAAAAAACTGTATGACATATCTGTCTGAAAATGTAAGTACGTTCTTTTTAAAGATAATTCTTGACAAAAAAAAAATAATAAATCTGTGTTAATTTTCAGGGACCCACCATCGTAAAGGACAATGTTGACAAATGATTCGTGCAATAGAAACACATGAAAAAAAGCCAGAAAACTCAGGATCTAAGAGAGATGTGCAGACTCAATCTTGAAGAATGAGGAGGAGTCCTAAATAAATTACGCTACTCAAATAAAGGATTTTCCTTTTAATTTCTTATTGACTATTAGTACGGGACTGGATATTCGTAATACCTACATACATCAGCAATCTAGCATCAATCGTTCACCTGAAGCTAGCAGAAAAAAAGAAAGTATATGCTTTCTTTGTTGATTTGAAAGCAGCATTTGACAAAATCTCAAGAAAATTACTTATATATAAACTACATGGAATGGGAGTTTCGACTAAATTCGTTAATTTTTTAGAAGCTTTATACGCCAATACGCAATCTGCAGTCTGGACCGGAAAAGAACTCTCCGAATATTTTGATACACTTTTTGGAGTCAAACAAGGATGCTTACTATCGCCGTTGCTCTTTGCGCTTTATATAAATGATTTACACGAATCTTTAGAAGGAGGGCTCTATATCGACACGCTTAACATAAGGTTGCTTCTGTATGCAGATGATATGGTCATTCTGGCGGATAATGCCAATGTTTTACAGCAGATGATAACGCGCCTGGAAACTTACTGCGAACTATGGGGGTTGGAAGTTAACCTATCTAAATCAGAGATTATGGTGTTTAGAAATGGGGGAAGGCTATCTTGTCAAGAAAATTGGAAACTAAATGGAGAGCAAATACGAATAGTTTCTAACTATACATACCTAGGAGTTGTATTAACACCGAAGATGTCGTTTTCAAGGCATGTAGAGAAGAGAAACAGTGCGGCTAAGAATAGCATAAACTCGACATGGCAGTGCTTCATATCAAAAAGAAACATCAGTCTAGGAGCAAAGTGGAAATTGTTCCAGGCAGTTTGTAGAGCAATTCAAACATATGGTGCACAGGTCTGGGGGTTCGGTATGTTCCAAGAAGTAGATAAACTCCAACGCTATTTTTTGAAGCGAATTCTAAAACTACCCGCATGTACTCCAAACTACGCATTATCATTAGAGACGGGAGCAGAAGACGGACACTATTATACCCTTGATCTACACCTCCGATATATAACAAAAGCAATGTTCGAGTACAGTGAAAGAAGATTACCAAATCAACTCACAAAAATGCTCTTGAGAAAGAAACTGTTCTGGGTAAGAGAGGTAAACCATCTTGGACATAGGTTCGGACTGCATTGGGATGGGAGCGAAACTTCGCAAAGTGAATAGAGCCAGAAAAAACTTTGATCTAATGCGGATGCTGAATTTAGAGAACCACCAACAAAATATAAGAATGGCATCGGAAAGCAGTACACGAGTGTATAAACATCTAGATCATTCAAGAGGACTAATCTACATAACCGACGGGTTCGATCTTAGCAAAATCACTTGGATTTTTAAGGCGAGATGTGACCTAATTAATCTGAACGGGAATAGATTTGGACAGAACGAAACTTCATTATGTACTGTATGCAACTTGAGGGAAGAAGAGAACGTCCATCACTTCTTAGGCAGATGTCCAGGTTTGAGAGAGTTCCGTTTAAGGGTCTTCGGGAGAACCAGCTTAACATACGATGAAGTTATCCGTATACTAAATGGAGAGAACTTTCACGATTTCGATAACCTGAACAATTACATCACTGTAGCCTTACCATACAGAAATGAACTAGTGAGAGAATTCAACCAATAAAAGTTTTCTTAAATATTCAGCATAAAGCTATATTAAATTATTAAAATTAATTTAAATTTATCTACTCGACAGACGACTTTTGTCATTGTCGTAAGTTTTGTATTTTGAACATAATAATTGAATCCATAATTAGAGTTATATATTGTTAATTTTTTATTATGTTGAAATAAAAACATTTTACTACTACTACTACTACATCAGCAATCACCGTTTAAATCTAAATTTTTTCAATCGAGCACCCATTCGCCGACAATTGCCTACAATTTGAGGTTTTTCTTAACCTGCGACAGTTTGCAATGAAACTCTTTTGTTTTTCCAGAAAAAGGCAACAAATTGTGAAAAAGTATTGCAAATATCAACCCGTTCGAATAACTCAAAGAAGTTTATGTTTCCATGATACTACTCCATTAAATTAAGCATTTTAAAACATGTAATTAACCTAGATCTCAAAAAAATACAAATTCTGTAAAATGAAAAAAATCCATCCAATTCTACAAAGCCACGTAAATCAATAAAATCGTCTACTCATAAAAGAAAATAGTTTGTCGCTCTTTTGTAAATGATAAAAATAGTAAAAAGTTTATTTTACGACCAAAAACTTGTGCTAAACCTGCCAAAATAAAAATATGGCAAAATGTAAAAGTCATCTCAATCTGTGAATGAGAAAAAAGTAAAACGTAAAAGCTGCCATCTTAGACCTCTGTTTACACGTTAGAAGTAAGCTAACTAAAGCCACTAAAACTAAAACTAATTGACCAACTTCTGCGTAATTATTTACAGCAGTTGACAAGCTCAAATAGTAAGTGAGATACTGTAAACCACTTGAAACAAAAGGTCTTATTGATCGAAGAAGCGAGGATTGTTTGCATGCCGAATATTTACTCACATATCCAAAGCAGATATACCCCACAACTATGCCATAATACCCGCAGTCCTTGTTAGCGATTTAAGTCCCAGACAAGTTATTTGAACTTGGCACCAAAAGCGAAGCGTCTGGATAGGTGGTTGTTTACCAAAACACCTCACAGTGTGCGCCATAGGTATCCTTTCGAGAAACTATAAATTTAAATACATTCACAGCACAAGTTTGTGTAAATATTAACGCAATAAGGGTGTAGGAGGATGAAGGCAAAAATTTCAATTTGAACCACCTCGTTGCCATCAACAAGGTGACGATAAAAGTTGCCAGGTCGATGTCAGGGAAAATATTGAAACTCTAAATAACCCCCTACGTTCTTAGAATGTGCTAATATTTCCATCTTTGTGTTGGGCATATTTTTTTGGTAGGCAATCTTTTTCGAAATCACTCAGGCTTAATACCTGACACATTCTTTCTTTAATTGGTATCCAGAAATCTAAATATAGCCCACAAAGGGAGAATTCAATTCAATTGATATCCTGAACCCTAGAAACACATTTTCTTTCTATTTTGAGAAACAAAAAACAATTTGCATGAGTGTACAAGAAAGTAATTGCCGAGAAATTGCGTGATTGTAAACAAAATGTAATTTGCTTTCGAATGGAAATTGAGATTGAATCGACGCGACGACATGGGTAACACGGCAATTATACACGCTTACAGCTGATTCAACATTATTTAATGATCAAAGCTATTTTGGTTGACAGTCAGATGGGAGAATTACATTTTGATTAATAGTTTTAGCTTGATGAGAGTTATGACAACTTAATTTGAGAACTAAATCTGTGGATGGGTATGAATTTAATTAATTGTTGAGGAAGAGTTTCAAGTTGACTTTTAAAAAAATCAGCGAGCTGGAGCACAAAGTTTTGCCTCACTGATTTTCTAAAGTGCATCCATTTGGGCGTGTGGAACCCCCATTACCGATATATAAGTTTAGAGCATACCACTTTTAGTGAGTAAACCTTTGGTCGATGGGCAATCGCATTCGACTTTCATCTACCACCTGTAGTTCCACATAAATCGTTTGAGGTAAAAAGATGATCCTTTTCAATCATTGCCTTGCAGCATAATTTGGGTTTCTAATGTTGTTAGATGTATGCAAAGGAGTATGCATATGTTTATAAATAACCCCTTTGATCTTACCTTAACTGTAAGGATACGATGACTTAATCCCTAAGGCGCAACTTTTTTTATTCAAAGAATGAAATAAGAATGTATATAAAGGACCTATGTCAACTTAATAGCAAACAATTTTTTAATTTTTTGACTTGTACCCTTTTTTACAAAATAATTTCTATAGGAAGAAGTTACATTAGAATTATGAATTATTATTATAGAACGAAATGATATAGAAAAAATTTACATAAATCCGTTACTTAAACCCTTTTATACCTGGCACCAGAGGTTTTTGAGTGGAAAGTAGATTCTATTTCACTGATCATTATTTAATGTATCTAAATTTGCACTAAAATGTATAATAAACTAACAGAAATAAACAGTTAATTATTTAAGTACAACTCCTTCTGCTTTCGGAACACAATCACAGCGAAATCAGTTTTGACACTACATGTCAAAAGTTTAGTGGGAACACAAAATTGGATTTCGGTTTTATTTTTATCTAAATACTTAAGCTAGTATTAGACGATATGTTTAATGAACATACGTATGCTGACAATCATATGCTAAAAATTCTCAGCAAACACGCATATGTTCATCTGACGTATAATGCCCTATCACACGATATGTTGAATTTGTCCCAAAGTAGCAAATTGTTTGTTGACAGCATATGCTAACAAACAGTTTGCTATCACATTTTTTAGGACATATGAAGCCCTATTACACGATATGTTGAATTATGTATGATGAAAAATTTGAAGACCCGTATGATTATATGCTGGAAAATTGACAGATCGCGATTTTATTATATTTGTATTATATTTATCGATTTTCTGTGATTCTGGGGAAATGTACACAAATGGTATCGTATTAATGGGCATCGCAGACGCGGAGTACAAATTGCTTTACGTCGACGTCGGCCGCAACGGACAATTTTCTGATGATGGTGTCTTCAATCGCTGCAACTTTGCACAAGCGATGGATACCAATCAGTTGGGCTTACCACCACCTGAGCCGCAGCTCGGTCGAGAATTTCCCGTTCCCTACACTCTTGTTGCAGATGGCTGCGAACTAAACAACTCAGCCGTTTTGTTTTTAACAAGCAATCAGGACAACAAAATCACAAAAAAAAACACGTACAAAATTTATCGAAACTTCAAAAATATCAAAAGCCGTTTGCTGAAAAATGTGGCGTATGCTCATGAGCCTACTTTAGCTCGTCAGCATACATCATACGAGTCAGCATACGCCGAAAATTTGTCCGAATGTTAGCAAACGGTCCCAAAAGGGGTATTACACGATATGTTCAGGTCGCCAACATACATATGCTGACTAGTCAACAAATTTGCCAACAAACAACTTTTAGCATACGTATGATGACAGAAATTTCGATATTATACGATGTGTTGTGATTGGGACACATTTTTCAGCATACGTATGCTGATTCAGCATATCGTCTAATACTAGCTTCACACAAGTGGACGCATAAATCCCATGTCATAGGCTATTCAAAATTCAGGTGCAAGCAAGAAGGAAACGTCTCCACTTTGTTTTTCCACACCAAAGATAAATGATCGTTAAATTATTAAACATAATTAATAGATGGGACAAAAACTGTATGTTCATGACATGATGACACTTTCCTTCGTGTCGCGTAAATCTCTTTTTAACAAAAAATGTAAGGCCGATATGCAAAAATTCCCGAAAGAACCAAATTACATCTTAAGGTTTTTTTCCACTGCGCCACCTCTCGCGAACGTCTGACAAACATCCGAGAGTAAAACTGTCATGAAAAAGCTTCTCAATTAGCTTTTTGGACTCGGCGTTAAATTGTACATCCCTTCCATTCGTCCCAAAAATTAAAAACTTACACAAAACAAATGGTTGTGAGAAGCTAGGCCTTGGATCCCACAGACCTTGCGCCAACTATTTATTTTATTTATGTACATATTATGCAAAATACGTTGGAGCTTTAAAAAACAATCCATATTAGTTCCTTAAGCAACGCAATATAAATAATTATTTCATCGCATGAAACTGGGTTTTTGGCTTTGCGTTTTCTTTGTATATATCACGCAAATCTTCTCAGCGGTTTTCTTCAAAATACCAAAAGTAAACACAAAAATAACAAATACTTAAAGTTTTTGCAAGTTTCTTGAATAATAAAAAACAAACCAAATTAAATATAGTTTTATGTTTATTGAAAAGTTTAGAGTGCTCGCTAAAAGCCAGTAAGCAAGAATAAGATAGATGTTAGTTTTAAATTAGATTTAATTGTTTTCGTCTAGTTTCTAAAATAAACTAAGAATAGCAATGAATTTTAAAAAAAAACCCTTTTCTCTATTTTTGATGTAAAAATTTATGTTTGACTTAATGTATCGGATATTTATTTCGCGAGCTTAATGAGTGGGGACTTTTTATCTGCCCATCTGTATGAAGTTAAGAATTGAGCTTGCGAACATCATACTGCTTCGCTAAATGTTCCTTTCTAGAAATTTGTATTTGAAATATCATTACGCGCGTGCAGGATACTAAGCACAATGGTAGGTACAAACTGTATGTCGGCACTGGGTGATTTAACAAGATACGACAATTTGTATCAAATAGTGTCTTTCGTAACAGAAAAATAAGTGAACGACTGTTTCGGTCAAAATTTTCGCATTCATTGCAAGTTGGGTTGATTTTTTTTTAAATTTTTATTTCGGTATTCTAGAAAATATACCTGGTAAAATATGCCTCATCTGTACATTATAATAAATCTGTCAATCTTTTAAATATGTTATTCTTTTGCCTCTAGTTTCCTACTGTACGCAGATTTCCGGTTCTGTATTAATTTAAATAACGCTAAAATTATCCATATCGCTGATAGTTGTAGCCCTATAAATAAAATTAAAGGAAAACAAATTTTGTGGAATCAGTAGCTGTTCCAAACTGAGTACATATAATCATACCATAACTCTCCTCTTTATAAAAATAATTCAGCATTTGGTATCCATTGGCATTTAAAATCACCACCATCGTGCGGCGGTTTTCCATTACATTACTGTATGCACAGATTAAGTTTAAATACCGAATGGTTTACCAATGAGCCATTAATTAATTAAAAGGAAGAAAACACGTCAATAAATCATCAATTTTGCAAGCTTATTGGGCGCGCTTTATACCAATTACACTGAAGCCCGTAGGTCGAAATAATAATTCAGAATAAAATTGAGTTGATGCCGCCAACGCGTATTTCGTTTCGATTAATTTGTGCGAATTTAATTTGCCTCCTCTATGCCGTTCGGAGTAAGGGTTACACAATAAAACGGTCAGACACCCTGAATACTTAACTAGGTTTCACTTAAAAGGTGTGCGCTCATAAAGCACCAATCTGAAGGTAAATGCAAATTTATTTTCATCTTAACATCCATCAAACCGTCAAAAATTACCCTTTTAGTGTGTATTTTAGAATTTGTTCCGGCCTTTTAGGGATAGCATGTGTCCACGGCTTCACCCTTCATCCGAGAGAAAGCCATAAAAAGCCAATCAAATCTGTCATTTTTTTCCAGAAATTAATGGCGCCAAATTTTGGCGAAATTGCGTGACAAGCAAAATGTTGACGCACCAAATGATTTTATTTCTTTTCGCAATAGCTTCGAGGCACGATATTCTGGCGATTTTAACAGCAAAAGTTTTGCTGTCATTGACCACTTTTGTGACACTGTCGTGTTGAGAGGGATATATAAAACACCCCTTAACAAATTTGGTTCAGCGAATTTCATCCTTTCCATTTTGGAGCGTGGCAAGGTCCCTTTTTCGTAATGACGGTAGAGCTTTTACTTTCTTTCAGTGGGTTTATGTAAAGCATTCAATTGTATGACTATCCGAAAGATTTATTGAATGTATTTCTATTTGCATGGAGATAAACGTTGGTTAGACTCCTCTAGGGACAACCCATTTGGGGTATGTCAGACGGAATCCATCAAATTGTTTACACAAGTCATAATGAGAATGATTTACGTTTATTGAACAAGTTGTGAAATGTGTTTGCGGATCAATCAATCAATCAGTATCGTAAATTTTGTATGGGACTATGTTAAGGTAGAAAACCTCCATAGCAACGGCATTCAGTCGGACGAATTAAAACTCTAGCAAAACTCTTGATCTAGTATTTAATTTCTGTGGAGTAGATCGAGAGAAGTTACACTTCTCTATTTGCTGGATACGTACTCTTTGATCTACAAAAAGAACACTAGGAGTTTTGAAGGAAAAGTTGGGGGGACGTGTTTAGTAAGGACCCAAATAAAATTATTTTCACAAAGTACCAACTCGTGCTGAAATGTTTAATAATCAATTCAGTCTTAGAAGCTTTTCGCATCAAACAGGAGCTGAACCGAATTAATTCTGACCAAGCTGAATTTATTATTTACCCTCTCATTTATGAGATCCAATCCCACAAAACATAAAAAAATTCTTAAATTTTAAGAAAAGAAATAAAAAAATATTTTCTCGTTTTTTACTATGTTCAGGAGCAAAATTTTCAATTTGATTATTAAATTTTTCAATTCGAAACAAAATGAAAAGAATTTAAACCAAAATTAAAACCAAATTTAGAACAGACAACAGACGAAGCAAATTCAGCTGCCACTAATGGGTGACACGATATTTTCATTAAGAAGGCTAAATTGTTGTACAAAAATTTACCAAAAACTTATTCCATTTATTCCATTTGCACTGAAACAAACTTAACGTGAAACTACGAGGTAAACTTCGTGTCGAATATTACACAGTTCTACTTTCTTCATTAAATATTAATTTTACCCCGTTTGAAAAGATTTCGGTGAAATGTCTTATTGGCGTTTTGCAAAGACATTGAAATATTACACAAAATCCCTTAAACAACACTTGGAAAAGAAAAACTTGGCTATGAATAAAACCCATTCCTATGTTCCGAATAATGCTTTCTATCAATTTTAAAGCAAACGAAATCGATTCCAGCTGACTACGCACTGTCAGGCGATTCTTTGAAGGCGACTTATTGAGTTTTGCCACCTCTTGATATCTGCAAAATGTACATTGTTTGCCAACATCAAACACAAGCTTCAAAGAGATAAATCCAAAACACCCAATTTGGTTTCATGAAGAAAATCGAAAATCAACTTACCACCGAGTGAAGATCGAAATCCGATTTCGTGGAAAAATAAATTAAAATTAAGTTGATGCAAATTGACAAGTCCCATTTACAACACTGAAATAAAATCAATGTGTCTCAGATGTAGATGGGGTAAACAAAAAGTAGGATTAAAGCGTTTTGTTCCAAAAAGGATTATAACAAAGTTTGTATGCAGATAACAAAATCTCTGATTTCTTCCACGAGGATTTACTTGATTACAGTAAAATGTGTTCAAATATTGATTGAGATTTATGAACAGAATTTAATAACTATAAGCTTTTTAAAGTTGCTCTTATCTCGCATTTTAAGTGCAGCGACGGGTTGTGATTTTATTTGACTTAATGAAATCCTTACCTTGTACATTTTTCATAATACGGACTTAACTTTACAAACGAAATAGCAGTTAAAATTCAAAATTCACAAAGCAGCTATGCCTGAGACTTCGTAGTCTTGAAATGGATTTCTCTTGAACTATTCCTCGAAATACAGTCCCAAATATATATCTTACAAAATCTCTTTTCATTTAATTTTATTCCGCCAGCAAAATCGGCTTTCTTGGGCATTCAAACTTAAACCTTTATAAAAATCAACTAAAAGTGCAGATAAACACACATAATACCCTTCAAGGATAGATACGATACGGGTACTTGATGTCATGGGAACATTTCTATTTTTATACTTAGATGGCGGAAACTTTTAGCGGACGGTCTTAATAAAAGAACAAAATATTTGCGTTGAATTATTAACCATTAAGGCAAATATTTGAGGAGAATGTTCATTTGTTTGTCCACTTCAAACGAAATCCTAAAAAGACAGCCTGTTTGCATAGGTCTGCTATGGTTCGTGAAAAGGTACATGCTATACGGTTATCCTTGAGGGTGTTTGCCTTTCGTTGACTTTGGGGTGTTTCCTTTTGATGGTATTAAGATTAAAGTATTTCAAAATTAATAAGCTTTATGGACCCGTCGTATTTATATTTAGCTTCACTACAAAACATGAAGACATGCTTTGATATGTGGAATTCTACGGGCAAAAGTTAGTTAAAACTAAAGGCAAATAATGAAAATAGAACCAACCTTTGACGAGGAGAAGTTGTGTGAATTTGACACATGCAAAGTGTACGCATTATCAGAATAACGATTTTCCGTCGAAGAGCCTTTGTCAAGTGCGGACCACCAGAAGCATCGACGTCAAGACTACTGGCAAGCTGGAAAACAAATTTCCTACAAAGCGGTTGGAATCATATTTGAATGTTTTATAATAATGCAAGTAGAACTTGTCACTAAAGGCAAAACGACCCGCATAGACCCCAGTAGAGATGTGGAGCTTTTAGAGGCAGCAAAATCCTAATTCGAGTTTCTCGAGAATTTTTTTGCCCAAACCACAAGAAAGGAGACCATTTAAACTGGAGACTTGGAGCTTGTTAACGGGAAGAGAGGGTTAGTCCAATTAGTCTTCGTGCCCATACGGCTTCTACAGATATCAGTTTGCGAGCATGCGAGGATTCAGCTTCGGCGAGATCTGTTTCATGGTGTAGCAAATGGTGCAGTTTCACTATCTTCGATTAGTAACGCTTATCATATTTTGTTTGGTAAGGAGCTTGCAAATAGCGGGAAGCATGTAGAGATTTTCCTTTTCCGGTAGAATAAACATAGTCTGACGAGTTCGTCGTTCATGGAATTAACTGGAATGTCCCTATCGCCCGGCACCAATACAAGGTGCATTTTAAATTGTTTCGACATCTTAATTTTCGTTAGAATAATACTTTAAGTTACATTTCCCACGTTTCACAGGGGTTATCACAATGGGCTTCCATGGCCTATACATGCAACCCAGAAGAGTAGCGAAAACTGTTTGGTGAAAAAGTATCATCAAAGTTCTCTTTCCAAGTTTCTAATAATAAAATTTGTAAGGTTTATCATGTGATTCGACCACGTTTCACACTCTAACTACTCACCCAACGTATATGAAAATTTTAGAAAACCTAGAGCAGCATTTGTACCACAATTTCATCGTCTTCTGATAACTATTTCAAAAAATCAGAAGATATACAAAAATTATAAGTAGGTGTCACTTTTAGTTATCTATGACATAGAAAGTGAAGCATAAATCCAAGAAACAATTAGTTACAAGTAAAGAGGATATAGCAGCACTTGTCATACCGCGGTTTAAAAAAGTTGGCTTCCGTGACCTGCACCGATTTGTTTTCTTGGGGGTATCTGGAGTCGATTCCTCGAGCCACCAAACCAATAACAATTGAAACACAAGAGCAAGTTGTCCTTGCCTTCCAACGAATGGGTTTCGTTAGCCAATGGTGGCCTACCCTAAACCCAAAATCAAGTTCAGGTGTTCAAAGTCAAAGTCAATGAGGATGAACAACAAATATTATCTACATGCGTCATTCAACGTATTCGCAATCAATGAAATGAAAATAAGTCCAAAACCCAGAGAATGTTAAAATGTCTCTTAGATTGGTCCTTAGGGTCATAAATGCCACATTGTCCACCTTCATCTCTTATCACAAAGTAACAAACTCATAAAAACTCCAGTCATTCATAAACAAATATGATTGATCTCAATAAATTTCCACTTGAGCAAACACTTGGGGTATCTTCCCCTGCTTTAATTCAGTTTGATTATATTTTCTATTGTTAAACACCTACCTATAGCCATTTAAATAAATCATCAACTATCTGCCGCAAAATGCATTAATATTCCGTAGGTGTCCGACTTCAGATGACAGCTCACCTCTGCTCCCCCAGACATGTCCGAAGTTAACCAAAGCATAAACAGACAAAAGCAAAAGCCCAACTCGTTGTTTCACTTTGCTCAATTACATTAATTTTTCTATTGTCTGGCCCATCGTTTATCACGAACGGAACTTTTCATTCAGCTCATCTCATCAAAAGGAGCAGTGTAATTCAATTAACTTCTAACCAAACACCAAGGGAACCGAAACAAAAGAAAAAAAAAACACCCTTAAGCTCATGCCGCTGTCGATAGCAGAATCAATTATTTCCCAGGACTCGTCGTGTATTTATTAGTTGTACATATTTGCCTTTGCACTTTGCATGGGATAAAGTGGTCACTGACACAACACAAAAGAACAACGTCAACATTGTCTATGTGACTATACCCGGAACACGACCAACGACGGACGACCTTCCACGTCCCACGCGTCGGGCCCGACAAACTTTGCATCGATAAATTTCTATTCGTTTTGGTTGACTTTTGTTTCGACGGCCGTTAAAAGGGATCAACCCTGAGCAGCACCTGTGTGTGCAGCAGTATAGAAATCAGGACACAAAAAAAAACATGAAAACTCTGTAACAATGACAGAGGTTGGGCTTTGTCTTTTATTCAAATCTATTGGGAGGCACAATTGAAAGGTCAAGCGACATAGTGAATCCTCACTCCTGTCCTTCGTAGAGAAGATCCATTTCGATTCACTCGTCCGGACCCCAAGAGTTGTTCGTCAAGCTGAGGTGTTAATTTTTCACACCGCACAATTTATCTAAAATGCGACTACAACTATGAGAAGGGAGAACGCCAGGAGCAGGGGAATGGCATTTTCAAAATGATACGGAAAGTTATTGAAGGTGCATGCACGTGTTGCTTTGAATTCCTTGAACGGGGGTATGTGTCTGTGTTTCCCTTACGGGAACGATGTGTTATTTAGTGACTCTTGGATGACACGAGAGGTAAAATATATTTCGTATACACAGAGACGAATTTCCTTGCAAGTACTCTGCTCGTCCTATTGCAATTATTTTTAATGAACTAATTTGTTAGTTTTCTGTATAAATGTTTTTTGAAATTACGTTACAGTTCGCTCTAAGGCTTTGTGGTTGGGAAAACTTTTAACACTGCTAGCTGCTAGTTGGGCTTTCTATATCACTTGGCTTGGGGAAAACTACGCCAGAAGGGAAGAGATTTTCTGATTTTTAATGAATAAAACGTGACTGCTAACTGAAAATTGTTGAGGTGAAGAAGGTGTCGTGTATGTGTGTATTTACGTTTTGACTTTGCTTTGGAGGATTGTGATTTTCGTGTTAATTACTTAACTAAATAAAAGGGAATGTAAAACTCTCGTTTTCTTTACCAATATGCCTGCAAGAGTTGACAACACAAAAATGGAAGTTGTGTTTCTGTTTTTGTATTGTGCGTTGCTTTTGTGTATGGTGAAAAGGACCCTCAAAACAGAAGCTGTTATTTTAAAAACCTTGTTCAGCAACCTCGTTGAGTTTTCGAATTTCGCTGAATTTTTAAAAACCCTTAACTATCAATTTTTAGCACAAGTGGCGCAATATTCAAATCTTTTTCTGACACCTTTGAAAGCCCCCATAGGATGTACGCACATTTTGCGGAAAAGCGAGGTCTGTCTTGTGACAGTCCCAACGAATGACAGGTTTACGTTGCTGGTAACTCAGGGGCAAAAGGAACATACCTAGATATAGAAGGTCCGTTGGGAGTACCGATTGCTTCGTTTTATCAAAAGCAGTTGGAAAGTGACCCTAATTTTCATCGAAAAATCATCTTCAGCTATAAGGCCCATTTCTGGATGAATGGGTACATCAACAAATGAAATTGTCGAATTTTTGACAATACCAATCCACATGAGATCCAACAGCGTCCAATGCATAGCGAAAAAGTTACATTTTGGTGTGGAATTTGGGCTAGCGGCGAAATCAGTCCGTATTTCTTTAAGATCGACATTCGCCAGTCCATCATGGTCTATATGTCGATGATTAAAAACTTCTTTTAGTCTGAATTGGATAATATTGACAACAGCGACAAAAAATTTTAACAGGACTGCGGTACGTGTCACATTAGAAATTCTGCACGAGAGATACGATGTTTTCTCACGTGGAAATGATGTGAACTGGCCACCGAGATCGTTTGATTTGAACCCCTTAGACTTTTTCTTCTGGATTTTGCTGAAGTCGCATGTCTCTGGAAATAACCACAGCGATCCTCATCGGTCAAATTCAGTCTGATTTCTGGGCTAGAGTAGTGGACATTTCGGATGCGCGCCACCCAGGGAACCCGCGGCGTGCATTTGAACAATATAATGTTCCAAATAAAATGGCATCGATAGGTCTTTCAAACGAATGGAAAATTGTGCTGATATCTCACACGCACTTTGTTTTATTTAAATTTAAAGATAGGAAGCGATTAATGACAGACCCTTTAAAAACGCACATTACCTACAAAATGACAGTCAGTCTTTTTACTCTCCCAAGACCTTACTGAAATTATTGCTTTTAGAAATAATAGTTTTAGCCCCGGTTTGGTCAATCTTGTCTTATTTATGATTATAGATAATTCCAATGCGTTTGTTCAGTAAAATATTAACCAGAGAATCTGTCGGTTGGCTAGTTAAAAAGATAAATCGATAACCACCCGATTTTGTTTTGTCTTGTCTTGTCAAACATGTTAAGCAAAGAATAGGTGTAATTTAACTTCTTTTCGCATATTGACATAGGGTAAAATAGACTATTGTTGGCACCACACCATTAACACATGAACTTTTAAAACAGTGTTAGATATAGTTTTTTTTTCCTCAAATTCGGATACAATATTTTCCTTGAACATATTTTGTTAATCTGGCAGCACCATTGTATTTTTTTATATTGGTAGTACCTACAACTGTCGTTTTCGATTTCTGTTTAGTTTTGGTAGCGGGACGTTTGGTGGCACAAGTGAAAATATCTGCGAAGTGATAGTACTATAAGTGTTATACATTGCATATTAAATCTAAAGCTTTTTTACTCTCAATTTTCACCCTATTTCTAGTCTGGTCACCTAAGAAGTTTCATTTTTGAAAACTCTAAGTTTTGACAATATGTCCCCTCTTTTCAAGGCCATGTCAAAAATGATAGTGATGATAATCTTAGCTAGTACGATGAGATGCTTCTATGGAGAAAAAATATTTTTGTAATTTACGACTTCTCCACGTTAAATTTACGTTTAAATTAACATGTGAAATTATAAAATATTATCGATTCATCATTCTGTGGCAGTGAGTTACAAATAATATTTGTTTAAGCTTTAAACAACCTTGCAATTCGTTACATATAAAACAATCTCAAATTAATACTTCAAATCCTATATCTTAAGAAACCAAATTTTGTAATCTCCGCCGTTTTCACTGTCAAGTTACAAATTTTTTTATCAATCTGAGGAAAAATCGTTGTGATTTGCGAAAAATATTTAATTTGTAAATTGCGACTGAAAATTTTGCAGTTGGTGATTTAAAATTATTTCCGATAAATAAAAAAGCATGTATTATTTAATACCTGTTCTTTGAGATGTGTTATTAGATGAGTATTTCATAAAGTATCAATACGTCATTATCGCTTATTTTAAATCATTACTACAATAAAATTTATTAAAAGTAAACTTAACAAATATTTAATTTGACATACATAAAATCAAAAGGGAAATTTGCCAAAAATTTAAAATGTTTTATTTGGTATAAAATAAAAAGAGGGACCGTCTGTCCGTCTGTTTCTGAGTCCTACATCTAAAGTGGCCGGATGGATTTACTTCAAATTTCTGAATTGGCGTTTCTGGGCTTACAGTTCGGGACAATATTTTTTGCATGTTAATAGCCGCAATGAGCTATACCGCCACATTGAAGACATACGCATTATGAAATGCAATTCGTTGTTTATCTAGAAATTCCACTCCGATTGAACGGTTTCACTTGGGTTTCTATAAGTGCGAAAGGAATGAAGCTCTTCACTTTATCCCATCTGGTTAAAAGCCGTAATACTCATCTGATGAAAGGGAAACCTATTATACTTCCAGGGCCTCCTTTGCTCTTGCAGATTGATACTAACTGTGAAAAATGTTAATAGCTTATTTAAAAGTGTTTATGTACAGCTCTTCAGAAAATATTTGTTGACGGGTATTGCAATAAAATTATTGTAAATTGAACATAAGTTAATCGCAGAATATGAGTTAATCGTGAAATCTACAAAACTTAACATAAACCCTGCTAACATTTCTTAAGATCTATAGTCCAGAGTCGAACCCAACAGCTGTTATTTACCGATTGTCCTTAAAATTCGGAAAGTTTTCAATTTCACACTTTAAGAAAATTAAAAAGGCATCCAAAAACAAAAACGCGATTGAGTTTGATGTATAAGTCCTCGGAGTTGGCCTCAATTATTCAAATAAAATAACAACTCTCCCGATTATAGCAATTTAACAGTTGTTACCTTAGAAAATGGAAACATTTTGAAAATCTAAGAAATAAGGGTTACTTACTTTCACCAAAAAGTTAATAAATCAAAAAATGCATTCATACCTGAACTTGCTTGTTGATTTTGCGACACGAAAAAATATCCACTATAATCACTGCACTCTTATATGGGACTTCCAAAGGAACAACAATATTTCGCTATAAATCTCCCGTATAAGTACTAAATTTATCCATCCAAGATTTCTCTTCCTTTCTTACACCAACAGACCAACACACTGTGGACACTGATTATGCAAATTGTGCCACTTAAACACATGTAATAGAAGCACTTAATTGCACAACTTTTCCAAGAACACAGCACAGAGAGAATTCAACAAAAAAAAACACTAACAACTAACGTTGCCATCACGCGAGGATGCTGCTATTCATAATCCACTAGTGTTGTAATTATTTTTCACATAGTCGAGCACAAATTGAATTATTTTCTCCTTTCATTCATGCATTCTCGTTATTATTATTATTATTTTTTATCATCCACCCTCAAGTACTCACTGCTCAGCGAAGGAGCAAAATTGTAGCGTATTTTTGCAACGATCTGTTAAGGAACCGGACACTGAGATAAACACGCTCGTTCGCATTGAAATATTCTTCTGAACTGATGTAAGAGGAACTTTCATTCGAGTCCTTTCATTACAAAACATCAGGTTCACTGAATCTTCTGCGAAATGAAGACGAGCAACCGCACAAAGTAGAAATGTTGCGTATACGACAGAGTGTATAACAGTTGGGGATTTTGTTTCTTGGGAAATTTACCACACGAGTGTGGAACGTATTTACATTTGTGAAACAACACGTGACTTGTTGCGATAGTGGAAATCCTGAAATAAAGTATCCTTTGTGTGTTTGGTAAACAAAAAGGATGCACTGTTGTCTATATTTATAACGTCGTCAGTTGTTTTCGGGCAGAGGTGAGTGCAAGTGTCATTTTGCAGTGGCCATGCTCACGCAATCGGAAAGTGTAATCATTGCAAAAATTCATTAAGCGTGCATGTGCAGTTGTAATCATAATGACTAATGGTGATTGCAGATGGGTATCGGGGGTGAATTTAATTTGTTTCGTGATTAGCTGGCGGTGGTGTCTTTAAGGAAAGGATGCGAGACGATTTTTTTCAATTAATTGCTTCGATAAAAGAGTGTGGAATATGCGATAAATGTGGAAAGGGTGGATTAAATGGATTTTGCGGCATGAAATGATGATTGATGTGGTAGGGAATTTTTTTCTCAATGCGGGAGGTATTTTACGTTGAAAGTCATCTCGAAAGGAGATAGTGTACCTACCTACTATTAGGTCATGTGTATTAGTCGTCAATCACCGCATTTCGAGGACTAATTTCGTCAAGTTCATCGGCACATCTGCTAGTGACTACTTTTTTGGGCACCAGCGCAGCTTTAGAGTATTCCACTGCTAGATGTTCTATTAGTCTTACACATCTCCTTTGATGTGGAGGAGATACTGCTTCGCACCTTTTTGCTGTAAATTAGTAACTCACGCTGATGTTCGATATATGGTTTAGTCATATTTGTATTCCCAAATCGAAATTCTAAGAATATGAATCTATATTCGCTTTGATCAGGGACTGCTGTCGACGCCACTCCAAATTCCACCTTTCACCTTCTTTTAGCCACCAAAAATCGATATCAGAGTTGATATTAAAAATAACATTATATGCTGAAGGATGCCGACATGCACTTCCACTTAACCCTAATTCATCTTCAGTTCATAAGCAAGAACTTATAACCCAGGCCAAAATTATGACTGCCCTCAGCTATTCGGTCTACACTGCATTCCCTTTCCAATTCTTAGAGCTTACTGTAGGTGAGTCGCTAAATACATTATTCAGTTCCTAGGCACATGACGTCACATACATCTGCACTGACTAGAATAACAAAGCTACTACTATTCTCCCATGCGAAGGACACAGTATGTGATTTCTTTGATGAAAGCTCAGACGCATTCCATTCAGTTGGGTTGACTTAGAAATAATGTGGTTTGGATTCAATGGTAAATCTCTTTCTTATTATCGACCAATCCTGAATGAAATAGTCTCTGTTAGCATACACCCGTACAAAGGTGAATAGGATTTTATTCTCTGTATCGATCGTATAGTGGCTTGACAATCAATTGATAGAGAAGTGCTTGCCGTAGGATAGCAATCAAATATCCCACGCATGTTGAGATGAATAATTTATGACCAAGCGAACTCCTTTGGCAATCTACTCAATGTTTTGGGAATATTTGGGGAATTATCCATATCAATTGGATTTTCTTGGTATCGAACAAAGAACTATGTGGTCAAAGGTCTATCATTTTTTTAGGATTTGTGCTTTGTATGGGGTAAAATAGGTGTTTTAGGTGTGACACAAGATTGATATGGGATACCCACAACCTATTAATATTCTGTGTTAAGTGTGGAGGGACTATGCGAGGACTACAGACCATCAGTTAATAAAGAATAGATAGGGCGTTTATATGTTTATATAAATATTTAACGAATCTACTGGCCATAGTGGTCATAGTGTGTTAGGTAAATACATTGAAAATTATGTAAATTTTGGAATTAGAACAGGAACTGTTTGGGGGTTGTCGAAAAAGCATTTGTAACTGATTTTAATTCTAACTTTCGAAACCACTTCACTTTCTTCAGTGTTGCAGTTTTGAATTCCAACACGAGGCGTCATTGGGTTTATTAACAAAATTATTCTCGATAATGAAATGATATGAGGGCCGAAGATAAGAGGATATAAGAATGTAGCATTCTAGGCTACTGGTTTTTGTGTAGTACCGATTACGGTGTTATTTTAGCGCCAATTTTTATGAAGTCTGAACCAAATAAAAGGTGAATTTTCACAGGCTAGTTCTCGCATACACAGGGTGCGCCAACTTTTATTACGGTACGTAAATATTGCATCACTTAAAAAAACGATTTCCTTTTATGAGGTACTTTTATTTGGTTCTTTACAATTTATTTGGACCAGTTTTTCAATAGAACATCAATTTTAGGTAAATGCGTAGATAACGCTGTCATATGACTCCCCAACTGGACTTCGACAGACCATCCTCGTGTAGGGTGGAATGGAATGGAACACCAATGAACCCACGAAAAGAAAATCAACATCCATTTACACTGTGGAACCAGTGCCGGTATATTCTCGGAGGAATTAAGTATACATTGTTTAATCAGATTGGCGAGAATTGGTTCCGAAATGGATCGTGATAGAGCACTTCAGTCGATCAAGCCACCGCTTTGCAATCTTAGAGAGCAAGTGGAAGACAAAATTGGTATACAAATCAACAGCAGGTGAAAATAACTTACTACCTGTGAAATATCAGGGACGCTTTAGCCAGAATATAACAAAGGCCGGACCAATAAGCTACTAAAATTTAACAGGTCATCGCTATCTAAGTTTGTAGAGTCTCAAACTGGTCATAACTTCCTTAGTAACCACAAATTGAAACTTAATCTCTTAATCTCAAAGATGACGACATAAATGTAGGGGCTGTGGACACACCTTACTTCCTTACTCGGTCATTTGAAAAACAAAACACTTGGAAAATATTACTTCCAAGACGTAGAAGAACTTTCTGATGTCTCACTGTCTGATATTTTTAGGTTTTTGAGGACATCAGGATGGCTGGACAGCTTCTGGTCACCACAATAAGGAAAGGAATGAAGACTGATACTACACCCACGGTTAACCCCAAAAAAAGACATCAAAGGGTGGTATTCCAGGATACACCCTACTTTACCTACCCGCCTTCCTAAAAAAAAAAATGATTGCCCGCCTATATTGACGATCCATCTTTTTCGAGCATCTTGGGCATTGAGCTCGTCAATGGTCTGCGGATTGCTTGCAGTGTGGCAGGGCGCACCATCGACAACAAATAGTGTTGACAGAAGTTCCGTGCTGCAAACAATATTTTCGACAATACTCACGTTGAGGTAACACACCTGAAACTGAGTGACTATTTTCAATTTAAAGCGTCACTATTTTGGCGCGAAGTTTCTGTGTACGATTATTGAACTAAACTGACGTCTCAAAACATTTTTACTCAATTAAGACAGTTGATAAATGTCAAAGTTATTCAATGTTTACATACCGACATAAAAGGTGGTGCACCCCTTATTTAATTAATTAATTAAAGGCAACTGATTTTTAAAATTGGTAAAAAAAGGTATTTAATTTCTCCATAGAATGCCGGCTAACTTTGGTAGATGGATTATCTTAGTATAGATGACTTACCTTCGAATTTAACAGTCAACCGGGATTAACTTTTCCAACGGGGATTACCATTTGGACAGACAGCCCAGGTGCGGATGGATTATTTTCTTGTTTTTTTTTCAATCACTCTCACGTTGTGTCCATTATGGATTCACAGGGATCGAACGGATTACTGTAGGTAGTAGCAAAAGCATGAAATAAGTTCACCAAAAATGGAAGTGTAACGAAAATTTGTTAAAAACCGAATTTTAATCGGCTCGTCGTATGTATGCAATATTAACTTGTAGGGTATTGAGGGAATGTGTGCGAATTTTCGGGCACTTTAAAGGATATCAGAAATACTATTTGTTTGGTTTTCCCTTTTGAGTGACCATGTACATTATACATTATATATGCACTTATAAATTGAGTGGCATCTTTAAAAACATGAAATCAAGCTCTAAGTCACACTTGAATGAATATATGCTTAGGAACTTTAATTGTTCGTCACTCAAATGTACTCTGCTATGGGAAAATAGTTCTTCGATAGTGATGTACGTAGATTTCACCTTTTGATGGCGCAAAGCAATTGTTTTCACAGACAATATGGTACTTTGTTTGCACTTGAAGGACACACCGAAAATTTCACCTAAACACTTTCATAACATTTTCAAGTGCGGTGATTTTTGAAAACAAATTAGCAGCAATAATTAAACTATGACAGCAGAAAAACTAAATCCGGAGTCAGAAAGGTTGCGTTTGTTTAATAAAACGCAGAAAATAGATTTATCCTTTCAATAAAATTAGGATCATTAAAAGAAAAATTGGCCAAAACATTAAACTTGTGGATGTTCATCCAATTTGCCGAAATACCGCCAGAAATCCATTCTAATCAAAATCACTTACTAATTAGTTTCATCATTCAAACTACATCAAAAAGTTTCAATTAATTACCAAATTGGCAATCGTCCAAGTACCCTGGTTTACCATTTTCTGTTTGCTCAAAGAGAACAATTAAAGCAAGGACTTGATTTCTCTTTCTCTTTTTTGCTATTACAGGGCAGTCCATCCGTACCCTTTCGAATAGGATTATTGCGCTTCAATGAGCAGATTGTTGCATGCCAATATTTTGAAAGTCCTTTTTTCAATCATATCCATGGATACTTAAAGAAATAAGATTAATAGGTTTATTATGAGGAAAGGGTATTGGTTCTAGGATAAACCATTGAAAAGAAAATTAGCCCAAGGAAATGTTTTTTATTCTGGGTTTCAATAATGACGGTCGAGTTTTTGTTGGTGACCAATAATGATGACCTCTGCCCTATCCGAAGCAATAAGACTATCTCGGACGTTCATGGTTCATGCTCATGTCCAATGCGTCTGATTGGCCGATCCGTAACTTTTTGGGACAATAACAGAAAATAAATTTAGCAAACCTTTCCTAAATAAACAAATTTTGCTGGTGTTTCCTTTTTATTCCAATTTTAGCCTGGTTTTTGTAATATTAGCGAAAACCTTCTCCCTGTAAATCGCAGTATATAACAGTTGTTGTTTTTGTTAATTATTTTAACGAAAGCCTCTAGCCTCTTTTTCGCAGAAGCATCGCTTCGTTATTATATCAGAACCAAATATTACTAAGAGCACGTTCCAAAGCGATTGCATTCTATATCTAAAGAGTAGAGATTCCGACAGATGTTTGAAGCTACATACCTGTAAGACCGGATGAAGATACTGGAAATGTAGGAAGGACAAACAGACAGATGTGTAACATTAAATTTAACCTAGAGGGAGACTAGATGGCTACTTTGTCAGATTATAACAGCACACACTTTTCAGTTTATAAAAATTTAAAAATCGATACTTTATTAAATTGAACATTTTTATTGTTGTATTAACAAAGTTTTTGTTATATCAATGGAAAAGAAACCAAAAATGTTTAAAACTGGCAAAACGTTTATAAAAAAAATACAGATTATAAATACTACGAAGACCTTTTTGAAATTAACATTTTTTTGTAGATATGGCTTACATTTTTTTTAAATGTATTCTAACCAGCGAAATCCTTTTAATACAATGCTATTGATGGCGTCGTTTATTATTATATAGTGCGCAAAAAAGTTAATAAATCCTGTTATAATATTGTTTCGTAAAATAAAGCCGGATATGGAAATACTTTAAAGGTAAGTGAAAGAATAATTGTATAATACATATTTGACGCCTACCGGTAAAATGCACAAAATGCAAGTTTATTTTTTTATTAATTAAAAAAATAGCTTAAAATTGCCTTCAAAACTATATTCCCGGATTAGTCAAATATGGGCTGCAAAATACGACCGGATCCTGAAAATGCTTTAAAAGGAACTAAAAGCCGCAACTAACATTGCAATATTGAAGGAGATGAATACATCTACACAGGTGACTTCTTTTAAGGAATAGGCGATATTTTGTATTTAAAAATTAGAAAGCATTCGATACACACGACACACACTTTTAAATATAATTTTCGTTGATTTGGCTTTTAAAATGTTTGAGTTGTACCTATATGTATTTTGATATTTTTTACTAAGTTTCCTCAGTAAAGATAATTTAATATAATTTGTATACTTACTTTTCATTTAAATAAATCTATTTGCTAAACTTGTTTGCTTTGCGTATCATTTATTAAAAGCCTTTATTTTTAAGGCAACAATTTTTTTTTTAATTAACAAATTAAAATATCTATACAATCAACAAGCTGCTTGTAGATATAACAAAACGCAACGGTATAACAAACTATTTTTATGTTAATATCAACTTTTTTTTTTTTTATTTGACAAAGAGGTAAAGGACAATATTTGATTTGATTTGTCAATAAAGTGCATAGCTTTCTAAGACATTTGGATATAAAAATTTAAAAAAAAAATTGTAAATAAAGTCAATTTAACAAATTATTTTTAACAAGGTAAAACTTATAACTTTTAAAACTTTTCAAAATATTGTCAGTAGAAAAATTTTGTTGGACGTATATTGACAAAAAAAAATGTTTATCAAATACACCAACGTTTTATTTTCAGGGATGCCTGATGCTCAATGTTGTATTTGACTTAAAGAGACAGCGCTAACAAAATGGTTTAGTTTTTCACCAAATAAGAAACTTTGAATAAAAATAAATGTGTTTATGTAAAAATTGTGTTTGACTGTAGTACTCCAACGGTTCGGATTCTGCAATTGAAAATACATTTAAAAATTTAAATCTATTGGAGACATCCCCACATTCACTGGATCCACTTATGACATTCAAATCTGAAATGCCGAAAAAAAAACTGATTACGTGACTGGATAAATCGTAGCTTCCTCGTTGATTGCAAGTGGGTCTTGCTTGAGTGTAAAACAATAGAATTGCGAGACCCACTCTTTCAAGTTCCTCTATCGTTGCAACAACAGATTTTGACAACAGATTTTGAGTCGCTCGGTATGCCACGCTTCAACAAGTGACAGATTGCATTTCACTGAAATACCAGCCACAGTTTTAGATTATTTTTACTGTCCTACATCATTTGCAAAAGGGCCACCACCAAAGGCAGTGGATCCTATAAAAGCCATCACTTTTACACGCCACCCCCTCGAATAAATATATTCAACAATAAATCGTGCTGCCATCGAAATTCTCTCTTGCGATATCAGATTTTATGTGCACGCGTTCATTGGATAAAAAAAATAACAGCTCGTAGGTGACGTCCTTGAAACTCCAAACGTGTGTAAATGTATGAAAGGTTGCAAACTTTTGTTGTTTCATTCAATCTGATCGGCAGAAGGAAATTCAATAATTAAAAAAGTTTGCCAACAAAAACACGAGAAACAATAAAAATGAACAAGGGAACATTTAGTATGTACAGAGGTACCCTATATGTATACGCCTACCAACTCTGGGCAGTGTTGCATAATTAATTAAATTAAATTCAATTCGACACCCCAGTGCAATAACTTAGATTTCACCCGTGCTTCTTGCTTGAATTGAGCTCTTTCCAATAAACTGCGGGCTAAGGGTTTCCTTTTGCGATGATTAAATGGGAATTGGGATTTTTGGTACAGAAATTGAGTTATTCTCTGATGGAGGGTTGGACTTGGTTTTTTTTTGACATCTTTGCCTTTCCGTTTTTAAGGTAAGTCAGCTCATCCGAGATTACAAAAAAAAAGTTTCTAACCAGGATGGCTCTACGGTAAAGAATTGGCATTTGTCGACCCAAGTACATTTCTTCCCATAGGTCAATTTGACAGTTTTCTGTTTTTCGGGTGACGTAAAACATGGGTAGTTAATTTCTAGAATCAGATTCTTTCAATATTCATAGAAAAAGGTTAACTGTCAATATCGCTTATGGAAAATACGACGCATGAGGTGAAAATAACTCCAGCATTAAAAACCAGAGCTATCTGTCATTCTTCGTGCCTGAATAGAAGACTACAATGCGGAGCAGCAAATTTCTATACTAGCGTAACACACGGAAGGGAACTTCGCATTTTTAAGCAATATGCTTTATCGGAAAAACTCGATACGCTTTAGGCATAAGGGCTGAAGGTAGTAATAAATTTCCTGGAACTTGAACATCCAGTTGGTACAGCCGTGATAATTTACGACAGTTGGTGATGTTAGTGCTACGTTTACGTAATAAGAGAAAGATATGCGGCCATACTAATAATCAAACACTAATGTCGACTTTTAGTTGACTCCCAGTTTAAATTAAAATGTACCGCATTTTTGAAATGGTACAAATAAAAAATTTAACCTCCAGCTCTACTAGTACGAAGGCTTTCTGTTGAATCTATTACAAATTTGCTGTCAATAGTTGTCAGTTATCAGATGGCAAATCATATGTTTTTGTTTTCTTGCAGTAAGTTTTGTTTTTCACAAAAGTTAATAAAGATTGAAAATGAATTCAAGTCGAGACGAAGATATTTTTATGGATCTTATATTTGTTGAAGAATCGGCAACCTTTCAAAGGAGAACAAATATGATGAACGAAAGTTCTTTTGCCACTATCAGTTTAATTATTGCTGTGTAGTATTTGGCAAAAAGATTATTAAAACTATTAAAAGATTTGATAAACCGACAATCCGTTTCATTGTGGAAATCGCAAGGGAAGAACTTGCTTCACGGACGAATCGCGGAGGAGCACTTTCGGTGGAAACATTAGTAGGTATTAGTTGCAATACGATACCTAGGAAAGGATCATTACAAAGCGATCAAATCAGTTCGTTGTGTCAGATCTAAGTCTGTTGCCAATTTGTTTTAAGTTTGTACGTGTGGATATAGGAAATATGCTCCTTTTGTTCAAAACGATATTTTAATTTATTTGGTCGTTTCATTTCATATATTTTTATTTGGGCTTTACTAAAAAAAATAGTAAATATTAACCGAAACATGAATTTGCAACAATGATTTTTTCACTTAAGCGGAATTTTCTTCTAAGCGATTTCGGGTATTTTGAAAAACAAAATCATTTAACAGGAGTTCGGACGCAAAATAAAACCAATTTTACTTATCCAGCTTAACTATAAAAAAACAACACGCTTATTTCTATTTCAGGATTTTATAAAATAAAACGCGAAACAAAACGAAACATCAAAAACGTGTAAATAGAGCAAAACAAACAAATATGTAAACAAACGAATTTAGGACTTCACAGTTAAAGAGGTCCTTTACGGGACATCTAAAAAAATCGCGAACGTGTGCCAGGGCACACCCACGGTTCGACTTACTGAATTAAAAGAATATAAGTAACGATATGAATTCACGTCTTTATTATCTGACCGTCCAATTAGAACTAACTTAACTTAAACATAATTCCCATTGGGAAGCCGCTGGTCCCACGATGCGAATTGCTGATTCGTCCAAATTCGTCCAATATACCTTCGCACGCGCATCCGGTGGCAACGGCACTATGTGCAATATGATCCCAATGCACTGGGAGTGTGGGAACAGGTAGAGACATGAAAATGATGACACAGCTAATCGTATATGATCATATATGATTAGCTGTAATATTTTCTTGCTCTTGACATTGGACGACTGTGTTAACTCCTCCCCCTTTAAAAATCTACGTCCCGTAGATCAAGCGTGACGTCAGAGCCAGAGGAGTAAGTTCCTCGGGATTGAGGCTGCGGTGCGTCAGGGTGGCATATCCTGTGAGATATATCTACTGAAGGGATATCCAGCTTAATGTTGATTCTGCGCCAGATAGTCCAGACTACCATTGCCATCATTATGAAAATAAGGGCGCTCGTACCAAAAGAGATCCATAGCGTCTGGGTAATGTCCTTGAGTCGCTTAATATTGGTTAAGCTGAGACCGTGGATATATCCTACGTCAACCTTGTCCTTTTTCGTTATCGCCCCGGTCAGTACCGGTGGGAGAACTTGTAGATTTGTAGTCGCTAGGCTAGAGAATACCTCGTCATCCAATTGAATGGTTTCGTTGTTCAATTGAATGACATATGTACCATTTAAAAAACTGGAAGAGTTCTTTGAAGTCAGCTTCCCCTCGAAGTTGGTTACGAAAAGGGTATCGTCCTTAACCAACTCAACGACCTTATCCTCGTTGGTATGATAGATACAGGTTGCATGACCTCCTTTTAAGACTCTAGCTATGCAGTTCTCTTCAGGAATCTTTTGCAGTGCTTGTTCCTCGCAGATCGTCGAATTGCTGATGGAAAGGCAATGTCCTATTATTCCAAAGGTTTCTTGGTGATTTACCAGCATACTCTTAAACTCCAAGTCAATTTGTCTCCCCTTACTAATCGTTGCCCTAGTGTGAAGTAAGTTGAACTCCGACTTCCTCACCTTTGGCATTGAAAGAACGTATAGGAGTTTCTGGTCATTTGTATAGACCGAAGGCTTTCCATATTCTATCGCTTGGATTTCGTTCTCGTAAGGCAGGGTTTCGATTTCATTTATAATTCGGTTTATTTCCTCTTTATCCAAGAGGTTTGTGTTAACCATCCCGCTTCTTGCCATTTGACAGGCACGTACTATCTCGTTGATTTCTCCCTTAATAATTAGTATCTGGTTCAGGATGTCCTGTTCAAATTTATCTGCGTTCGTAGCTTTGACTTCATGATTGAATGTGTAAATCATTCGATTCATTTTCTCCGTAATGTCCCGTGTCACACCAAATATTCGTTCGTTTATTTTATACTGGTGGTTGCTGTTCTGAATAATTTCCTGCTCAATTTCAAGGATCTTATTCCAGTCTCCGGCATCCGGATTTCCTGCAACCCATTTCCAAGCTGAACCAATCCAATCAATCGATCTTGCTTTTCTTGGTGACCTTCCCTTTAGTAGTGTTATTCGGTCGTTCACTTGTTGCAAGTGGAATGTGATCATCGTCTTTTTCTCCTGGTCCTTGACGCTAGCGTTCGCTGCCCTAGTCACTTCATCTACGAGGTATTCGAATTTCTTTAGGTCTATGACGTGAACCAGCTTGAAAGAACCGTCAATTATCCATCCGTGGCCATCTTTGATCGAGACTATAGGAGCTTTAGAGTCAAAAATCAGGAAGCCTTGGGCGACCGATAAAGGCATCAATCTAAAAGTCGTGTTGAAATATGTGATGTTATGGTAAAATTAAGGTTCATAGAAAGGCAATTTTAAATTGTCAAGTAAAAACATACATTTTTATTAATTAAAAGGATTAAAAAAGGCTACTTAAGTATATATATATATAAGCTAAAAAAATATATACTAGAAGGTATGTATTTAAAAAATGGTAATTGTTAAAATATGAAATGATAAGTATCTATTAAAAAAAGGAATTGTAATAGTAATAGTAATAGTTATAAAATATGAAATGATAAGTGCTTAATGATAAGTGTTGGCGAGCTGTGCAACATTCCCCCTTTTTTTTTTCCCTTTCTTTTTTTTTTTTTTTAATAGGCCGTGGAATTTAGCATCACTGTACCTTCTTATTTCAGTTATTTTTTCCTTTATAAACCTCATTTTGTATTTTTGATATGTCTTTTATGGACTTTTCGCCCAGTGTTCGTGATCACCGTAACTTTGTTGTTACGAGCTACAACTTCTTTACGGAATAAGGCTTTATTTTTTGCCTTAATGCCCTTGCAAGCGGTATAGATTACTTCACCTTTTTTATAAAGTTTTGGGCTGGTTTTTTTGTTATTGAACCTCATATTGTCAGCTTTTTGCTTCCGCTCGATCTCACCTCTTAGATTGTTATTCACTTTAATTCGGAAATTAACAAGGTTTTGGTAGTTAATGCGTTGGCATCTGTTGAAGAAGATGTCGGCAGGTTTTTTCTTGGTCACGGAGTGGATGGTGTTGTTGTACCTGTCCACAGCTATGTTCAGTAGCTCTTTTGGTCGCAGTCCTTTGTATTCGGACTTTAGGCAACGGTAAATCTCAATTATGGTTGAGTGGAACCGTTCGACTTGTCCGTTTACCTCGCTGCGGTGTACAGGGGTTTGATACAACTTGATGCCAAGCGTCTTTATGTAATTTAGAATTATAGGGCTCAAGAAGCTCCTCTCATTATCCGTCACCAAAATCCTTGGTACGGTAAAATAATGAAGCACTTTGGTCACTTTATCCCTGAGATGGAGGGTGGATCTGTTTTTGATGTGGAATATTTTCCCGAACTTGGAAAACTTATCTATACATGTAATAAATTTTTCGTTTTGTATTTCCATTATATCCATGTGTAATATCTCACATGGATACGAAGGTATCGGTGTTGGCTGAAAATCTGGAGTTTGAGGATGTCGGTCATATTTATTCAATTTACAGACCTCACAGGAGTCGGTGTATTTTCTTATCAGACTACTCATACTGGGAAAATAGTAATTTTCGAGTAGTTGCTCCCTGTTTTCCCTTGGATTCCTGTGAGCTCTTTTGTGTTCATCTAAAATCAATTGACATTTCCTATCATCATTCCTCACATCCTCCACCACTCTCTGCGTAATTCGCAACTTATAGTTAGTAAAGTGATCGAGGTAAACCTCCTGCAGCAGCGACAAGTGCGATTCTGGAATCTTGATGCCATTCACAACGTTAGGCCGCAGCTTGTCTTTGAGCGTGCTTGTGAGTGTGGTTTTATCTAAATGCGCTAGGGCCACATAATGGCGAGAATATCCAGGATGAGGTTCCTCATGGATTTCAAATCCCTTGCCTACCTTAATCAGGATCTGATTTCGGAAAACGTTTATAGGTGCTTCCACGTGAGGGATGAGGTCACTGCTGTCCTGTTCAGCACTATGCATCGTTCCGGTTGTAGATGACCCTTCTTCAGCCGTTTCGGTGTCTGGGTTACTCGTCTCACTGGCAGTTTCTGTGGACGCATCGTTGTCGCCAATGTCACTCTGCGGCGGTTCCACTTGTATGGAGCCGGACAAGTGATTGACTTGCGTCCTTAACCGCGAAAGCGCATCAGCCACTATATTAGACTTTCCTGGCTTGTAAATGAGCTCAAAGTTATACTCTTCAATACGAGCTTTCCAACGCTTTAATTTAGCGTTGTAATTTCTATTGCCCAAAGCGAAAGTCAGGGGCTGATGGTCAGTGAAAATACGAATTTTGTTCGCACCGTAAAGGTACGACCTGAGATTATCCAGTGCCCAGACAATGGCCAGCATCTCTTTCTCGTTCGTTGCATAGTTTTCCTCAGTCTTATTCAAAGATCGGGAAATATATGCTATTGGCCTATCTCGCCCTGGTTCGCCTTGCGAGAGAACTGCCCCAATAGCGTAGTTTGACGCATCCGTTGTGAGGTTGAAAGGCTTTTCGAAGTCCGGAAAAGCCAGGATTTCGGAAGATGTCAGTAGATTTTTTAGATCATCGAAAGCCCTAAGGGCATCTTCATCGAGTTCTACCTTCACGCGCCTAGATTGATTAGCTTTTACCTGCGCATTTTCCCCTCTTGTAAGGTTCGTTAAGGGTTTCGCAACCTTCGCGTAATCGCGAATGAACTTCCTATAGTAAGAAGTGAGACCGAGGAAAGATTTTAGTTCTTTTAAGTTTTCGGGAGGCAGAATATTCTGAATCGCTGTGACTTTTTTTAGGTCGGGGCGAATGCCGTCAGAGGTTATGATATATCCGAGAAACTCCACCTCTTTTTTCATAAAGTGCGTCTTCTCCAGGTTAACTTTTAGGTTGACACACTGTAACCTGGCGAGGACAGTATCTATATTTTTCAGGTGAGTCTCCTCACTATCACCAAACACAATTATATCGTCGATATAGACGTAACAGATTCTGCCGATGAACTCCTTAAGGACGTCATCTATCATCCTTTGAAATATGGCTGGGGCGTTTTTCAGCCCAAACGGTAGCCTTACGAACTCGTATTTGCCATTCATCGTTGAGAAGGCAGTTTTTGGTATGTCGGATTTTTTCATCGGGATTTGGTGGAAGCCCGAGGTAAGGTCAAGTGTGGTAAAGTACTTAGCTTTACCGAGGCTAGCTAGAGTAGCGTTTATGTCAGGGATCGGGTACGTGTCGGAGATTGTGACTGCATTTAGTCGCTTATAATCGACTACCATGCGGTACTGTTTTTCTCCCGTTGGTTTCGGTTTTTTGGGTACAATCCAAATTGGTGAATTGTACGGACTTTTTGATGGGCGAATGATGCCTTCTTCCAGGAGTTTTGCAATTTCCTTCTCGACCTCGTCCCTCATGCAGACGGGGTAAGGGTAACTTTTCGTGTAAATTGCTTCTGACGTGTTTGTACGGATTTCAGCCTGAACTGTGGTCTGAATCATTTCACTATCATTAATCGGTCCGAAGATGGTATTATATTTGTGCACTAAGCGATGCAACTCGGTTTTCGTATTGCTTGAGAGGTTCTCGTCTAAAATAAAGTTAGCTTGCAACGACACTTCCTCTTTTAATGGGATCCTTATACCTGGTTTCAAGTATAGCATATTAGTTTTCCGGTCTATAACCGCTTCCAGTTCTTTCAGTGTATCATCCCCGATGATTCCATCGAAGGTTTCCAACCCTGGAAGAACGTAAAAGGTAAGGATCGTGTCGTTGCCTGCTTTCTCAAAGAACCTGCCACTTACGTGTTCTTTAATTTGAATTTTTCCCGCTGCTGAATGTACAAAGAAAGGTTTTGGCAGGCGCATTGTTCCTTTTGAAACTGATGGACTTATGAAGTTCTTGTTGGCGCCGGTATCAACAAGAAACTTCAGAGTGGTATTATCTTTTGTAATGAAATCTAAGTATGGTATGCTGGATGCCCGTCCGACATAAAATTCACCTCCTCTGTCGGTTCTTCGGCATCGTCATACTCTTCAGTAAATTGTTGCTCTGTCGGTTCGTCTTGATACCGAATGTTAAACAATCTTTGTTGCTTATGTACGAAATTATCTGACCTAGCCTTCCTCTTGAAGCCATTGCGGCCAGAGGGTCGATTCATGTAGTTAACTTGGCGAGACTGAACCGAGCGGTCTACCTCCATCCGCTCGTGAGGCTTGGGTGCGTTTGGCCTTGGCGGCGCCGAATTCCCGTATCTCGGCGGATAGTATTGGTAATTAGCTCCTTCAGGCATTTGTCTCCCGAAGTTTCTTTGTTGTAAAGACGGCTTTGTCTCAAACCTCGTCAACTGATTGACGGGAGCAGTGACTGTATTTGGTTTCCCTGTAGTATGTATACTATGGTTACGAAAGTTAAGGTTTTGGATTTCCAGGCAGGCCGTGTAGGCTTCTGGTAAATTTTGTGGTCTTTGAATTATAAGCATTCGCGAGAGATCGCCGTTAAGGCCGCGAATGAAAACATCCAAAGCCCGGTTCCGGTACGTGCCAACCAGGGCATCAACCGTCTCCTGTGCATACGTCTCCGTTTTAATCTTGTTAATCATCAAAGATAGTTGATGATTAACTTGAGCATAAAACTCACCCAACTTCGAGTTGCCTTGCGAAAGCTGGTTCAGCTGATGCTCCAGCGTCCTCATATCTCTCTTGTCTGCGTAGTGCAGAGAGAGACATCTCTTAATTGTTGGCCAGTCATGGTCAAATATATTGTAAGAGATCAGCGCCGCGTCGGCACTGCCCCTTATCTTCTGCCGAACGTGTTGCAGAATAGCGCGGTACATGGGCTTTGATTTAACAATCTCGAAGTCCCCGAGGATACCCTCCACCATATGTATCCAAGATACATACTGTGTGGGGTTCCCTTCAAATACTTGTAACTCCTTCACACAGTCCGGTAGTTTACTGATCTCTTTGAGATCTTCCTCGGTCTTAGGACCACAAAGTTCTATGGCCGAAGCATCGGAGTCGACGACGACTCCTGCTCCAGGTCCACGATTCTCCTCGAGCGTTTTTAGACGCCCTTCGAGTCCCCTTAATTGGGTCAAGATATTGTTGACCGCGCCGGTCAACTCGGTGAGCGATCTATTTACCGCTTCCATTGGCATTAATTAATATCTACTAGTTTATTGATAAAGATAAGGCTTATAAATACCTGTTTTTTCCTTTTTGCACGCTCTCTCCCCAACACTACACTAACACTTCACAAATTTTCACAAAATTCTAATTTTTTTAATGAACTTTAACAATTTTTTTCGACTAATTTATTCTTAACTTCGTGGTATTTTGCTTCACGACAATTTAATTTTTTAACGAATTTCAACGATTTTTTTTTAACTAATTTATTTTTAACTTCGTGGAATTTTGCTTCACGATAATTTAATTTTTTAACGAATTTCAACGATTTTTTTTTCAACTAATTTATTTTTAACTTCGTGGAATTTTGCTTCACGATAATTTAATTTTTTAACGAATTTCAACGATTTTTTTTCAACTAATTTATTTTTAACTTCGTGGAATTTTGCTTCACGATAATTTAAATTTTTAACGAATTTCAACGATTATTTTCAACTAATTTATTTTTAACTTCGTGGAATTTTGCTTCACGATAATTTAAATTTTTAACGAATTTCAACGATTTTTTTAAACTAATTTATTTTTAACTTCGTGGAATTTTGCTTCACGATAATTTAAATTTTTAACGAATTTCAACGATTTGTTTGCAACCAGTTTATGCTTAAACTCGTGGAATTTTTCCTTCACTCACAGGAATACAATTTTTAACATTCTCGCACAATATGTGACTGCTTTCTCGTAGACACTGTATCGATGGTTTTTCCTGCGAACGATTAAACACGAATTAAACACGGTTTTGAATAAGGAACCCTCTTTTCGGAAGGACCGCGGTATCCTTTTTAGTCGCCAACTTTAATAGTCGAAGGCAACCTACTAAGGTACGGTTTGCTTCACATATATCCTTTAATCCTTTCGTGATTTCCAACGTGTTCTCATGGGTACGAAGGGGATTGTTCGTCGTGTCAGAATAATAACTGTGGTCTTATGGGAACAATTATCTCCGCCCTATGGGACGTTCTGAGTCACGGTCCGTTTAGGGACTTTGAACGAATCACCAGGAAGAAAGGATATGTTTCCAGAGGGTCCCTGCTCGGGCGCCAGTTAAAGAGGTCCTTTACGGGACATCTAAAAAAATCGCGAACGTGTGCCAGGGCACACCCACGGTTCGACTTACTGAATTAAAAGAATATAAGTAACGATATGAATTCACGTCTTTATTATCTGACCGTCCAATTAGAACTAACTTAACTTAAACATAATTCCCATTGGGAAGCCGCTGGTCCCACGATGCGAATTGCTGATTCGTCCAAATTCGTCCAATATACCTTCGCACGCGCATCCGGTGGCAACGGCACTATGTGCAATATGATCCCAATGCACTGGGAGTGTGGGAACAGGTAGAGACATGAAAATGATGACACAGCTAATCGTATATGATCATATATGATTAGCTGTAATATTTTCTTGCTCTTGACATTGGACGACTGTGTTAACTTCACTTATTATATTTTTGATTAAATGAGTTAATAATTTCTGTTGTACAGTTTATTTTTTCTTTAGTTAACCAGGCTTTCGCACGAAGATTGTGAAAAAATGCTTCGTGACAAATATCGCTTGGTTTAGATAACCGAGTTTAACTACGTTTTGTAAAAGTTGTTAAACGGTTGCAAAAGAGTTTCTTCAAAATTGTCGGGACATGTTCGTTTATATGTGCTTTTAAAATATTTCACTTAGGTATAATTTTCCTGCAGCAAATAAAATATTTTTTTCATTCTTTGATAATTTCTGACACAGTTTTATTTAATTACTAGCTGTACCCGCCCGGCTTTGCCCGTGCAAAATGTGGTTTCAGAACAGTTAAAAAAAAAATAACAACATTTTGAGCCAATTTTCACCAGTTATTTAGGAAAAATGTACACATTCAATCGGTGTTAATGATATCGAAATAATAATAAATAAGTTACGATGTTTAAATGAATATACTTCAAATTTGTAAAACCTCTCTTATAGCCAGCCAGTTTTATTAATCAGACAGATCAATTAAGCGCCTTTTACCAATATCTAAATCTCTAAAAGTCAACTATCCATCCAGTGAGAGCGAGAGCTTTAATAACCCGACCTTCGCTTTGCCGTGACGATGAATGATGAAAATGGATACACACAATATTTAGTTCATCGCTTACGTGTGTGCACCATTTTGTGTATATTAAATTCATTTAGTTGCTTTTATGTATATTAATTTGGTTTTTGGTAGATTGTGTTGACTGGTGGAAATTTAAAAAGGGAAGTCGATAGGAATCGGGTTAGGGTTATATGGACGCCACGCCACAGCCAGGTTGAATGAAATGGAAGTTGAGCAAGAGAGCAGACACACCACAGCTTTCCTACAAATTTGGCATTTCTTTTATAGGTTTCCTTTTTTCTTAGCAAACCAAACAGCATAAAGCCTATGTCTATCTCCCTTTGTGTCACAGGAGATAAATAAGGTTAAAAGAGATGTCAATATATTGCGCGGTTGGTTTGTTTGATTTGAGAATGAAAAGCATATTCAGTGTCCTTACCCAGGTGAAAATCTGGCCTATTTATTTAAAAACCTTAAAAGATACCTATCTAGTTATCCTAAGTGGTACCTGTAGATGTCCTCTTTAAGCTGGTATTTACTCTTTTTTAATGCTACCAGTATTTTCGGACGCAAAACGTGAAAAAGAAAAAAGCGAAACGAAACGAAAAAATAAATTAATCTTATAAAATTTTTTTTCCGCAATTTATAGAGATGTGGAGTTGAAATAAAGTTGGGATTGTAGGCCTAGGTATCCTCTATAGTCTATAGGCCTGTGAAAAATGTACCAAAAGATATTCATTCTTAAAGATGTGCAGTCAAATTCAATTTTAGTCGAACAGAATTACACCATTTTTATTTATATGATTTAGCATTTCTAAAAGTCTGGCAACGTTGCTCGCAATCCTATACACTTTACACTTCACATGTCACATCCACATTTTGACCCTAGCGAGGTATCCGTCGGGGCGGAAAGTTCCTACCTACTGTGTCGGATGCTCAAATCCAAATCGTAAACAAATTCCGCAACCAATTTCTGTCGGATTATATCGGAACCTATACTCTGTTCAACAAAAATTGTCAGTACAGGCCTTATGGAGGAGCTTTTTTTCTACCAATGGTGCCTGTAGATACTCTCACGGCACTCAAACACAAGAATTGCCACTGAAATAAAAACGAAACCACTGTCATGCCAAGGAATTGTTGTTGTCATTTTCCTAAAATTTGGCAAGGAGCTCACTGCAACCACTCTGCCACACAACTGCAGGCAGAATGAATGAATGATCAATGATCGCTTGTGTTCGCTTGCAGTGTGTGTGAAGTGTGACTGAAGCACATCAGAAGAGTGTTACCATGTGTACAATGAAAGGATATCATCAAGGCCAAGGGTTTTTCTATGGATTTTGTCAAAGAACTTTCGTTTTTCGTGCTTTTGAGACCGAATTTTTATTTGGGGTATTGCCATTCGGTTTTATTTTTTTTTGTATTTCTGAAGGATCAAATAAAATTCTGTTAAAATATTTTTTCCAATGTCGTCTGTTAGAAAAAGATTTATTCGTGAAGTGTTTTAATGCATGCATTTCATTCACGCAACAAGTGATCGTAAGTGCGTTGTAGTGATATTGCTATTAGTAAATAGTGATTATTGCTGCAACCGGATTCATGTTTTTTTGGGATTCGTATGAAAAATTTTAATATACAAAACTAAAAGTACCTATATATTTTCAACAATATTCGTGAGGGCATATTTCTGCATATTTTTGGCATATTTAGCATTTTTGTTATATTTTAGCATATTTCCCTATTTTTTCATCAAAAAGATTTTAACACTAAAATATCGAAATGACAAAGGAGGTAAACCTATACTGCTTATTGCCGAATGTGGGTTTTACCACATCCGGTAACTCGCCCCCAGTAAAGATAATATATTGAAAGGGTTTTATGATCCTTTTTTGCTACTGTTTCCAAGAAATCTACACTGCCGAGTAATAATTTTTGATTAAATAATGCATATAGGTATCTATGTATATATTAAAAAATGTATGTAGCGCTGTACAAGTGCAGTCCTTTTACTATCTGTTTAGGTATAAATAATTGCGTCGTGCTTATGAAATTTTGTATTCTAATTTCCTGTTTGTGTATAAAATGCGGAAATAAGGCGGTTGTTATCTTAATCGCGGATAGTGCATTTAAGCAAATAGTTTACTTTATTGTGCATATAGTTAAAGAGAAACATGGCTACAAAGTCTTCAAAGGATCTAAGTGTAGAAAAAAAACAACAAATAAATTGGATTACGGTGATACATTTTTCGTTTTGATTTTTTTTTATTTGATTGATTGATTGATTGATTGATTATAATCTTTATTTCCTATTTATTTGAGGTTACAAATCAGTGTAAAAAATAAAGAATATTATATACAGCTTGGCTTATCAGCCGTCTGCCGTTTAAAAACTTTACAAATTAATGAAAAAAGAGAGAATACATTATAGTGTGACAGAAAATAAATTATAGGTAAACAGGTTAAATATGAGTTAAATTTGCTAACAACAGGCTCTTAAGTTAAAAGAAAAGTGAAAAGAATTGCAATTGAAACTAATCGATGGAGATGAGATCAAAAGATTTGTATCAATAGACATTATGGGCTTTTAGTTTAGCTAAAAACAAACATTTAAAAAAGGAAACGGATTTAATATTTTTTTTTTTTTTTTTGAGTTGGAAAAAAAAAAAAAAAACAAACTTGGCTTTTAGTTTAGCTAAAACGAAAGATAAAATTTTATTTACAAAGATGCAAAAGAGTTTCGGTAATTCATGGCATGCACGATAAATCGGATAAGCGATCTCCACCCACTATCTCCATTTAGAATTTGAGCACATTCTTGAAAAGTTAAGAAGCTTTTGTAGAAGTACAGTCTACGAATTTCCTGAATAATGGGGCATAACGCAAGGAAATGAAAAACATTCTCGTTCTGGTGCAGGTTACAAAGTGGACATCTGGGGTTTAAATCACTTCTATGCGGTCTGAAATTCAATTCAAGCATTTCTGTTCGAGCTTTAAAAATCAGACTCATCTCCTGAACTGTTAGTTTGTTATTAAAATAGTTATTGGAACCCAAAGAAAGATTGAGCTCCCTATATACTGACCTACTTGTTGACTCCTTTGCTCTGTCCAAGCAAAGCTTTAGCAGATTGTAATCAACAACAGAGATGCAATCGTAGAGAATATTCCTCCACTCACAGACATTTCTTTCAGTTAACTCAATAGAAGTCTGGTTGGACTCGGCTAATTCGTACCAGTCTTTGATTGGAGAGTAGTTGCGTCTTATAGCTATAGTAAGTACTTTCTTTTGTAAGTAACTCGTAGATCTTAACATAACTTTGCTAATGTAGAAAGAAAGAAATATCTTTGCATGCATTCGATCTCACTAATCTGCTGATAGCCGTAAATTTCATTGCCATAAGAAAAACAACTATTAATTGTGGCATTAAAAACTCTAAATTTGGAAGCCGGGTCAACGCATTTATTTAAAAAAAACTTAGACCACAAGGTGTTGATTGCGGTTTTAGCTGCAAGAGTTCTTTCTTTGATATGTGGTTTTAAATTGAGATTGTATGTAAGTAAGAACCCTAGGTACTTGAACTGGCTTACAACCTCAATTGGAGTACCATCCAGAGACCAGGCATGCTCCCTACCGGCCCGGTTTTGCGCTCTAAAAACAAGGATTTTTGATTTGCCAGTGTTGATTTTTAGATCCCAGGTATCACAATATTGCTTTAATTTGTTTATTTGCAGCTGTAGAGTATGGGGATTGTCAGAAAGAATGACCAGATCATCCGCGTAAAGCAAAACTTTAACATCGACATCACCGTACTTAATGCCTCCTGGGATACTGTCACAAACATCATTTATAAAAAGAGAAAACATTAAAGGACTCAGGACACAACCCTGTGGGACACCAGATTCTGTAGGGAAAGTGGATGATTTCAGATTACCACTACACACAGCCGCAGACGTGTTAGCAAGAAGCTGCTCGTAGATTCTAACCATTTTTGTCGATAGGCCTAACGTTGCTAACTTAAAAAGCAGTGAATTTCTGTTGACGGTATCAAAAGCCGCTTTAAGGTCAACAAAAAACACATACAATTTCTTTTTATTTTCTAAAAAGCGTTTGGCGATAGTTGTTAATATAAATATTTGGTCCACTGTCGACAGGCTAGATCGGAATCCAGCCTGGTAAATGCTGAGGATACTATTCCGCTCAACCCAACTCACTAGCCTATGGTAGAGAACTTGGGTGAACAGTTTTCTTAGTGAGCTAAGCATTGAGATTCCTCTAAAGTTTTCGGGCAGAGAAGGATCGCCTTTTTTAAATATGGCACATATGTTAGAGGTTTTAAAACATATCGGGAAAGTCTCGTCACAAAAGATTTTATTAAAGAGTTCTAGAATGTATACTAGAAACGTCTGCGTCGATTGTTTATAGAACTCTGCTGGAATACCATCAGGTCCTGCAGCTTTATTATTTTTCATTTTTTTTAATGCTACCATCAGCTCTGACATCACTATAGTGGAGTCCAGTTCCTCGATATAGACTAGGGGGAGGGCAAAAGAGATGCAGTTTTGGTTCGGGTCTGGACGTAGGAGATCTCGGAAGTGATTGGCAAGCAAATCAACACTGGTCGCAGTCGAAATTTTTTTGTGACATTCGCTCAGTAATCGGACATTTCGCCAAAAAGCTTTAGAATCTCTACACATTGATAAAATGGATGCCGACTTTTCAAAGTACTTTGTTTTCTTGAACTTGCATACGCGTTTGTAGTTTCTATTGGCTTCTAAATATAAGGACTTGAAAAAGGTATTGTTAGTTCTTTTAAAAAGCTTTAGAAATGTAAACGATTTCTCTCTTAGCCTGGAACAGTCCTTATCGTACCACTTCGATGTAGAAGGGAAAGCCAAAAAGTTTTCCATCCCCTTCGCAGCCTCACGAATCGCATAAAAGACTGAATTCGCAATGTCCTCTATTGTGGACGTGATAAAGTTGGGCAGATTGATAAGTTGGTCATCCAGTTTACTTCGGTATTGACTAGCTCTTCTTTCTATCCACCTCAAGTTTGAAACACTATTGGTTGGTATGTGTTGGCCATACTCGTAAAAACAAGTAAATTCCAATGTTGCAACTATTGGTAAATGGCAAGAGAAGTTAGCAGGATACACCTCAAAGTCCTTAACAACATTAAACCACTCGCCTTTTATCAAGCAATAGTCGATCACCGAGCATCCCTGATCAGATATAAAAGTTAAATCCCCCATAGTATCACTCTTAGACACGCCGTTCAAAATAAAGAAACCGAAATCATCGACCATCTCGGATAAAAGCCTTCCCCGTCTGTTACAGTTCGTATCCCGCGATTTTCTGTTATAAGAAAATCTTCCGTTATTAAAAAAATTAGAGTTTTTTTATTTCGTTAGAAACATTTTTATTTGAAATTGGAAGATGGTAACCCTACAAGAATTGCTCTCTGAGTTTAGGCGAATTATCATACAAACTACGGCAACCCTGTGAGAGCTTTAAAGAGGGACAGATTTATGTAAGTCATTGCAACCAGACTGAGAGGCAAACATCCTATCTTTCCTGTACTGACAATTTTTGTTGAACAGAGTATAGCTGTCAAAAATTGAAGAAAAAAATGCACTTCATCGCACTTCAACGTAATTCGCCGACAGGTATACCTTACAAATTGTCGGAGAAATATTCCGAATAGATGTTCCAAAGAACACCTCGAAGCAAAATTCCTGCGAATCGTATAAAATCGGAGAATTTTCCGTTCCGACGGATACCTCGCTTGGGCCGATTATCTTATCTGTTATCACACTCAATCTCGATTCTCGGTCCCATCCTCCGTCCCACTCAAATGGACAGCACACTCGCCACATTCATATACATATACATACTCTTTATCTACCCAACTAAAAAATAACTCACTCAGCTCAACCTTAAACGCATGAGCTGAGCAGATGCAAAGCACTTGAGCACTTGAGCATGAGCAGACCAAATCCATTCGACTACAGTTCCGATTCTGAGTATTTATATGCAAAAAAAACCCTCCCGCTCTCTCAAAAAATACGAATATACCTTGAAAGAAAACTAAAAAAGAAACCACCACTGAGATCGATTTGAAAATCTTGGTCAATTAACAAATTGATAAAAAAGGAATTTCGCAAAGGATTTGTTAATATTGCTCAGCTGATATAACAAATAGAAACTTAGTTTTGGACTTAAAAGATGGGCGTTTTAGGTATCTCAAAAATGAAATTAATTTCATTCAAATAGACGAAGGAGAAGTTCACTTTTTTTGTGTTCAAAGTCTAATTATTGAATTTCTTCGACTTTCACAATCAAAATCAAATATTTTTAAATGCACGAACTTGCTCCTCATAAAAACCTAATAAATAAAAAAAAAATTGTCAAAATCCGTTCACCCGTTTGTTCTGTAGCTTCACACAAAAAAATATTCACTTTGTTTTATATTATTAGGGATATCAAAAATTGTAGTTACTTAAAGTTCCCGATTGACACTTCTTGCTCCTAAGATATAATACTATATTTTGACTTACTACTAAAATTGGAGTATGCATGGCAACATTCCTTTGCAGAACGAATTGTGACAGAATAATAATTTGGGTAAGTGTAAGACATAAACATGGCTTTCTGACATTTAATGTTTAACCCGACAGTTAAGGATAACCTGACGACTAATAACTTTGTTATATGGCAAGTCTCATATCCCGGTTTCCTATCCCGCTTATTTTTTTTTTTTGCTTTGCAAATATTTCTAAAAAGTTCTAAACTTTACAATTCGATGTGTTCGAATGCGTTGTCTTTTTGATCTTGAAATAACAATCTAGCCGAAAATCAAAAAAGAAAATATTATTACCACAAATCCATACATTTAATATCACAAAAACTGCAACCACTTCGAATTAACTTTTAACAAATTCAAAAGTAGCAAAAAAGGATTTTTTTGGCACATTAATTGATCACCGTTATTATACCGACGCCGACGTTTTAAAAAAAAATAAACTAAATTGGTGGAAAATTACGGGCGAAAGAGGGAAACATACACTTTTTGATATTTGTTTTATACATATAGAGATTACGTATAGGTACATGAAAAGGGCTGCAACGATCTTGACCAAAATTCATACTTGGAGTAAAATTGACGTTTTCGCGATTATTGTGTCCTTCTTTTTCCATTCGAATCACTACTTTTAAAAGCTTCTCATACCTTGAAAACCTTCTTTTCGAACTTGACTTTACATTTGCTACAGTTGGTTATAGAAAATGGCATTTTCGACGATTCTGCATCTGCACTCAGCTTTATTGCGACAGATTATGGTGTTTTGTGAAATTGCAGTAGTTGCACGGTTGAATGTTCCCAAAATGGCACCCTTTTCAGCCATACGTTCTCCATTCCTCATCCATTAATTTGAAAACTAAAAATGATGCTTCATCAGCCTATCTTCAACCTATGTAGCAAATCATCGTCTACGTAAAAATGTAAACCTCTCAAGCAAACTTAAGCCAAAATTGTCCACTAATGATAAGAAGTGCATGAACGCGAACCGCACGTTGTATTGTTTAAGGCAAGCTTCAAAGTAACAAGAACCAAAACCCTTACCCACAGACCGCAATCCGCAAACCGAGAAAGCCAATTCAACTGGCAAACGTAAGGTATCAGAATTATGTTCTTGCTTAACCCCTTCCAACTTTAAAATTCCAAAATTCAAATAGATCTTTTGGTTTCAATTACTTACAATATACATATTTCAATGTGGACCAAAATTATAGCACAACGAAAAATTCCATAACACCCGTCTCGACTCCTTCTTAACTCGTTACTTTCAAAATTAGTTATAATTACTTTTAAAAACTTCAAACTGCAAATAGGTATTCGCCTATGAAATTGAGCTGCCCAACCTTTACGTTTCCATAAGTTTTTCTTTTAAAACAATTTTAAAACTGAAAAACTTGATCCCTTTCCTTTTATGATGAAATAGTTTTTCCTCGGATAGTCCTTGTCCATTTGTCTAATAAGATAATCTACTTGAAGTGGATCCCTTTTCTCAAGACGGCAAAAAGCAAACTATTTCTTAGAAATATGTAACCCATACCATTTCGATGAACTTTTATGAACTTTCCATAAATAGCTTTTGTGTCCTCGCGTTGAATAAGAAAGTTTCCCTTAAACTGATGCCATTTAAAAGGATGCATTACATGTGCTAAGATATACGGAGAAAGATATTTTTGTTCTTTCAAGCTCAACGGTGCGGAACGTGTTCATGGCGGTATTTGCTGAAACTTTCAGTTTTTTTCTGGAAGTAGAATTGGTTTATGCAGTAGGTATGTCGTATGTGTATCGATGGGATCGGAAATGGTCCAAAAGGGAGGACAAAAATTAATTTCCCCCAACAACAAAAATAAAAGTATTTCCTTCGCAAACCTTTGGTGCAGAATTACGAATGCCTATTAAAGTAAATTGAATTGAAAAACAGACGAATATTGCTACACCGGTAGTTGGTTTGTATTGTATCCCTTGGGGGAATCCATCCTTAACGGAGAAACATTTCAACAACAAAACATGCGTTTGTTGGGACGGGTATTTCAATTTTGTTTCCTTGAACGATGAATGCATGAATTGTATACACAACACAACCACATGGTGTGTCCTTGAATTTAGTTGAGATCTTGATTTTGTAAGTGGCAGGGTTGTTAGCCTTTGAGCATTCTTCGTTATTTTATTAAATTTGATTTTGAAACAACCCCAAAAAAGGTACGACAAAAAAATGTATAACCTATAATGATAAAGGGGATCTCAAATACTGAATCAGTCCGGCTCTTACTACGGTCCATTAGTGCAGTGGTCTTAAATAAGCACTTTCACATGGCCATCGTGTATTACTTACTCCATGACCGATTTATTTCATATGCATATAATATCACGGCACAATGGAAACAGTCAATGTAGCCCAGTAGTAGTAACTTTCTTCTTGATACCTAAAGTTAACACAATAACGAAAGGCACCGCTGATATAAACCATTAGAGACACTTTTATTTTTAAGAACTAGATTAATTCTAACGAAGGTTTATAAATGTCGGCTCTTTTTTCCATTAGACATTTAGCAGACATTAATTTTTCAACGGTTTTAACATTTAATTTATTTCTAAATCTGCTTTTAATTAAACTCCTTTCAGAAAATGTTTTCTCTGCCGCTGTGCTGCTTTGAGGTAAAACAACTAAAGTTAGCATATATTCTGTCATATTTCTATTCGTTCAAGAATATTAGTTCTGGTCCATCAGAGATCAATTTGAGATGAAGGTTCAAAAAACGGATTTCGAAAAATCGCAGTAGATCAAGCGGCACAGCAGATTAGTAAAATTTTTCCGAGTAGATTTGGTTCTCAAAGTTAACTAATGCATTTGAATTCAAAATCATTTTGAAACCTCTGTTTAGATGTGTACAGTGTACCTACTCGCACCTTTTCAATCTGTCAATACATATCTACTAACGGTTTTGCCGCGTATTATTATTTACAAAAAATGTTAACAAGCTGTCAATTTTCTTAGTTTCTAGTATTATGTGTCCCCATTTAAAGTTAATTGTAAAAAAAAATATTTGTATATATTTTGGTTTACACTATAAAATGCGCTTCAGCCCAAAGCAAGTTCTTAATTTTTACAAAGCACTGGTTAGACAAGACTTAATCAACTATACAGCTTAGAGGATTTTCATTCCGAAAATTATTCCTCAGGTCTCTTGGCAACCATGAGGAGATGACTTTTCCAAAATGAGTGACAGTTTCTTATGTCCTTTTCCATTGGGACAGAAAAACGCTTTTTTCAAATTCAAAGCAGCTTTGCGAATCTAGATTACTAAGCGGTTTGCAACTTACTTTCACTAACGTCAAAACATTTGATAATTGATAAACTTTTAAGTGAATTTTTATAAATTTTTTTTAGACTAGTTTCTGAAAAATACGGAAAAATTTACACGGAATGGGATTTTATAAACACAAATTACAATTTAAGAACCGCTTACTTTTAGACCATGCACCAAATCTAAGAATCCCAATAAAACCCGTCATTAATTTTTATTTGCGGAAAAGTGCTGCGCCATTGGTCGGCGCAGTGGCTTAGTGGTAGTGTGTTGGTCTACTAAGCGAGGGGTACCCGGTTCGAATTCCGAAAGAACCAAACTACATCTTAAGGTTTTTGTCCACTGCACCACCTCTCGCGAACGTCTGACAAACATCCGAGAGTAAAACTGTCATGAAAGAGCTTCTCAATTGGCCGTTTGGACTCGGCGTAAAAGTGTAGATCCCTTCCATTCGTCCCAAAAATGTAAAACCCACACAAAACGAATGGTTGTGAGAAGCTAGGCCTTGGGTCCCACAGACCTGTCGCGCTAAAATATTTATTTATTTATTTAGCCATTTACCCAAAAAATTTAGACAAGAAAATCCTGCCTGTATTGTTAGTTGACATTTTGAATTGTCAAAATTCAAAATCACGAGAATACAACAAAAACAAAAAACCGTGTTAACGCGTTCGCATAGGTACGTAGCCCAAACAAATCAAGTTGACGTTTTACATAAACTAGGTATCCCCAATGAAGTTGGTTGCCGTTTTACTTTTCTCTTTATACGTCTGCGTTCATAGTTCATCGGCCTCGGGGCCTATTCTACTACAAAACATATTTAAACGTAATAAAATTAAGTTTTGAGGCTTAATTCTTTTTAAACGAAGCACTTGTTGCTTACGGCACTGGAGTAGAGTAGAGAGGGGCCAAGATATTCGGCCCTAGCGAGGTAAACGTCGGAACAGAAAATTCTCCGCAACGCATACTCCGTCGGAGTCTCTAATTACTTCACTACAAATCATAAATAATCTCCGCTACCAATTTCTGTCGAAGGATATCGGAGCCTAGCTGTCAAAAATTTAACAAAAAAATTCGCCTCCGGAGAATTTTCCGTTCCGACGGATACTTAATTTTTTATGCACTGCCTTGTAAAAGTGTTAAAAGTAGGCCAAGTGCCGAAAAATATTCAAAGTCCAGTCGTGCTTTCACACAAGATGTTTCTAAATGAGCACCAAACACTACGGTTCAGGCGTTCAGGTGAAACCAAGTCATTGAGATTCCTGTCATCATTTTTCCATTTCTATTAGCAGTGGAGCAAAGTGGTAGGAACGTAGCTTTTACCATAAATCCTATAAAACCGTCATACATCGGGCAGCAATGTCTTTTCTTCCTTCAAGTGTGCCATTAAGACGTCCGGCACCACCAAGTCGAACGGTTATAAACGCACAGCTTCTACCTTCTCCCAGCGTACTCAACAGAAAGCAATCACATAAATTTGCAATGAAGGGAAGACTCTGTTCAATTTTACTGCATAGAGCCAAACTGATCCAGAGCCAAACGCGTAGTCACTTCGTAGGGACAAATTAGCAGAGTATGGTGCCTTAGCATTAACTCATTTGATTTCAGTTAATTATTGAACTGAGCCACTTTCCGCAGCTTTAACGACAAACTGTCACTGTCAGCTTATTTAATCGCTGCACAATTGCTCCAAGCCAATTGTGGGTTGGGCACAATATTTACCAAATTTACCACAACGACACAGCGAGTCTTCTTGATTTCATTTGTTCATCGTTAAGCACTCACTTTGCGGTTCAGTACGATAAGTCAATACGTATCTACTTATACCTGACATCCTCGGAACAGAGAGCGATTCCGAAAATGGAGTAGGGGGACATTTACATCTACATCGCATATCCCTATGGATATAAGATGAGATTGAGACGAAAATCCGTTGAATGAAAACGACGACTGTTGAATAATTTATGAAGCTATCTATCGTTCGTGTCCTCAACGATGAACGCATCTGGAAATTGTCAAACTTGTAAAGGGTTCCCGACATGAGCTGAATAAAAAGACACCGCCACCATCTTGCTCTCGTGTTGTCGTACCGCAGTAATGACGTGGAAATAAACGACAAAAGCTCCTAATTGAATGACGTTCGCATGATTGGAAAGGTGTTGTATGCAAACTTTTATTTATTTATTTTTTTGTTGAGGGTCTCGAGTTAATGACAAAACTTTCGAGCCATTAGTTGAGATTAATTGGGATAGTTTTAAAAGACAAATAACCGCATCTTATGCAAATTCGGCCGGATTTCATATGTCATCGTTCAAATGAGGTGCTAAATGTCAGTGTGGTATGCTGTTGCTGTGTCACGAAGTTGCTCAACTAAAATGTGAGAATCATATGTGCGCCAGTGTATGGGTATGGTTTTTTAAAAACCTTTCGGCAATTCATAGTTCTTCTCAATCATATTTCCCACAATAAACATCACTATGAATATTGGAGTATTTTTTGTTGAATTTTTCACAAAAGTCGTTACACTCTTATTTACTGGTCAGTTTTTTTTTTGTCGAACCTAAGAAGACAAGCATCTATATGTTTGTCAAAATACATATACTGGTCGAGTTGAATATCAATATAGGTACCTGACCATGTTTCTCACCGCCAATGCTCGTCCATGCTATCCAATATTGGGTAATTTGCTCCAGGTTTTAGCCAATGGAGTCCTGAACAGGACTGTTTCAGATTTTTTGAAACTGATTTTCAACTTCCAACCATCGCACCACCTCTTAATTTGATCGAAGTCATGCTGCAAAAGCACGTTGATGACCTCGACTTTTGGATCTGACCTCTGTATTAAACAGGTTCGCAGCAATTGATTTTGAATGCCAAATCTGGTCAGATTATATAGAAGAGCTCCTCCAAGCATACGGTATCGATAGCCTTCTCAAAGTCAACCAAACAGGCACTGTTTATTGCTGTATGTCGGATACCAGTTTCGACGCGACATGAAAAGTGTCATGCCTCGCTCTAAGGCCAAACTGATTTTCAAGAATAATTTTCTTTTCTTCAACCCATCCTAAAAGAAATCTGTTGACAACTTTCTCGAATAACTTGCTAACATTCGGGAGCAAACTAATTGACAGAAAATTAGCAGGGTTTGTCCTATCCTTATCCTTTTATAGGGTGTACCACCGCTGTTTTCCAATGCACCGGATAATATGCATTATTCATTATTCAATTCGAATACAGAGGTTTTGTACTACTGTGAAGTATGTGAGTTATAATAAAAAAAAAATGCGAGTAAGAACTTGTTACACGTGCATCGTGCACATCCAATAATTCTATGATCGCTTCGTCTGTCACATGTGACACGTTGTATAATTATATGAAAGTACCTAAAGACGCTTCTAAAAAACCTCTCACAAAAAATATTATAACCCCAAAAGTATGCATCGATTTTTGTATGCATTTCTCTTATAAAGCTTATAAGTAGGTACTTAATATAAAAGTAAGCGCGACAATGAACGACAACTAATTCTAAAGTCCTCTCGATGACAGCAAATTCTTCAAAATAGTTTCAGCGAAACCTGTCTAGTAGTTTTCACGACTACCACAAACGTCTCATCCCTTATATAAACAGACTGTCAATGAGTTAACCCATTCAGACAATGCGCAGACTAGGTATTGTATGTGAAATGTTGAGGCAACTGCTGAATCTTTAAAGGTTCCCCTCCGATACGATAAGACATCTTTCGTTATTTTAAATAAGAACATGTACATCGAAAGGTCGGTTTAACTACCTTGTTGTACCTAATTAAGACACAGCGCAACCCAATTGTTATATTTAAAACTTGATTGCTTTGTTTTTTATGTGTTTTCGTATCCTTTTCCAGTTAAAAACAAAATTCGGTTAAAATCGAGAGACAACAAACTTTGCGTGTAGGTAAACCTCGTCCTTACCAATTTTCTTCTTCACCAATTGCACCAAACAGTTTTATTTGCTCCAGTAATTCCGTAAGTAATATGTTGAAGTTTTCTTCGGGAATACAGAATGCATTTTATCCGTATCTGAATTGCATTAAGCCTTGAAAGCAGAACTATTTATTCTAGGAAGAGTATCCTTGTTAAGTGCAAACCGAAAAAGCAATAAGGGAGTGCTTAAGGCGGCAGTTAATTAAAAGTTTTACTGCAGGTTCCCGTTCCATGGGAGAGTCTTCCTGCAGAAAAAAGAACAAACAAGATAAACAAAAAGAAATGCTTTCTGTGTCAAAGGGGAATTTATTTCAAGAGTTGGTTAAGAGTGAATTTTCTTAAATTTTCTTTACAGTTTTTTTACAATAGGCACGCCCTAAAGGGGTTACGATTTAGCTTGTAATTTAGTGTAAACAACGCACGCATTAAAGGATAGATAAAATATTAGATACCACTGCACATTGATTGTAAATGTCTGTTAATTGTAACAAGGAGGACAAAATGAGCTAAGGAAAGCGTTTCGCATTCGTTTTGTTAGTTGTCAGTCAGCAGCATGAGTCTTTCCGTTTCGGTGATGCATTTACAAGGGTAATGGCTGTTTCGCTTTAGAGACAGCATAGACAGCATTGTCTTTTAGATGCATTAAACTTCACTCTATTAGATTAGAAGTTGTAGACTGAAGATTATTTATGAAAATGAAAAAGAGAGTAGAATTTATAAATCGACGGATTTATAAAAATAGACCTGAAAGGAAGCTTAAAATCCATTGAATAAGAGACGCATCGATCCCATAAGTACGCATTTTCGACATAATAAACATAATGCTAAAATCTGTCAAATGCTTTTGAGCACCTTCTCTGAAAGTGGAAGAAAAGTACGTGGAAGAGCATCTTGGGATCAGAAAGCAGTTACAATGAATAGTAATCCGAGCCCATTATATTACGTGTATAGATGTATTTTAGGTACGAGTACGTGATACGTGTGGGTATTTCCCAAAAAAAGTGGATGATTTTTGGAATAACTAACGTAAGTATGTGTTAAGCACCTTAAACCTAGATTGTCACTTGTTTTTGTGAGTTTTTATTTGTTTTTTGTTTTAGGCTATATAAGAAGAAAAGTTAGCTACATGCTCCGCAAAGTCCGCAAAACTGTTCAAAATCTAGTCTAACGATTTCTTTGTATAAGAAAGTAGTGAAAAAAATAATTTTGTGGCTATAACCACCCGAGTATGTTCTTAACATATGAACTTGTTTCTAAGCTGAATCAGCTCCAAATAAAAATAGGGACAGTTTAGAACCCACGAGAAAATGTCTGGCCGCCAAAAGGCTTTAACTTCAGTAGAGCATTTTTTTTTTCTGCGAGCCTATACATACTTGGTAATTATTCGCTTGTATATATATAAAATGGAACCCATTCGAATTGTATATCATGTTGGACATCATGTTTTTACTACTTTAGTTTTTAAATGTCATTACTAGATATAATTCTAACTTCATTTGAAAGTGAAAAGTCTATTGAAGTGCACGCACACAGAAAACGCTGACCACAACACAACTCCAGTGAGTCAACAATATACCTACTTAAAACCGCCGGCTGTCTCCCAATATTCAATTAAAATTTCTTCCCTATCGATCAGATAACATTTGCATAATATTTGCATTTTCCCGATTGAATTCGTTTGAATAAATCAGATTAGCTTCAATGGAATTTACATAAATCCAAAACCTATTAGATTTCACCGATTTCAGACAAACGATTTCAATTACTTTCCTGCCCTTCTTCCGGCAGAGAGAGAATTTTTAACGGACGCAGACACAGGCCATAGGCATTAGACTTACCTCCTGATAGATTGGTATATAATTTAAACGCTAACTTTGTTTTCCTTTAATTAACAAAAAAAAAAAACCAACGAAAATACCCTTCGGCATTTAGCCCAGTATAGCCTTGATGTTAAATATTTGTATTCTTAAGTTATACAAAATTTGTTAAGCAACGCAAGAGCATGGACTTACTGCGTGGTGGATATGCAGTGAAAAATTACCCTTAACTGGACCTTACAGCATGCCCTACTTGCTGTTAGGTAAGTCAAGTTGATTGCAATTTTTAACTTCACATACTCTATTGCCTATCGGAATGGGGCCTTTTTCCTGTTTTTAACTCGACCTTAGTTAATTTCGAACTTTACACTTCTTTTGTATTTGTTGTGTTCTTAGGGTTCGAGGAATTCAATAAAACGTTATAAGGTAATTCATTTATTATGAAATACTAGGGACAATAATAAAGTAATTTATAAGTATGACGATTAACCAACAACTAACCCCCGCATTAATAAAGAATTGTGTTAAAGTTATCAACTTGTTACCCAGCAGTTATGTCAGTTTTTTGTATGTTAACTGACGTCTGCTAGCAAACTAACTTGTGCACATTTGTTTATTAATATGGGGGTAACATTTTAACCTGCAAATAGTAGACCAAGAAATTGACTTTAGCTGTCAAATCTCTCAAAAGTCAATTTGCATTGTCTGTTTATTTCTGTTTCGTTTATTTAGTGCTGAAATTTGTAATTAAAAATGGATAAATATGAAACAAAAATAAATATTGAACTGTGTCCGAGTGTTTTGCAACGTCTGCAAACTATTGGTAATTTTTTAAAGTTCCTGTACTTTTTGGTTACATTCTCTTTTTCAAACGGAAATATTTCCCAGCTCCTTGATATCTGACATTTTGCCGAAATTTGCCACAAAAGTAAGGGAACAGACCTATTATATTCCTACAATATTTCAGTGACCGTTTAAGTAAGGTATGTCAACTGCCACAGTGTATTGTTTAGCTCTGGCTCTGTTCAGTATTATGTAGTTGGTGTTTACACGACAGTATTGAATTAAATGAATAATTCTGCTTTTTAAAGGTAATTTTCCCATTGAAGACTATACGTCTAGCAAATGATATCTCAGATTGGCGAAAGCCCAATAGAACTCTACGGACAGAGGAGCAGAAATGTCATTTCGTTTTGTATATCTTATAGCCTCTCTTTTAATAGGAATATTTTGCAATGCTCCTATGAAAACAGCGAGTCAATTTCGGGCAGTGATTTATTATTACCTAAACTCATTCTGGATAAACACCTAACCTAAATCAAAAAAAAAGGTTTTAATAAAAAGAGCAAGAAATAAAAAAAATCAGCTTCTCATTCAAAGCTCAAAAATGCCAAAAGCGGTGACTGGTGGGGATTGCAAAGCGGAAATTTTATTTAGTGGTCAGTTAGCACCTAATGGTTGCGAGGCAGATCTCGGCGCCACCTACAAAAATGCAACTGACATCCATTTAGTAATGTTTTCACGCAAATTAAAAAAAGAAGTCAAACAAACTCCAAATTTTAGGTATCAGCACATCCAAGAACTGAATCATCGTTCTAATAAAATATAGCTAAATTTATAGCCTATCTATTGTGACCTTTCTTTTGAGCCTTAATATCCCCAATTGATACACATACAAAGTTGATGTATGTCGAACGGTCCACCCCGCCCTTTTTCATATTGACAGTATGGAACATCCACGCAATGCCATTGAGTTTTTGATTTGATTCACATTTACAAAAGATTCATTTTACAGCAACCCTTACTTGGTTTTACCTTTTCACATCGAGTCATAAATGTATTATACTAACCAACATTCAATTTGGTATTCAAATCTTAGCCATTATCAGCTTAACCCGTTTTTGCGCAACTCTTTTTTTGTGTTCTCTATTCCTGTTCCAAATTGATTTCAAATCCTTTAAATCAAATAAGAAACAGCACAAAGCGACAAGCGTTCTCTTTTCAAAATAAATTCGTAAACGTACATCAAACCTCTGGCTCGAGCCGACCCCTGTCATAATAATGTACCCCACGTTCACTCAACTCTAATTTGCATGTGTGCGTACGAGGGAAAAATCTAAATGAATGCAGAGCTACAGAGACGAAACGCCCGCTTACCGTAAATCCTTTTTTGATTGCTCTTAATCGAGGGTTCATACATTTTTCTATGTCAGGGATGTAAAGAGATTTTTTTTTTTAATAATTTTACTTTTACCTGAGGCTGAAAAAAGAAAGAAATTGGATTGAAAACTTACAAACGGTCCTTATGATTTGATATTTTTATATGGGTAACTCTTAAAGGAACCCATTTGTTATAAGCGCATTCGTAGATTTGAAATCAGGAAAACTTTATTCCATAACTATAGTATCTTCGTCTAATCTCTGGGAAGCAAGACAACATTTTACAATGATTTCCATTAGCAACAATTTTCGTTTATCATAAATCATCGTATCCTTATGAGATTCTTTCGTTCACCGTCATCAGCGGATAATGGGCTCAGCAAGAGATTCCAAATTGGAAGCACAATTTTCTGACGGGGCAAAAGAGATTGTTTCATTATCGTAACCACAAATCGTTCGCTTTGCTGCTCACCGAGACCCAAGACTCAACCCATGTGACACTTAACTTAAAACATCAATGCGGTTTGCGGGTTTGCTTCTTTTTTCAAAGTCCGCCATGCTGCGAAAGCAGCAGTCAGTAAAAATACTAAAGCGACTCATACAAATGCATTTATTTCGACTATGCCGACCAGTAGCACGCGAATGTCTAACAAAATTTAATATTCTAGTGGAAACAAAAACGACTTCCATAAGCTGCAATTTCCTGAATGAACTCACAGTCCTAGTATCTAGGTAGCTACTTACATGCCGTGTTTCCGTCTTCCGTGGCATTATTTATTCAACATTCATATACGGAAGTTTGTCCTTAGCCTTGCACCTGATGACTTGCACTCTATGCTTGCATTTCGCCTTTAAACTTGGTCAATTTTAAATAACCTTCATTGACAAGGGCATGCACATGCACACGCACGGTTATGGTTAACACCTGCGCCTGAATGTACAATAGAATTTCCTTGCGCGATAGTTCGTATAAGTTTGCATATCTTTAGATGTTTAATTTTAAATTCAAAAATTGAAAGTAAAACCGGTAATCAGCAGATTCGCATACTACCTACCTTCAGATGCGGTTAGATCTGTGTACAAACTCGGAGGTAGGTATGTCAATATTCCCATTGCTGGGTGAAAAGTTTATTTTAAAACTTTGTGCGTTGTGCTTTTATTATTAATCCAATCATGTGGCGTAAATCTGCTGCATGCTGGCTAAACCACGTTTGGGATATATAATGACACCCAGGCTGGGTGAAAGTATACGAACAAAAGACACTCTTGAACCTTTCTAAAAGCTCGGTTACCGACCTTTCGAGTTAATTGATTTCCATCATAAATATACATACTTAAGTCTTAAACGCAAGACATCATCACCACGACCCAGACGATAAGCCAGACCGCAAATCATGTGGTTAACATGAGGCAGTTCACTCCATCTATTTATAGGTACATGGAATAGACCTACTAGGTACTTAGTACTTACCGTACTCTACGATAATGCAAAATCCACCAGTGCTTACAAGCCAATTGCTACAAATTATTCAAAGGTACACTCAGTTTTATAATAATTTTTCATTGCAAATATGTACAAACATAGATATAACCCAAGCGAAATGGATAGCACAAGTACACGTTTTTTTATTTGCCAGCGCCAGGTAGTGCGATGTGGTGAATTTTCTTGCCTATAGACAGTGGTGGCAAGCAGTGGACCTTAAGTTGAGAATGAATCTCAAATAGCTAAACCATGGAAAATGGAATACGTACGCAAAAAGTAGTACAGAGTGCAAAGCAGACAGAGCGAATAGAATCACAAAAGCCAGAGGTAAGATAACCACAGGTAATAATTCAAACGACATGAAAGGTAAAGTAGATAGGTACTCAAACTTTACTTTCACTGACTCGACATTGACATTGGCATTACATGGTAGTGCAGCTTTTGTATTAGAAAAGTCGCAAAATATTCAACTAGGGGAACGCGTCGATCACTTGTTCGCTAGGAAACCGGTGTTAAGAATAGGGACGTGCAAGTATGTATCTAATTTTGTAAAACTAACAGCTGACTGACTTAATGTTTCCCAGTTTGGATGAGCATAGATCGGACACATGAACAGCTTTTTCAGTTGACGTTTATGGAGGGGAAGCCGACGAATCAAGTCAAGAAATTTGTGACGGAATATGAGAACTGAGTTGACAGCTCGTATATGTGACTGACGTAGGAAAGTGACGTTACCAACCAATCTTGTTTTTGGATTCAGGGAACATTGTGGTCCAGATCAATCCAGTGGAGTTATGACAGCTATAGATTTTTGAATGTGCCTAATATATATATGCACAAAGTCTGATCAATTGTTTCTGTCTGACTGAGTATGTTCTCACTGGCCTCGATTAATACCGTGACAATTTTTTTCAGTACATTTCTTGACTTAGTAACCAATCTAGTTTTTGTGTTTGAATGAAACTTTAGTCGAGATACATCAAATCGAATGTAAAAGTATCTACAAATAACCTTTAAATATGATAATTTGTTTACAATAGGTCGACCTTAATATGTAGCTCTACTTAACGCCAACACATTTTTAAATGTCATAGATTTAAATAAATAAATTACACGGCTAGGTCATAGAATTTTTTTCTTATTTTATTGCATTTTCGTTATAAATCAATGCTCGCATTTTATTCGCGTGTGTTTTGACGAATCGCCTGTGAATACTCCGCTCGCATTCGTAGCGACATCAACCATTTCACACAAAACATTAAACACGTATCGCCTGGGATTCTCGGATGAACTTGCGGGCGAACGCAATCTTCTTCTATAAATAAAAATAATAGTAGGTAAGCGCTGAAAATTCTCAAAACCATTCATTTTCGTTAGTTTTTTATCGAGGGAACTGAAATTGCTTGGTTTGATAAGATGGACTACTAGACAACTGTCATTTTCATTCATTGCAGTTTTACCGGCGATTTTTAACATCCAATAAAAAAAAGGTATTGCGTATGTATTTTAAAATGAAATAAAACGACGTTATTTTATCTTTCACCCTGTGCGCTTGAGAAGGGCCATGTTTCTTCCGTGTAGGTATTTTCATTTATGAAAGAGCCTTTAAATGTTGTCGTACTCTAGTCTAGTTGCAGTTTGCAGTTGCAATTTGTATCTCATTTACATCTCATTGTGACGTCTAAGATGCATCATCTGTCATTTGACCATGTGTGTCCAGATTAGAATTAAATTACCGAACCGTCTAACGCGCGTGATTTGTCGCGCCACATAAATTAATTGAATCTATGTGGCTACAGTTCGGGTTCGGGCAAGGCCAAATTCGGTATTCAACGTAAGTTGGCAATACCACAAGTCGCTATAGTGTTGTTTCTTCTTTTGGTGTGTGCCTGGCGTACACATTCACACTCATTGTCATGCGTCATCGCATCGCCTTTATAGCTTTTGCTGTGCGTGTGCCTGAGGTGGAAAACAAACAAAAAACATCTGTGCCGAAAGCCGATGCAAAGCGAACAAACAAAAGAAACACAGAGAAATAAAAATTCTAAATTAAGGAAGTGTTATTGGCAGATAAATAATTTAGTTGTAGATTATGTGCCTGAAAGTGGAATGTAATTAATTTACGCCTTACCGATTTAATGTTTTGAATAAGCTTTTACGTTTTGCCCAAAATAACCTTGCACAACAGAACATTATACATACTTACATACGAATATGACGTATACTGTACGTGTACCTATTTCTACATGAAACAGAGGGAGCTGCGCTGTTCTGCGTCTGATGCATTTGAACACTGCACACTGCACTACTGCAGTTCTATATCGAATATCGCCAATGTATGTGTACCTACTGTTCTTGGGCTTGCTGCACTCTGTTGCACATACATAATCCAAAACCACTAGCAAAGCAACAAACGCTTTGTTCTTGGTTCTTGAAATTGAGATTGCTTCCATTTATCCGTTCATGTTCTCGCACTCGTCTTTCCATGAGTCCCGTTCCCGTCCCGCTTCCGACCAGACGAGTGTGTTCTATTCTGTGTTGCTTGTGTTTGAGGTTCCTCTGTTTAATCGATGCCCCTTTGAAAACTGTAACAAAACGAATGAAGAAAATTCTTCCCATGGCGTGGCTATGTATGTGCATAAGTCTGACCTCTGACGTATGCGATTACCTAAATAAAAATCCCAATTTGCATTAGTTTTACAAAAACGAAATTCATTTTATTTTTGCTCATTTCTTTCAGAAACAAAAACGTATCTTCATCAAGTCTCCTCTCTTAAAAACAACAAAATTAAAGTCTTACAAGTCTAATTTATGAAAGTAAACTAAAAGCAAACGAGAGAAGAAAAAGAAAATTCAAAATTTCCCTTGAAAAATATGAAAAAACTCCCAATCCTTGGAATATAGTTAGTCTTCTTCGGCACAGGGAAACCGTTTGTATAACGATAGGTAGATGCGTAGATGATTATTAGTTGAGGTTAATATGAGTGTAATTAAATTAATAGTAGAGTGGGTGGGGCCTCTGCTCCAGCAGAGCCCAAAAACCGCAATCAGGGACGGGGGAGGCGAATTCAGTTCTTTCCCTTCTTGTTGTTATTGGTGTTCATCAACTTGGTAAGAATTTTTCTGGAATGTCCACAGGGATCATGATGATTGGTGTGAGTGGTGGCCTCCTTCTTGGAGCGCTGCTTGCCGCTGTGTCCCGAAAATATGTGCTTGTCATGGTCGAAATTGTAGTGGTCGTACTCGTCGAAGTAGGCCTCAGACATGATGCTATTCGGCTTTGGTGAAGTTGGTTTTATGGCTTCAATTTCAAACAGAATTGAATTTATCACAATTTTTTTTAAGTTTTTCTGCGTGTTTCGCTTTTTTCTTCCAATCACAGAGAAATTTATCACAAGATCTTTATTCCGGTTAGCTATGTATATTTTTTTTCAATTTAAAACAATACAGTTACTTTTCACTGGTCAGCTTATGTAAAGGCGTTTGAGAAAAAAAAATGCACTTCCTTTCCTTTTTCACGTCGTGTTCGAATGAACTTTCTTTAACGAATGTGAAATATGAAATGAGCTGGCGAACAATTGCGGTCTGCTTTTATAAGTCTAAAAATGCCGGCAAAATGTGTATTGCTTTTGCTATGCTACTGCTTTTCGCTGTGTTGTATTTTGTGTGTATTCAGAATTCAGAGATGAAGAAGGAAAGCAGAAAAAACAACAACTGGCTCGGATTGTTTACTGCGCAGTTTTCACTAGAAGTATATTTATAGCGTATATGACAAACTTGTGAATGATAGACAAAGGGGTGTGCTGTTTGAAAGGGTGGAGTGCAGGTGTACAGAGAGCCACATAAACATGAGTGTTTCGCTGTGTGATCTGACCGAGGGGCAATATTGATAGCACACGACGGAAATTTCCGTTAAGTGTTATTTTTGAATTCAATGCAAGGTGATTGGGAAAATTAAATGAATTAGGTAACTTGTGTGGTGTTTATGAAGAGATTAAGGTACCTAGCCAAGGTATTGTGCTCTGTTTCTGATTAGCAATAGTAGGTAGGTAGGTATCTTTGTATTGAAAGGTGGGTAGGGGTAGGTAGATAGGTATTATGTAGGTGGGAAGGAAGTGGGTCAATATTTATTATTGTCGTCTTCGATTCTCAGATTTTGTATGCCTAACCAAACATTTAGAAGCCAATTTTTTTCTTTGGATTAGGTAGTGACTTTTTTCAATTTATTTAGGTATATAAAATATTTTCAAAATATGCACTAAATTTGATGAGTAGATAGGTATAGCTTAGAGTTGTTCTATATTTCTCTCCCATGCTCTGTAGGAAGAGATCATTTTTTTTAATTATTTTCATTTAAAAATAAAAAGTAATTTGGTACCTACCTATTATTGTTTTTGTAATCTATGGAAATCAATAATAGATAGTTAATATTGCCCACGTTGGTAATATGGCCCACTACTATATATCCTTAAGTAGAAAGCGCAGTTAGGTACAAACTAATTCATTCCAACCAAGTTCAGACTAGTGGAACTAGTGGATGTGGAAGATATTGATAGTATTTGCTTTTTATAGTCTGAATAGCGTTAAGACTTTTCTTATTTTTTAAGCTATCTGGTTTTTCAAAAACAGTTTTACATGTGTATGAAAAATGAAATTCAGTGAAAAAATCACAGCGTGTGTAATAATGGTCCACCCATTTGTGGGCATATGACTCAGTAGGCCATATTTGACACGTAATAGAATCGATTTGTACTCTTAGAAAAACACAAAAAAAAACGACCGACATAGGAAGAAAGAAATGATGCCGCACTTTTTGGAAAAGAGAAAAATTGAGCTTCCTTAAGTTTTTCTTTTTATCTTTTTAAGTTTAATTTTATTATTAAGAAGAAGAAATAACTCCTACGGCTATAAAAAAATTAAATTCGTGGTTTTGTTTCAAAAAAATGGCAATTAGCTTAAGAATGCAATCCGTAACTCCAACTACTATCCGGTTAGTATCCGTTATCCACTTTTTTTTCTATCCGGCCGGATTGCCGGATAGAGAGTAAGTATTCGGCGAATACCGGATAGGTAAAATAAAACATAAAAACAAGAAGTCGATTAAAAAAGATTTTTTTTATTAACAGTACTTAAATAAGTAACAAAATTAGTACTAATAATTAATTAAAGGCAGATTGTAGTGAATAAAAATAAGTTGTTCTGCATTAACCGCTAAAGGACGGTTGCGTTTATTTTCATATACTAAACCAGCTTCCGAAAACAGTCTTTCGCTGTATACGCTGCTACTTGGTGATGAAAGATATACCTTCGCAAACAAGAATGAACAAAAATGCATCGCTATGAATGTATTCTACACTCGACAGTATATTCGGCCGCCAGATATTCGGCTATCCGAATATCCGGTATCCGGTATTTTGCAATATCACTATCCGTTACATCTCTAATTAAAATGGACTATGAGCGAAACGAATTTAACGTAGGTATACACCCAAATTTCTTAAACAGTGGATATACGTAAATGACAATATTCAATACTTTTACTACTTTTTTTTATATAACTTACACAATCTTATTTGAAACTAGCTGTTGCCCGCGGCTTCGCTCGCCGATTAATGCCGATTTTGTCAATCACTTCAAGTACCTACACTTAAGGAACCCTTTGTCCTTTTCTGCATTACTTATTAAAACGGATACAAAATTAGTTCAACTGAATTTCAATAAATTCTTATTCTAACTAAAGCAATAGTGCCAATAGTGGTCTAGAAATACCTTTTGAAAAACAAAAAAACTTGAAGATCTGCATGCACATTGCTGTCGTTTATTACACATATACAAAAAAAAAACAGAGTGTGCTTGTGACCACACGCCAGATGTGAAACTTCTCTCGCTAAATGTGGATGTTAAATTGAACTGTGTTGTATGTTGAATTTCATTAAGAAATTGAATTAAAAAACCAAATCGTTATACCTAATATTATAATCTTAATGCAGCGCAGTTGATAATTGTATTCATTAATTTATCCAGTCCAAAGTTTTCTATTTCTATTTCGAGAGTTTTTGTGTATAGTGTCTGTATAAAACCTAGCTTCTTCAGTTCACTCCAACGTGCCCATATAGGTATTCACTTTAATGAGAGTTTAGTTGAACCATACAAACCAAAAAAAATCATTGAAATTGGTTGAGTGGTTAAGCGGATCGACAACAGCGCTACCTATCGGGTCCAAAACTATCCTATCCATCAGGTTACAAACAACCATACCCACCTACAAAATTTCATTCGAATCGGTTGAGTGGTTAAGAAGATCGACAACAGCGCCACCTATCGGGTCCAAAACTATCCTATCCATCAGGTTACAAACAACCATACCCACCTAAAAAATTTCATTCGAATCGGTTGAGTGGTTAAGCGGATCGCCAACAGCGCCACCTATCGGGTCCAAAACTATCCTATCCATCTAGCTTCAACCAACCATACCCACCTACAAAATTTCATTGAAATCGGTTGAGTGGTTAAGAAGATCGAAAACAGCGCCACCTATCGGGTCCAAAACTATCCTATCCATCAAGTTACAACCAACCATACCCACCTGCAAAATTTCATGGAAATCGGTTGAGTGGTTAAGAAGATCGACAACAGCGCCACCTACCGGGTCCAAAACTATCCTATCCATCAAGTTACAACCAACCATACCCACCTACAAAATTTCATTCAAATCGGTTGAGTGGTTAAGAAGATCGACAACAGCGCCACCTACCGGGTCCAAAACTATCCTATCCATCAAGTTACAACCAACCATACCCACCTGCAAAATTTCATTCAAATCGGTTGAGTGGTTAAGAAGATCGACAACAGCGCCACCTACCGGGTCCAAAACTATCCTATCCATCAAGTTACAACCAACCATACCCACCTGCAAAATTTCATTCAAATCGGTTGAGTGGTTAAGAAGATCGACAACGGCGCCACCTACCGGGTCCAAAACTATCCTATCCATCAAGTTACAACCAACCATACCCACCTACAAAATTTCATTCGAATCGGTTCAGTGGTTAAGAAGATCGACAACAGCGCCACCTATCGGGTCGGGTCAGGAAGATCGACCTCGCCTACTTCTCTTTCGTTTCACTTCGGAGAAAACTTGAAGACGCTGTTGTTGTTGCATTGCAATGTATGTGCTTGTGCGATGTGCGCCACCCACCACCCCCAAGCAGAACAACGTTTAGGAACAACGGTTGTGGAAAATTTTCGATTTGAGGTAATAAATTAAGTTTTTTTATGTTAGATTTTGGGTTGTAGCTCAGCTTCTAGATGACACAGAAAGCTGATTGATGGCTTAAAATAATTAGGGAAGTGTTGGCTTTCTTAATTTTTTTGTTTGGTTTACATTGATTAAGAATTGATTGAGTAATGGCGAGCTAAAGGCAGTAAAGTCAGAAAAAAAACACATTTTGGCTAAAAACGCTGCCAAAAAATAAGCATGGTAATAGAAGAAATAGCCTATTACCGTCTCAGAACCTTAACTAACATTTTAAAAAAAGTTTCATTGAAATCAGTGCAGTAGTTTTCACGCCAACTGCGAACATAGAAAACGGCTACAGTTTTATTATATGTATAGATATAATAAAGTCCAATAAGTCAAAAATAATTGTTTTTCAATTGGCATTTATTCCAAGCTTAGTACCTACGCTGCTCGAGCCATACTTATTTTTAGCTGCTCTCCAAATTTTCTCTCCAAATTTTCTCTCCAAACATTACCTAACTAATATCCTAGCAAAATTTTGGAATAAAATTTGTGTGCGCTGTGGATACGTGTCACAGTAAACTGCTGTACTTTGAAAATTAATATGTACCTACCTACCTACCTTCAAAATTATAATGATGAAAATGTAAATTTATAGCATTCTAGGTATAAGTAAAGAACTCTTCGTAGAGGCAGATACTCATTAAAAAAATCTCAACAAAAACGCAATACATATAACACAATAACCTATCAAAATTTAGCCTGAGAAATGTGTCGAGCCAAGTTTGATTTTTAGCTGGATTGGGTTTAATTCGACTTAAGGGATTCACTTAAATTTATTTCCACTAAAATTTGAAGAGAATTTTGTATAGGAGATAAAATTTAGCTCAAGAAGCGTACTAAGCTTTACAAGTTAATCAAAAATCGGTCAATACTGCACTAAAAACCACCTGGGGGCGTTGTTGAAACACTATATATTTCTTCTGCTGATTCTTCCTCATCGTCGGTTGCATTTTTACATGTAAAAAGTATTAGTGCAAAGTCTGGTGCATTGTCAGTAGTCAGTATCGAAATGAAATGCCCAAAATGAAGCCAGCTTTTGAAATGTGCTCTCCGCATCTTACCATGAGTCCGAAAGCGCACGTCAAGTGGCTCGCCAAAATCTTCACGGTTGCATATTGTTTTGCTTGCTGTGGTGTGTGGTGTGGTGGCGGCAACTGTAAAGATGACTGCTTACAGTGCTTACTATTATGGAATATCATCTCTCTCACCCACCCACCCCTTGTGACACCTACCTTCATACATATGAATACAGTCTCTGGTGAATATATTTTCAAACAAAAGAAAATTAAAATTACGTGTTTAGCATCTTTGAACGCGACAAAAAAATTAAGAATTATTTTTTGCCATGTAAAATTGTATTTTTTTATAGGTAGGTATACGGTACACCAATTGTCATTGCGGTGTTACGTGAACAGGAGGAGCGATGCCAAGTCGATCTCACTCCGCCACAACAATGGTAACGATGCGCACCATACAATTTGTCAGTCTAGTCTTTCTGGTTGATATTCCTGTATCCTGTGCCAAGGATACGGAATCTGTATTCTGAAACTTAAGTCTCCTTGTCCTCCATCCGTTTTATTGATTTTTGCCTTATCCTTTGCTGTGGCTATGGACGGTCTTACTATGGCAGGGCATACCTAACCTATTTCAATTTCACTTTCATCTCTTCTTTCGCGTGTTAGATGGGTTAGTATAACAACCCCTCGTCTGGGCTCTGGTGGGGTAGTTGGGCGAAATTTTGAATTATTGCTGTGTGGTGTGCTTGGAATTTCACACAAAGTAAGTAAATTATTTACAAAAATAATAAATAACACATTATTTGCTTATTACAGCGAATTAATAACCTCAACCCAAAGGCAGTGTATCAACTGATTATACCTAGGTGTTATAGCGGAATTCGAATATGAATTCAAGACGCAATAACAAGGCCTGCACTTTTTGACTTTGCGGTTAAAATTATATGCACGTGCAGCAGTTTTAATAAAAACAAATACCTATCTACGTACCTACTACGTCGTTTAAACATTTACATACCAATATCAAATATTTGTAAATAAATCAACCTGATCTTACCGGCGATTTTTGTTTTGAATTCGACGCGACCTTGTGTTGGTTTGTTTATTGCTTTTGTTATCAGTGAAATTGGAAATCGTACGAAATGGCTTTTGGGTTATCAGGAAATTTATCGTGAGTCAGAATTCTGAATGTCGCGTCTAACGAATCGAATGATATGATGGATTGATGGCTGGCATTTTTTTATTTTTTATTTTCTAACGTGGCCATAAACAATAGAGTAGACTTATACTAACGAGAAAGCAAACAAAAACAATGTTCGACTTGGAGTAGTTATATCAGATAAGTGTAAGTGGAAGTATACAAAGTTTAGGGAAAAAAAACGTGTTCTCCAATACCTTCCTGTCTACGCAGTATCTTTCTAGAATGATATGAAGCAAACTCGTATTTCACAATTGAGATGCTGGTTTTCATCAGCTGTTTGATCAGCAAGCTACTGATTCATGTGATAAAAAATAGGAAAACTCGCCATTGCAATATTATTATGTTTGTTTTACATTGACTTACAATTACAAGTTATGAGTAGCAATGGTAAAAGCCATCAATCAATCCTGTAGTCAAGACTGCAAGAGCAGTCTCTTATCATTACCAACCCCAAGCTGCACTGTAAATAAAACCTTGGTAGGTATATTTGATAAAAATGAGGCTTGATTCAACAATTTTTTTTTATCAATATATCTACGTCCAACAAAATGTTTCTATCAGATTGACAACATTTTTGTAAGTTTTATCTTGACCTAAAACGTTTGTTGCGATAACTAAAAAATTTTTTTTTAACAAAAATGGTTTCTTGTGAGTACAAAAATAATTTGTTAATTTTACAAAAGAGTTTTGTCAATTCTACCATTGCTGTTTTGTCAAATCAACAATTAATTGTTGCGTTTACAACAAAATTTATCAATTTTCTATTTATTTCTTTGTCAGATTAACAAAAAACTTGTTAATAATATAGAGTTGTTTGTCAACTTAGTTACTGTATTTGTAATTGCTGGTACACGAGATTGGTACGAATCACCCCTAGACAAGTCTCGCCGAATGCTACTTTCATTCGGGTACCTACTCATGCTTTTCCCACCACAAAGACGACGTGACTTCTACGTGACCGATGCAAATTCTTAAATTTTTCAAATTCGTATCATATCTACAAACATTTTTTTTATTTCAACAAAATATTTGTAATATTGATAATCTGTATTTTGTTGGGCTAACAAACATTTTGCATAAGTTTTGTCAATTCAATAAACATTTACAAACGCAATTTTTGGATCTGTTTTTATCGATATAACAAACATTTTGTTAATTCGAAAATAAAATTGTTCATTTGATAAAACTCGATTTGTTAAAATGAAAATTGTCTTTTGTTTATCTGACAAAGTAAATGTTTTGTCAGTTTAGCAAAATATTGTTCAATTTGATATATAGTATAAAGAAGAAGAGAGAGATATTCGAATCAGACCACCAATCTCGGGTCTCTTTTCGTCTCTCTTTTCTTTATTTTGGTGTAATGGGGGAGAAACTCTGATTCGTTTCTCTTATATGTTTGGGTGGCCGAGTACTGCTGTCCCTCGGTGGGGCTCGAACCTGAGCCGACCGGGTCACAAGCAATGACTCTACCCACTACACCATTGCCACCCTGAAATTCAATTTGATAAAACTTGGGTTGTATTGATAAATTTGATTTATCATTACAACAATTTTTTTTTTCAATTCAACTATTTTTTGTTAAAAGTTTACAAAAGAATTTTGTCAATATTAGCATTTTATTTTCAGTGTATCCACCACAATCATTGATGGAGTTCGATCGGTGATCTTAATAGATCAAATTTCCAGAGCCCTCTATATTCTGAACAAGCAGCATATAGATACCCCTTATTACTTTGGGATGTGGCCAGGCTGGATATGAATCAAGGCTAGTGCCTTTTTGTAGAAGTTTAGGAGACGCACAATACCTTCGTAGAGGCGAACTTCAAAAAATGACTGGTTTTAAAATGACATACAAATTGCACCTACGTTCATCGACATAATTATTATACTGTGTGCTAGCCCTAGATCGATGCACGAAGACACTCTTTCACCCAGAGAAAAAATCCTGTTAAATCAAACAGAAATTAACCAATTATAATGTTGTTATTTTTCAAAACGATTGGCCGTGTTAAGGTTAACACGATACACGATTTTAAAAGAATTCGTAGTATTAACATTTAAAAGTGTTATACTAACGTGAACAGTCACGTTAGTTCAAAACTGTTATTATTATTAACCATGTTAAATTTACATGGTAAAACCGATGAATCTACATGATCGCTTGTAAATTAATTGCTCTATGACCTGTAAAAACAACCTTTTGTGAAATGTTATTTTAAAATGTGATCCCGTTAATAATTCACGACCCTTTGTCAAATTAACTTTATTTATCATGTTAATATTACCGATGAATCAACATGGTTCACTGTAATGTTACCAATGCTTACCTGTAGAATCTACATGGCCCTTTGTCAAATTTACGTTCGTTGTCATGTTGAACTTACATCATAGCCTCGATGAATCAACATGGTTCACTGTAATGTTAACAATGCTTACCTGTAGAATCTACATGGCTCTTTGTCAAATTTACGTTCGTTGTCATGTTGAACTTACATCATAGCCTCGATAAATCAACATGGTTCACTGTAACGTTTACAATGCTTACCTGTAGAATCTACATGGCCCTTTGTCAAATTTACGTTCGTTGTCATGTTGAACTTACATCATAGCCTCGATGAATCAACATGGTTCACTGTAATGTTAACAATGCTTACCTGTAGAATCTAATTCGTTCCGCTACAAATGGAAAATTAATAAAATACATTTTCAATATACACATTTGTAATTTTTATTTTATAAAAACTTATAATTAAGTTTACAAAATTATTTGTTTTTAATTTTAGAAAAAAAAAAGTACAAAATGTTCCTACAAAATGAGTACATGAGTATAATAAGTAGTTTTGTATACAAAACATATGAAGTAATGATAAGTATTTATACATTAGCTAAAGCGATTTTAATCGCACAGTCTTTAAATTATTACATAGTATATGGACATGAAGAGGTGGTGATATGAACTCTTTAATACTTAGATAAATAAGCTCATTTAAAACTTCTCCTATAACATAGGCTTGGAGATGAGCATAAAAATAAATAATTTTATGTTCTAAACAAATAAAGAAAAGCTCTTTATTCAAATTTACAACAATGTCAACGATTTCAAATAAAGAAATATCACCTCTTTTGGCAATTAAAAAAAAACCTTTTTTGTATTCTGTACCTTTAAATGTTACTTTATTGTAATATTCAAATTGTTTCCAATTGCAATTGTTGGGGAAATGATTTAAGTATTTTAAAATATTAGTATTATTATTAGGTGACAAATGTTTGCTGTTGGTTAATAAACTGGGTTTGAAAAAGTTCTCAGAGCTTAAATTAAATGCAAATTTTAACGCTGCTTTGATTGATAAGCTCCATGAAATATTTAGACGTGAATTCATTGAACGAGCATATTCTTTAAACACTTTATGGGTTGCTTCAAACCGCATGCACCACAAATTTTTGAGAGGGCCACATTTTTTAATGGAGGAAACGTAATGAACTAAAAAATGAAATTTAGGCTTCAATTGCTTATTAAACAATGCTGTATACAAATAATTGTGATCTTCAATTAGCAACTTCAATGTATTTAAAGATACATTATCAATTTCAGTCATCATAACAATATCAATGATTTGCAAAAGTTTCAAAAAAAAATTCCAAGTTTCATCACCCTCAGGTATTAAGTCCCCAATTATCAAAGGCATATGATGAACAAAAGTCATCATTTCACTTGCTGTCATTCGAAAGTTCGCAGTTTTCAAATTATTAATACTTAAAGGTGGCGAAATATTTCCAATCTCCGTTTCCCCGTACCTAAACATTTGCTTTCGATAGTTCAAAATGTCGAGTGTAAATATCTTTTTGTCTTCTATAAAATGTAATAGAATTTCTGCAATGTCATACCTGCATACCCCCTCAAACAAATCATGCATCACATCAAAGTAAAAGTTATCAACGACATGAAAACTGTCTATACTATTAAAAACACAATATTCCCTGATTCCTGTAACTTTGTCATCATTAATGCTGCAGTCAGATGAATAATTATGCAAGTTTCGCAAAAAATCTGGATATTCGATCACGTCACTTTGCATATTAGTTTTGTGTCTTTTGCAATTGCGGCAATAGAAATTTGAATTAAAACTGGGCGAAAAACCAAGAATTGAATTTAATCCTAGATTATCGCCAATTACAAAAGCTAAAACGAAATATAAATGTTGTTCTCCTTCCTTTGTTGTAACAAGGATGCCTTCTGTTTCAAGTGTTTTAAACACTTTTATTAAAGGCTCAAAAGCATATATATTACCAAACTCCTTCCGATCTCTGGACTTAAAAAATCCAGCAACAAATATATTATCCAATTTTGATAAGTGGTGTTTTGGAATACACGGAAAATTGTAATATAAACCGCAAACAGTTTGCTCCGTGGCATGAGAACCGAGAGGATTGTCAACTCCAAATTCATCAAAATAAAGAACGAAAGGAATCACAAGTTTTTCTTTAAAGTTTTCCATTTTTCTTTTCCAGATCTCACCATTAATCAAATTTTTATAGCTTCCACTAGTTTTCTCTAAAGTTTTCATATTATCTAAGGTTATACGCAGATTATCACTCGTTTCAAAAAACTTCTGAAACTGAAATTTGATTTCCATTAATACTCCAACTACTTTATTTGAGTCTAAACTAGGATTGTTATTAACGACAACTTCAGAAATTTCTTCATTAATTGTGTATGAAATGGGAATTTTGAAAATGTTTGCATCTTCCAAAGATTTAAAAAAACGATATTCAGTCTGAGCATTATTAAAAACAGAAAAGCATTTTTCTATACCATTTTCGACAATTGATCTACTACCAGCATCATCTATTAGTGGCGAAATAGTATTCATTATGTATGTATGAATCGGTTTTAAAATAATATCATTAATTTGACGTACTAAAGAAAATACATCTTTTCGGTTAAAATTATTTTTGTTATGTAATGATAATATGAATTGGTTAACATTTAAGTCTAAATGTTGTGGTAAAACGGAAGTGCAAATATTTTTATCAGGAACAGTGTTATTAATCTCGACAATATTATTTTTGGTCGTATAGCTACAAGATGGTTCATTAATATTTGGTTCATTTATTTTTATTGGTTCAATATTACCAGTGCTATGAACTCTATCCAAATGATTTTTAAAAGAGTATATTTTTGAGAAATATTGGCCACAGTTTGAAACATTGCATATAAATTTGGATATTTTTGAGATTACGTGGAAAGCCTTTAGATGTGCAATTAAGGACTTTGAATTCTCGACCTCAGCGCTACAAAGGAAGCATGTGAAAACCATTATTGGTTATTGTTTAGGTAATTTATTAAATGGACTACGTTGGGGTTAGAGGCAATTCCAATATTAAAAAAATAGGATTCTATCAATTCATAAAAAAATTTTGATTCGCCTGCATATTTAAAATTCATAACATAGTGTAATTTGAATAATATATCAAGTGCTTTTAAGAATGTTGGAAGTTTGTATAAAATATTGTCCACAAGGACGTAAAAACTTTCTATACTTGTTATCTCCTTACCGATAACCAAAATCACTGGTTGTATGGGGCTATTTCGTGCTGCTGATTTCCGTTTTAAAAGCTCGTACTGCCTGCTGTAATCATTAATTGACAAACATTGAAGAATTGTGGCCGCTTGTGCATCACAAATTGATGGCTTCCATTTCGTCCGCTTACTCCCATTTGTTGACACTAAAGATGGCTTAACGACAGCGTGTAGCAAAAGAGTCGTTAAACAGTTTCTGGAATCTAAGAAAAAAAAATTGTTATAAGATCTAACATTTAAAGTTAAGAAACAAAATTTAATTGTATCTAATAATGAAATTTACCTATAGATATATCACCTTCCAGCTTCTGTAGCAAGTTTTTCGACTCCGGGTCCTTTACTTTTTCCTTGAAGTACATTAATATTACTTCCTTAAAGTGATCCCATTTTGAAAAAAGGCCTTGAACGCTTTCGGGGAAAAGCTGGCCAAAGTCAATTTCAACCTGTAATATACAATTCTATTAGTATTTATATTGCTAAACCTCTCGAAATTCTTTTACCAGAGAATGTCCTAGTGAATTTTTGAATAATGGCCAATTAACCAAAATGTTGGTATCATTTCGTAGAATTTCAGACCTTCGCAATTGGAAAGTGGCTTTCCAATTTTCGCACACTTCGGTCCATGGCTCTACGTTGTGAAGTAGCCATGTTTTTTGTTCCAAATGATTCTCGTCTGTTAGAGAATAAAGACGTACAAAACATGCATTTATATTAATTTGCTATAAAAAGTAAAAATTCTGACCTGTGGTTATTGTCTCATCAGCTGCAGGTAATACGCTGACATTGGTGTCATCAGCTGGTCTTCTTTTTCTCATTTTTCTACGCGCGTTTGTTGCCTTGTCATACAACTTTCCAACGGGATTTAGGCCTCTTCCACGACAATTCAAATAATACCTCTAAAATTTTGATAAAACAGTTTAATTAAATTAGGTAATAATAATTGCACCTCAAATTCGATTAAATAAACATGCATTCCTAATGTTTAAACTTTCTTTCCTTACCAAATCTTCCGAGGGAAACGTTTCCTTTATTTCGTCTCGAAATTTAACGATGTCCCTCATACTCATGCAAGTACAATTTTTTGAGTAATTATCAACGATTATATTTATTAGGGCATCACGATGGTCATCGTTTAATTTTGAGTTAATTTTGAAATATTGTAGAATATCCTGCCCTCTAGGAGTTTCTTGTAAAATGTCATTCAGTTTCTGTGGCTGAGATGATGCGAGTGACAATGAGCTAGTGCTAGAAACTGAAGTTAACCAGCTTTTCACAGATAACGTTTCGGCCTAAAATATTTTTTTAACAATAATATTTACATTTAAATACTACTTGTAATCGTTTCATATTATAACTTACATCATTTTGCCTCCAATGGGAAAGCTTGGCTTTAAACATGACACGCAATCCCATATTTTGGATTGGAAATAGTTCATTTATATCCTCATCTTTAATATGTGTAAGGCTTTCAATGTTCATTCCGCAATCTTTAAATATAAAAGTAGTTCCTATTATTGCGATTGTCATTAGACTCAAGTGAAACATATTAGTGACACTGAAACTATGTAGATGACTACAAGAAAACCAATGCCAATATCAATATTCAAAACTATAGAGAAAGGGTACAAGATTTCCGAAATAGAAGAATTACTCAAGTTCTATTGTACTGAACTGAGCAATTAATCAGAGATGATTATCGAGAATTGATAGAGCTTTGTATAATATTTTTAGGTGGAAATACAGAAAAGCAGTTTAAGGTTAGGCCTCCCGGCACAATGCACCAAACTCGATGGATGGCAAGAATAAAAATATAGATGACTGTGTATCCATCAGAAGTAAGTTATTTTTCTCTCGTCTCAAAATTGATGACATCTTTAATCAAGAATGCCCTTCTTCATGGAATACTTCGTTTCTAAAAGCCAAAAACACTGTTTCTACGCTCAGAGTAGTCAATGACACAGTTGAAAGAGTTGTAAAGCTTATGCAAGACTTCCGTGGCTTAATTAAGGTTGAAGAGGAACAAAAACAGTTTCTATTGCGTTGTGTACAGGAACACAGGAAGATTTACCCGGATTGTAAGAAGTCAACTTTGAAAAGAAAATATGATGTGTGAATTTCTTACAAGAATAAATAATCGAATAAATCGAACGAAAATAGAGGGTATGTGTGTCAAAATTAGCAAAAAAAAAATTGCCTAGTCCTGGGAAACCCTAACATAATAATGTACTACATATAAAGCAAATATTCAGCTGTTCGGAAGAAAACCTCGCAGCAAAAATCCTCTTTCCGGATAACTCGGATGACAATTTCTGATTCAACGAAAACCCCACTAGGGTCGAATGTGTCATAGTGATGACAAAGATGTTTGTCCTCATAAAAAGGCATCAAAAGTGTAATGGCAGAACATGGATAAATTATAGAAATTATCGACGATCAAATAGGTACACGAATTTAATTTCTTTTTTCATTAAACTGTCGAATTCTATTGATTTGACACAATTAATTCGTCTCAAAGTAAAGTGCATAGTTCCGTTATGGATTCGCCGACACAAATACTTCAAATAAATAATACGAAATGCACTGTGTGAAATGAACTAGGTATATATACCGAAACAAAATGTATTTTTGTTGAAATGTGTCAAAAAAAACTTAACAAATACAATAATGATAGATTCACTGTACTTACCGTTCAGCTTCTTGTACACATCCTCCCCAAACCCGAATTTTTCACAAATTAGTTTTTCAAGTTCACTGTTTCCATTGTCAATAATATTATATTCAGTAGAACTTTCATTTGACACTATGTATTCTAAAAGAATTTCATCGGTAAGTTCCGATTCCATTTTTAAATTGTTTAAAAAAAACACGACGAGACTACTCACTGAACTTTACTTTAAATAAATTACGTATGAAAAACACGACCAACCGACAACGCACCACGACCACGACCGACATCCAACCCGACAACGCCAACGAATAAACAAGAACTGATTTCTCTCGCCTTTCGTTTACTGTGCCAAATTACCACTGCCAAATTAACACTGTGATGTGTTTATTGGTGTTGAAATGAGCAGATGCAGTGTTACATTAACACTGCGTCATGTAAAGTGATCTGTTTAAATGTGTTGAGTTGACCAGATGCCTTGTCATATTAACACTGTGATCGGGTAGTTGAAAAAATTCGGCGTAGGACATAGCGGTATACAGTTTGTGTAACAACACGGTGAGCTGTTTAAATGGGTTGAGTTGACCAGATGCCTTGTCATATTAACACTGTGATCGGGTAGTTGAAAAAATTCGGCGTAGGACATAGCGGTATACAGTTTGTGTAACAACACGGTGAGCTGTTTAAATGGGTTGAGTTGACCAGATGCCTTGTCATATTAACACTGTGATCGGGTAGTTGAAAAAATTCGGCGTAGGACATAGCGGTATACAGTTTGTGTAACAACACGGTGAGCTGTTTAAATGGGTTGAGTTGACCAGATGCCTTGTCATATTAACACTGTGATCGGGTAGTTGAAAAAATTCGGCGTAGGACATAGCGGTATACAGTTTGTGTAACAACACGGTGAGCTGTTTAAATGGGTTGAGTTGACCAGATGCCTTGTCATATTAACACTGTGATCGGGTAGTTGAAAAAATTCGGCGTAGGACATAGCGGTATACAGTTTGTGTAACACGGTGAGCTGTTTAAATGGGTTGAGTTGACCAGATGCCTTGTCATATTAACACTGTGATCGGGTAGTTGAAAAAATTCGGCGTAGGACATAGCGGTATACAGTTTGTGTAACAACACGGTGAGCTGTTTAAATGGGTTGAATTGACCAGGTGCTTTGTCATATTGACACGATGATGTGTTTAATTATATTGAAGTGAGGTGATACAGTCACATATTAACACTGCATGAAAAGATTAATGTTAAATTAACAGGATTTATGTAACAAGTATAACGATGTTAATTTAACATTGCACATATTGTAAACTAAATCATGTAAACTTCTTAATTTTGGTGAAATTTGTATAGGAATAGCCATCAGGTAAATTTAACATGAGTATTGTCAACTTTTTACCTGACGTTTTTCTCTGAGTGTTGTTGCTCTTCAATGAATGTGAACTCATTTGAACTTTTAAGATTGCAAATGTCCACAATCAGAAACGAGATATTACTGCCGTATTCTGCTGAAGAGCTTTTTAATTATTTACAATAGAGTCGTTGAAGGGCCTGGGGCCCACAATGCCAATATACGAGGACAAATATCTGTATATGACGCGGGTTTCCATTGATGTCACTGCAAGACAAAACTTAATGAAACGTATCTCTTTGTAAGAGCTTATTATTTATTACATTTATTTCATTTCTGTGTTTCCGTTGACGAAGTCGAATTCTTTCCCTAGGCAATACACAGAATGGGTTGTTTCCATATCTACTAGATTAAAGCTTCTTTTAGAAGAGTAATGTTACATTTTTCAATCAGTAACACGTATGTCTGTAAGGAGTCCTATTGGGAGGCGTTTCCCATTATTTTTAATCAGCGTTTCGCTCGTTAGTCAAACGCACTTTAAATCTTTATTATATACAATTGGAGCTAAGTGGCAGTGGCTGTCGATAAAAAGCCAACGAACTGACTTCATAATAAGGTCCGTTGGGATAAAAAGAGTTTCGGGCTAGTGTCCTAAAAAATAAAACAGGTAGGCTGTCCCTCTTCGTACATACAGCTTCTGCAAATACAGCGTCTGCAAATAGACCAAGCCTTGTTGCATTCTTGCCTATAAGTCAGTGTTCAGTAATGAATAAATATTGTAACACTGTCAACAATCTCTAACTCTTAGAACGTTATAGGTTTAGCTTTTTGGCAAATTCGTTTTGTGGCTAGACATGTTTTACTAGTTACTAGGTGCCTACTTGTCTACCTGGAAGTTTGACCTTTCGTTTGCATTCAGCTTTCAGGACTCTGCTTGTGGCTTTCCTTTATTTGATAAACTTAAATTGCTGAAATCTCTCAAATAGGTACCCTACAATTCTCGTTGAAATCGTATCCTTTCCTTCTATACCTTAGAGTCGCAACAAAGTCGACATGAACTGACTTCAGTAAGGCTTTCGATAGGATATCTCATCAATTAATCCTCTTTAAATTGTCTGCCCTTAGATTTGTACCTTTACCTTAAAAACTTGTGTTCGCTTCAGGTACGTACTTTCGTCCCCTTTGTTGACAACATCTGGTGTCCCACAAGGCAGCCATTTAGGTGCCCTTCTCTTCAGCTTAACTATAAATGCTCTTGATAAGTTCGTTATACTCTCGGGTGGTCTCGAATGTTTGTTAGATGTTCGCAAGAGGTGGCGCAGTGTAAAAACCTTAAGATGTAATTTGTGTTTTTCCGGGTATAGAACCTAGGACCCCTCACTTAATAATCCACCTCACTAACCACTGCGCCTCAAAAATTGCCTAGAGCAAATGCCCTATAATGCAAGTGCAACAAATCCCCTATCCGACTTTAATTTCTCCATATGGTCAACCGATCTCTCTCGTTCAATCTCTACGTGGCCTTGGGATATTTTACGACAGGGAGCTTAAATTCCGTTCACGCATATATTGCTGAAATAATTTGCAAGGCCAACTTATCTCTCGGATTTGTTGAACGATGGTCTAAAGCATTCTCCAACCCTCTATGTCACCTTTGTATGTACACTTCTTGAGACTTGAGTACGCTAGTCAAGCTTGGTCTCCCTTTTATCAAGTCCATGTGCTTTAAATAGAGAAGGTCCAATGTTGCTTTCCTCAATTTGCTCTTTGATGTCTGCCTTGGGAAAATTCTTTTATCTTGCAGACCGCCTCAATCTCATTAATCTGAATACGCTTGAGGAACGCAGGGACCCTGTTGACATTCCTTTCATTGATCGTCTTCTATCATGCTCCGTCGATTGTGGGTCTCTTTGCAGCTCTATTTTATTTAACATAAAACCCCTAAATTTATGTTGCGCTATCGTTTCTTTTACCTAAAAGCCCATAGTACCCCATGGCTCCAATGAATCAATTTCCCATAGAAAGGTAAACCCTTCTATTTCCAATTTCAACATCAGCGCTGTCCATCTCCAACTCGAACTCCTTAACCATTCTCCTTGTCTTTAATTCTTTGTTTTAAGTATTTTCATGTCTTAGTCTTAAGTTTTTTTAAATATTAGTTGTTACGAAAATGTCTTAACAACAAATCGAGATGCATAATATTAAATTCTATTTGACATGTAAACTCGCATGCGAGAAACCCTTAAACTGCATGGCCGACAACTGGGTTGTTGAACATATCCCTCGCCATTTGCTGTAGCTCAGTTTCGCTAACCGGAAGACGAGTTGGCAATTTGGTGTAGACCTCCATTACCTCGCTGAAAAAGAGTTCTTTTCTGTCAAGCATTCATCGAGGACGGACATAACCCTTAGACTTGCCCTAAAATTTTTTTAAGCCATTACGGAACTAAGCCAGGTAATTTTAATTAATTTTATTTTGATAAAATACGGAGAACCTTACACGTACCTATCTTCGATTTTATCACAGGGGAGTGGATTGATTAGTAAGGGAAATCAATCACATCAAATCCTAGCTGCGAAATATCTGACAGTTTTGGCAAAAAAATTTTTGTTATCAGTTGCACTTACGAAGCAAATGTGCAAAAGTCCCGTGCCTCTACCTCTCACCATTTCAAACCGTTCAGCTGAAGCATTTTACAGCTTGATCGTCAGCATCATCAGCCACCATATCACGTGCACCAAGCAACCGAAGACCTATATATTTATATATCAGTGCAGTGATATCGGCCAGCCGCATCTATAGTGCTGACAATCGCTGGGGAAAAACCTCTTAAACGTACGTATATGTATGTAAAACGCAATTGCATACATACATATACGTACTCATTATCAAATCGCTGTCAACCCAAACGCCAGGGTTTCATCACAACGTGCATTTCTTATACCTATGGGGAAAAAGTTAAAAGTAGAAGAAAACAAAAATAAACAAAAAAGAATTTACCTTAACCTAACCTAATTCAAAATAGCTAATATATTAATTAACTACCTATTTGAGTGAAAATGTGTAAAAAGAAAGTAGAATAAGTAATTAAAATATAAAGACTAGATATAAAGTGCCTAAATTACTTAAAATATATACCTACCTAGTGCCTAAATTACCTAAAATATAATAATAAGGTGTGAATAGTTTGGCAAGAAGGTGAATTTTCAGAAAAAAGTTTTAAGTTTTATGTACATACTCAACCGCGTAATTTCAAATACACAGCAAAATAACAACTATCGACTATCAACGAAACTGAACCAACGGATTTTGTGCGCACAACATCTGGATTAAAAAAGAAACAAACCCACAACAAGTAAGTCGTATGATCATATTATTCACCTAAAATTCGCATGCCAAGCTATATTGTTTTTTTTTAACTAATAATATACATATATTGCACATACCATACATGATATCCTAAATTTTGAAGGGTACCTTATTAAGTAGGTAATTGAAATTAAATGTTAGTTTAATCACACATATATCTATCCATCAGCTACGCACACACACAAACGGTTCTAACTTACGTACAGAATATGACTTATGAATTATTTATCATTTGATTATAATGTTTTTTTTAAATGTTCCCCTCGTTTCTTCAAATCGGCACGCTACAGGTACAGTGACTCCGTAAAATGTCAGTACATTTTATTACTCATATAAAAAAAACTAAATGTTAGGATTTCTAAGTTTTGATTTCTTTTTTTCTAATAAATTGTTTATGAATTAAAATGAAGAGTGATTAAATAATTTTAATTGGGGTTTGTGATGGGTGAAGCAATGTGTGGTTTGTGGGGCCTGTCAATGCTTTAAGTATTGAGGTGTTTTGATTTGGGACAGTTTCTTTAAATTACGGGTGCTTAAACTGTCATAGGCGTTCACGTCAGGTGATCGGGAGGGAAAAGTGCATCCATACCGGCTAACACCAGCCGAAGTGAAACAAATAGAAAGGTACTAATGTATAGGAATCTCTTTTGTCCGATTCTCTAAATTCTTGGCATGAATATTTTTTTTTATTGTGTTGCCTCATCAGGAAAGGAAGCAAACTCCCACCCCAATCCGGCGAGCTAAGCTGAGCCTTGTCGCAAGCATGCCAAGTCCTGCTTCCTTGGTGATAATATAAGTTGAAAACCTGCAACATAGTTTAAGCTTGTACTAAGGTAAATATGTATAAGGGTATTGCCCAAATCTACAAACTACAATATGAAATGAAGTTCCATCCTGAGTGTCGCAGTACCCCAGCTATGAATGTTGAGCTGGCGCTCGCCAATGTTCTTAGAGATGTGCGACAGTTAAGGGCTACTAAAGAGATCAATTCGAAGTACTTATTGGGTGGCAGATGAAACAGAAAGTGCAGCGCGGAAGAAGCAGTGCCAGAGATTACGTATCTAAGAATTTTTCTATGACCAAAGCCAGAGTGAGTGACACGAGGTTGTTAACTCCATTTATTCCTGTAAAGATAACCAAAGGTTTAAGAAATAAAGTATCATCAATAATTTGAAATTAGTTTAAGTACATATGGGTTTATGAATTAAATTCATGAAATAATGAATGTGTCCCCTCTCTTCCAAAGACAATCAACGGACTCCTTTAATCGCCGCCGATGAAAACAGTCTTTGTCAAGAAAGATCAGGCAGTGTTGCCGTTGACAGTCCCTTAGCTTTTTGGAAAAACAGAAGTGCAACAGCAGCTTTTTTACTCTTTCTTGTATGTTATAGCTTAGCTTACTGTTTAAAAAGACCAACCCCTATTAAAATTGTCATCGCTGATCGCTGTGCTTTTGAAGCAATAAATCGTTTCGAGTTTTTTTTAGACAAAAGTCTAAAAGTTCTACATGGCCTTGGCCACTTCGGAAAACGATCTACGAATAGCAAACTTTCAAAACTTTATACGCGCACACGGTGACCATAATTTTTTGAATATAATTATAATTGATTATGATAGGTTAAGAATGAGTATTTGATTGTTACTCATTCCAAACTAATCATACAAACATTTTGTTGTTGTAATTATAATAAACTACATTTATCGTAAAAACTCAAGGTTCATTAAAGTTCGTCGCCACCAACATTCTGCGATCTTTCTATGGCACTATTAAATTGATTGATCAAATTTTATGTGTTATCGCAAGTAGTGTCTATCTTATCGTACACCTACATAAAAATGAGAGAAAAAAACAACAAAGTTTTGGATCACTTCCGCGTTAACAAACAAATTCAAACATCGGTGAAGGGATGCAAACTTTTCAGCAAATAGCTACCACGCGTACGTGATCGAGATCACACGAAACTACTGACGCAAAGGCGGCTGTTCTATTTTGCTATTTTAAATTCTCACCGACGTGACGGCGACGGTGTGTAAACTTAATGCGAAACTTATCAATGTAGGTCAGGGGCGGAAAATCATATCATTTTGAATTTCGTTAGACCAGTACTAAACTTTTATTGATGTCACTATGGATTAACTATATAAATAGTATAAAAATACTTAATATTATTTTTAAATTCCCCGCAAAATCTGAAGGGCAATACAGAAAGATCTGAAGTTAAACAAGGCGAAATGTACAAAAAATAAAGTGCACGACTGGATCGCACGAAACTTTCTCGTTCATATCATCAGGTTTGTTGGTTTATTTTTCTTTTGTTATTGTTTATAGGCTATAAAACCAGATTTTTCAAATTGGTGATGCTGGTAGGTGGTGACTCGAAGTAGGGCTTGTGATGTAAGAATTCAGAGATTTGTTTTTGAATTCACACGTTTTTAGGGGTAAATGAAGTGCGGGTTTCTGATAGTGTAGACTCCAATTGGTTAGAATTATTTTCAGGTTCATGATTTAGATGGTTCAAAAAAGAAGAAGTGGGAAATATATGCTAAAAAGGCTACTAAGCGAGGGGTCCCCGGTTCGAATCCCAAAACAACCAAATTGCATCTTAAGGTTTTTTTTCCAGTGTTCCACCTCTCGCGAACGTCTGACAAACATCCGAGAGTAAAACTGTCATGAAAGAGCTTCTCAATTAGCCGTTTGGACTCGGCGTAAAATTGTAGATCCCTTCCATTCTTCCCAAAAATTGAAAACCCACACTAAACGAATGGTTGTGAGAAGCTAGGCCTTGGGTCCCATAGACCTGTCGCTCCAAAATATTTATTTATTTATTTATAAGTAAGTATACAAAAATGTATAGTTCTTTGGTAGAAGTGCGCAATCATTTGACCAATTTGGAGCAGCTTTGCAACTGAAGGTTCTAGTCCTCAAAATCAGGAACAGAATGTGTCAAATTTTAAAAGGCTTTTCGGCAAAATCGGGTGATGAGCAGGTAGTCTATAAACAAAATGAAAAGGGATATCAAAATGGGAATGTAGACATCAGACATGGCATGAAACACATCTTTTGCAGTTTTTTTGGGCCTTATAGTGTAGAAGTTATTTAAGACCATTATTATTCAACTTATTGCTGATCATTGCAGGTTTTGGAGAAGCAAAAGCTGATAGTTGCGTTTAAGCTATGTGGGGAACAAGTCAATTCAATGACAAGGCTGAGAAATCAGCAGCCGCTCCTCAGTACATATACCCAGTGGTGGCAAAATACCGCTATTTCTGGGTACTCCTCCAGGACACTTCAACATCTTCAACATTCAAAATCAACCAAGAAAGAAAACGACCAAGCCTTCAACACAGCACGGCAAGTGTTGCAAACAAAAGTGAATATTTATTGTGAATCCTTGAACCACCACACAGTAGGTATATGCACTCATATTTCTCTTCCTTTGTTTACGAGAAATCAATATCCCTTGTTCAAGATTTATCACCACATGCAGCTAGCTCAATTAATCGGTATTTCTGTCCCAGTTTTTGAACACGCAATTTTCACTTGGTCGTCGGTAGTTATAGATATACACCTAGGTACACCCAACCTTGGTCCAAACAGAGGGTGTCGGTCCTTAGTTTTGACCTAATTCATATGAGAAAGACAAAAATACTTAAATGCACACGCCCTATCCGAGTGAATGGAACCTAAATGCTACACGTTCGAATAATCCAAGAACTTGTGCACAAAATGCCAGAAATCTCCGAACATGCGGAATGGCTTTTTGTTTCGCACTTTTGGCGAGGCGCCAATGTGCCTCGAGGTTCTTTGCTTGGCCGAATGTTTGCACAAGAATCACCAGAGAACTCGTGTTATACCAAGCGTCAAGATGATGCTAGTTGTTTACATGCAGACTTAGAATAGGAGCGAGTCTGTAGTTGTTGTCAATGATTTACCTTAGAAGATTTATACGAGTACATACCTACATAGACAGCAAATAGTAAATAGTTAGATTAGAGTCGCGGCACGTACGCACTTCTTGTCAACAACCATACACAAGCGACTGATATTGCATAATATATTATTATTATGTTTTTGTTTATTGTTTTTGTTTTGGTAGCCGGTTTTTATTTTTGTTTTCGTCGATAGGGTAAGGTGAATACACCCGACGATGTTGTTGGGTAATAACATTTGTCATTTTTCGATAGAGAATCGGAACTTGTATTCTGTTTTCTGTATCTGGCTCTTGTCAGTTCTTACTCACATCTGACTGGCAAATGTCAGCGGAAAAGCTGACTGTAATCGTTCTGGTTCTAGATTGTTCTAGAAATCAATTGAGTTGGGTTTAATCGAACCATCTTATCGGAAGTGATGATTATTTTCTGATATTTTGTTGAAATTTTAAATGACGCATCAATGCTACAATTTAAATAGGTAAAATATTTAGTTTCACAATTGACTGGAATATTCAAAAGGTGACTAATTATTTTTATTCGAAAAAAAAAATAGGTATCTACCTTCCGATAAAATGCCAGACAAAAGATGACTGTATGCTAATATTGGCTTTGTTCGGAGAAAATGTTTATTCAAATGGTGCACCTATTCTGCGAAGTCAATGTTTTCATGCTGTGTTTGTCTAGATTCTTCACATATCGTTGACCTCAATTAATTACTCAGTCATAAATGCAGCATGTTGGAAATTCCACTATAGTTTTGAACAAGGTGCAGTTGTGCATTACCTTTTTTATATATGTACATACATTGCGCGGTAGTAGGTATAATTATATTTAGTGTCCAGAATCAGTCTATAAGTATTTTAAGAACTCACAATGGCGATATTTTTATAGCATATTAACCATTGTAGGTAACCTAGAAAATATTTAGTGTTAAGGTTGAAAATGGTTATAATTTTTTTTTTACATTTACGAACAGTAAACTGCAGTTCTTATAATCTAATTAAAAAAACACTGAAAATAAATTAATTTAAACATACAAAGTAGGTAGAAAAGAAATATTTTTCTAGTAGATCAAAAATTCTTGACGCGAAAACTGTCAAACTTTACAAAAATCCGCGATTGAAAAATCCATTCGAACTTAACCTTAAAATTAGAGAGCTCGAAATTTTCTCTCCTGGGAATAGTCGGCGTTTAATCTTATGATACATGATACCATTCTTCAAATCGACGGCAACATAGTAAGTAGACGACTCGAAATTAATAAAGTGCACGACTGGATCGTAGGGACTTTCTCGTTCATACAGTACACAAAACACAATATTAAGCACTTTTGGCTTAATTATATTCATTTTAGCTGGCAGTTCATATCAAAAAATAATGTGAGGCTTCAAATCTCATTAAAAATAATTTTTTGAAAGTTCTGGTTAAAAAGTTTTAAGCACCCAATGCACTGCTATAGGCTCTTCCACTTTATCAGATTTTTGGGTTAAAGTTAAAGCAGGCATTTGGGTTTAAGCAAAATATTTGATTGGGATTTAAATTGCCATTTTCAAAAAATTCCTTATTTGCATTTTTTTTTCAAAGAAAAACTAAGTGCAAGATCTGATTTACAATACTTATGTAATTTTAAACGAATTTTGGTCAAAATCGCTGGAGCTGATTTTTGAAAAATTAAGCAGACAAAATAATAACAAATTTTGCAAGTTTTGTTTGGAAACTACTCTTGCTCAAATATTTGGCTAAAAACTGAGTTATTATTCAGGACATAAGCAGTACTTGGTTTTTAAAGATTTATCCAAATCGAAAATGCCGTTTTCAAGATGTGATTAGTTCTTAAATGTATCTAACGTTTTTTGGTGAATCGAATGGAGAATGAATGAGGCAATAATTTTGAAAAGATCAATTTTAGTCCAAATATTACTTTTTTTTTAAAACTATTGAAAACGAAATTTACAAAATACATGTCGGTACATATACCATTTTCAAAAATCCATTGTACCATAGAGTTTGCTATTATTACTATTACAATCATATGGAGCTTTTTTGAGGTAAGTTCAAATCTCAAAAGCTATTAAAAGCCGTGTTAAGTTTCGGCATCACTGTCAAACGTATCCATCTGTTCAGACGATTGCGTAATTGCCCTGCTAAAATTGAAACTAGAATGAACTCCAAATTGGTTTAAACAAAATCATAAGAATCTGACGAACTTCCTTGCAATTTTATATAGCTCACAAACGACCACCACTGACTTTGAAAAGTCAGGACACGCAACAAAGTATGTATTACATGTTTATACCAATTTTTCGCAAAAAATTTGGCACAAAATGTGACTGACTGGGTCAGTTTTATTGTGCATTCATCTATTTAGTTCAATGGGAGTTGGGAGGTCCCTATCCCTATTGACATCGGCGCCTCTGACAAAAAGCAAGGATGAGCAGACATAAATTCTAGTTCAAATTGTTCACACTATATCCACTTTTTAAGTTTATGACCAGTTTAATAAAACCATTCGCATATTCTTCGTCATCCTCGATTGAGTTGTTTTACGCGCTGTGTTAAGTTTCATAATATTGGTGGTCGCATCATCTACTCAAATTGTCAGCGCACATAACTTTTTATTTTTCAGTTAGAAAAGAGAAAAACAAAAAAAAAAAGTTTCGCCATTAATCTTAAAGATCTGTTTCATAGAAACGGTTATAAAATTTTCTAAGTGCGTGCGTTACGAACATCGTGATAACCCACTTCCAGAAACAATAAACTAGTGACAAGAATATCCTGTTTCTTTTGCCTAAAAATATTCCTCCGCCTGTTGGGATAGCTAGAAAAGTTGCTCTGTCATTTGACACAGTATAGCTGAATACGATATTCGAAATCAACGTCTCGGCAGTCGGTTGGTTCTTGAGAAATCGTAAACTTCTCGTTGATGAGACTTTGAAAAGGATACATTGCCCCAGACGTACTATAAAGTAAATAAACGATTACACTCCCAGGATGCTTTAAAAATAAGATTGACTTTTTCAATTTTTTTTTCCTAGGAACATCAAACAGGGAATTACCGAGGAACGATGACGTTGATGATGGGAGGGCTACAAATTCGTTAAATAACAGATTCGGTTCATGAAGTAGGTACGCATTCTGGCGCCAAGCCAATGCCAATCGAATAGAGTATCTCTTCAAATGGCGTCAAAGAGGAATATTCACCGAGGTGGAAAATTAAATTCTTCATATAGGTGGTGTACTTCAGTACATATCAACGTATACTCGTATAGCCTATGGCTATAGGGTTTGGTATATGTAGCTATAAAATCCCAACGGAATTCGATCGACATTCAATGACACAATAGCTACATGCTGTAATAGCTGGAAGCAATTTATTGGAAATAGGTACTATATACGACCTGAGTTATGATAGCCATTGAATTTGGTATAAAAATGGACTTTGAGTGACCGCAACTGTTAAGGGTTGTTCGAGTAGGTAGGCCGTAACATTTTTCTGGTGGGTGAATGAAAATTTGTAATAAAAAGTTGCTAGCGCTATATGACTAGGCATTTTACGATGACAAAGTTTCATGTTAATTTTAATACGTTACGTAAACAATGTCAATTTTAATGAAAATTACTATACTCAGAGTAATTATGAAGTATCAAAGGGTACGGTAGTATCCAGTCAAGTTTTCTAGTAAAGGCGGTACTACATTCTTTTATAGGATTTATTTCAGAATAATTTAAGCTACCCTTTAACTTCGGAAGCTATTGAGATACAGTGCTTCAAAAATCAGAAACTGATTGACTCACTCATGATCATCAAAATTATTACACTTCGTGGCATTCTAGGGTCGTGAAGTTTGGCACATTGGCAAATCCTGTGGTGCTGTGGAAAGTCGAAAGCTTCAGATCTTCCATTCAAGGGGTGTAGTTAACAAATTGTGATAATTTTTTGTTGCAGTTCTGATTGTCGTAGAGTATTGACATTTTTTGATGTGAAACATCTTATGGCGCGACTTGGGAGTAAAATCGATTCATCAAAGCAGAAATGACCAAGCGGAAGTGCGTGACGGAAATTGGCCTGTCGCCATCGCTATGCTGCCGCCTAAAACTCCTTAACCACTCAACCAATTTGAATGAAATTTTGTGGGTGGGTATGGTTGGTTGTAACTTGATGAAAAGGATCATTTTGGACCCGATAGGTTGCGCTGTTGTCGATCTTTTTAACCACTCAACCGATTTCAATGTAATTTTGTGGGAGGGTATGGTTGGTCGTAACTTGATGAAAAGGATCATTTTGGACCCGATAGGTGGCGCTGTTGTCGATCTTTTTACCACTCAACCAATTTCAATGAAATTTTGTTGGTTTGTATGGTTGTTGGAAAGATAAATTTTTCGAATTTTTTCAACTAAATTCTCAAATTGAATACTTATATGGGCACGCTGGAGTGAACTGAAGAAGCTAGGTTTTACACAGGCACTACTACTGAATTAGTTGACGATATGAAAACAAAATATAAACTAAAACTCTCGAAATAGAAAAAGAAAACGTTGAAATGGATTTTTGAATTTATGAACATAATTATCTACTGCGCTGTATTTAGATTATAATATTATAAAGATTTTTAAATTAAATTTCTTAATGAAATTCAACTATACATACAACACAGTTCAATTTAACATCCACATTTAGCGAGAGAAGTTTCACATCTTGCGTGTGGTCACAAGCACGCTCTCTGTTTTTTTTTTTTTTTGAGTGGTAGGATTTGCAGTGTACAAAAAGTAAAAAATTAAAAATAGTTTTCTCCATTCAGGTGGCGTGGTATCCGACCACTTTTGAAAATCGGTTACTATTTATTTGGGCCACTTCCGATGGTCGTGAAGCGTTGACATTTGGTAGAGCGCTTCTTAAAAAGTAGTGAAATACAGAAGAAACATTATGTGGAAAAGTGTCAAGTTTTAAAATTCTTGTTAACATTGAGCCTTCCTTAAGTAAGTTACATTATATACTTTTAGTGGCTGAATACACTTTTTTATGTTCTCTCTTTTTTAAATTATGTTTATTCAACCAAATCATGTACATCAACTACATACTTCGAAAATTAACAGGCGCGCCTAAGAGTATACCCTATTTTGAACTTATTGATTAGACTGATAAATTATTGTAGAGAATTGCATACTGCGTTCATGAATGGTGTACGTCGTCGAGCCCATGTGATGAGAATAATGAGCCCAGGGGCCTATAACAAAGAACAACAAGTGCAAACAGGCACTTTTAGATTTATGTTTATTTGACAAGTGTAGATTAAAGCTGTAACGCAACATAAACCATAACCATTGTCAAAATCGAAAATTTCCCTCGATTTGTTGAATCAGTTTAACAAGTCAATTCTTCGCGATGAGTGGGAGAATTAGTGAAGAAAAAAAAGACGCCTATCTAAAATAAGAGAAAACAAACATATTTGGTGTGGTGCATTCCCTAATTTATTAAAAAAAACATACATAAACGGCCGGCGTGAAGTATTTACATTGGGACAAAGTTTATATATAGTTCCTAAAGGAAAAGGCTGGACGTATATCAAGGATGTGCCTTTGGAAAAATTGTTGGAAATATGATGTGGTAACTATTGTCGAAAGTCGAAAATGCATAATGAAATTTATGGGAGAGACTAGTCGGCGCATCAACAACTTGTACTGGCACACGAAATTTTTCAACGAAAAAATAGGAATCTATTTCGATATTTATTCTTTCTTTAAATACTTTTATATTTCGTCAATTCTCACTGTCACCGTCTTATTCAGAACAAAAGAGAAAAAAACATTTTTAAAAGCAAATTATAAGGTATTCACTAAATATGTACATTTTAAATGAACTTCCTGTATATCACTTTGCAAACACTATTGGGAATGTTTGATTCTAACAAGTCAAGTCGGTCAGCGTCGCGTCGCGTCGGTTAGAATTAAGCATTTTTTTAAACAAATGCATTCTCTTTTTTTAAGCACACGTTGTTTTCAGTTACAGAACAATTGTTGAGGGCTCGCAGACTGGTTAGTACGTGTTATACAAATTTTCAGCATTTGTTGAATTTAACTTGCTTAACACTTGTTGTATTGTGTTATACCTAGGCCCCAGAAAGTGAAACAGATAATGGAAAAAGGACCTAGGTAGCTAATCGTTCTTCATATTATTAATGCATCTTTCTCTGAAGCGAGATGGATATTTGGACGTGCAGTTTAACAGAAGTAGGGACCTATATTTATTCATTTTTCTCATGATAAGGAATGTTTGAAAGACTGCAGGCAAATATACAATGAACGAACTTAGTACCTAGATCTTTGCGATGAGTGAATCAAGTGACTTTTTCGATTTACAAAAATAAATCAATGCAATGCAAAAAAAATATGTTAATGAAAGTAGAAAATAAGTTGCTACGTAATAGATGCAAAAAAAATCAATTAACTAAGGGGCCGTTTATAGCGATACGTAAAATGCAACCGAAATTTTCTTTTGCTTTATTAGACCACTTAAAGTTAATTCTTGAACTCAATCTTGGTCTTAAAATGTTGCTTATGAATTATAAAGTTAGTTTATCAAAAAAATAAGCAAATTGTCTTTACATTTTTGAAAAAATAACCTTTATTAATTTTTCTGTACGTAAAATTTTTTTCGTTCAGAAAAATAAATGAATTCTTTTTCAAGAAAAATTGAAGATAATTTACTTACTTTTTTTTGATAAACTTACTTTACAATTCCTAAGCAACATTTTAAGACGAAGATTGAGTTCAAGAATTAACTTTAAGTGGTTAAAAAAAGCTAAAGAAAATTTTTACGGTTTGGTTTTTCGTGTCGCTATAACTGCACGCTAAGTAGATCTATCTATCTTTTAACTTTTCCATACATGTATCATCCTAAGTGTATGCTAATTTTTTTTAAGAAAGTCCAACACACCAAAAAACACACCATACCTACATCATTAAGTAGGTACTGTACACTACAGTAGTATGCTACAAAACGCAACCCCACAAGCACCACAGTAGCATTTACTGCAAAAGGCACAAATCTAATCGTGATAGCTATACCTACTACAAAACGCGTCGTTAACAAAGAGAGTATGGGTTTGTTTTGAAAGCCTGGTTTTAAAATGCTTCATAAATAAAAGCTTTTGTGTTCTTGGATATCTTTCTCGCAAAATTAACCGCACTTTACGTAGGTTGGCACTTCATAAATAAGCACGAAAGCGGTCATCAAGAAACTTGTTGAAGAAGAACTTTAGTAGATATACATAACATAGTTTATTGAAATTTATTTTCAGGTAAGTTTGGCAGCATTGTTTTACTACGATCCTTCGCAGGGCTCGGACTTCAGTTACAAAATTTCGCAGTAGATCTTAAAAAAAAGCGCAGTAGATTCACTTTTTTTTGCAGTAGATTTTGAATTTAGAAAAAATGCGATAAAACTGAAGTTTTAAAATGTTTTTTTTTTAAAATGTATTAGTACATTTCAGTTGAAATAAAATGAGATCACAAATCTTTGATTTGTTAAGCTCTATTTAGTGCTAGACAGCTGACAGCAGAGCAGAACAACAACCATACATTAGCAACAGAGAAAGACACACTTGAGACTTGACTTCAGTATCAGTTCATGCATACCAAATGCAGTGAAAACAGGATGGCACGTACATTTTCTTTAAAATAATATTGTAATAGATTGCAGAATCAATAAACAGTGCTTCTAGTAACTGATTATTAGCAATTGGCTTAGAATTCCGAAACTCACATAAATTGCAGTAGATATGGCAGTCGAGCGCAGTGGTGCAGTAGATTTTATTTTTTCCTTAAAATTGCAGTAGATCTACTGCAATTGCAGTAAAGTCCGAACCCTGATCCTTCGTATACCTTCTTTCGTTGGTGTGGTGGACCAGCAATAAAAACAAAATATGTGCACTTCTCCACCTTGTTTGTGCCTTATTGTTCTAGCATCAATTTTGTAACAAAAAATCAAATAATCTGTTAGTCGAAAAGCACTGCCAATCACAATAATGTCTATCAGTGCCAAATGCTCGTTTAGCAGAGTACATAGTAAGTAAACATTTTGTCAAAACCCTCTCGTGGTGTTTTTGTTAATTAAACAAATTGTATTATCGTCATCGCCACAAATAAACTTCAGCACTGTTTTACAAAATAATGTCTCTCTCTTGTTTTTCTTTGAATTTCGAAGTAATTATTTGTATTATTTTTTATACGGCGGATGCCTGGGTGCCAACGGCTGATCGTCCTTTGTAATTGAAGAATTTCAATTTCCTTAAATTCTAAAATAAGCACAACTCATTGTTGTTCGCCTTTGTACTCCTTCGATTTAATTGAAATTGAATCGCTCGAGGTGAAACTTGTAATGAATCCACGACCAAGAGATGCACGAAGCGTAAAGCAGACAAATAAGCTTCCATTATATTCGGCAACTTAATCAACCACTTAGCGTAAAATTGCGCATTAACATTAAAGACTCATTAACAGCAAGAAAGAATATGAAAGGCTTTACGTTATGTTATTGAGGCGTCCTTTGGTAAACCGGGCTATACTCGTGGCAACGATCTGTTGACTCAGTATAGGGACACTTTATGAGGATGGCTTGCCATTGCAGCTTTTGTGGCGCATGGCATAATTAATTTGGTTTGTGGTAGTAGATATAATTCTCTTTATAGGACCATGAAGAAAGACGAAATGCCGTTGCCTAAATTTAGGTAGCTAATGATTTATTAATTTAATTTTTTAATTAATTTATTGATTAGGTACTTGTAAATTGGTTTGAACTTGCCGATGTTTGGAGGGGTACATAAATTTCAGTAAATGAATCTTGTGATGCGTTAAATGACAGGATTTGATGAGCAGTTAATGATGGAATGTATTTAAAATTAAATTAATCATAATCTCCGTCCTCCAGTGGTGTTTGGATAACTTCTTTTTTGATCAAGTTGATAAATAATTTTCTCAAAAATAACTCATAAACTGTAAACCATGTAACAATGGGGGCATTGGGAATAATAAAGTTTTTCCTACCAGTATTTCATCTGCACTTCCGTTGTTTTTTTAGAAACGTAATTTAAAATGAGATATTCTAAAGCCAACCTACCTAAATATGACTAACTTCTTAGGCACCGGCAGGCATAAGCTTCTTAAATACACCTTTTGGTATACATGTATTGTATCGCTACAAAACAGGTCTTTGTACTTTGTACCTAGTCGTTTTGTTTTTTTTAATTGTGTTTGGGCACTCTGAAGATGATTCCCAATACCAAGCAGAAAAAACCTCGATAGCAAGCTGAATTTTCGGAAGCTACTATCGCACGTATATTATACTTTACACCTTTCGGAAACAAGCGAGTTCCTTTTGGTGTCCAGAATTTCAACTCATTGCCTAACTGCTATTTCCAAACAGGTCAATGTTGCTGTACAAGTTATAAACTTGTTCGTAAATCTCTTTCTGTCAATTGCTCGAATATTTAAGTCTCTTTGTTTTTCTTTAGGCAAGACCATGTACTACTCGGTTCTGATTGCCTTTTTGGTTATTTTCGTTTAGGTTCGAGTGGCTGTAAACAAGAGCAAACGCAGTTGGACTATTTAAGATCCCTTGTGATACCACGTTAGTGTATATGTGGGACCGAAATACCGGGAACATAAAGTTAGATGAGATTCTTATTTCTCTCCCGTAACCTTACCCAAAATATTTACACCATTATCGTCACTCCTTTGGCGCTACCACAATCCTATTACATCCAGCAAATTTATGAATTTAGTAGGTATATAATTTAATTTATTTTCGAGTCTCTAATAATTTAAGCTTTTAAATGGATTTATACAATCACCGTTCATTAATGTTTTAATAAACTTAAATTCAGTAAGATAATAAAACCAAATTAACAAAATGAACTGAAAGTGTAATTTATATTGAACTCGAAATAAAAGTTAAATTATTAACTTAAAAGTCACAACAGCCGATGCCCGAGGTGAATTTTGTATTTGGTTGGCCTGTTAGCTTAATTAAAGAAATAAAACGATTTGTATATATATTTTTTAAGATGGTCCTTTTAATTTAATTAAATAGAATACTTAACTTTAAGAATTTCATAACATTAAATTTTTAATAATTTTAGAATTTTCTGTAATACAGTTTGAAAACCTCTAACAGATCTTGATCCCGTAATGTAACTAAAAAAATCAGCTTCTCCTCAAATTTATATCGTTTATTTTGTCATTTTTCTGTATTTGTTACTTTTAATAAAAACGTTTATAATTGTTTTAAATTATGTATTCTTCTATCTAAATAATTTTTCCTCTACCTTCTTTTTTATGACTTCACTAGCTCCCACGGCGCTGCCCGTGCCTTTCGTATTAAGTCCCGCCACAATTCGCAGAGTCGTTTTTTAAGGGAGGTGCAACGGCGCCCTTTTTGATTACTGCCCCATTGTGTTGAACACCATTTGCAAAAATTCAAGGCTTCATAAATGTCCAGATACCTAAAGTAATTTAATTATTTTGTTACCTATATGGCAAGTGCCATATCCCGATTTCTATCCCGATTATTTTTTGCAATTGGCTTTGTTAACGAAAGAACCAAATAACATCTTAAGGTTTTTTCCACTGCGCCACCTCTCGCGAACGTCTGACAAACATCCGAGAGTAAAACTGTCCTGAAAGAGCCGTTTGGACTCGGCGTAAAGCTCTAGATCCCATCCATTCGTCCCAAAAATTGAAAACCCACACAAAACGAATGGTTGTGAGAAGCTAGGCCTTGGGTCCCACAGACCTGTCGCGCCAAAATATTTATTTATTTATTTTTAATCCAAGGTTTTGTATTTGTATTGTTTTTGATTGCACTTTGTTTCCATTAGGGCCCAAAACTATACTATCTTTCAAGTTGGAATCAACCATGCGCATTCACAAAGTTTCATTGAAATCGGTTGAGCGGCTCTGAAGATCGACCACAGCGCCACCTGCTGATTCTCTCGCACTTAGCAGTAAAGTGTTTCTATCACAAAAGATCAACAAACTGTGATTTTGAAAATATTTTTTTTCTATATTTGAAGTGTCACTACTCGATTTCTATCCAGTTTATTTTTTTTTTTCAAAGTGCGTTTCCCCATGAAAAATGTAATGTGTGCCTACAACGCCACCTGTTGAGAATTTTCCAACTTTTCTTTTCTTCTAAACCATCGCTGATGTAAGACAAACAAAACAAAACAAAGATCATTCAAATCGGTTGAGCCGTTCTCGAGTTTTAAGCATCCGAACAAACCAAGATCCATTTTTATATATATAGATTTCTTTGCTGTCCGACACAAAGGATCTTCCAATAGGGACCTCCGAACTTTGACCGTTGATAGCGGCCATATATTTGAAGCTACGTCTGTCAAATTGGCTGTCATTTGTTCAATCTGTTTGGGACAAATCACCATAGATGGGCATAGCATTAAACAACTCGTGCAAATGATAAAATTGTATTGTCTATTCAGGGCAGCGTTCCGCGCACTTCGGCCATTTTTCGGTAAGCCTAATTCTGGATGAATGGGTAGGGACGTCAATAAAGAAAATTGCCGAATTTTGGACCAAATCACATGAGATCTGCGAGAGGCGGAAAGTAAAGAGAACAGTTTTGACCACCTCATTATGCTTTTCTATATAAGAAATAACTCTTCAGATTGGGCCTTAGCCTAACTTACGTAAGGTTGATCTTTTGGTAGCAGCAAGCTTTTTCGTTAGCTTGCATGAAGTGATCTAACCCAGTGGCGTTGGTTAAAATGATTCCATACAACGATTTTGTTTACATTAGCGCTTTAATCAAAATGGGCATCGTCATGTTGTTATCCTCTTGAGCAGATACGTTCCAATGGCATCTTATTGTCATCTGCAATGTGTATCTTCAGTCCTTTCCCTACAACTTCCATCCTAAATATTAAATAACAACTAAGGGGGGCATACAGCGAATGAATCCACGAGATTGGATCAACGGTGGTGTCAACAGTCAAGATGGCAGATACCTTACATGAGCTACTCTGACATATTTGGAGAAAAGGTCAGTAAGGATTTTTCAGCATTAGTCAGGGTGCTGAAATAGAGATGGTGGCGGATGAACCCTTTATGGGCCAACGGCAGCACTCATATCCCCGAAGTGGGTTACTGGCAACGGAGTTTCCGACCCGCTGTCCTAGGGTCAATTCAGGGCCTGGTCCTCCAAGTTGGGGGTTGTGCGTGGGGTTAACTACCCAACCACGGAAAAATTTAGCCAGTTGCGAAGCAACCATTAGCCTCGGAGACGGACGGATTTACTGTTGACGACCCTGCAAAACGAAAAAAGGACAATGACTTTCGGATCTGCACGTGGAATGTTCGGACCCTGAATAGACCGCGTGCAGCCGAACAATTAGCGGAGGCCCTACGCTGCTACAATGCAGATATCACCGCCATCCAGGAAGTGCGGTGGGATGGGCCGGGCAAAAAAAGGATGAAAAACTGTGACATCTACTACGGTGACTGCTATAAGGAACAGAAGCAGCGACTATTTGGATGTGGATTCGTTGTAAGCGGCAGACTTAGGCAAGAAGTCTTGAGCTTTCGACACGTTAGTGAACGCCTTGCAACTATCCGCATCAAGGCTAAATTTGCCAACATCAGCCTAATATGCGCTCACGCCCCCACAGAAGAAAAAGACGATGCTACCAAGGAATGTTTCTACGAGCTCCTCGACCAAACATATGAGCAATGTCCTAAATATGACGTTAAAATCGTCCTTGGTGATTTTAACGCCAAAATAGGCAAGGAGGATATCTTTGGTAGCACAATCGGAAAGCACAGCCTACACGACAACACGTCTGGAAACGGACTAAGGCTAATTGACTTTGCGGCGGGACGTAATGTTACTATAGCTAGCACACGGTTTCCTCACCTCAATATTCACAAAGGAACATGGCGGTCACCAGATCATCAAACTGTCAATCAAATTGACCATGTTGCGATCGACGCAAGGCACTCCTCCAGTATTCTAGATGTCCGCACCTTCCGAGCGGCCAACATAGACTCGGACCACTACCTTGTTGTAGCCAAGGTACGAATGCGGTTATCCCAGACACCACAACAACAAGGAAATACTGTGAGGAGATTCAACGTTGAACGGCTACAAACGCAACAGACCGCCAGAAACTTTGCCGATCGCGTGTCCCTCAACCTCTCGAGAAGTCCTACGCAGCCAGCATCAAGTGCTGAAGACCAGTGGCATAGATGCCAAGAAGCCATCAGAAACGCCGCAACTGATGTGCTTGGTTTCACCAAACCACCCCCTCGAAACCCCTGGTTTGATGAAGAATGCCGGCAAGCGCATGCAGCAAAACAACGTGCCTACGAAGCGGCGCTGCACAGAAGGACGAGAGCAGCTCGTGAGCTCTACGAGCAAAAGAGGAGGGAAGAACACCGGCTTCTCCGAAAGAAAAAGAAAGAGCATGAGAAGCGCGCGATCGAGGAAATAGAGAGATGTTACTCCAGGAATAATGTTCGGAAGTTTTACCAAAAGGTAAAAAGAACGTGTCATGGCAACAAAACCCGAACAGAAGCCTGTAGAGATGAACAAGAGAACCTTGTAGTGGAATCACAGTCGGTGCTGAGGACATGGAAAAACCATTTCTGCAGACTGCTAAACGGCGAAGACGACCAAGATCCCGCTGTCAGGCAGAACGATCCATTCAATCCGGACGATGAAAGCCAAGATTTCCGTCCACCTGACCAAAATGAAGTGAGGATAGCAATATCCAAGCTGAAGTCAAACAAGGCTGCTGGACCAGATGGCTTACCCGCCGAACTCTTCAAAGCAGCGGGAGATGACTTGGTAGAGTGCATACACCAACTCGTCTCCAAGATTTGGTCGGAAGAAAGTATGCCTGATGAATGGAACCTCAGCATTGTTTGCCCGATCTATAAGAAAGGAGACCCTCTAAACTGCGCCAACTATAGAGGTATCAGTCTCCTTAATATCGCCTATAAGATCCTCTCTGCTGTACTGTGTGAACGCCTGAAGCCATTTGTCAACGAACTGATTGGACCCTATCAGTGCGGTTTTAGGCCCGGTAAGTCCACAGCCGACCAAATATTCACACTACGGCAGATCCTGGAGAAAACCCAAGAAGTCCAAATCGATACCCACCACCTGTTCATCGATCTTAAGGCCGCATATGACAGCATTTATAGAGACGAGCTATACAGAGCCATGTCTAGTTTTGGCATCCCTGCCAAACTCGTCAGATTGTGCAGAATGACAATGGAGAATTCTCGCTGCTCCATTAAGGTCGGAAACAATCTCACCGAGACCTTTGATGTCAAAAAAGGATTTAGACAAGGTGATGCGCTGTCATGTGACTTCTTTAACATCATTCTTGAGAAAATTGTGCGCAACTCTCAAGCCAACACCAGAGGCACAATTTTCCAAAAGTCTGTGCAACTGCTTGCATACGCGGACGATATTGACATTATTGGCAGAACACAGCGAGCTGTCACTGGCGCGTTTGCAAGTATCAGTACGGAAGCGGCAAAAATGGGTTTAGTGGTAAACGAGGGCAAGACAAAATATATGCTGTCAACAAGAAGGGACACACAACATCGACGAATCGGACAGAACGTCACAGTAGACAGCTATAATTTTGAGGTAGTTAGGGACTTTGTCTACCTCGGCTCCGCTATAAATTCAGAAAACGATATCACCTCGGAAATCAAACGAAGAATCACTCTTGCCAACCGCTGTTACTTCGGCCTAAGAAGGCAACTGATTAATAAGGCCTTGTCGAGAAACACTAAGGAGACTCTATATAAGACCCTCATTATCCCAGTCCTGCTATATGGTGCAGAAGCATGGACCTTAACAAAGACGGATGAAGATCTCCTTGGTCGTTTCGAACGAAAAATTCTTCGAGTGATTTTCGGTCCCGTTTGCGTTGACGGGTTTTGGAGGAGGAGATTTAACAGCGAACTCTACGAGCTGTACAGCGACATCGCCCTGGTCAAAAAAATACGCATCAGTCGTCTAAGATGGCTGGGACATGTAGAGCGAATGGACACCAACGCTCCGGCCCGAAGAGTCTTCGATTCCAACCCGGAGGGACAACGCAGTAGAGGAAGACCTCGCCTTAGGTGGCGCGCACAAGTGGAAGGGGACCTCAACCAACTTGGAGTGCGCAACTGGAGGCAGTTAGCCAAAGATCGCGCTAACTGGAGAGGCGTATTGGTTGAGGCCCAGGTCCACCCCGGACTGTAGCGCCGCCTAAGTAAGTAAGTAAGGGGGGCACGATCAATTTCATTTAAAGGACGACATTTAAAACTTCCTTCCCTAAAATCTACGAAATATAGAAAAATCCTTCTCTTCACTTACATCTGGGTCAGACAAAAACATGACAGCAAAACAGAAAACCATGCAAACAACCTGCGAATCACTTACCACACATATGGGCTGGCTCAACAATGAACAAGTAGTATTAATTGGAACCATCATAGGTATACGCAGAGAACAATTTAATATCGTCCTTCCCATAATTCAAGCCAAAGCATCGCATTTCCGCATTAAATATACCAATCTCCCTTTGTCAGTTATGACCTATTTATTGCAACTCCATAAATTCCTCGTAAAAGAGTCATCATCCCGAAAATCCAATTAGATTCCAAGTGCGCCGCAATTCCGTCCACCTCCCATAACTAAACACAGAGAAGATGCGTATACGAAATTTAGGCTCCAGGAAATAACCCCCCAACGAAATAACCCCCCAAATAGAAAATGAAATAACCCCCCAAATTTGAGGAATAATTTCACTGTGAAATTATACCCCAAATAGAGCATGAAATAAGTCCCCAAAATGGTATGAAATAAGTCCCCAACTAAAATTTGGGGTCTTATTTCATTTTTCTTATTTATGCCAAAATATGAAATATAATCCAAGAACTCCATTAACAGTTAATTTTCTTATCTGCAGGTGTTCTTAGACTAAGTATTTGATTCGCGGATTTTTTGTACAGATGTACGAAAGTACCGTTTTAAAATTAGTTCAGTGATAGGTTTGTATTTTTGAAGATAAAAATATGTTTTTTGTATATTTTCGTCCTTAAAAATAATAAGCGAAATACCTAAATAAAAATAGACCATCACCGAATATAAGATATTTAATGGGCGGAACTTTTAAAATAGTTCCCAAAGGATCTTTAACCAGCTTCTAGTCATCTATTTATAATATTGAATATTGACGAGGTAATGACGTTATTTGAATTAAATAAATTGTTTTAACCTTAGCGCCGCAGGCGAAAATTTGGTACAAAAAATCGCGCGATTTTTTGTACCAAATTTTCATTATTTCTTAATGTTGCAGATAATTTATTTTATTAAAAATCCAAATTTTAAACTATTAACAAATTTGCTTTTAGTTATTTCCGTTATTTTTCTTTTCAAATGAATGAAAATGTTACGAAGAAATGTTGCAATTATTAAAAAAAGCACGTCTTTATTTAATTAAAAATACATATTTGTAAATACAAGATTGTAAATTTATTTCTAAAAAGACAATATATTTAATTAGAAGAGAAAAAAAATTAAATAACAACAAATTGGGGTGTTATTTCATTTTTGAAATTGGGGAGTTTTTTCACTGTGAAATAACTCCCTAATTTGAAGTATGAAATTAGTCCCCAAAAGCCCATGAAATAAATCCCCAATTTTGGGGGTTTATTTCACATGAAATAAATCCCCACCTCCATACAAATTTTGGGGGGTTATTTCATTTTCTATTTGGGGGGTTATTTCGTTGGGGGGTTATTTCCTGGAGCCCGAAATGGCTCCAGGAAATAACCCCCCAACGAAATAACCCCCCAAATAGAAAATGAAATAACCCCCCAAATTTGAGGAATAATTTCACTGTGAAATTATACCCCAAATAGAGCATGAAATAAGTCCCCAAAATGGTATGAAATAAGTCCCCAACTAAAATTTGGGGTCTTATTTCATTTTTCTTATTTATGCCAAAATATGAAATATAATCCAAGAACTCCATTAACAGTTAATTTTCTTATCTGCAGGTGTTCTTAGACTAAGTATTTGATTCGCGGATTTTTTGTACAGATGTACGAAAGTACCGTTTTAAAATTAGTTCAGTGATAGGTTTGTATTTTTGAAGATAAAAATATGTTTTTTGTATATTTTCGTCCTTAAAAATAATAAGCGAAATACCTAAATAAAAATAGACCATCACCGAATATAAGATATTTAATGGGCGGAACTTTTAAAATAGTTCCCAAAGGATCTTTAACCAGCTTCTAGTCATCTATTTATAATATTGAATATTGACGAGGTAATGACGTTATTTGAATTAAATAAATTGTTTTAACCTTAGCGCCGCAGGCGAAAATTTGGTACAAAAAATCGCGCGATTTTTTGTACCAAATTTTCATTATTTCTTAATGTTGCAGATAATTTATTTTATTAAAAATCCAAATTTTAAACTATTAACAAATTTGCTTTTAGTTATTTCCGTTATTTTTCTTTTCAAATGAATGAAAATGTTACGAAGAAATGTTGCAATTATTAAAAAAAGCACGTCTTTATTTAATTAAAAATACATATTTGTAAATACAAGATTGTAAATTTATTTCTAAAAAGACAATATATTTAATTAGAAGAGAAAAAAAATTAAATAACAACAAATTGGGGTGTTATTTCATTTTTGAAATTGGGGAGTTTTTTCACTGTGAAATAACTCCCTAATTTGAAGTATGAAATTAGTCCCCAAAAGCCCATGAAATAAATCCCCAATTTTGGGGGTTTATTTCACATGAAATAAATCCCCACCTCCATACAAATTTTGGGGGGTTATTTCATTTTCTATTTGGGGGGTTATTTCGTTGGGGGGTTATTTCCTGGAGCCCGAAATTTAGTGTGTGTCTAAAATTCCCAAGAAGCCTCCTCCCGAAACTCATTCATCATCCAATTCAATTATTTACTACCCCACCTACACCCTTAAACACCCATTACTGTGGGGGCCACATCACCCTTCTGAACAGTATAAGTATGTATGTGAAGTGTCCTTGGGAGAAAATTAATTTACTATCACTACAAATTAGTTTTGCTCTTCATCGGGGTTGTTGTCATTGAGAAGGCAACGCAAAAAGCCTCTGGTTGAATGATAACCTTTTGTTAAAAGATGTCACCTTTAGACTCATGAAGCATACTTTATATCCTTGCAATCTCAAGGACATTGTCATTTGCATTGGTTGTCCGGTCAGCGTCTGTAGTTGACACACTTAGAACCAGCCAGCCGGATGCGAAATCAAATCCGGTTCAAAGTAAAATTCCATAATAGACCTTCGAGTGAGGAAGGGGAGTCCTGGGCCAATACAGATTTATGTCAGCACTTAATTACATCTATTGCGCAGATATCTCGACAAAATCCGGATAAATCTTTCCGATTTTATGACATTGTCGTTCTAGGGAATGGAGCTTCCTTTCTTGGTCGTTGTCCTTTTTTTTGAGACTAACTCCGAAGACCGACAAACGAGGGCATTAATGTTCTACACACAAGGCGCCCAGTTGTTTACGCTTCGTATGCGCCAAAAGGATGAATGAGTGGGGTGGGTGGACAGATGTAATGGAAAAGGGGAATCGGCGGGTACAAAAGTCATTAATCTGCGAAAATGGATTTTTATAGACGGCAGCATTGAGTAGGTACTCACCGAACGCTCTTGGTGGGTGCATCCTCTGAAGCGTGGCGGATAACTTTTGGTATCTTTTAATGGATATTTAATGGTCAATGGGGGGGATTACGTATAGTCATGCAGTGGACACGCCCAAGGCTAGCGCGTGTACAGTGTATACACTGTCGCATACGTCAAATTGTCGAAAGTGAAGCAGTACCGGTTAAGAGCGCCGATGTTAAGTAATCCATCATATCCCGCATACAATTATCCCTAGTTTTGGCCTTCGCATAATTTCACATCCATCAAAGATGGGATATTTTGTAATTTTTGAAAATGTTCACCAGCCATAAGGCGCCGATGTGGGCGTCCCCAATGGGATGATGACCAAAAAGGGGTAAGACGTTTATTAGGAAATGTCAATCAGTTGGCGTTTTGGTCGTTTGCTAGTCATAAAAGAATGAAGATTGGAATTAAAAGACTTTAATCTATTATGCATTATGTAACTTTTTTTGATAAACAGTTTAGATACCTTGAGTTGAGACAGCACTTGATGGCTTCAAGTGGTCCTCGAGAAACTTGACAGAAAACGTATATAGTCAGCAGATTGTGGCCAAAATTAATTGGATGTAGACTTCGGCACTAAAGGTTTTAAAGAAAAAGGCTAAAACGCTCAAAAAAATAACAAAAACACTTTTTTTTAGCGTTTTTCACACATTTTTTTATTTAATTTAGGTGTTTTGAAACCTCTTTTGGAACTTTTTCTGCCGTTTTTCAAGTATTTTTTTGCTACTCAAGTTACAAAAATTGTTTACATAATTATGTGTATTAAACACCAAATGCTTACAAATTCACAATTAATTGTAAGTTTTACAGCGTTTCGTTTCAGCTTAGCAATTAAACTGTGAAAATGATCGCAATTTCTTACTGGAAAACTGCCAGCATGTTGTTAATTTTTGTTGTTAAATGCACAGATAAGAATTTGTCAAATCTGCAACCTGAAGGCAAAAATGCTTAATGCTATAGAAAGTTCTTAATGCACCAGATATGCCTTAAAATCTAAAATCAATTTCAGTTGAAACTTCATTGAGTTGTGAATATGACAGCTGCATTTACCGCATTCGTTCAAGTCCGGAAACCATTAGACCAATCTATCGATGGCAAATTTGTAACTCTTTTTGCCTGAAGCTGAGGATTTTAAAGCCAGGAATTTAAACACGCATACCATCGAAAATAGTCCCCTCAACCCCATAGGGAAAGCGGGTACTGAAAAAATATTATTTTTAGACTTAGAATTTGTCGAGGGCGATTTCAAATTGTCTTATAGTGATGTGCCGCTTTTAGCAGCTGCTTATACCGTAAAAGTCCATCATGAACAATATAAAACACTATTTCAAACTCATTTAAAACCAAAACATCATATTCTTCTTTATTATCCATATATCCAATTCTCTATCTACATTTAGTTATGAGTCCTATCGTCAGACCCAGAATATTAAACGACATATTTCTTTTTTACTCTTCCCTTCTCTTCGCTTCTCTACATTATAATAAAACTGTAGAATAAAAAGTGCTGGACCTCGCATCACGTGGAAAATACTGGACGGGTTTTGATGAAACTTGACTCAGTGATTGCTTACGTTCTGGGTCGGGAGTCGGGACTTGGGGTACTTTTTATCTCGTAATAAACGTGGTTCTTTCAAAATAGAAAAAAAACTGTATATTTGTAAGGAAAACTTATGTCCCACTTTGGTTCTATGGACATAACACATAAGTCCATAACTTAATTTTCAGGTATATCTTCCATTTATTTGGGAAAAAAACTCTTAACGTGGTATCCCTGATTTTGAATAATACGATTTTGTTTCTGAGAATTAAAGAAAATAAAATTAAAAATTCGAATTACCTTAGTACCTATTTGCGCTTTTATTTTCGTTTTTTTTTTCATTGAAATAAACGTTTAATTGTTATAGATGACGCTAATGTGTTAAGAAATTTAACAAAAAAATTGTATTTAACATTTACTCAAAACTGAGCGTTTTGGACTTTGTTTTCTAATAAATTTTGCTGGTTGGAATTATATCCCATGTTTGAAAAATAAATTATGGACCTATGTTCCACCAAAGTGGGACATAATCATAATAACATTTTGGACTTATGTCTTACCTAGGTAGGCCATAAGTCTATGATGTAGTTATGTACCTGCGCCGAATGCTTCATTCACGTTAATACATTTATTTTGATTCGACAAACGTTTTTTTGATCTACCTATAAGTATGTCATTTGTCGGCGCAGGGGCTTAGTGGTAGTGTGTTGGGCTACTAAGCGAGGGGTTCCAGGTTCGAATCTTAAGGTTTTTTCCACTGCGCCACCTCTCGCGAACGTATGACAAACATCCGAGAGTAAAACTGTCATGAATGAGCTTCTCAATTAGCCGTTTGGACTCGGTGTAAAATTGTAAATCCCTTCCATTCGTCCCAAAAATTGAAAACTCACACAAAACGAATGGTTGTGAGAAGCTAGGTTTTGGGTCCCATAGACCTGTCGCGCCAAAATATTTTTTTTTATAAGTACGTCATTAATGGGTTCTTTAATATAAATTCCTTGAATAAAAATAAGTACTTGGTGTATTTTAAAGCATAGGTTTCACAAAGAAAAATTGTGGGCGAAAAAGCTATAAATAAAAAAACGAAAGGGTATTACTTTTACAAATTGAGTTCTAAAAATTTGCCTAAACTAAAAATTGTACCTAGTTTATTTTCTGCTTCACAATGTTTCTAGTCTTAAAAGCTACACAGCAAAAAATGTTCCAATATTCATAATTCGGCTTTGGAATGTTCAACCATGACAGCATTGGATATCGGGTCGATCGTGACAAATAATGCACTCGATTAAGCAACGTCCTTGAGGATAAACACTTTTGCAAACTGTTAATCGAAGAAGTTAGCCAAACTTCAGCTCAGGCTGACCCGACCAACATGAATTGCAAGGATAGCAGTGTATAAGCCATCAGAGCAGCTTACCTACCGAGTTCAAGAAACAGAGAGGTGAGTCCTGAGGACACTGTACTTGACTGCCCGATCTAAAAAAAGTACTCCTCTTAAGCAAAGTAGACAAAAACTTAAAGATGTAATCTGTGTTTTATCGAAAATCGAACCTAAAATCCATTGCTCAATAGTTCAATGCTTTAACCACTGATCAATATTACGCCCACAATGATGTCAAAGTGGCTTATAACGACAGCTGGTATCCCACAGAGCTATTTCCTCGGTCCAATACTTTTTGCACTTTTTACTAATGGAATTTTTAATATTATGGCTGGAGGAATGCGATCTTATCAGACAGACTTAATCTTATTGAAGTTCTCCTCATTGCTGACGACTAGCAGACAACCCGTTTGCTCCTCGACTTCAAACTAAAAAAAACCTGGGATCTAAAGATAAATGCCGACAAAGCCAACGAAATCCCCTTCGACAGCCAAAGACAGTCGTCAAGCAGTGTTGTTGACCGCTAAGTTGAACTTTGGAAATATCCCTTTTGAAGAATTTAAACGTATTTTTTTTCAAGCCTCTCCCGAAATGGTTCTCCAAGTAGAGTCTCCTTTTACTTGAAGGATATACGATATACCTTAGAGAAAATTTCTCTGTTTGCGGATGTGCTGAAAAATGGCCCAGTTTGTTCCAATTTATATAACTTTTTACAGTCCCGCCTTGACCTATATAAATAGTTTTTTTTTTTTATGTGAAACATCTTATGGCGCGACTTGGGAGTAAAATCGATTCTTCAAAGCGGAAATGACCAAGCGGAAGTGCGTGACGGAAATTGGCCTGTCGCCATCGATATGCCGCCGCCTAAAACTCCTTAACCACTCAACCGATTTCAATGAAATTTTGTGGGTGGGTATGGTTGGTTGAAACTTGATGGATAGAATAGTTTTAGACCCGATAGGTGGCGCTGTTGTCGATCTTCTTAACCACTCAACCGATTTCAATGAAATTTTGGGGGTGGGTATGGTTGGTTGTAACTTGATGGATAGGATAGTTTTGGACCCGATAGGTGGCGCTGTTGTCGATCGTCTTAACCACTCAACCAATTTCAATGAAATTTTGTTGGTTTGTATGGTTGTTGGAAAGATACATTTTTCGGATTTTTTCAACTGAATTCTCAAAGTGAATACTTAAATGGGCACGCCGGAGGAACTGAAGAAGCTAGGTTTTACACAGACACTAGACTACTGAATGTAAACAAAAACTCGAAATTTAAATAGAAAATTTTGGATTGGATTGCGTTATGAAAACTTTTTAAATTAATGACCATAATTATCTACTGCGCTGTATTAAGATAATAATAATATTATAAAGATTTGGTTTTTAAATTAAATTTCTTAATGAAATTCAACTACATACAACACAGTTCAATTTAACATCCACGTGTGGTCACAAGCACGCTCTCTGTTTTTTTTTTAACTCAAGTATGGTTACCAAAGGACTCAAAACCTAATCAAACATTCACTCAATTTGCACCTAAGAAAAAGACCCATTTACGCATTCTATTGACACTCTTTGCACTGATTAAGGTAACTCTGATTTAAATAACTGAGAACTACTACTCCAAGTTTCTAAATCTCATACAAACCCCAATATTCCACTCCCAATGTATGCACATTCGTATTTAATTTTGGTTTTGATTTCGATTGATTTGGGGAAAAGAAAAACACAGCCAATATCCAAAGACCCGGGAGGAACTGAATGATTTTTTATTAGATATGTAAACAGAGCCAACATGAGCCTTCATTACTTAGCCTTTGCACAATGAGACGGAGACGGAGATCAAATTCCATTTAAATAGGTGCCTAACTTCATTTTCAAAGTGCTGTCCACACCTCCATCCGATACGAGAACACGTTTGCCCTTGAAATTGCGATAAAAATTCTTCCGAAATGATTTCAGAGAAGGTATTTGCTTCCTTAAATAGCCGCATTTCGTGGAACACATCGAAAGCCTATATGCCAACCAAAGTTCAAAGTAAAATAGACGTTTCCTAGCAATACGATGGTAGGTATTTTTCTTAAATAAAAGCAACCATCCCACACAGGCATAGATAACTTATGAGGCGCAATTTAGTTCATGAGCCGCAATAATAGATCTCGATTGTGAAGCAATAAATCCACCTGCGTCCACGAAACGATACTTCCCTTGAAGGTTCTTGAGAGCATATACCACTTAAGCGAAAGTTATGACTTTAGAAGCCGCAAGGGGTACGTTAACACGCAAGGCAACCGCCCGTGGATTTCCGCACTTTTCAAATCAACATGCCTCCGTTCTCTCTGTAAAGGTAGATCGTTATTTAAATTTCCTCTTGGTTATTGCTCTATTATGTACGATTCATTATTCATGTTTCGTTTATTATTCATTTGACCACGGCGACTATGGGGATGCTGTCGAGCTATCCTCATGAGATCTGTGAAGGAGCAAGGCGTGTTTTGGTTTCAAGGCCGAAAGTATTACATCGCTGCTGTCATCATTGACGGCGGCACAAGGATTACGAGAGGATTCTGTTTTTGCCGTGAGCGCTCATCCTCTCGGGCGCTGGCAGAGTTTATTCGCATAAATCCAAGACGGTGCTGTGCAGTTTTTTTTTTTGTATTGTAAAAGTTAAGTTCAGGGGCGCATGGCATAACTTGGAAGAAGAAAAATGACCTCGGTAATTGCAAAGCGCCTTTCGTTGGTTTGGGGCCAGCGTCAAGGCCGACGGGATGTATCGGCTGCAATAAAGGAGAAATGTTTGCAGATTGTCTTAATATAGTATTGTAATGAAAGTGGCAGCAAATTTATCTCAATATTATGTAAATTACTTTTGAAACGAATCAGTGGAATCATATCCAGAAGGTGGTTGGTTATACTAACTCCTTCCCTGGGAGCGGTTTGGTTTTCGGTTAAATGGAACAAGGCATTTTAATAGCAATTTCAATTAGATCAATTCGCAATTAGGGTTGACGTTGAATAGATTAATATTAATACAAAAGGGACAGGGTTGTGTTAATGAGCGATTAAAGGGATGGGGAAATCGATTGATGGATATTTTAGAAGGGGGCAAACCAAACCGACTTTTAAGGAGAGTTTCGGGTGGTTTCGGGTAAAGAATTCCCTTGTGTTTTCCTCCATTAAATATTCGATTAAGCGGAGTCGAATTGGAATAGTATTTTCCTCCAGAAATGCTTCTTAAAACGTCTATTTTCTCGATAGTCATTCATCCATAAAATTAAGCGATTTTGAAATATAAGGCATAAATTGTAAGGCGAAAAGCGGAATTGCGTATTGAACTGCTCAACCATTTCGGGCAAGTTTATGAACTGACTTTTATAAGTAAAATTATCGTTGAGTTGTGTGCAATTAATAAAGTCATCCGACCGGCGTAACTTTTAAGAGCGGATAATGACACAAATATGAGACATTTACATATAAACTTGATTCCAGTACCTAGTGTGACCACGTGCTCCTCATTTTGCAAATAAAGTGGAATATACGAGTGCTACAATACTACACATTTTAGTAGTGTAAGGATAAAAGTGCCTTAGATCAGATTGTCTGGTGCAAAGTTTTGACATTTACAAAACAGAAAGTAATATAAAAACATAGTTTTAATGATTTATTAATAAATACGAGGTTTGGTATGGTACGCAATTGCCCCTTACCCATTTGTTTCAGGGAGTGCATCTGCTTTTTTCTGCGAAAATGCTTTGTTAATTTAAAACTATACAAGAACATACGTTGCCGAATATGAAAATGTATAGAAAAAAAACAGCAATTATTGTGACACATTTCAATAAGCATTGCTGGAAAAAATACTTCAAGCCTTAATCAGTCAATTTCTTAATCAATAGATTTATCAGTCCCCGGCTAAAATACGTTCAATTAGTTAATCTGAATTTGATTTTAATGTCAAATCTGTTTGTTCATGTTCTGCATGTTACATAGGTAAACAAAAGTGCTCTGAAAATTGGCAGCACTCGAGCATGTCAATTAAAATGTTGGGTATTGACATCTCATATTATTTAAAAAAAAATTGAAATGAACATGAGTAACAAAAATATCAACTCTTGGAAACTTATACATTTGAATGAGAAACTGCAAACGAATTTTAAGTCAATGAAGGCGGTCAAGCGTTTGCTTTTTCTGTAAAAAAAAACAATAATTGTGAAAAAGAAGCTCCAATTTCAACCTGGATAAATGTCAATATTTTGGACCAACCGTCACTTTGAACGATTTTAATTAGTTGTCTTTGCAAAATCTATATTTGTTTCTGCAACTATTCATTTTCAGGAAGATGACTTATGATTTCTGTGACACATTCGAATTATTCAAAATGTTCGAAAATGTGTACCCAGTTTTGTGGACACGACATTGTTTTAAAGTAGACAGGGAAAATTAAATGCGAAGCTAGGCATTTAATTTTCTGATAATTAATTTATTAAACAGATTATGAATTAAGTTGTCTGTTTTTGAATATATTTTTTCCTAAGTTATGTACCTACCATTATTTATCTACATTTAAAAAAAAAAGAAATTAAAATGGTTTAAAAGTAAATACATATACAAGAACTATGAAAGATAACCACCAAACTTATTGAGCTCAAATTTGTAATCATTCTGTGCAAAAACACTTTTCAAAACGCTAATTCAGCTGCCAAAATTTTAGAGCAGGGACTGGGATGGGATGCGAAAGTAGGAAGTCACTTTTTATGCGGGAGCCTTTTTTGGTACACAAGATTGGTACAAAACACAAGTAGAAGTTTCCCCGAATGACAGTCCCATTTGGGTGTTCCTAGTTCTGCCATCACTAATTGAGTTTGACTTTTAAGTGACGAATGCAAATTCTCTATGCGGAAAAAAAAAAGTGTGACGAACGGAAGTGTTTCGTTACAAATTAAAGACATAAACGATTGGAAGTACTGAACTGATGTGGTTTAAATCCTTTTTGATTGGCCGAACCCAACGAACGGTGGTGAATGGTGTGTCATCTGACAGCATCGAGACAAAATTGGGCGTCCCTCAAGGATCGATACTTGGTGCTCTACTTTTTATCATTTATATAAACGACATTAAGAGTATAATAAGCGAATCGCAGATAGCACTATTTGCGGATGATACACTTCTATACATATCGGGAAAGAGCATAAGAGAATGCGAACAAAAAATCCAGGACGACTTAGATAAATTAAACACATGGCTGATATCAAATAAATTAAAGTTAAATGTCTCTAAATCGAAATGTATGATTTTTAAATATAATCACGGATTAAACTTAAAGGTAGACGGCCAAACACTAGAACAAGTTGAGCAAATTAAATACTTAGGAGTTATAATTGACTCGAAATTAAAATTCGATTTACACATAAACTATATTGTAAAAAAAGTATCAAAAAAGGTGTTCTTTTTAAATAGAATACGGAATAAAATTCCAACAATGTGTGCAATAAATATCTTTAATGGAATGGTTAAACCACACTTTGAGTATTGTTCGTCAATTTTATTTTTATGTAGTGATTATATGTTACTAAAACTACAACGAATTCATAATAGAGCCATGCGAATTATTTTAAAATGTAATCGATATACGTCAGTTGTGTTTATGTTGAATATGTTACAATGGTTAAGTGTTAAACAAAGAATCCTTGTTAATGTTTTATGCTATGTCTTCAAAATCAAATGTGATATGCTGCCTAAGTACTTAAAAAAATATATGAGATATGTAAGTGAAGTTCAGCCTTACCATTTACGGAATGAAGGAGACCTCAGGCTACCTCCCTACCTTACGAACTTAGCACAAAATAGTATTGTATACAAAGGTTTCCAGTTATTTAATTCAATGCCTCAAGATATAAAAAACGAAAGAAATTTGGCCACATTCAAAAGAAAAATCGTAAGCTTCGTAAGATGTAATTTTCCACATAGTATGTAAGTTATTTATCTTAGTAAGTTAGTATATAATAATCTTGTAATTTTTTAAAAATTAATTTTAAATAGTGGATAATCCGCTAATCCGCTAAATATACGAAACAAACAAACGATCTTTTGGGGATGTCAATTGGTCGCATCACTGCTGCAGTCGATGTTAAACGCACAATTCAGAAACAATTGCAGCCCTAAAAATGATATATGTACATCACCGGACATACATCATTTTTGAAATCAGAATCATCGCTCACCAGGGTCTTTTCGCCCAATCAGCTTGTCAGCTGAATCATGTCTTTCCGTGAGGAGTGTGGAACGCGGCCTAACTGAGCTGTCAGATGGCGTGGGTTAAAGCGAAGCGGGGAAAAAGAGTAGAGAGGGAGTTTTTTTTTTGAGTTGAGTTTAAAAGGAAAGACATAAAACGAATTAACGTTTAAAAGGAAATAAATAAAACGAAAACGAAAAGTCGGATGCCCTTTGGGTTTTTTATTTTTAAATTGTTGAAATGTAGCTCGACAAGCTCGACATCTTTGCTTGGCTATTTAAGCCTGTTTACACAATAACCGACGACAGATACAGCTAGACCAAAAAGAGTCCACACGTTAAGTTTATAAAATTTGAAAGACGGACTGCGCTACTGCTGCGAAGCAAACCGAGGCAGCCACACGAATGATATCGAATTTCAATTTTCCCAGCACTTTTGGGTGGACTTCATATGAAACAGGCCCTGCTAATCTTCACTTTGGGTCTACAATACAGTATTTGACAGACCTGCGATGTTGAGCATGCTTTTTCGTCGACATGGCACTGAAAGGATTCCATTTACCCTACCAAAAAAATCTGCTCTAGCTTCAAAGAACTCAGCGACTAACTCATCAGTTGCTACAGCTTCAAGATAATTGAACTACCTCTATTTTGTTTTGGTCAGGTTGACTGGATACTTGCCTATCATATTCAATGCTGAATTGCTAATGCTGGCATTGGGATCTTGGACATAATTGCCGCTAAACAGTCCGTAGATGTGTTACTTGCAGGTTGCAGCATTGACTTTGACTACACTATAATGTTCCCTTATTTGCAGGGGTCGGTTCGTCCTTTATGGTCTTAACATGTCCTCTTTAACTTTCGAATTTGGTAAGGCGTTCGAAAATCATTATTGGAATGACATCTCTCTATCAACCACGCGCTTTCCGAGTTCCCTCGTTTATCATCTGAGAAATCTGTGCCGAGGTCTGCGCTCCTATTTCCTCCTCTGTCTCTAAGGGTTTCATAAGGAGCTTTTCTGCCAACGCGACGCTGGCCATTTTGTGCAGCGTGTAAAATACGCCTCTTGCTTAGCCGAATGATCTCGACGGCGTTTCCTTTCGAACCATGGATTTCTTTGTTTGTAAAACCTAACACATCAATGGGTGCACTATTTACTTACTTTCATAGTTCTTTTGAGCTTAAATCTGAACACAAAGGACATTTGAAGAGGTTGAGTGAAATGCGGCCAATAAAGGGAAACAAATGTCAAAAATGTTTTACACAGACCATGATCCTTAACTTTGTAAATGGAATTATATATAGATTTCGAGAGATAATCGAATCAGACCACCAATGTCGGGTCTCTTTTAGTCTCTTTACCACTATAATCTTACCTAGAGAGACTCTCTGAATTTCTCCAGAGTTCTTCCTGGGCTCGATTCCTAGTGTTAACGCTAGAATCTGTTAATGGGAGATCTCTTTCATCGACTGGGTCTCGACCCAATGATGTCCCAAGATCCTCATTCTTCTGCCAGCCAACGCCGGACATTGGCACAGTATAGGCGCCGCTGTCTCAGATTCTTCTATAGGCATAGTTTATAGGTAACATCTTCTCTAAGGCCCATCTTCCTTAAGTGATACCCGAAATGGAAATGACCTTGCATAACAGTTGTGTTGGATATGGAAACTGATATCAGTACGCAATGCAACAAAATTGAAGATAGCTGAAATTTTCCACATTTTTTTTTTTTTTTTGAAAACCGGCACCCCTTTCACATTTCAGAGAATTGTAATCAACTCGCCTACACTGAACTGCCAATGTGTCGAACTGTCGAGTTTATTTCATTTGAAAATCAATCAATGGACATTGGACATCAATGTGTTTTATTGCCTCAATCTCTTTGAGCTTCAGGAGATACGTCCTCTTCTATTAACAACGCCCCAGTTTAATTAAAACACCCACACTTACGTGAAATTCCTCAGTGAAACTTCCATGACCTTTCTATGCTTGATTCAACGGAAGTTCATAAATCGCCCAAAGGTAGATATGTAATGAGTCCGCTAACATATGGTGTGGTATATTATCGACTTAACTGGCAGCGTTAGTTGCATCAAGTCTGCTATGTAATATTTGAAGCGCAGAGATGCTCCACAGAACTTGAAAAGGGTCAAAGGTTGGTGGTAGATATTATGTTCTCCGGCTAGGAAATATTGAAACGTTCCTCAGGACCCAAGTGACCTTTTATCCTACTAATAACTGATTTGTATACATAACCCAATTTGTTGTTAAACAATAAAAATGTCCGTGGCCATGATTTTAGCGGAATTTGAAGGACTCTGCTGCTAATTTGTTGTTGAATTATGAATAATAACTTTTAGCTATACAAATATTGCGACAACGTCTTCAGGGAGACTACCCCCCCATTTTTCAACAATTAAAGTGGAAATTCAATTTTATTTTGGCGAAAGCATCTCTTATCAACATGCTGCGCAACAAATGCCGTATAACAGTTTACTGCAAGAGGGAAATTTTTCGAGCAGGCGCTTTTGACTGCCGCCTTTTGCGCGGGAAATGAAAGCGATTCCTTTTTGCTCCCAACACGTGTTAAATTCGCAACCCCAACAAATTCCAAACAATAAACAAAGCCGCTGATTGTGCAGGTACTAGGAATAGGAACTTCTAAATTCACGCGGTATATGCGGAATGGTTTCTGACTTACCCATCATTCGGCATTCTACTGTGCAAAAGAATGACCATTTTCCAGAATGGATCCATTGAATAAATGACTCGTGATTGAAATGCCCTACAAGGGGTTAAGAAGACAATAGGAAAATCCCCTGCTGGCCAAAGGATGCAATCATTCGGAAATTGGAAATTTAGGTCGAAGGGGTGTGCCGAATTAGGACACAGTCAAATGACTTTGCTTACTTTTTGATAATAAAAGATATAGGTCAGGTGAAGGTTGCGTGCTAAAAGGCCGGAGGAGTCTATGGACCATCCCTAGAACTGGAACGAGAAGTCAAAACTCATCACCAAGTTGGGGATGGTTGCTTCGCATTTGTGAAGCAAATGTTTTTCGTAGAAAATCAAAACGTGTGAGGTTATGGCCGCCTATATGGAATACAGCCAGCCATAAGAACATCCTTTAACGAGAAATTCAGAAGCCACCGCAGGGGTTCAATAGACATCTGCTGAATCAGCTGTCATAAGTTATTGCGTTCAATGTAATATGTGACGGAGATTTCGAAACTCCCCCTATTTAAGCAAATGGCAGAAGGTTATGATGCAGAGTGCGTCTTCTTCACGCCGCGCCGACGACACTCGGCACATCTATTGACGGATCCATTGAAGGGAGAAGTGTAAACGCGTTCTCTCTGTCATTCGAAATGCGTATACACAGTACAGAGTATGTAAAACTGTGGAAGCATTGACTGAATCTTAAACGAACGGGTAAAAGAACTTTTTACAAAAGATTCTCAAAAATCATATTTTTAGTATGTATTTTCATTCTGTTTTGTGCCAAAATATGCCCTTAGGTATTCATGGCGAATGCGTTTGCAGGGGGAACTCACCTTTCAAAGGGCAGGTGGTAGGTATTCGTGAAGGGATTACAAAGCGCTTCCAAGGTTTTTCTAGGTATGTGACTCTCATATGCCGCAGATTTCTTCTGAAATATGTGATTTGAGATATGGTACATGGAAAATTTTGCGATGGGTGTACAGTACAAGAGTTATTTAAGAATTTCTAAATTGAATCTTTTTCAAAGATTGTATTTATAGTCCCCCTCCGAAATTTAACTGAACGGAATGTGCGATGAATATATATAACATGTTGTGTGTGTCATAGACAAAGCCAGACTAAAAACTGGAAACACAGCCTGACGGGAAATGCACAAATTCTGAACTAATACACGGACACGGGTTTTTACTGGGAACATCTCCATTTCAATCAGGCTTCCTGATTACAGCAGTGTATTCCAAGCTGAATTCATTGACAGTCAAAGCTTATAGTAAGTCGCTGTCACGAAGAGTTACAGGTTCTTGGCGCGCAGCCCAATGTATAGGACTATGCTGGGTTCCTGGGCACAAATGTGTGTCTGGATATAAAAAAAATACTGATGAGCTGGCAAGAAACTAAACAGGCCGACACCACAGTAATGAGTCCACTTGTAATCTGACAGACGATTGGAAACAAAATCCTAATGGCGACAAATGAAAGATGGAGCAAACTCGACTCCTGTGGCATAAACAGGAATATGTGGCCAATCTACAACAAACAGAAAATTGAAAAAAAAAGAGAGAGTGCTTGTGACCACACGCCAGATGTGAAACTTTTCTCGCTAAATGTGGATGTTAAATTGAACTGTGTTGTATGTAGTTGAATTTCATTAAGAAATTAAATTTAAAAACCAAATATTTATAATACTATAGTCTTAATACAGCGCAGTAGATAATTGTGTTTATTAATTTAAAAAGTTTTCATAACGCAATCCAATCCAAAATTTTCTTTTTTAGAGAGTTTTTGTTTACATTTTGTTTTCATATTGTCAACTGATTCAGTAGTCAAGTGTCTGTGTGGAACCTAGCTTCTTCAGTTCACTTCAGCGTGCCCATACAAGTACCTATTCACTTTGAGAATTAAGTTGAAAAAATATATCTTTCCATATAACCATGCAAACCCACAAAATTTCATTGAAATCGGTTGAGTGGTTAAGAAGATCGACAACAGCGCCACCTATCGGGTCCAAAATGATCCTATTCATCAAGTAACAACCAACCATACCCACCCACAAAGTTTCATTGAAATCGGTTGAGTGGTTAAGAAGATCGACTACAGCGCCACCTATCGGGTCCAAAACTATCCTATCCATCAAGTAACAACCAACCATACCCACCCACAAAATTTTATTGAAATCAGTTGAGTGGTTAAAAAGATCAACAACAGCGCCACCTATCGGGTCCAAAACTATCCCATCCAACAAGTAACAACCAACCATACCCACCCACAAAATTTCATTGAAATCGGTTGAGTGGTTAAGAAGATCGACAACAACGCCACCTATCGGGTCCAAAACTATCCCATCCATCAAGTAACAACCAACCATACCCACCCACAAAATTTCATTGAAATCGGTTGAGTGGTTAAGAAGATCGATAACAGCGCCACCTATCAGGTCCAAAACTATCCCATCCATCAAGTAACAACCAACCATACCCACCCACAAAATTTCATTAAAATTGGTTGAGTGGTTAAGAAGATCGACAACAGCGCCACCTATCGGGTCCAAAACTATCCCATCCATCAAGTAACAACCAACCAAACCCACCCACAAAATTTCATTGAAATCGGTTGAGTGGTTAAGAAGATCGACAACAGCGCCACCTATCGGGTCCAAAACTATCCTATCCATCAAATTACAACCAACCATACCCACCCACAAAATTTCATTAAAATTGGTTGAGTGGTTAAGAAGATCGACAACAGCGCCACCTATCGGGTCCAAAACTATCCCATCCATCAAGTAACAACCAACCATACCCACCCACAAAATTTCATTGAAATCGGTTGAGTGGTTAAGAAGATCGACAACAGCGCCACCTATCGGGTCCAAAACTATCCTATCCATCAAATTACAACCAACCATACCCACTCAGAAAATTTCATTGAAATCGATTGAGTGGTTAAGAAGATCGACAACAACGCCACCTATCGGGTCCAAAACTATCCCATCCATCAAGTAACAACCAACCATACCCACCCACAAAATTTCATTGAAATCGGTTGAGTGGTTAAGAAGATCGATAACAGCGCCACCTATCAGGTCCAAAACTATCCCATCCATCAAGTAACAACCAACCATACCCACCCACAAAATTTCATTAAAATTGGTTGAGTGGTTAAGAAGATCGACAACAGCGCCACCTATCGGGTCCAAAACTATCCCATCCATCAAGTAACAACCAACCAAACCCACCCACAAAATTTCATTGAAATCGGTTGAGTGGTTAAGAAGATCGACAACAGCGCCACCTATCGGGTCCAAAACTATCCTATCCATCAAATTACAACCAACCATACCCACCCACAAAATTTCATTAAAATTGGTTGAGTGGTTAAGAAGATCGACAACAGCGCCACCTATCGGGTCCAAAACTATCCCATCCATCAAGTAACAACCAACCATACCCACCCACAAAATTTCATTGAAATCGGTTGAGTGGTTAAGAAGATCGACAACAGCGCCACCTATCGGGTCCAAAACTATCCTATCCATTAAATTACAACCAACCATACCCACCCACAAAATTTCATTCGAATCGGTTGAGTGGTAAAGGAGTTTTAGGCGGCGGCATAGCGATGGCGACAGGCCAATTTCCGTCTCGCACTTCCGCTTGGTCATTTCCGCTTTCATGAATCGATTTTACTCCCAAGTCGCGCCATAAGATGTTTCACATCAAAAAAATCTTACAATTAAACAAGAAATCATTGTCCTCACTTGTGGGCATTATCACCGGATACAATGCGCTGAAATACCATACGAAGATAATGGGAGTCAGTACAGATGACCTGTGCAGAGGACACCCTACACTTTCTTTATCACATACCAGCGCTCTGCCACATAAGAAATAAAATCCTTGGTAGTTACTTCTTCGAGGATTTAGAAGAACTTTCCGTCAGGTCCTACTCAATTTTGTAAATAAGTCGGGTTTGGTTTACGAATCTGTAGGTTTTTCAAAGGCTCTCCTATATGGAGTTCATAAACCTCTAGGGCATCACAAGGGATCTACATTGATATAAGTGTGGCAGGTAAAGGTTTCTCCTGCCCTGCCAACCCACTAACCTAAACTAACCTAATTTTATCTGTCTATGGTTTCGTCTTGTTACATGTATGCGGTATGGTTTATGGAACATAAAAAAGCCCCTGTTTATGTATCGTTTCAGAATTTTAACCTCAAGACTTTCAGATAAAGCAGGGCTTAAAAATAAATAAATAAATAGTAGGCGCAACAGGTCTTTGGGACCCCTAGGCCTAGCTTTCTCACAACCATTCGTTTTGTGTGGGTTTTCCATTCTTGGGACGAATGGAAGGGATCTACAATTTTATGCCGAGTCCAAATGGCTAATTGAGAAGCTCTTTCATGACAGTTTTACTCTCGGATATTTGTCAAAAAAAAAAAAAAGTCGGCGCAGTGGCTTAGTGGTAGTGTGTTGGGCTGCTAAGCGAGGGGCTCAGGTTCGAATCCCGAGAGGGCCAAATTACATCTTAAGGTTTTTTTCCGCTGCGCCACCTCTCGCGAACGTCTGACAAACATCCGAGAGTAAAACTGTCATGAATGAGCTTCTCAATTAGCCGTTTGGACTCGGCGTAAAATTGTAGATCCCTTCCATTCGTCCCAAAAAATTTAAAACCCACACAAAGCGAATGGTTGCGAGAAGCTAGGCCTTGGGTCCCATAGACCTGTCGCGCCAAAATATTTATTTATTTATTTATTTATTTTTTATTTGTCAAAAAAAGCTGGGGTTATGTGACATTATTGAAAATATTTATTTATTTTTTCCATTAATGAAAGTTGTAAATGGTGGCGCAAAATGAAGCACCCTATCGGAAGATGTAATATTTTTTGCAAATGGCGTCGTACGTCAATCGTATTTGACATTTATGAACTACACAGCTCCAGTACAAAATAGGCAATCGATGGAGCGCTATACTCCGCCATCCTTAATCTTAACAATGAAGAGGACGATTTATTGTCATCGAAAATCATAATGAGCGACGAGGCGCATTTCCACTTAAGTGAATACGTCAATAAGCAAAATCTTAGTTTTTCGGGGCACTGAAAAACGGCGTGTGATGCACGTAGAGCCATTACATCCACTCCAACGCGAGAGGAGTGATTGGGCCGTATTTGATGCCGTCAGCAATACCGTTACTGTTGATGCCGATCGCTACAGGGCCATTTGTCTTGGACGTCTGACTGTCAGAATTGGGTGATTGGGGCTTGGTGAACATGTGGTTTCAACAAGACTATATGCACCCACACACACAGCATGAGCCACAATGGATAAGGAAGCATTTCCTGGTCGCATAATCTCACCAGGCACGGCCAGCAAGTTCGTCCGATTTTACCATCACATACTTGTCCTTTGGGGCTACTTGAGTTCGCGGGTTTATGCCAACGAACTTTATAGACAATCGCAGCCCTTTAGGAGAATATTGGGCATGAATGCGAACAGCTATCACCGGATATCTTGCGGAAAGTCATGGAAAATGCTCTACCTACCTTTGAGGGGTTAACAAACTGGCTTTGTAGATGAAGTTGCATGTGTGTACTCCAATTCGTCAGTTTTAGATCTAATCGCCGATATCAACCAGGAGACACTGGTTTTCGATCCACAACCTCGTCATTAGTTTTTTTTTTTTTTTTTTTTTTTTTTTCCGAGGGTAGGTGAAAATCTTCTAAAGACACTATGAGAATAGCAAGCGCGTGCTCATAGTAGTGTCAGATTTTTACTGACTAAAAACACCACCCTTCGATCAAATGTTAGATACTGCAACTAAGATATAACTTATCAAGCAATTTTTCTATCATGAAATAATAACTTTTGGCAGGTTACTTTCCAATGAAAGGTCCTGCATGTTCCGCAATTTAGACGCGGTTAATTTTATCGTGCCAAGTCGAACGGTTTCGTTCTTTGTAGTCGGCGCAATAAATTGCTCTCATCCAAAATTTGTCGGACTGTATTGTTGATATGTCCGATTAGTCGGTTTTTATGCTTTCTCGCGAAGCTTCTAGTTTCAGCTTCGATTGTTGGAATTCCGAGATCCCTGTGGATATCGTCGTTTCTAATGTACCATGGTGCTTGTACAATTTCTCTAAGCACTTTATTTTGGAAAGTTTGCAAAATATTTGCATTCGTTTTCTTGGTACAACCCCAAAGTTGTATACCATAGGTCCACACCGGCTTTAGCACTTGCTTGTATAGAAGCAGTTTGTTCTCAGTACTGAGCTGGGAATGTTTTCCAAGTAACCAGTACATTTCTCTATATTTAATATCGAGTTCTTTACGTTTCATTTTCACGTGCGAATTCCATTTCAGCTTTGCGTCGAGTGTCATTCCCAGGTATTTGGCTTCGTTTGCAAAGGGTATTCGTGCCAAGTTTAGAAAAATTGGCAAGTCATTAGTTTTCTTATACGTAAAATTCACGTGAACAGATTTCGTTTCGTTGAGGGCGATCCGCCAGTCCCTCGTCCATGCGTTTACCTTATTCAGTGCGATTTGCAGTTTCGAAGTCGTTTCTTCGATTGTATTACCAACTGCAAGGATAGCGGTGTCGTCGGCGAATGTAGCAAGGGTAGTGCCATCTTCTCTTGGTATATCGCGAGTATATAACAGATAGAGAAGCGGCCCAAGGACGCTTCCTTGCGGTACGCCGGCCGAAATTTCTTTGAGCTCCGAGTATTCGTTTCCGTTTCTAACACGGAAGAGTCTATTCCCGAGATAAGATTCTAAAATGTCATACATGGGTACGGGGAGAATTTGTCTTAATTTAAGTTTTAAACCGTCGTGCCACACCTTGTCAAAGGCTTGTGAGACGTCAAGGAATACGCTTGAGCATATCTTTTTTTCTTCAAATGCCTTCTCGATTACGTCAGTAATTCTATGCACTTGGTCAATTGTCGAATGCTTGGTTCTGAACCCAAACTGGTGGTCGGGGATAAGATTATTGTCTTCTATAACCGGTTGTAGGCGCCTTATTAATATTTTCTCGAAAACTTTGGATATGATTGGGAGAAGGGAAATTGGTCTATACGATTTAACTTCATTTGGCGGTTTTCCTGGTTTTAAAACCATTATGACCTCCGCAACTTTCCATTGGCTCGGCACGTGTTTTAGTCTGAGCGCGGCATTTATAATATGTAGAAGCTTAATTAATGCTATTCTTGGTAGAACTTTAAGAACTTCTCCGGTGATCAAATCATACCCAGGTGCTTTCTTAGGTTTTAGAGATTCGATTTCACGTTTAAGTTCCCTTAGCGTTGCACTTGTGAGTGTTAAATCGTCAGATATAAATTCCGTGCTGTTAATATTATCGTGAACCGCTTGACCATCGTATGGTTTAAAGGTTTTTTCTAGATAAGCGGCAAAAACATCCGCTTTTTCCTTATCTTCCCTTGCCCATTCATTTTGATTTATTTTTATTGGCGGTGCGGGGATTTTGGGCCTTTTGGTGCCTTTTACTGTTTTCCAAAGTGAATAATTGGAATCTTTTTTCGCTGTTAAACTTTTAGGTAAGAACCTATCGCACGATTTTTAAAATCCTTTAAAGTTTTCTTCAACAAATTGCACAAATAATTCAAATGTGCTTTATGTTGCGGAGCGCGACTCTGTTGCCATTTTTTACGCGCCTTCCTTTTTTCGTTAACCAATTCTTTTATTTCAGGAGGATATCGTAAACCGTTTTTGGCCGGCGTTTTCCTTGGATTTGGCGTATTATTCCAGGAGGCTAGCTGTACGATCTCAACGAACCGATCAACTTCAGCCTCAAGTTCATAGTGTGTCGTGAGAGGGACGCTCAGTTCAATATTGTCTTCAATTTCGTTCCTAAAGCCTTCCCAGTTAGTTGTTCTTCCAGTTAATCTCGCTGGCTCTAGGTTATTGACTAGTTTTATGCTCAATGTTAAAATAACCGGTGAATGATCAGATGACAGATCAAAGCTCTCTTCAACTTTAATGTGGTTGGTAGATATTCCTTTCACGATGAAAAAATCGATCAGATCAGGTGTTTTTGAAGTATCAGTTGGCCAGTAGGTCGGTTTTCCCGTCGAGTGGAAGTCGCAACTGTACTCCATATCTGCCCCAAAGAGCATTCTACCTTTTCGCGAGATGTATCTAGAACCCCAGAATGTGTGTTTCGCATTAAAATCGCCACCAATAATGAAATTGGGTTTGAGCGATTTAAGCAAGTTAGTATAACCACTTTTTTCAAGCGAGGAGCGCGGTGGGCAGTAGATAGATGAAATTCTAAGAGTACGCTGACTATATTTAACTCTAATCGTGCACACTTGCATAGTTTCAAGCTCTATCTTCAGGTCTTCGTATTGTTCAATGCAGTCTTTAATGAACAATGATGATCCACCTCTCGCGTTTCCCGAAGGGTGACAAGCGTGGAAATCATTATAGCCGTTTATTTTTAAATTCGATCCCTTTTTCACGTGAGTTTCACTAATCAAGCAAATGTCAAGATCTTTCTCGCGTATAAATAATTCCAATTCGTCAAGTTTTTGCAGAAGTCCATTTGCATTCCAAGTACATATTTTTAACATTGGTTTATCATTCATATTTTATTTGAAGTACGCGTTTTTCGTGAATTATTCTCGAGCTTAACCAACCGGTCGAGAATAATTTTATTTATTTTACTTTGTTCCTCAAGTTTCTCGAGAATAACTGAGAAAACATGAGAAACAGGGTCAGGGAAAGTTTTATCGTTTTTCGCTCCTTCAGATGCCGCTGCCTGGGCGTAGGTCTGTGCTCTGGCTGACAAAGGGACACTATTCGACGGCTTTCCAGGTGGTAACTTTTCGGAAGCGTTTCTTTTGACAATAGAGGTCGCGGGCTTTTCTATTGTCTTTCTTTCTGTGACATTTTTGCGCTCTTGAACCGGAGGTTTTATTTTGTCTACTTCCTCCATGGCGGTCTTACGTTTTGTTTTGGTTAGAGGTTTTATTTTTCTATTTTGCCTTTGAGGCTTAAAGAGCGCATCTCTCCGTTTTTGCAACTCCTTAGCTACTTCACAACCTCTATAATTTGCAGGGTGCTTTCCCTTACAATTAGCGCAGGTAGCGGAGGATTGTTTATTTGCTCCACAGTCTTGGGAGAAGTGACTTCCGGCGCATTTTACACATCGCGGCTCTTTTTTGCAATACATTTGCGTGTGATTAAATTCTTGGCAACGTTTGCACTGCGGAATTATTTTCAAATTTCTGCGCATGGGCTCGATTTTTACCACAATATTTAATATGGTTTTTATTTGGTAGATATCTTCGATTTTGTCGGACCTATCAAAGGTGAGCATAAAGAGCGGAAGTCCACGTCTTACCAGGATATCCTTATTTTCTTCCGTCTGTTGCTTCTCTTTCTTGATGATATTAACGGCATCAAGAATTTTAAAACCTTTACCTTGGAGGTCGTTTATAACCTCTTCTTTGGTACACGATGGATGGAGACCCCTTGCTACAACGCGATGTGGCCTTTCTGATTTTACTTCGAAAGTATACCACTGGATCTTTTCGGTATTTAGCTTTAGGGACATTGCCCGGTAGTCTTCGTGGTTATCGACGTTAATTTTCCACGCATTATTCCTCAAAGATGTAACCTTAAATTTCGATTTTAATGTTCCTTTAAGGAGGCTGTGCAACTTATTATACTCCGTTAACCCAACGACGTTTATTGGAGGTGGTGCGCGAATTTGCGCTCGGAGTTGTTTTTCTTGCGGTACTTGAATCTTTTGTTCTTTTTGGGGCTCGACTTCGGGCGAAGAACCGGCACGCCTTTTCTTACTAGGTCTATTCTTATGGACCGGATTCGTTTCTTGTTCTAGCTCTTCTTCGTCGGTGTGGTATTCCCGACTAGCTAAGCGTGGTGGAGTACATTCGCGTTGTTTCTCCAAATGAGTGTCCCTTAGAACCTTATTTTCTTGTTTTAACAGATCTATCTCTTTCTTAAGATCTTGATAGAGTAGATCCATTTCCTTAAGTTTGATTCGGAGTGCTTTATTCTCTTCCTCAATACTTGTATCTTTCACTGAGTCCTGTTTTTCGCGCGCTGGCGCTCCCGGCGGACTTCTTTTCCCGGTGTTGTTCGATCTTGATGGAGGAGATCGAGATACCCTTGAACTTTTAGTAAAAGGGTCGATGGATTGCAATAAGCGGCTCTCCCCAGAATCCGTAGAGCCGACCTCCGAAGAGGGTGGATTTTCCAGTAAAGCTGGACTGCCACCTGGGGTAGTTAATCGTTTTGTTTTGTTCATTGCATTTTTGTGTATACGCCACATGCTCGGTATACGGAGGTTGGATTTTAGTCGCCTTTTACGACAGGCATGCCTACCTCGGGTATATTCTAACCCCTACCCGAAGGGGGCTGACAAAATTAGTGACAAAATCAAACTTCCGTTTTTTAATTTCTGCAGGAATAGATACTCCTCTTCTGGGTCATTATAGGTACTCATTGGGAATACAACCTGCGAAATGAGTATTGAGAAGGAGATAAGTGTCACTCGAGTCCCGCCACGACTCTGTTCAATGACGGTCTGGGTCTGCTCTTGTGCGTTTTGAAACGATTTGCAGAGAAATGTTTGTGCCATTTTTTATCAATGTTTATAATGTTTGTGTGTCACAAAATTGTCATAGAGTTAGGTTATAGAGTCGTGGGGCTTAAAGCTTGGGACGTCACTTTTGAAACAAGACTATTATATAAATTTTTGTATATATATTTTCGAAATCTGTTGATTATTATAAATCGTAGATTAAAATAAATGAAATGAAATGAAATGAAATGAAATGCAGAATAGATTCGTCCTTTTCCTTTTTTCTGCGACGTTGTAAAAGTTTGTACTAGACTTATAAGTTATAGTATGCCGCTCAATGAAGTTTTCGAATGTCTTGTACTTTGTACTTTCTTATAACGACTTTCAATTCGCACGCTAAGCTTAGGGCTTATAACAATTGATGGTTAAATTTTGTCTACGCTTCTAGCTTTGTGATACCAAAGGGGGAAATTTAGAGATTCCACTCGATAAGGTTTCCATGGTCAACTACAAATTGCTAAAGACACAACAGAAATAGTTTTGTGGTTCACAAACTGTTGTTACTTGTTGAAATTCATTTGTTGCACAAGGCTTGTGGCTTTGTGGTACAGGGTGCGTTCTTTAACAACTGCATCATACTTCTTATGCACGTATCTGTCGTGATAGTCTTTTATGAGCGTTCAATATCGTTTACCTTACTCTGTACCGCCTGCGTTTTTTTTTTGAGATTTTATGATCGTCTCCGGTACCTTCTTTTCTTTTCACTACCAGACAGACCGTTTGACGACGTTACTTATAAGCATATCTACCTATGTTTTACGTTCTTTGCATTGTTCATCTGCCTGTCTTTTATTATCGTTCTGTATTTGTATACGCAAAGCTTTTCCCTGCCTGATAAGCGAATATTTTTATCAGTAGATATACAAGTTCTATGCATTGCAAGGAGGTTGGTTCTTCTCAAGCTTAAAAGTAAACTGATGAAATTCTTCTCTCGCACAGACACACATCCTTATACAAGGATAGCCTGCTAATGATCGGATGTGCTTTATCACTTGATCACTTTATAGATTTTTCTTTCATTTAGTTTCGAAGGTAAAGAGAAATTCCTAAAAACCCCCGGAAGCGTACAAAAATAAATGCAGAGCCTTCGAATCATCTGAAGACACACAAAGCTCGCAAAACGAGTCCTAGAAGTTAACTCTGCACACTCCACACAAATGAATGAATGAATTTTCTGTTTCTGGTCGGGAAGCTTAGGAAATCTAACAGATAGGTATGCAGTTAGAATCACAGCGATTCTACAGCAGGAAATGAAATCAAATTTTCGAGAACTCATTAACTGCACATCAGAAACACTGATTTCCATGGTAGCGTGCGTGTTTTCTTTTAATTACCTCGTTGATTTTCCACCTCCTTGAACAGCTTCACAGTAGATGCACTGTATAATTATGCCCTCATGGGTAAACAAATCTACGACTTTTCACATCTTCTAATCGCACTGTTGAACTCGAACCGCAGAACTCTGACTACATGCCATGAACCCGCACCATCGTCACCACAAGGCAAATGATTAAGCTGCTGCAAAATCTGCTCGGCTGCATTCCATTTCTTGCAGCCGCAGTCATTTTTCACTTTCACTCCCGGCGGGCGGGAGGGATGGATCCAGAGAAAATCTCCAAAAAAAATGTTCACCAAATCTTCGCGTGTTATCTCGAATCACTGATTAATCATCTAACACCTTGTCTTGTAACTTGTTGCTGTTGTTGGGGGTTTTTCTTTTTGTGGTGTGGTGTGGTGTTATGCCTCGCAGCAGATGTGGTACGTGCAAGCTGATGCGTAAATTACCTAAGCCAACGCTGTATGACGCGCACAGTTCATTGTCTCAGTTGCATCTGGCTTTCTGGTATTCGTTTTGGTCAGGACAGTTGCAGCCGAATATCCACTTAGCCGGCGGCTAATAGCCGGCCACCTTGAGAACGTGCAACCGTTAGAGTTTTCGGTTGAAAAAGAAAGTTCATCTCTTCAATTTCGTTGGTGCGCGTATGCATACCGCACAGACTATTGTCGTTAGTATTGTAGGGGCCACGCCAGGGGTCAAATACAAAATAGATGCCAATAATTTGTACGTAGGATGCCATTGAAGCAGATCGTCGCGTCGCCCGTATGGCATTCGGATGCGAGAGGCTCTCACATGGAGATCATTGTACGTAATTGTGTGTGAAAATGTGGAAAAGGGGTGCAGGATACTGTCACAGTTGGATTTTCTCTTCTCTGAGCAATACAAGATTGGAAATGTAAGCAGGAGGTCATAATTTCTTAACTTTCTTAACTAAAACCACATTAAATGTAACAAATTTGAGTGCCCGTAACCCGTATGACAGAAAACATGTGAACTTATCAAACATGCTTTTCACAGACCATCCCTGGTTTGACATTTAGTCGACATCATTCGCCAATAACAAACAGCATCTGCTTTTCTTGGTGAAAACTTATTGCGGTCCATGTTCATAGAGTACAAGTGGAAAGATGATATTTTATCACATGTCACGAGTTTCGCATTAAATTCTTGAACACTGAACCACAGACAAATAATATACAGATGTCTCACGTCCATAGAGAAAAGTGTGCCTTCTTTTTGAGATCGTCAAACAACGATTGTCCAACAAATGGAAGGTGAAACCAGAACACACCACACCTCATTTGAGAAGGATAGATTGGTTTTGCTTTTTATTTTCAGTGCTACACCATTTCACCTCATTCGCATCCTGATCGTAAGACGAAAGGGTTGCTGCTGCTGGTACGTTGAAAGGAATATGAATGAATATTATTTCGCTTTGGGGTGGGGATGAAATTCACTTTTAGCTAGTCCACGGCCGACGGCCGTTGTTGCTTTGATTGTTGTTGTTATTTTTTTGGGTAGATTTGCTTTCACAGTGATCAGTGCTACGAGGAGATTGTCTAATAAGGAGACAAAAATGTATTCTACCTGCGCCCTGATTGTACGTCGCAGGGGGTGTGTGTGTGAAGGGATTTAGCTAAGTGGAAAAGTGTAGCGAAGAAAACTGGTTTGGTTTTGGATTTGTTCTTGCTGCAAAAATATTTCTTGACCTAGGCGAACAATATGAAGGATTATTTCAATTTGGAACTTTTTATGTTTTTGCTTGGGGATGGATTCTCATTCCTTGTAGAATTTGGTGTTTGGATAAGTTTGATGCAAATGTATTATAATTAAAAAAGCTAATCAATAGCAATTTGTATCTACCTACAACATCGTTCGTATTCTTTAGAACTATTTTAATTACCTACTAATGCAAATTATTAAACTGAGCAATAACTATCTATGTATTATTGAAAAAAAAAATTATTTAGCTCACAATGGTCGCTGCTTAATTGAAAATTAGTTAATTAGTTACAATAAAAGCAGCATATCCTTAACTTTTAGCTAGTCCACGGCCGACGGCGACGGCCGTCTTTCGACTCATTCGATAAGGGAAGAATTATTGTTTTCTTGTTGATCAGTGGTCCAAGGAGTAAGGAGATAAGGCAATAAGGAAAACGCAACAATATGTATCGTATCTATCTGTTTTGCTTGGGTATTGTCTCAAAATTATGCGCTTGAGGTTGTGTGTGTCGCGTGGAGGTGTCGAAGTCCAATAATTATGTAGGTTATGCATGCTGTTTTTTGTTCGTAAGAGGCGCACACAAACGATTTGGTTATGCATGATTTCCTTCAAATATTTCTTTACCAAATGGGACGGAAATTTTGGGGTAGGGGAAGAAGTTATCGCAAACGACCACAAGTATTCACAACGGATAGTACGGAAATCAGCAGTGATTATTTTAAAAATATTGATTTGATTGATGTGTAAATTTTGATATTAATGACACAAGGCGGTGTTTAGTAATAGAAAGTCAAAACGTTTTAATTTATTTAAAAGGGTAAGCAATTCCGAATTCAATTTTTTGTTTTCGTAATGATTGCAAGTAAATACAAATATAGGTGGTGATAAGGCAGAAATCATTTTTATTTTTAGAAAAATGTCTTGGAGAGTGAAGTGCGTGATTACTAACTGCAATGCAACTGCAGCAACACTTCCTGATATAAAATTATTCAAATTTCCAAATAAAGGTACTAAAAGGTATAGTGATTGGTTAGAACTGGTAGGAGAGTCGCGCGAAAATGTAGAAAACCACAAACGTCCTTTTATCTGCAGTCAACATTTTGATGCAAAGTATTTAGGAAAAAAAAAGTTAAAGGGAAATGCAATCCCTACGCAATTTTTAGAAAAAAGTGACATTGCTACGGCAAATAAAATCGATGATGATGATACAAAAAGTGATATTGTCTTTGACCCTAACAAAGCAAAAATATCTTACTCGAAAGATGACCGTTTTAAAATAACCAACGAGGCGGATGTTAGCATTGTGGAGCTAAATAAAACTTCAGCGATTATGGATATACAGCATTGTGAAAATGAGTGTACAGATTTTGTTTGCACGAATTGTAAATCCAATATAAAAAAACAGTATTTTTATATAAAGACAATAAATAAACTCTCGAAAATGAATAATGTGCTGAAAGTAGAGGCTCGAAATAATAATAAAATAAAAAAAAAATTGATAATTAAAATACAACGATTGAGACAAAATAACAAAAGGTTGCAAAAGTTTGAAAAACAATCAATTGAGGAAAAAATCGACTGCTTAACAAATATTAATAATAACACAAAAACGTTTGCAAAGCTCATCCTTTCGCAAAGTAATCGGCAATATACAGAAGATGAAAAATGGATATCGCAGTGCATATTTTTTCGTTCTTCATCTGGATACAATTTTCTTCGGGATCAACTGAAATTGCACTTGCCACACCCTTCTTCACTTCACAGATGGATAAAACTTAAAAGTTTATCACCTGGGATGAATAGACTCGTTTTAGAAGAAATAAGAAAAAGTATCTCAACATTTTCGCCAAAAGACAAAGAAGTTGTGTTAATATTTGACGAAATGAGTATACAAGCAAATTTAACTTATAACAAATATAAAGATGTAATTGAAGGATTTGTTGATTACGGTAGAGATCAAAGGTGTAATGTTTGTGCTAAATCTGTTTGCGTTTTTATGTTTCGTAGTATATGTGGAGGTTATAAGCAAGTTCTTTACCATGTTGTTTGTCCAAGCAATATACCAACAGAAAAGCTTGAAATTGAATTGCGAAATTGTATAAACATATGTCAAGACTTGGGACTAAATGTAAAAGCCATTTGTTGCGACCAAGGTCCTACAAATAGAAGTTTATTTAATAAGCTAAACTTAAATGAGGACAATATTTCCTTTATATATAAAAAAAAACAAATTTATGGAATGTACGACGTACCCCATTTAATTAAAAGTGTGAGAAACAACCTTTTAAAATTCGAAATAAACACGCCAGATGGAGTTATTAGTTGGAAGATAATTGAGTATCTCTACAATATAGAAAAAAATAGTTCTACAAAAATATGTCCTCAATTAACATATGCACATATTGATCCAACCAATTTTCAAAGAATGAGCGTTAAATTGGCGGCACAAGTATTGAGCAGATCTGTTGCTTGTGGAATCGATGCGCTGATAAAACTCAACAAATTCCCTAAAAATATAATAGCTTTTGCGAAACCAACTGCAGAATTTTTAAAAAAAATTAATAAAATATTTGATCTTTTGAATGGAAAACCAGCTTTAAATAGAAATGATACCAACATTAACTTTCTAGAAGGCATGCAAGTTTACATGAAGGAATTGGACCTCATAAATGCAAAAAAAAAACCATTCTGTTTTAAAGGTTTGATAATGACTATTAAAAGCATACTTAGCATAAGGAAAGAACTATTTGCTGGTCATGCGTTATTGCAATATATATGTACAAACAAATTTAATCAAGACCCACTTGAAAATCTCTTCGGAAAAATAAGAGCTCGCAACGTAAATAAAAGCAACCCTAGCGCTTCTGAATTTGGTTCCTTGCTAGCAAAAGTAATGGCCTTAAAATTTTTATATAAATCCAAATTTTCAAACTGCGAAGAAGACGATTCTGAATATCTTGAATTAGATTGGGAAGCAGTTTTGGAAAATGAAAATGAAAACCTAATAATAATTACCCAAGATGATGTAGATAAGATAAGTGAGAACACATTCGACGAAGCCGAGGATTTTGAAAACACCGCGGAATGTATAACTGCTTATGACATAATTAGTACCAAAGTGCCCACAGTGAATGACATAGCAACGAGATATTTTGCAGGCTACTGCTTTTTTAAAGCAATAAAAAAAACGAATAATATTTGTCAAAACTGTACTGAAGAAATGTCAAAGGACAAGCAGAATTTCGACATGTCAGAGGTTCTCATAAAACTAAAAGAATATGAAAATTGTAATGACAGAACAATACTTATCTGGCCATCTGATAAATATTTCGAAATATGCCGCCTACATATAAAAATTTTTTCCACTTTCTTTGAGAAGTTTCCATTCGTTTCCAATCTCAAAGAAAGTATTGTTAAGCAATGTATTGAAGTGACTGACTTACATTATCCAGATTGGTTTGAAACATCAAGTGAATGCTATCAGCATAAAATTGATGTCGTCCACTTTCTTTTAAAAGTTTTGTTATGGAAACATTGCAAGTGGTTTATGGACAAAAGCCTCAAAAAGAAGTCCAACGCGAAGAAACTCAAAAATCTTTTGAATAAATGAATTATTAAGATGACAACTTATTCGCACATAACACTGGTCCTGCGAATTTGTGATATGAATATAAGTTCATTTTGAAATATCTACGGTATAGCTAAATACTTAAAGCTACTTTTTAAATGTGTTTTTGTAAACTGATCAGTTTGACTGAATTTAATTTTTCCTTTTTTGTGATACTTGGGTATATGCATATGTACCTAACCTACCTAGATACATTTATTTACTTTATTCTTCTTAAATATTTAATTGTTGTAAATGCGTTTTTTTTGCGTAACTATTTTTTTTTATTACTATTACTATGCTTTTGTTTTGCTAATTTATGTTTTTACTTTTTTTATATGTACATACAACTTAAGTTAATTTAAAATGATTAAATTACTATAACTGTTAAGGGGGGGTGGGGGTCGATATTCTGCCACGTCCTCGTTCGTGTCCCCTGGAAACTACTTTAGTTAAGGATGTGCTGCTTTTATTATAACTATTTAACTAATTTTGAATTAAGCAGTGACTATTGTGAGCTGAATAAAAGTTTTTTTAATAATATTTATTGTTCACCTTAACAAAAGTAGGCTAAGAGCAGTATACCTAATAATTTGCACGTACATATTACGTATTGATAATGGAGATAATTAAATTATTTCTAAAGAATACGAACGATGTTGTAGGTAGATACAAATTGCTATTGATTAGCTTTTTTAATTATAATACATTTGCATCAAACTCAAACACCAAATTCTACAAGGAATGAGAATCCATCCCCAAGCAAAAACATAAAAAGTTCCAAATTGAAATAATCCTTCATATTGTTCGCCTAGGTCAAGAAATATTTTTGCAGCAAGAACAAATCCAAAACCAAACCAGTTTTCTTCGCTACACTTTTCCACTTAGCTAAATCCCTTCACACACACACCCCCTGCGACGTACAATCAGGGCGCAGGTAGAATACATTTTTGTCTCCTTATTAGACAATCTCCTCGTAGCACTGATCACTGTGAAAGCAAATCTACCCAAAAAAATAACAACAACAATCAAAGCAACAACGGCCGTCGGCCGTGGACTAGCTAAAAGTGAATTTCATCCCCACCCCAAAGCGAAATAATATTCATTCATATTCCTTTCAACGTACCAGCAGCAGCAACCCTTTCGTCTTACGATCAGGATGCGAATGAGGTGAAATGGTGTAGCACTGAAAATAAAAAGCAAAACCAATCTATCCTTCTCAAATGAGGTGTGGTGTGTTCTGGTTTCACCTTCCATTTGTTGGACAATCGTTGTTTGACGATCTCAAAAAGAAGGCACACTTTTCTCTATGGACGTGAGACATCTGTATATTATTTGTCTGTGACTGAACGCTAAGATACCTTGTTCAGTTAGCACATAACGATTGTCAGCGAAAGTTCGTTTATAAGTTGTAACCCACGCAATTGCGATGAGACGTTAAAACACTTTTGATTGATGTAAGCCTTGGGCTCGCGCGACAAAGGTACCATTTTTACAAAGATTGACACTTTTACGAAATAAAATTCAACACGACACTTACAAATTTATGTCCTAATCTGCGGTTTTAAATTTTTAAATATGTTAACCACTTCAGGTGGACGATTGTTATCCTCCCTCTTCTGCTCAAAGGCATAAGGTACCATACGACAACGGTTTGTCGACAAGTGCCATTAAATGTTTCGTGCGCAGACAAATTGGTTAGCTGGGAGAATTCGTAAAGGCGTCCACGCCGTCGTAAAATGTTAACAACGTTTTGCACCTCTCATGGCAGTCTATTCCTTCTCAAAAGAAAATTATGTAATCAAAGCTTTATGCGAAAATGTTGTCCAGGAAGAAGCCAATTGCAAGTGGTTCTCTAATTTGAATGCAAAAGTATATTATAAGGATTAATATCTTATCGCTGATTTATTGGAACTTTTTATAGTACCTAGTAAAAAAGAACTAGGCTACTTATTACTGCTTTCAGTTTCGATTTTAACGGAGACGCTTGTGTACTTTAAGCGTGAAACATAAAATGCGTTACCTAAAATCTGTTTCAGACTAAGAAATTTATTTCTTTAGACCTTTAGAACCAGACTTTTTACTAAAATTGGTTATGTCGTCCTATGATAAATTCAAAATATTTTCAGTTTGGCTGTTGGGTGCACTGTAATCTGTCAAAAGTGATTTGTTTTAAGTGGTAGTAATGACGAAGTATCCAATTTGTTATATTATATTAATGTATTGATTTATTTCTCCAAATTTATAAAATGCCGATTTTGTCAATCACTTCAAGTACACTTAAGGAACCCTTTGTCCTTTTCTGCATTACTTATTAAAAGGGATACAAAATTAGTTCAACTCAATTTCAAAAAATTCTTATTCTAACTAAAGCAATAGTGCCAATAGTGGTCTAGAAATACCTTTTCCAAAAACAAAAAAATTTGAAGATCTGCATGCACATTGCTGTCATTTATTGTGCTTGTGACCACACGCCAGATGTGAAACTTCTCTCGCTAAATGTGGATGTTAAATTGAACTGTGTTGTATGTTGAATTTCATTAAGAAATTTAATTAAAAAACCAAATCGTTTTACCTAATATTATAATCTTAATACAGCGCAGTTGATAATTGTATTCATTAATTTATCCAATCCAAAGTTTTCTATTTCTATTTCGGGAGTTTTTGTGTATAGTGTCTGTATAAAACCAAGCTTCTTCAGTTCACTCCAACGTGCCCATATAGGTATTCACTTTAATGAGAGTTTAGTTGAAAAAATTAAAAAAATATATCCTTCCATATAACCATACAAACCAAAAAAAAAAATCATTGAAATTGGTTAAGTGGTTAAGAAGATCGACAACAGCGCCACCTATCGGGTCCAAAACTATCCAATCCATCAAGTTACAACCAACCATAACCACCTACAAAATTTCATTCAAATCGGTTGAGTGGTTAAGAAGATCGACAACAGCGCCACCTATCGGGTCCAAAACTATCCTATCCATCAAGTTACAACCAACCATACCCACCTACAAAATTTCATTCAAATCGGTTGAGTGGTTAAGAAGATCGACAACAGCGCCACCTATCGGGGTTACCTTTGCTTTGCCGTGACAATGACGATGATGGATGAAAATGAATACACACACAATATTTAGGTGATGGCTTACGTATTTGCACCATTTTGTGAATATTAAATTCAATTGGTAGGCTTAGGAATATATTTTTTTATAAAATAGAAATGAATGACAGCCCTGCAAATACTTTTTCTATTTTTTTTTTAGAATAATACAGTAGAAATTTAATATGGTGGTTAAGTATTCTTAAATTTTCTAATTTTTCGCGCATTTTCTTAATTTTTTCTTTCATAAGAACCTTCTGCTGACAATAACAAACACAACAAAAAAAGAATTAACGAAATCGGTCCAGCCGTTCACGCGTGATGTCATGACAACGGAAAACGGGTTTCATTTTTATATATATAGATATTACAATGTTTACAGGTTATTTTTTATTTAGTTTTTTTTTTAACAAACAATATAAGGTATGGCCTTGGCCATTTACATTTTAAATAAAGAAATATAATTCAAATTATTTACATTTAAATTCTTGGGATGTGAAGCTGGTTTAAAAAACAAAATCAATAAAATAAATATACGGTTGAACCTAGTAGGTACCTACATAAAAACAAAATAGAACAAAAACATGCACTTGCGACTGTTTTGGCCGTGTAAGTATTGGAAAGCAGCGAGGAGGATAAATTACCACATACAAATTTCGGGGTGTATGGACGAATGATTGGGTGGCCCTCCGAAAGCAGGAGGGTTTTTACTCGTCGAATTGAGAGCTGACGAGCCAGAATTGTGTCGCATATGGACTCTAAGGAATTATATGGTCTTGTAGCTTTTCACATACCTATTCGAAATTATTTCGTTCATACATTTTGCACACATCTACAGAGAACCTAAAAACGTTTAGATATGAAAAAGAAGCAAACTCCTCAAAAACTCTTCACCACAAAATCTTCTGCAAATACTGTTACACAAAATTGTAAGTTTACACGGTTGTAAGACATTTGGGATAAATTTTTCAATGACAGATCAATCACCAACAAAGGAACGATTTACCGATTACCTACTCTTACTTGTCGATTGAGCAAGTCAAATGGAAAGGTTTAGTAGCTCGCTTGAACTCTACACCTGCCGTTTAAACAAACAAAGTATAACTATAGATACATAACATATCCTTACAGAACTGTGGCAAATCAAACTGAAAGGTCCCCGACCCGACCCCAAATCAAATGATTTTTACTCATGGCTTTTATAAAATTCTCAAGCTACTGCTATTGCAAAAACTAACAACATAACCAATTGATCGTCCAATACGTTTTATTACAAAGCAATCCATGCGTGACTTCCTATTCAGCCAACTCCGATTTCACCAAACCACCATACCAGTCGCAGTCATGCTGTAGAATTTTATTTCTTTTACGGTTTCTTGTTCGCCAGCGTCTGTGTCATAACAAAACCTAGACAAACACAAAGAATCAGAGATGCTGCCATATGGCACGACAACAATGGAGTAAAGGCAATCAGCTTTTAAATCGTAACATTACTTGAATTCGTCCTTCTCCAGCGAAGTCAGTTTTGAATCCTTTCGCCAAAGAAACAGTACAATGGATGGAATACCACTCGAGTGCTGTTAACCATCGCTATTATTATTTTTTCAATTCTTTGAAAGTCGCCCAGAAACCTATTAAATATTTGTACAGCTTCCTTATCCTGCCGCACATGGATACCCGGCGCAGCGGCAACCATCAACGTTTTAAAAGAGGACGATCCAAAAGAAGAACGTTGGCAATGGAAGTCACCATGCCCACGCGTCCTCAATGTCACGGGTTCATATTGGCGCTATTGAGTGAATTCTTTTCAACTGTATTTTGTCGGAGCGCTTCACATAAAACCATTTAACTGCACTTGTCTTGCGGACACTAAAAAAATATGACATGAGATTTTTGCGACACTCACTTTGCGAGCTCTCTTTAAAAAAAACAGGAGGAAAATTCGCCCCCACCTGATGGTCACCGGGATGTCCTCTTTCGCACTCTGGGTGGTACCTATACTTCCAAAGGTGCATTTTCTACACTGTCATCGTCCTCATGGTTTGATGTTTTCTGCGCACACACATCCGCCCCATGGTCAGGACATGTGAATAATTGACGGTTGAAGTTTTGAATCAATTTCAGGATGTGTGTATGTGTAGTCCCATCATGCAGATGGCACCCCCGACACATCCCCATCGAGTTCTCTTGAAGTTTTAAAAGTTTTGTCATGTCATCGCCGTTCGGTGCGAGGTTTGTTTATGGGGAAATGAAAAAAAAAAACGCTTTCCGGTGGAAATACCTGTGCACACAAAGTCTGAGTTCAAAAAGCATTAGATTCCAGGTGGCATTCGAATTGGAAGCATTGTAAGCAACTTCTCCAGTACCATCAGCTGCATAGCAGCTCAGGCTAATGAAGAAGTTGACATTTGTTTAGATACATAAATTGAATGGAAATGTGTGGGGAGATGATGAGGAGCGCCTTGTCCTTGCCTTGGAATTCCCCAAAAGCATTTACATAAAAATGTACCTCGCCTAAGCATGAGTACTGGGCGTGGGACTGGCTGCAGGAGCAGGATGTCATTAAACGTTAGTTTGCACATATTCGTGAAGTGAATCAGCGGTTTCTCTTTTTTATTTCGCCGCTGACTTGCTCTCGAGGGTCTTCCCTCTAGGTCAAGGTTAGTTATAAAATTCGTAAAATGATAGAAGGAGAATAACTTTGTGCAAAGAGATTTGTGGAGAGAGTGCCGTTTGAGGTTTCTATTGCATGAGATATGGCAGCACCAGTGTTAATATGTCAACTTTGAATTGTAAAGCTCGACATTTTTAATGGTAGTCGTATTCCAAACATTTTGTTGCATGGGTAGAGTTACTTGAAACATTCGCTCATAAAAAGGCTCATGTCGATCGGTGCCAAGAAATGTTAAAAAAAATTCAGTCGCGATCCTTCAAAAAACGTCTATAAAATCGTGACAAAGCTTTGCTTCCTTAATAGATAGCAACATTTTCCTAGAGCGAATATCTTCTTAATCGTCCCATAAAATTGAGACCTACAAATTTCATTCGCCCCACATACTCCTTTATGCAAATGGTTGTGAGAAGCCAACAAATATAATTACCTAGAACAAAAATATAAAATAATTTTTATTGTATAAATGAAACTTTTGTTTGTATGTCTAAAAATAGAATCTTAAACATATTTTGAATTTTTTTTTCTATACGGTAAAATAATTGTTAATTGCATTTAGTAAATTGTAAATTGAGACTTAAGAAATACAACAAACATTTTTTAAAGTCTCAAAAAGTTGTTCTCGATTGATTATCAATATTGTAGAATTGGCATAACTAACTAGGCATAATAAAAATAAATGTTTTCTGTAAATACCTACTTCAAAAATTGTTATGGTCTCGTCATTCATATTTTCATATTTTTCTCGTAAAAAATGTAAATTATTAAATGTGTAGCGTAATTTTTATTTTTAATGTTCAGATGTTGATTGATCCAAATATGGGCTACGGATAAAGCTCTAAGCTAAATTATTCTGCAATAAAAGAAAGCGGGTCATAGAAACAAATATAAGGAAAATAAACTAAATACAATATTATTATTCGATATATTCTTTAGAGCTTTGTTTTTCATTGCAAATACAAATTTTACAGATACATTTGTTTTTATTTAATGAGGACGTTGTTCATATTCAAGTAAAAACCTCTCGCCCTATATAAATACATTTAGATCATATTATTTAATTTGCTGCTTGTTCTTCTATTCAACATACCAACAAGTCGGTTAATGAAAATGGGAAAAGAATTGTGCGTGTTAAGTGAATTTTTTTTGGAAGAAGGCTCAAGGAGTACTTGGAGACATTAATGTGATGATGATTGTTATTTTGTTATGTATCTATCCCCTTTCTTTTCTTATAAACTATTTTCTTTATTCTTACCTCTATGTTATCTTTTCTTTATTTTATTTTCTTGGATTCAATGAATCATATCTATACTATTGTTAGCTTCTTTTCCATTTATTTTAAAGCTTATAACACATTATTTAATTATTTAAAAATTTAATGATACCAATTAAGCTTATGCTATCTAAGAAGATATTGTATCTTATTGTATAAGTCTATTACTAATAAATAAACTATGAAACTAAGAAACTTTAATTTATCTGTTGTTAATTATGTATCTACTATTATTATATTTTTTTAGTAAATATAATTGTTCAAGTTGTTTATTTGAAAAACAGTATCATTGGAAAATCGTTTCTGTAAAATCAGCATTTGTTGCTTTAAAAAAAATACAATTTCTGGATATACAACTTGTTTTTGGTATATTTAACAATTTCACTAAAAGATAGGAACTAAAAGAAAGGAATAAAATCGACAGAATTTTTTCCAATTTTTCTAACAAATGTTTTATTTATTTCAGCAAACTTTTTAATGCAAATTAAAAGTTATTCAAATTCTATGCATTTTATTGGCCGTCTTATTTGTGAGAAACTTACACCTCTCTTAAAGGGAATTATCTCTTCTTGTCAAGAATTGGATTTCACTTTAACTTTTTAGAGTGGATTCGATCCTATCTCACAGATCGTATTCAGTATGTGCGGATCAAGGATGTACTTTCATCACTAGTTGTTGTTACCTCTGGAGTCCCTCAAGGTAGCCATCTGGGCCCAGTGCTCTTTCTTTTATTTATGTATGACACTCCTGACTTGTTTTTGAATTCCCAATGCCTTATGATTGTTTAGGTTTTATTTTGCGGAATTCTAAAGACTTTTATCATCCTCATACTTTTAAATGTCTATTCTTTGCATTTGTCCGGTCTAACCTCGAATACTGTAGTATAGTTTGGAATCCTTGTTATGAAGTACATTTTAGTGGGATTGAGAAAATTCAAAAGCGTTTAACTAGAGTCGCCGTGCGTAAATTACGCTGGAATATTAAGATGCCCTCGTATGAGACTAGATGCAAACTATTTGGTATCTATTTTTTTTTTAACGTAGACCGACTGTAACCCATTCTGAAACTTCGTGATGGTACCTACTTGACCTTCTCAAATGATGTGGTAGTAAGTTCCAAAGACGGGTTACGTTGATGAAGAACTGGCGCTCCGAATTTGCGTTTTTTCTTTTTACTTTCGCAATTTTTTTTTAACTGCTGTGGAAAGACAGCGAAACAAGATTAAGTTAACGGCTTTAAGGTGCTTATAGGGAAAATTGCGTATGGCTCATTTTTGTCTGAATGTTTTACCGGCAAAAGCTGAGATAGGTCAATATCACCGCTTTTGACTGCTTATGCTTTAAGGGCAATCAGTGCCACAAAAATAAATCCGTAGCTTATAAAACGCTACAGAAAAAACTGCATGGACATCCACGCATTTAATAAGCAGAGTCCCGGCTTAGATGCAAAAGCTTGGAACACCGGAAAGGTCGTGCATTCTGATATTAAATGTCGATGTCTAGCTATGTACGAAAGTAGGTACTGCATGTTTGATTTTGATTTTCATAAACAGGAAGGTCTTCCTTTCAACAAATGTTCAAATAATGGATGAACATTTTTAATAGAGCATTAACACGGCTTTTAACATTTTAGATGTAGGTAATAATGACAGTCTGATCTCACTAATAGAGAAATATAGGAAACACATTGCAAACAAAACGATTGGAAAAGGATTAGCAAAGTTACCACCCTTCTGATAGACCCCTTTATAAGATCATATCTCAGTTCAAAGAGGAGGCAACTGCCTAATTTGCTCCATCTACATACGTACCTAATTGCCAACAATCGGCAAACAATGCGTTTAAATAGCACCATACACATTTAAGTGGTATAACAAAGATATCCTCTCCGACAATAACTCTTCGATACGATAATGACAATGTCCTTCGCGAAAGCGTTTTACATTCACAACAAGCAATAAAAATCACAATCCAAACAACAGTGCCTGATGATAATCACTCTAACATAATCACAATGTCCTACTGCGGCAAAAGGAAAACAAAAATTATAATTTCCAAACTCCTACAGAAGAACAATGAAGAAGAATTGTGTCCTGATTAATGAGCCTTAAAATACGAGTTGATCCAGAAAAGCACTTCCAATCCAACATCCAAAAGGACAACAGTACACTTTCACGCAAATTTGTTTATTTTCCTATTTTGTCTTCCACTTCAACAACAAGGACACTCTCTAAATGTTTCTATTGACTGGTGGCTGATGGTGGCTCCACGCTCTACCGCTGTGCAAAAGGAGTTCTTCCTGAAGATTGTCTTTCTATTATTATTATTATTCGTATTCCACTCTTGCGATAGTGACCTTCTCCCTTCCATTCCATTCTGGTGGCGAGGGCTGGCCATTTTGGAATGAGTGTGAAAAACATGATGCTACATTTAATTTTATTTACTTTACAGACAACAACTAAAGCCAGACTGTGGAGGATGAGTTTTTTTTTCGGCTCAAAATGTGTTTGAAAACAAAATGGAAATCAATAAACCAACAAAGGACATTTGCGTGTCTCGATTTGCTTTTCCTACCACTTAGAGTGCCTACTTCTTCCGCATGCCAATTTGGGGAGTGTTCACTGTTCACACAAGTAATACAGAATGGTTCCATTGCGATGGGGAGAACTATAGACGCGGATAAAAGGACTTTTCTTAAACAGAAAAATACTTTTCTTTTTATTAGTTTTGCCTAGAGGGTCGAGTGTTTATTTTTGGGAATTTTTCTCAATCCTCTTTGTGTTGATTCAAACAAAATTACCGAATAAATAATAATAAAACAACCAAAATGGTCACTATGAATTGTTCGCCATAAATCTCTTTTTCGTTTCCCTGCAAGAAGGACCTATAATGGAAAAGTCGTTTATCAACTTATGTTTGTATGGAATATTTTGCCCTCGAAGCTCGAACAAAAAACTGCGATACCTATCTATATAAATACTTTCGGGGTGTTGCTTTGATCGATGGTTATCAGGTGGAAAAAAATGTATACATCCTTGAAAGGAGTTGCTCGTTTATCCATTGATATGTGTAGGTACAATTTATATTTGCTTTTTGTATCCTTGCGATGAGAAATATTGCGATATGAAATATTGACAAAGTTTTTGTAAAAAAGGAAACCAATATGTATATCTAACATATTGGATCCCACGAGGAATGAACTTTTCGAATGAGTTTGATTACTACACGATAAAACCAACGACCTATAGATGTTACACAATCACAACTTGGAAGCAGCGTTACCTTCGAAAATTTTCGAAAAGGGTCCAAAATGGTGTCCCTGGCTTTCAAAAAGGGTCCCGTATGAAATTAAAGAAAAACAACCGCATCGAAACAGTATCGCATACGTTTTAAAATAATTTAAAAAAAATATCATAAAAAAATTCAGTGCATTATACTAAGGGCATAAATAGAGAATATGGAATAGGCCCCTATTGGTAAATACATTTTTTAATAAAAGCAAATAGGTATAGATTGCACATGTCCCTATTATAAATAAAAAAAATAAAATAAAATAACAGAGCATGTAAATGAACATTTTCACAGTTTGCTTTAAAACTTAAAAAAAAAAACATCAGGGAGCTAGCTTTAAGTATGAATTGGATACAGAATGCACTCACTTTAAGAGAGTATTGTGTCCCCAAAGGAAACAGGAACAGGTAGCTATCATAAAAATACAAGTGTCATAGCGAGATTTATGTTGATTCGATGTCAATAGTCGAAGTTGATGACTATGTAAAGAGAGAATATAATGTTTTGCTTCCTGATGTGATGAGATGAATAGCCAATTCCGAAAAAGGGTCCACAGGCGTTCAAAGGTGTCCTGTTTTTTCGTAAAGGGGTCCGATTTGCGCTATTTTCAAAAAGGCGGGTCCTGGGGTCCGAGTGTTGAAGAAAGGTTCAATCGGACCCCAAGGGGTCCCAAAGGTAACCCTGCTTGGAAGCTGCATTTAACTGATTCAGGAGAGGAAGAATATAAATCGAAATTAAAAGTTTATCAAGTAGGTAAAGGTGTACTCGTAGGTATAGAACTGTAGGGTATTTAAATTTTTATTTAAAGAACTGTTTAAGTTGTAATTCATTTGCATTTTTGCATTAAAAGGATTTATGTTCGTTTTTTTTGTACAAGTTGTAACTTGTAACTTGACTTTTAATAAATCATTGTTCGTCGCCCAACGAAAAAGATTGATTTTCGGAATGTGTCTGCAGTCTAGAATAGTTATTACTTTTTATTTATTTCATTTATTATCTAGTTCTTACGAGCTCCTTTCAAAGTTTGCCAAATACAAGTCAGGTGGTGTGTATTCACTTAAAATCTCCAAGCATTGATTTCATCTTTTCACATGATCCTTTGTCGGCATTACCAGCACGATATTGTACAAGCTGAAAAAATACAACTCATGTGACAACGAGGAAGTACTCAACAAAGCGAGCAGAAAATGTCTGTGCACAACTTGACATTGGCCTTTTAATTGTAGGTGTCCTTTGTATTTTTTGATCTACCTAATAATCTCCAGTGTTAGGTTAAGGTCAAAGAATAAGCAATGGCCTATCTGGCTTAGTCATTGCCAGAGCCGTGTAAATTAAATTCAGTTGCTAAAATAAAACTGTTACACAGTGTAACCCTCCAGCCTACACACACCCTATTGGTGTGACGAATTTGAACCGCTATTTCCTTCGATTCTCAGAAACAAAATATTATTTTTCTTTATGTATCTTTTATGCGAATACGAGAAAAACGAAAGAGAACAAAATAAGATTAAGTTAGAGGGGAAATAATACCTTACAGATTTGCTATGGACCTTAGTCCCCTGGACTTATGTTCCTGCACCGAATTTCCGAATTTCCATGGCAATAGCACTTCATATCCCAAATTATGAAAGCGTGTTAGTAGATGCCCGCTGTTACAAAATTATACTTACTTACTTAAGTGGCGCTACAGTCCGGAATGAACCTGAGCCCCAACCCGGTCCTTAGCTAACTGCCCCCAGTTGCGTACTGGTTGAGATCGGTTTCTACTTGTGCGCGGGGAAGCTCTACTGCGTCCGATGTCTGGCTGGGAATTAAAGACTCTGCGAGCCGGAGTATTGGTGTCCATTCGATCTACATGCCCTTTCCATCTAAAATGTCCAATTTTTTTTGACTAGGGGCATATCACTGTACAGCTCGTATAGTTCTTGGTTGAATCTTCAACTAAATAGTCCGTCAACGCAAAAGGGACCGAAGATTTTTCGAAGAGTTTTTCTCTCAAATCGTTCAAGGATTTCTTCATCCACTTATGATACGGTCCATGCTTCAGCGCCGTAGAGTAAGACTGGAATGATCAAGGTCTTATAATATAATAGTTCGAGTGAGGGCTTTACTACTGAATTGCCTTCTTAGCCGGAAGAAGCAGCGGTTGGCAAGAGTAATTCTTCGTTTAAAATCTGACGAAATGTTGTTGTCAGAGTTAATAGCGGAGCCTAGGTAGACAAAGTCCCGTACTACCTCAAAGTTATATCTTTTAATGGTGACGTTCTGTCCAATGTTGTGTGTCCTTTTGTGTTGACTGCATATACTTAATCTTACCCTCATTTAATGCTAAACACATTTTTGCCGCTTCCTTTTCTATACTAGCAAATGTGGTTGTGAAGCATCACATACAAAATTATACAATTTTTTATTTGACATAAAATGCAAAGGGGACCCAAGTAAACTTGCCAAAAATGTTAAATTTAAATTTAAACCTAAATCCTTACCTATGTTTTTCTTGCATATCTACCTAAAAAATAAAAAGCAACTAACTAACTTTTAATATAATCAAGAAAGTTTCGTGCGACCGAGTCGTGCACTTTATTTTTCAAACAACCCCTCCCGCCTGGATGGGGAAAGATAAACCACCAAATTAAGTTTGTATCTAACCCCTCTAAAAAAATCCGTAATTATTTTACGCCGCCCTGAGTGCCCGGATTTTGATTATACAGTGCGACCTCAATAAAAGTAACTCTCTTATTAATGTTGACTCAGTAATTGCAACTCCTCAAAAAAAAGAAGACCCGATAAAAGCAACTATTGTTTCATGAACTCTTAATACGTATTTCGTTCTCAATTTTTTTAAAACCAATTAAAATTTGAATTTTAAATATGAATTAAGTAAATTATCAGTTTTGGCCTGTTCACTAGTGCAAGCCAGTTTTTTTTTATTATTCTGAGGTGTTCAACATTTTGTCTCATTTTTGGGCCCTATACAATTTATTTTTACTCGATTAATTGCAAACAAAACTTAATAAAAGCAACTGCTAAAATTTTCCTTAGTTGCTTTTATTGAAGTCGCACTGTATATATACGACATTTTTTTAATTTGCATAAATAACATTAAATAATTTTGATCGCTTTTATCATAGTCCTATCGTTTACTTATAATCGCTCCACTCCACCATCTGTATACGAGTATGATGTGCCCAAAAGTCGTATGTTAGCTAATTTTGTTTTGTTTTTATTAAACTTTTGAATATACAATTTGACTTAATGCTAGGTAACATATGATGGTGAATAATTAATATTTAAAAGTGTTGGCTCAACAACAGGGGCCCAACGGTTTACAATGTTTTTAGTTTTCTTAAACCTATTAATTAATAAATTGTTAATGTATTCTCAGATTCATACTAGTTGTATGCATCGTTGTCAGGGTTTACCTCAGGGTGTTCAAGTCCGGGTGTTAGTGTTGTTGTATGTTAGCTAATCATCTACAATCTTCAATTAAAGAAGAAAACAAAGACCACATTTCACGTTCATAGGTATATGGTAGACTTTCAAAAGCACCAACACTGCGAAACAGCAGCTACCTGCAACAACATTTTGGAGTCACAACAAAAACTCAATCAGAATATTATTTTAAACGACTCTTGTGTATTTAGAGCTGGACACTATAAGACCTATCATAAGACCTTTTTAAGGCCTGTTCATTTAAAATTTATTACAAACAGAAAAAAAAACTCAACCTCACTTAACATTCCACTTTTTTTGGCGAAACTTTCCGTTTCATTCAATGTTCCTTCCCATTCGTGAATTTTTTACAATTACAGTACTATTGCCGTTGTAATTATTTTTAGGAGAAATTGTCCATTTTTTATTATTATTAAACCATTGCAAGTTTTCTTTTCGATGTGAAATACAAACAGCCAAACATAAACAAACTCTAACAAGCACTACCGCTGAGCGCACTAATTTCGCTTTCATTAATTTAATTGCCTGAAGCCCGAAAAAAAGGGAAAAATGAAAATGAAAATTTATTATATTAACAACAAAAACCTCAACAAAATGTTAAGTTATGGCCACTTTGGCATAATCACCAAAACGTGATATGCGACAACGACTTGTTGTTTGTGATCGTCGTTGTCTTTTTTTCTTTTCCTGCGTACATGTGTATCCAAGTTTAGTTAGCGGTCAAGAGTTCAATTTGCACTTTCGTAACTTTACATAATCGTATGCGGAGGCAGATACCGAGAACAGAAAAAAAAAACATTTTCACTTCATTCAAGTTCTGAAAGATCCACTTGATTGAAAGAACTTACGGATAGTGGGCTAAATATGTAAGTTAGTATTGAAAAGAGATTAGAAAATACCGAAAAAGTTCATTGGACTCTGGACATAGATGATTTTCAGAACAAATGACCTTTTGTAAATTAAGAAAACAGAAAAAAAAAACTTTTCCCCGACCTAGAAACTTGAATTTATTCAAATGAATTCAAGAAATTTCCAGACTCTTACAAATACGTATATGACTATAAGTAGACAGATTCTAACGGAAATTCAAATGCGCTATGGTCGGTGACAATGTCGCACAAATACCGCTTGAATTATGCCTACAAGCAGGCAGTGAAAGTTAGCCAAGAGCGAGATGAATTCTGGAAAGAAAACAAATTTTTTTTTTGTTCAATACGAAACTCGAAGTGATTCCAGATAAGAATGGAATTTCCAAAAGCGGTCAATTAAAAGTAATTATTTATCCATTCTAAGAGATGATCACGATTTTGCTATGAAAAAGAAGAATGTAGGTAGGAATCTAAAACAATATTAAGAGCGGACGTACAGATCGACCGACAACAGGAAGATCTCAATCGTATTCAATGAATAATGTGTATCGGTGGAACAGTAATTTCACTTTCATTTTTCAGTGGCGCGCATCTTGTGATCAATACCGTAATTCATCATCTATACAAAGAATCCGTTCTGAAAGCAGTTTTTGCACAAGTATTTCAGTTTTCCAATCATTCATTTTACTGTAATGATATTGAAATTTGTGAAAAATGCAAATTGCAAATTAACCAAATTCATTTAATAAAAAGAAGTTATTGAATTTTTTTTTTGGTAGGTATAAACTTTTCAGCAAATTTTTTCACAAAACTCTACTTCAGCCATATAAAATAAGCTTCTTAGCTGTCACTTGGGTTTTTCTTATTTTACACTGCTATTCTCGGGAACAACCTTATTAGTGGCCAAACAAACGGAGCAAACAGGCTACGATTCCACAGACCCTTAATATTTGCTTTGCCAAGTCACAATAGATAATTTCGTATGGAACATTTCGTGATTATTGTGAATTTGTAAAATTCAGCTTGGGCACTAAAAAATGATAACCTAACGAGTTCTAGTCTTGAATTTAAATTGGCGGAAGCTCAGAATTTGTACTCGAAGTAACAGCCATTGTGAACTTATGAACAAATTAAGGCAAATAATCGGCCCTAGCGAGGTATCCGTCGGAACGGAAAATTCTCCGATTTTATACGATTCGGAGGTTTTTTGCTTCGAAGTATTCTTCGGAACATCTATTCGGAATATTTCTCCGACATTTTGTAACGCATATCGTCGAATTACGTTGAAGTGCGATGGAGTGCTTTTTTTTCTTCAATTTTTGACAGCTAAGTTCCGATATTCCGACAGAAATTGGTTGCGGAATTTGTTTACGTTTTGGATTTGAGCCTCCGGCAGAGTATGCGTTGCGGAGAATTTTCCATTCCGACGGATACCTCGGTAGGGCCGAATAACACGAAAGACGCCACCGACGAAAAAAACACCTTCAGCAGACCGAATCCAATATCCAAATGTCAAAGACGGCGATTTAAGTAGGTGCAGTGCAAGGCAACGTCCTGGCTTCAAACATAAATCACATCAAAATGGAAAAAGCAGAAACTGCTTTTGAATGCTTTTATTACTGGAATTTCAGATTCGTAGAGGTTTGACAAAAAATGCTGACATGTCTTAAAATTCCTTTCAAAAACCATTAAAATACCAAGTGGCTTATAATCTGGCTGACAAAATGTTCGAAGTGGAGGTTAAAATTGAGCTTCCTGTCAAAGATTACACCAATAACATTAAAATAATTCAATAGCTTCATCATTATTAAAATAAGTTGGCACAAGTAGATGCAAATACATTCTGTGTTTCTTTCGTCCCCGTCACGGCTACAGGATAAACAAAATAAAAAAATCCCTTGTTAAATGCAACAAAGGCTTAACCTGGGTAATTATCGGGGTTAACAGCTTCGCGGGGATAGAGAAAAGTGTAGCCAAAACGAATTTGTGTATGTTATCGATAACTTGTATGGACATTTTATAAATGACATTTGACATGTTGACAAAAAATAAAATTAAAAAATTAGAGAAATATAAGGACGCAAAGAATAATACCTAGAACCTAGAACCTAGGCGCCAATGAGCGAAACTTCACTCACAAGATCAAAATCCCCTTGAGCCAAATTCGATAACCATTTTATTTTAAATAATTCATTTTTATTATTTCTTAGTTAACTAATATACTGGACAAAAATGATTAAATCTAGTTTAAAACCAACATTCATCTTATGCTCGATTACTGGCCTTTAGCGAGCACTCTATTAAACTGTTCGACTGTTCGACCGATTTTTATTCTTTCCTATAGGTACCTACTTACTAAAATTTTTGATGCTCATCCCCAAACTCTTTAAGCACTCTCGTCTCGTCTGTCAGACGATTATCTGGCAAATGCACTTACAGGTATTATGAGCATTTTTCGGAAACTCCATCATCAGAAGAAGGACGTAAGCAGAGAAAAAAAACAAACAAATCGAGGTCATACTCATCCGAGCATAAAGTTACCAAAAGAAAAACACAGATTTATTTTTTTCTGCAATACAAGTCCAGAATTTAAGTCGCTCAAAACACACAGCATCACCATCATAATCGACGTCTTCCTCGTGTCGCCTGGGTCGTCATGGTTTTTGTTTTTATTTTTATTTTCTTGCAGGCAACCATAATCATCCAGCACATCTCCGCACCAGCATCTCGAGGGCAGTATCAAAATCGAAACCAAACTCACTTCTCGTATAGAGGAAGTCTTTCAATAAAAAAAATATATCTTTGGCGCACAAAAATTCTACCGTTACTCTTGCTGATTGATCTAACCGAATATATATGTTGGCCGGTTTCCTTCTCTTCTGGTTCTTGTTTCCCGTCGGGCCGTATCGTACCTACCAACCAGCCAGCAAGAAAATGAAAAGAAAGTTGGTTCCACCAGAAGCTCTGCTTTGCGCCACAACCACCACCACCACTGTACAGCTGCGAACCATGATGTGTTGTTCTCTGTGTCGCATTCGGTCGGACTAGCCAAGGAAGGCAAACAAAATTAAAGTATCTTCCAGATGCAAGTTAAGCACTTGGCTATCAGTTTAAATCGAACCGTGCTCGAAGAAGATACGCTCTTGCCATAGACTCTAGCATATATTATATTACACAGCGTGGAACGGTGCTAAGTGCGCGAAAGAAAGTGCAACAGCGAGAGCCTGTCTTATTTATTTAATTTATTTAATTTATCCTTAACATTTGTGTCGAGTTAGTGTCATTGAATCGGGAATCATGTCGAGATTAACGTGTGTGCTAGTTCTACTGACGCTGGCGACCTACTCTAGCGTGGCTAACTGTGAACAGAATGCCACTGCAACTAGTCGCGGTGCACGGCAGATGGACATTCCGCGTGACTTACGTGTTGTGAGAGTATACCTCGATCAGAATCAACATCTGCGCAGACCGCCGCCGCCGCAGATTTCAGCGCGAAGTGATCATTTCCCCCAAAGAATCGGACCAGGTCCGGGTCCGTATGGCAGGCCACCGTTCGGTAGGCCGCCACCGCAGCCACAAATGTCGTACATACGGCGAAGGGTGCACCAAGGGCCACCTGGTCCACCACCGCCGGGAGTGTTCCTCCGTCCCAATGGACCTCCGCCGCAGTACAACAATTTCCAAGCTGTCAAAAATTCCCGCTACCCCGTGGATAAAGGGCCCTATGTGCAGAAAGGCGCCCCAGTGAATTACTACCGTCCAGTGCAGGGTCAGGGACCAGTTGCGCCGAATGCGAACGCCATTTCCCATCAGCTGGGTCCGAATTTTAAGCCGTCTCCTATCTACAACGGCGAGGTTATAGTTCGTCACCCCACAGCAGCTCCTTTGGTCGGCGAAGCACCACCACACCCCCAAAAGCAATCAAACGATGCGAATGACGTTCAACGCCCAGCTCAATATAAAGCGCAGCCGAACCGGTCGGATGCATTTGATTCACCTCACATGTACTCGGTGCATGAGGAGAATGATAACGAACTGGATGGCGCCTTTCCCCATCCGAATATAGGTGAGAATGCCATGAAGGAGGCCAAACAGTACCTGAACTTCATGAGCTCCAGCGAGTATTTTCTACCCAAAATTGAACCGGATTACCGGAAATTGGATCAGGCCAAGCAACAGCAGCAACAGCGCCAACAGCAGTCACAATCTGCGGCACTCAGTACTTTTCAGCAGCAGCAGCAACAACAAATACAGCAACGGAACTCTGAATCAGGCTCAGGCGGCCTCAACGCGGCATTCACTGTGAACGCACCGCTGCGGGTATCAGCTTCCGTGTCATCATCGCAAACGCAGGCTCACCAGGCGGGCAGCAGCAGCAACACAGTTTCCCCAACGTCCACATACCCAAGTCGGCATCCAGCTCAGTCGAATTTGGGAAGCTACCAGGCGAACAGCAATGTCTTTGTCGTGAACTCGGATGGCATTAAGAATGTGCATCACATTGTTCCGACCTCGTCGTATCCGGAGAGCAGCCATCAACAGCACAAGAGCATGGCGACTTTCTCGAGTGGTCTGCGACCAATGGTAAAGGAGCGTGCCCCTGACCCAGAGAGGGTTGAGTTCACTGAACGCGATGCCATTCATGTGTCATACACATCGAATCCAATGGATTCAATGTCGCGCTACGGAGGAGAAAAGCAGTACCAGCAGCTACTTAAGCAGCAACAGCAAAAGCAGCAATCACAAGCCGATCGTCGCTATGTAAATTCGACGCCCGTCCATGAAGACGACGAGGACGAGATGATGCAGGCGTCATCGGTAAGTGTATCATTGTGATGTGAACCCGATTATTCCTATAGCTTGGTGTAGGGCAAACCTGTGTTTAAATCGACTCATTCCGAGACGCGTTCGTTGGCCCACTTACCCAGTCATTGCAAACCGCAAATAAAAGCACAATTAAAGAGCATTAAATGGAAGAAACAAGAACTTTCGATTGTTAACGACCACGACGACCAGTGTTTGGGTGATTGGAACGCGCACGAGAGGGATAGCAGTAGAAGTAGATGAACATACAAGACAATTTAATCCAGCACGAATAACAGTTGAATCAAGACTAATGACTGGCTCATTGCTGACTGTTGGCAATTCTAATGTGCTAGTTCGAGATCGATTATGATGTATTCACAGTGGCCTGATCTTTCATTACAAGAATTCGAACCTGAAGCGGAAGGACTTTGTCCTTGTTGTGTTCAAGAGGTTTTTAGAGATGGACCTATCCCAAATTGGGTGTATACAAGCAATTCAATGGCAGCATTTTGACATTTTCAAATATTAATTTCTATTTCTGCATATGGGCGCCATCTATGAAGAGTGTTTCGGATTTAAGTTTTTGGAATTACTCAGATGGCAGTGTTAATTTTTTTTAATTTAGCGATGATTTTGAGTTTAATCTACTCCATTGCCTTGGATGTTTTTGCTTGGGGTGTCCTAAGCGTCAGTCTTAATGTAGGCTTAATCCAACTTAAGGCAACTTGCGTTTGTACTGAAAAAGTCATAAAATTATTGGCACATTTGAAGCACTGGCCTGGACTAAGTAGACTATTAGTTTCACAAGCTCACAAGTTCACGGAAACTTCGCGAAGGTCGTTTACCTACGTAAGTTCTAATAACAAAAGCTCGCTGTCTTTAAGTAAGACGTATTTCAAAATTTATCTTATCGACCTCGGATCACCTCGAGGGTTGTACTTGTATTCCAAGAAAGAAAGAGTCATTAACCGAATGCACCAAATTGAAGTGACAACTCATAATAAAAAGAAGAGAAAATATGATTGCTTCTCCGACATATGGAACGCCATCTCTGAGAATAAAAACAAAGTTTTTTTTTATCATGTGCGATTAAATTAAATTACAATCTTTGTAGGTATAAATAAATGCAATCCAGCCGAGCTGTCGAAATATCTAAATATGTAGTGCTGCGTTCACAAAATATTAAACAGTGCGTCATATTTACCATTTGATTTTTTGACACTTATTTTGGTTAAGCGAGCTATCAGTGTCTTGCGTAAGACAGCACAAAAGTTAAAGTTTTTCTTTCAAATTGGAGTGAAATATTGAGGATTTTCGAACTTCTAGTTTAGTAAGTGTGACAGCTGACTGAATAGATACGTATATCTATATTTATTGACCCAGATTGGTCACGTGATTAAACTAATCACCAATAGACTATTCAGTTGACGTTTATGAAGGGGTAGCCGACATAATCTATAGTCAAGAAAATCCTTTGACATTTCGAAGTTTCAAAATTCTAAATAAAACGTTTGGTTGACTAGTCAACGCGTTCGTATATATAGTCTAGACAAATTTAGTTGACGTTTTACATGAAATTGGTATCCGAACGACCTCATTAAGAGGCACTATGTTCGATGTTTCTGTTTTAACTTGAAAGCATCAACATACACCACTATGTAATACCACAGCCTGATTGTGTTTCAGCAATTAAGGCACGTGTAAATTTAAGTTTCTATTAGTACCTACCTACCCACATATATTTTTTAGTTTTCTTTATTGTAACACCGCATTTTTAAAGTAATACATCAAAGTATACTACACAGTCATCTGAATGACATAAACAAGTGTACCTTCATCCATCAGGTATGTAGGTACCTAAGAATGTTTCTACTACTCATTGTCCAGGGGTGGTTGTTAAAATTGAAAATTAAAGATGAGCAACAAACGTCTATGGAAACACGATACAACTTTGTGTCTCTCGAACTTATGTCAGAAAAGCACAAAACAAAAAGATAGTATTCATCGTTTTATTTATTGGTGTACGCACCTACTACGTAGTTACTATAGTTGCCTGTTTTTGTAATCAATTGTAGTTTTTTCGTAGAGTTTTGAAAGAAGAGGTTAATGGCTTTAAGGTCCCATACACATTTAAAATAAAAGTTAGAAGGGAGGGTTTACCCTGGTGTCCTCTACAGGAAGAGGTCATTAGAGAAATTCTAATACTGATACTAAAAACAAATAACAAAACTCCCAAAAACGACAAGATTGTAAAAAGCTAGAATTGCCGTCCAATATGGATCTATTGGACCAGTTTTTTTTTTTTCATTCACCTTGTGTTTTGAACTAGTACCGTATTTGGCAGTACCGTCTTTTAAGTAATTTTTGGCACGTTCTGCGCCATCTGTCGTAGGGAAAAGTAATGTCTCTGGTATTTCTTCTTTTCTGAAACACCAATTTGCGTAATTTTTAACTTTCTCGCATTACGTAGTAAGAGAAAGGTATTGTAATCGTACAAAAAATCGAACTCAAGATTTTAATCAAATCTGACATTACGATGATAGAGGAACTCGAAAAAGTGGGTCTCGCAATTCTGTCCGTCTGTCCGTCCTTCCTGAGCTCTACAGCGCAAACGGCTGGACGGATTTCTTTCAAACTTCGGATTTGGAGTTGGTGGGCTTACAGTTCGGGGCCACTTTTTTTTTTGCACGTTAAGAGTTGCCGTTTTAACGGTATTCAGCAATTTTGAGTTTTTCGAAAACGGCTCTAACGATTTCAACGAAAATTGATATTTGGACTTAAGTGGGTCTAACTAAGATGGCTGCATACCTACTCAGTTTTTCGCAGAAAAATCGAATAACGGTAATTTTGAAAATTTTTCATATCTCAAAAACGGCTAAAACTATTTCGACAAAAATTCATATTTAAGGTAATACGGTCATTCCCAACATGATGGCAAACTCAGTTTTTCCCTAAATTATCGTTCAACGGACTATTTTGGAAAAAATTCGTTTTTTAAGACTTTATTTAATTATGGTTTACTTGAAAACGGCTTTAACGATTTTAACCAAAATGTATAATTGCACTACCATATATGGGGTTAACATGGCTGCATACCCAGTTTTTGGCTAAAAAGTCGAATAACGGTACTTTTGAAAAGTGGCCTTATCTCGAAAACGGTCAATACGATTGCAACAAAAATTAATTTTGTATGTAATATGGTCATTCCTAACATGATAGAAAACTCAGTTTTTCTCTAAATTGTCTATGATAGATTTTTGAAAAAATGCATATTTTGAGAATTTGGTTTTTTATTTTTTTACCTACATGAAAACGGCTAAAGCAATTTTGACCAAAATGCATACTTGGAGTAATATTGACGTTTTCAACATTATTGCGTCCTTCATTTTCGATTCTAGTCACCGGAAACGCTGATTTTGAACACTGTTCGAATTTTTAAAACGCCATTTTCGATTTGGATAAAACTTTAAAAACCACGTAATACTAACATCCTGAACAATACCCTATACTCAGTTTTTAGCTAAATAGTTGAGCAAGATTATTTTTCAAACTCAAAATTTCCATATTTGTTACTATTTTGTACGCATTATTTTCCAAAATCAGCTTTAAAGAATTTAACTAAAATGCTTATTTACGATAACATAAGTATTCCTAATAAAACCTCGTACTTAGTTTTTCTTAAAAAAATGCAAATAATGCCGTCTTATAAACATTACCGCACTACCAGTAAAAATGAGCTAGAAACTCCTTTTTAGCAAATATTTCCCACTTCTTCTTTTTTCAACAATATTAATCATGAACCTTAAAATAATTCCAACTAATTGGAGTCTACACTATCAGAAACCCGCACTTCATTTACCCCCAAACACGTGCAAATTCAAAAACAAATCTCTGAATTCTTACATCACATACCTACCCTACTTCGAGTCATAGCCTCCTATTAGCATCACCAATTTGAAAAATCTGGGTCTATAAACAATAATAAAAGAAAAATAAACCAACCAAACTGATGATATGAACGAGAAAGTTTCGTGCGATCCAGTCGTGCACTTTATTTTTCTGAACTTCAGATAATTGCAAAAAATCTCCGTGACACATTTTGTGCTTCAGTTAACCGAGTTTTTGAGACACCCATTGTACAGATAGTTAGAGTCGACTGTATAGTGACTTGTCAAATCAACATTAACAAGGTTATTTTTACTGTTTGACATCAATAAAAAAGCTACAATAGTTAAATTAATTAAAAAAAATGAATTTAAAGAGCGAAAAACCGGACTGACTGTAAAAAATAACATTAAAAGATGTAAAAAAGACACATTTAAATATAAATAGGTAATTGTCGATCGGAGACTATATATTCAGCTACACATGCTAACAAAAAAAAACGCATCCTCCGACTTGCATGAGCCTTGTTTACATCTTTTAATATATATTTTTTTACAGTCAGTCGGGTTTTTTGTTTTTAAATTAATATTTTCATTTGTAGCTTTTAAGTTATGCCACTCCAGGAGTCCAGGGAAAATACGAATTAAATGCCACCTCACTCTCTTCAAAGTTTATGCTACAGAAGGTCACATGGAACAGACAGTCGCGTAAAAAAGTGGACCATGTCACGATTATTGAAAAACATAGTTTCCATTAAAATTAAAAAAAAACTAAAATTCAAGTGAAATTAAATTTGTATATTATAAGTAAGTCCCCAGGTGGCAGCCTTTTCAAATTGAGTTATAGTTCCGTAGATGTATACCGAAACACCAATGTAAGTAATTTCCTTTTCTAAGTCAGCAACTGTATAGAAAAGTTTAACAATCCATTTAATTAGTATCTATATTATAAAACGAGTAGGTGCAACATTACATTTCTAAAAAACCGGTCCTGATTAAGCAACAAGTCAACGACTTTGATGGGTGTACCTAACTAAGCTTCGGCGTTGTTGTGTCATAAATAAGGACTGCTTCTGGTCAAATGTGTTTTGGGACAACAAACTGTATGTAGCTGAATTGGTGACAAATAGGTGTTATGTTAGACTTGTTTTTGGTGTTAAATTAATAATAACATTTAACAGCGCGATTGTTACAAGAGCGAATTTAAATAGAGAAGATAAGAGATACCATGGACTAGTTTACATTTTTTTTTCTACTGAGCTTCCAAGCCTGAAGTCCAGTCGTTGGTGCAAAAACAAAGAACTCTCTGGTGGCTCGTCTGAAAACTAACGATTCGTAAACAATTTCTATTCGACTACAATCGTACGATAAGCTTAAGTGAATACTTTTTTAAGGAATACCTACCTCTCATGGAGGGTTTTACCTTTCTAAGTGCAAAAGTTTCCTCCTACTTCAGCTGGATAGACATGCACTGCAAAATGTAAAAGAAAACTTTCTCCCACGGTCTCTCTTAAGCCGGCTTAGTACACTGTCAAAAACACTTCCAAATATTGGGAAGGAACATGTTTTTGCTCCATTTCCCCCAACTCGCGTGCCGACACATCACATCCCATAGGAATATGATGAATTTTGATCCATTGAAAATCCAACTGAACAATGTGCTTTTAAACTGTTCCCTCCTGTCACGTTATCTATATAGATAAGTGCGTCAAAACATTTATCTACTTACCTACTTTTGAATTGAAATTCTTCTCGTCGACTAAGTTAACAGAAAACACAACAACATAAACCCAATCTAAAGTCAACTTCACTCCCCAGCAGGATATTTACGGCCGTGTCAAGGTTAGCCCCACTGAATCTGCCTCAAATCCCAGCATAGAACAGAAAGACACCGAAGAGTACTGCGAACGGATATGCTCCAACGTACAAGACGAAGACGAAGAAGTCGTATGCGGCTCTGATGGATTTATGTACACCAGTGAGGCTCAGATGGAATGCTATGCATCATGTTTACATATCGGTGAGTATACCACCCGATTCCTTAAGTTCCCCTGTCAGCGTCACACAAGCTGGTAACTTTCAACCCGTGCTGGCAAGGCAAGTGAATTAGCATAGTAAAGTTTTTGTTGCACTTTAACAAGTAGTCAAGTGTTATAAGTTATGACCGTATTGCCACCGGTCTTGGTTGCAATATGAGAGTGACTATTTTACTTACCACTCAAGATCACTTGCCGCAAAGCGCACACCGAACAAATAACTGACTTAACAATTGAGTGAAAGCGTAATTGGCATTAACAGATAATAAATTCGTGTACATTTTTACCTTCGTTAACAATGGGATGTTCGTTCATGTGTTCAGTTGCGGATGAATGCGCGATCAACAATTGCGCCGTAAAGTGCTTTCGCGGCATCTGCCGGACAAATGATGGCGGCAATTTGTAACCGTTTTGCGTCTCATATGATTATTACTCTGTCCAGCTGTTGGACAACTTAATCTGAGTACTTTATTCAGCGATTGTTGGGTGAATTGTTATTAAAGTTTTATGCAGACAAGTGCGGAGGAAAGTTCGCCAGTTTCTTGTGAGCGGCTTTATTTTAATTTTCTTAAGATTGCAAATTGATAACAAAGTATCTCATCTTGTACTGTATTTCAGATGTGACGATCCAAAGCAAAGGGACTTGCAATCAATCGCTGTAAATGCGCCCGGAAGGGTTGGACGTATAAATTTTAAACAGATGGATATAGATAGGAAATATGCGTGCGTAATTAGCGGAAAAATAAAATTGAAATATTTAAGTGGAATGTTGTTTTCTTGAAAAGATATCGTAAGGATACTGAATGACGGAAGACAAAAACAAATGATAAGTAAAACAAAACAACTAATGAGAAAGAGCCGCCTAAATTTAAACTCTTCCTCACTTATGACCTTGGCTTCATGTGCAGATTAAAGAGTGAAAGCGAAGGAAACAGTCGGTAGCTTTGGACTGATGGAGTGATGGCGTAGGGTAGGCCTACAGCAAACTTCAAATATTTTCCTGGCAATCTTGGAAAATATCTTTAAATGCTGAGTTAATCTTGCGCACCTTCCCCAAGTATGAAGAGAAGTTAAGGTGATGTTCATACCCAAAGCGGGTAAATGCTCCCACGTAGATACAACCAAAAGATCTCAGACCCATTAGTCCATCTTCATTCCTTCTTAAAACATTAGAATGACTGATTGATATCCAATTACGTGCCAGTATTGATGCAAAATTTAATATTCAATGCATCATAAGTATTCTTAGATATAGAGGGTGCTTTTAACATTGTCATTGTCAATGTCAACACATCAGCGATTACGGATGCACTATCAGACCTGAAGGTCGATGAATCACTATGCGAATTAATTAATCTGATGCTTAAAAGTCGGATTATAAACTCAAGGCTGGGTGTTTCATCTGCTAGAAGATCTGTTAGCAGGGGTACATCACAAGGTGGGGTCCTATCCCCCCACTACTGATAATCCTGGAAGCGGAGGGATGCACGGTGATCGCTTATGCAGGCAATCTCAGGGAAACATCTAAATACCATCAAAGAAACTCCTTCAAAACGCCTTAAATAAGCTAACGAGACATGAAGCACTGAATGGTTTTAGTGTAAACCCTCACAAAACTGAACTAGTACTCTTAAAAAATAAATAAAATAAATAAATATTTTGGCGCGACAGGTCTATGGGACCCAAGGCCTAGCTTCTCGCAACCATTCGCTTGTGTGGGTTTTTAAATTTTTTTTTGGGGCGAATGGAAGGGATCTACAATTTTACGCCGAGTCCAAACGGCTAATTGAGAAGCTCATTCATGACAGTTTTACTCTCGGATGTTTGTCAGACGTTCGCGAGAGGTGGCGCAGTGGAAAAAAACCTTAAGATGTAATTTGGCCCTCTCGGGATTCGAACCTGAGTCCCTCGCTTAGTAGCCCAACACACTACCACTAAGCCACTGCGCCGAACTAGTACTCTTTACCAGGAAATATCTAGGCTTTATTTTAGACAGGAAATTAAGCTGGAAATCCAACATTCAAGAAAGAGTTTGGAAGGCTACGGTCTCCATTTTCTCCTGCAAAAAAGCCATTGGAAATACAACCTCGAATAATGAAGTGGCTCTATATATCGGTTATATGACCAATACTTACGTATGGGGTATCGGTTTGGTGGACTGCATTAGATAAAGTTAAAGTTAAGATGAGTGGAGCTCTTCGCACGACTCCCTCTGCAGCACTGGACATTTTTTTCCATCTGCCCTTAATATCAATATCATTCTATCAACATCACAGTGCGGTCTAGTAAAGAAATTAACCACGCCTCCATTTTGTATAAATTTTGTATAAATTCACTTCACAAAACACGGACTCAAGCACTCCCAAGTTAAGCTTTGACAAGAACTTCCAGGCTACTATCCCATCCAGGTCACTCTGTGAGGATGAAGTTTTTCCGGAAGACAAGTCGGTTCACTTTTATACTGACGGATCAAAAACTGACGAAGGGGTAGGTGGCAGTGTTTTCTCGGACTGTCTCGGTATCAGTCTCTCTTTCCTTCTTCCAAATCACTGTAGAGTGTTCCAGGCGAAAATAATTGCGATTAAAGGGGTCCTATCCTGGCTCAAGAAACACGTGATATCTGCTAAAGATATCCGCATCTTTTCAGACAGCCAAGCAGCTACCAAATTCTTAGAGTCCGTCTCAAACAATTCAAAAGTAGACTGTCGATCGTCTCTTGTAGAGATGGCAGAGCAGTTTGACATTTACCTCTATTGGGTGCCAAGGCACAGAGATATTCCAGGGAATTGTATGGCCGATGAACTTGCCAAACGTGGAAACAGTATGCCTATCTCACTAGAAAAATTGTATATAGGTATACCTATGCTACTTGCAAACTTAAATTAAAAGAAGATGCCTTCGAGAAATCGATCTTAGGTTGGCTAGTAGTAATACGTGCCTATAGCGACAAAACAGATTTGGTCAATGCAAAATCTGAAACGCTCTAAGAGTTTGATCTTGCTATATAGGGCGCACATCAGCGGCGTAGTAGATGTCATCACTGGACACTGTCTCATAGGGAACATACATACAGGCTAGGTGTACCATAAAATGATTTCTGTAGAAGCTGCAAGGATGAGGAAGAGGAGGAGACTATCATCCACCTTCTCTGTACCTGCCTTTTACTGGCTTTCGTAGCTAGCATCCGTTTTAACCTAACCTTACCTAACCTAGGGTAAGTCTTCTCATCGAGTTCTATAAAGTTTAACATACTCACTGGAGGTAAAGAAATCAACCAGGACCTCTTTCTAAGGTGACTTTGAAATGATATACTGGAGACTCTGGCTGTTTGCGCCTGTGGTAGGTTATTAACTCTGATGACTTAAGTTGTATCTACACTTCATCCACGTATAGGTAACACGCTTACAAACGTTCAAACTGGGTTGAATTAAATTAGTTCCAGTATTTCATCTCAGTGATCTCAAAAAAGTTAACTGTCCCCGTTAAAACAAAACAAACCTGTCAATGCAACACGAGTCAGGGAGTTCAACGCAAATGACCTGGTCATTGAGCTCTTACCTATTTAAAAAAAAGGAAAGAATTACATTCCTCATAAACGAAACCAGTTACAACCTATAACGCAGTTTATATAAACAACAACACAACCCTGCAAAAGAAGTTGGTATTTAAAGAACGAGCTTTTGTTCGTATAGAATCAATATCCCGTCAGAATCGCCTCAGTCGAGATGAGTTTCCACAAAACGTGTTTACTGTTAACGCTTTTTGTTTCATTCGCGGCGTCACTTGTTGTCGAACTGCCAAATGGCAAAATAGAAGGAGCAGCGCTTGAAGGCTACTACGCCTTTACGAACATCCCATACGCGGAACCGCCGATACGTTTCGAGCCATCCACACCATACGAACGCAAATGGGCAGGCATCCGGAATGCCACCAGCGACCCATTGAGCTGCGTCCAATTTGAAAAATGGACCAACTCTTCAGAGGGACAAGAAGACTGCCTCTACGTGAACGTCTTTGTACCAAAGAAAGCTAAAGACGTGCATCTTTTGCCCGTTTTTGTGCTCATTCATGGGGGAGCTTTTATGTTTGTATCCTCGGGACTTTATTCACCACAACCCATAATGGCACAGGGGAGCATGATAGTGGTTACACTGAACTACCGCTTGGGACCCTTTGGATTCCTTACCACCGGCGATGATATTATTCGCGGGAATTTAGGGCTAAAAGATCAGCTCTTAGCTCTGCGGTGGATAAAGAAGAATATTCGCCAATTCGGTGGAGATTCAGAGAAGATTCTTCTAGCTGGAGAGTCAGCAGGCGGAGCATCGGTGCACTTGCATATTTTGAGAAAGGAAGCCGAAAACTTGATCTCAGCAGCTGCATCTATTAGTGGAACGGCACTGAATCCATGGGTTATGCAGAAGAGTCCCAGTGAAAAGCTCAAAACTCTGGCAGATCTATTAAGCTGTCCAGATATTGGAGATGACCTGAAGTCCTGCTTGCAAAATCGAACGCTTGAAGAATTTCACGCAGCGGTTTTGAAAATGCTTGCTTTTAGCGACAACGCATTCAACTTGTTTGGACCGGTTATCGAATCTATGGATGCACCCGAGTTCTTCATTGCCGATGAGCCGCGAACTCTCATTGAAAAGGGCGAAATATCTAACATTCCCTGGATGGCGTCGTTTACAACTGAAGAGGGCGCCTTTAATGCCGCCTCTCTGTTAGATAGAGACGAAAAAGGAGTACAGCTGATTGAGAAGCTCAACGATCGATGGTTTGAGTTGGCACCAAGGTTGCTCTTCTATTACGACGAACCATCTGAGCAGATTAAACAGACGTTATCGAAGAGCCTCCGCCAGAGGTATATGGGTGAGCTTCGATTCTCTCACGATACGTATCCGAATTTGCAAAAAATGTTCAGCGACGTGCTATTCGTAAATGGGATCAAGGAATCCATTGATCTGCATCGAAAGTTCGGCCAACGTTCAGTCTATGGTTATGTCTATGGCAATCCACATAGTTATGGCGTTGGCAACTATCTTGCCAAAGACGGGGAATATCAATTTGGTAAAGTACGTGTTTCGTGTTAGCCGTCATCAACTCAAACTCCTCTTACAGGTGCAGCTCATGGGGATGATCTAGAATTGGTGATGCCACTAACAGTCCCGCCTAAATATGTGAAACGACTAAACGATGATAGCATTTCACAACTCATGATAGAAATGTTCGAAACTTTTGTCCTTGAAGGGTATGAGCGGCTTTGATGGCTGTGGAAGAAGTTTTTCCTAAATGATTTACATTTTTCCTTTGCAGTGTTCCTCGTTTTGGAAATATTGCTGTACCCAAGAACAAGAACAACGTTCAGCCCATGCAATACTTGCAGATCCTTGAACGAAACTATTGCATGGGACCTTGGGATGATTACCACAGTAGGCAGTGTCAGACAAGTGTATGTTATGTGTATGATAGTTCGGAACAAATAATGGAAGACTGAATATAAATTGTATAAAATAAAACATTTTACGAAAAGGTGTTTAAAAAAAATTCGTCAGTAAAGAAAACCAACGACCAAAGCCAATGTGGAACGAAATAAGTCAAACGTGGTCAAACATTTAGTGGAACTATTTTGGCTCTTTAATAATTTACTGACAAAAATGCACCAAAAAGTCCAAACAAATTTTTCTTATGGAAAAATAAATTAAATCTTTTGTGTTATAGATTCTTTAATATTTTTCTTTTTTTATAAATTGTTTTAATATTCATAAATTTCATTTGGAGCCGCTCTCTTTTACGAATTTTTCGAGTTGAGGTTTGAGGAACGACAATTGAGTAAAATGCGTAAGAATTCGTAAGATTTGAAAGTAAAGGAACAGAACTAATATAACGACCAATTTATACCAATGTCACTCTGACAGTTTATTCGCTGGAATAGGTGTTTAATGAGGATTGGGGACGATCAAATATTTATGTCGTTTTCCATTGGTTTCACTCGAGGATTCACTCATTCTGAAATCCAATTGAACAACAAAACTGCTTCAAGTTGAATCCACAACTGTATTGGTGAAATGCCAAAAAATAATCTACGACTGCTGTCAGTTGATTTGTAATGTCGTTTTCCATTGGTTTCACTCGGGGATTCACTCATTCTGAAATCCAATGGAACAAAAAAACTGATTCTGGTTGAATCCCCGACTGTATTGGTAAAACGCCAAAAAATAATCTACGGCTGCTGTCAGTTGGCTTGCATAAAATACACAAATTACACTTGTGTTAGTGCTTCTTGAGTGGATTCTGACTTCAAATCCAGAAGCGAATTTCTCTTCTCAGAATCACCAGAAGAGTATTTTTTGTGCCAATGGAATGGTTCAGAAGTGATTTTTCCGATTCCGGACTATCCCGGACGCTTCTTTTTGCCCAATGGAAAACGACATAAAAAATACCTACACAAATTACACTTGTGTATGCTTCTTGAGTGGATTCTGACTTCAATTCGAGAAGTGAAATTGTCTTGTCAGAATCACTAGAAAAGTATTTTTTTGTGTAAAAAAAAAACGGTTTCAGAAGTGATTCTAAGTTTTTGAACTGACCAATTTGTGTTCTTGTGATCTTCCAAAATATGCGATTCAGTTCTTTGGCAAACAAAATTGGTTGTCAACGACTATCTATAAATTTTGGTTGAAGAGACACAGTGCATAATTCTTAGATTCGCCAGTTTTTTTAAAAAGTTAAATATTTTAGTTTATACTTGATAAGTCTGTGCGAATTTAAATTTTCGGCATGACGCTGTCATACGTAGGTACCTATCTAATGCCATCCATTACCGCTATAGACCACCAGCCAAGTCAAACTTCAATCAAACAATTTTCAGTTGCATTTTAAGTAAGACATATATCTACACATACCCTTGCTAATCAAAAAATAACCTGTCACGGAGGCATTGATCTTTTATTGATTGCTGTAATGAACAGGTCATTGCAATTCATTATTATTAGAAGTCGATCGAATATTATATACAAAATATTGTTGGTTTAGTTTGAAGCGATAAACATTATTTATAAAACCAGTTGCACCAAACCAGATGGCACAGTTTCTCCATACATTTGGGTATCTGAGAAACCAAACGAAGCTGCACTTAAGGAATCGACATTAATTTTTGTAATTAAAAATCTTTCAAAATTGTAACAGTGAGGTGGACTGCTAAGCCTGACGCTATTCGTTTCATTTGCTGCGCCATTTATTGTCGAACTTCTAAATGGCAAGATATTCCATATGCAGAACCTACAACATGTTTTGAATCATACACATCATCTGAATGGCGTTAGGAATACCACCGGGCAACCGCTAAGCTGTGTTCAACTTGGAAAAGTGTCTGACAGTTTATGGACAAGAAGACGGCCGTTACCTGACCGTTTTTGTACCGAAGGTAACAAATGTATTGCTACATGTCACCACAAACCATAATGACCGAACTACCCAACTACCGTCTAGGAGCATTCGAAGTCCTTAGCAATGGCAATAACATTATTCACAGGAACACAGATCTTAAAGAGCTTCTACTGTCAGATCTGCTATGGATAAAGCAGATTTTCGACAATCCGAAAGTGATCTGAAAAAGATTATACTAACAGGATCATCAGCAATAAAGAGAAAAGAATCGGAAAACAGAGACTGATGATGTACGATTTGTCGAGGGTCGAAATCCTAATCCTGCACCTATAAGTGGAATATTATTTCCAGCAACTAAAAGACATTCAATGCCGTCTCATTGTTGTTAAGTAGACATGAAAACGCAGTAAAAAAAAAAACGCAACGATCCCTGTTTTTAATTGGCAACAAGTTTGCCCTCTATTACGATGAACCATCAGAGGAACTGAAACATTAAATGTCGGAGAACCTCGGAGAATAGTGTATCGGTGCTGTCTTTTTCTAAGCAAACTATTGCATAGGGACATTAACATTACGTACCTAGTGCACAGTCTATAGATAGGAGTGAAACCAGGTTGAATTTACTTAAATTCATCCGCCTAAGGGAAGCTATTGACAAGTAAAACCCTTCCCTTAATTTCTGAAGTGTTGCCTTATTAGAGTTTTAAACAGAAACGATGGAAACACAGCCCGTCTGGACGTCATATAGGTTTCCAATTGTTAACACCAACCTAAATTGTCGTCGCCAAACTCGCTCTGGTCAGCTATAGCCAACGTAGCATAAGAAGGACCCCGTAAATAGAGCCACTTCCACCCAAATACCATCGATGCGATTCTAAATAAAAAAGATTGCCAGAACGATGTGCAACAAGTACTAGGAAGTAAAAATTGACTGGTAGCAAATGACACATAAAACACGCACACACAATTTTACAACAAAGTTACACACAATTTAATATTTATTATTAACATTAATTTGTTTTTCATTTTTGTTGTTCTTTTCTTAAAAGTCTACAAAAATTCTTTCTACATAAAAATATCCTGTTCATTTTGTTTTTCTATTTTTACTTAAATAAATTTCCTCTGACTTAATCTCTGATTGAATCACTACCATTGATGAATATTAAATCTAAAAACAAACAAAATATATATATTTACCCTTAAAAATAGTAAAATTTCAACTTGACTTGGTATAAATTTCAAAATAATATAACAAATCCTAAAATAGAGAGAAAAAAAATGGAAAAGGTTTAACTACAAACTTACATCACTAGAAAAGCTACTACGTTGTTCATTGTTTATTGCCTTATGCTATGTATATGCAAAAACGAATTGAAAACTTCTGTCCGCCAAATAAGTTCTCTGAACTTACCTGGGCGCCAGAGAAGATTCCAAAGTACACCTGAATTAAACAACATAATTGACTGGTTCGCAGCCTTAGCTGGCTGCTAGTTGTGAGGAGATCAATCGATTCCTAGCGCAAAAGAAACTAAATTACAATAAAAGTCACAGTAGAGGAAGAGAGAATTTGTAGTGTAAAAGGCGCAACTATGACTGATGGTAGTGGTGTTGGTTGAGGAGAAGATGTATGTCCACCCATGTTGATGGGGGGAGACACAGAACCGTGCTTTGTAGAATGAATGGCTGGCGGGCAGGCGGTAGTTTGACAAACACCATCATCAGTTCAGTCGGTCGCGTCTTGTTGCTCCTCGAGTTCTTTTAACTCCTTGAGGTATTCCTTTTTTCTCTTGACCTTGTCGAGTTGATCCTTTTCGGGCTTCTTTAGGTCGCCGGTTTTTAATTTTGCCTCAATGGCTTCGATTTCACGGATTTTCTTTTTTAATTTCTTCAGCTTTTTGCTGACTTCCAGCTCGGGATTGTCAAAGTCCAAATTGTTAAGATCTTTGGTGATTGCCTCAACTGATTCTATTTCAACAGGAGCAGTAGGAGCTGCGCCTGCAGCTGGTGCATTTGTACTTACAGATGATTTTTTGTTTTTACTCTCATTGGAGATGGTCGTCGTAGTGGTCAGCGTTGTATTAGTGGTGCTTGTAGAAGTATTCTTTGGCAAGACAATGATTCCAGGACCTGGATTGGCTTTGCTCTTTTTCTTCGCTTTTTCCTTCTTACCAGATGATGCAACTGCTGGAGGCATACCAACTGGTCGATCGGATTTTCGATTGGCAAACTGTTTGCCCTTGCTCTCGTAAAGTGGTACTTCCTCCTGTGGAACGTAACCCTCTTTGACGCGGCGCGCTTTTCGCCATGTGCCATCCGGTCGTTGAGTGGCAGGAATAAATTTCCCTAGAAAACAAAGAGCTTTTCGGTAATATTTATGTTGCTTGCCTTGAGTTCAATGAAAGATTCATGACCTTTGCGCGCATTTAAAATGAGAAAATATTTTTTGCGGCAAAATATCTGAATTTAACTTAGTTTGGTTACCTTCGCCATCTGTCACATAGGTTGTCATTACTACGAAAAATGGGTATAAATTGATTTTGTATTTAATGGCAGGTGATGTAGTTGATATTCGATTCGTTTTTCACTTGGAATATTTAAAAAAGTATTTATAGATTTGAAAGAATATGAAAAACAACAAGGAACTGTCTCTTTTTCGGTTAAAAAACAAGTTCGCAAAATTAAATGTCAACAAATGACGGCCATTACTTTTGGTTTTCTACTGTGAATATGGCTATTCAGTTGAAGTTCACAATAAGAAGACAAGTGGTGCCAAGTTTATATAAAATAAAGATGTGCCGAGTTCCGTGAAAGTACTGCCAAAACTCTTTCTTCTTGCTTCAATTGCAACTTGAGTGTAGAGATAATAAAACCAAATCAGTTTTTAAAAGTTTTCACGGAAAAGTTTGCTTTCGTTAATAAACTATTAAAGAAAAATATTTCAGTTCGGATAGTGCAAACAAAGATGAAGCCTCTACCTGACAATCTATCACTCTTTGGTTGCCGTAATTTGACAAATGTGGAATATAACGACTGACAAATAATACTCTCGGATATGTGTCAGCATTTATCAGCAAGTGGGCCAGTCGAGAAAACCTAAAAGTGGTATTAGTGCTTTCCACCAGACTTACTACTGAGCCTTGAGTCATTATACATAATATTATGTACCTTTGCGTTATTTTAAAAATAAAGCAAAATAAGAGAAAGAAGACGTGTCCAAGAAAACGCAAGTTAAATCGAGCCACTGCAAACTAGTAGCAGTAGTTAGGTATAGGTACCTACCTAATTATAACTTTTTTCGACTGAAGTCCAAGCTCTGTTTTCGGTAAAACGTTGTTTCGTATGTATTTTAAAAGCTTAATAAAGCTCATAAACTGTATTCTGTATGGCAATAAGTGCCAAGCTTACTATTCCGTTTAGTAACAATTAATATGTTATACACCAACCCCTAAAGTTTCGTAAAAGCTTCAGTAAAAGACTTGTACTCTCAGCTCTATGCAGCTTAAAAGCTAAAAGTTTTCTGCCACTTTCATTTGGTTTGAAGAATAGTTTTATGTTATGACATTTTTTTTGTTGGGTTTATGTCGAAATAAATGGACCAGAACTTGTCTTCCTTATTTCTACTGACAATTGATTCGCTGAATTTTTTCCACAAAGGGTGCAACATATAACTACATAAAAAGCCACCATACATCCAGCGGTCTTTTGTCTCACACTATGCGTGTTGGTCACATCCCGTAATTGTGACAAACCAAAAACACAGACGTAAAATGCTTATTAAGCAAAAACTATCCAAAAACATCTCATCTGCCTTATAACGAGGTGACATGGGTTAAGCTACAAACTCTCGTAACTAAAACCACTTTGCGAAAGACCGAAATTTGACTTAATTAAAAGCGCACCTAATGTTGTTGTAGTCGATGTAATATTAATTGATTTGTATTCTCAAACAATTGGTGTATGAGATAAGAATGTGATCGCGTTTTTTGCACTTTTCGTTAAAAAAAGCAAAACAGTTTTTTTTATCAATCGCATGAAGTTTGAAGTGGATTTGACAATTGACATACGCAAATACGCCTTTGCTTTCAGTCGGTTATAAAAAGTATCAGTTGCCAAGTTTTTAAACAGACTTTAGGCATATTGACTTTGACGTGACAGGATAAAAACTATAACAAGTACCTATTATAATTATACTTTTCAAGTACAGACAGCTTAAACAGTAGGTCTTTAGTCTGCTCCTTTACTTTTGTAGTAAAAATGGGAAGGAGAAGGACTGTCAAAATGACAGTGGAGGGGATGAATTCTCTCTCAGAGAGGGAAACTTGCGTAAAAGTTAAACGCGTTTGTAGTACCTAACCTGTGAAAAATGACAGATGCGAATCACCCAAATGCCAAATAGAACAACAAACTCAAATCAGCTGTCAATTTTTAGGGGACTGACAGTTGTTTCAATTCTTAAAAAATAAATAAATATTTTGGCGCGACAGGTCTATGGGACCCAAGGCCTAGCTTCTCGCAACCATTCGCTTTGTGTGGGTTTTCAATTTTTGGGACGAAGGGAAGGGATCTACAATTTTACGCCGAGTCCAAACGGCTAATTGAGAAGCTCATTTATGACAGTTTTACTCTCAGATGTTTGTCAGACGTTCGCGAGAGGTGGCGCAGTGGAAAAAAACCTTAAGATGTAATTTGGCCCTCTCGGGATTCGAACCAGAGCCCCTCGCTTAGTAGCCCAACACACTACCACTAAGCCACTGCGCCGACTTACGCTAAGAAATTACGCAAAGAAATTTGTTGAGTAAAAAACTAGTAAACTTGCTCTCTCGAAGCCGCTCTCTTTTACGAATTTTTCAAGTTGAGGAACGACAATTAAATAAAATGCGTAAGAATTCGTAACGATTCGTAAATATTCGGAAGATTTACAAAAAATTAAAGGAAGAGACCAAGTATTTCGAAATACGTCAAATAAAAAAATTAAAATTATTCAAAATCGTAGGCGCACAAACTCCAAATCCGTAGTTTGAACCAAATCCGTCCAACCGTTTAGGCTGTAGAGCTCAGACGGACAGAATTGTCAGAATTGATTAAAATCTCGAGTTCGACAGCACTCATCACAATGTGCAATATTAATAAAAAATTACATCAACAAATCAATGGCATGATTAAAAGAAATGCATACCACACAAGCATTCTCCTTGGCATTTATCAGATGACAGCGACAGAATATAAATTAATTAATGCTGTATACATGTGCTCCTGATCAGGCCCTCAAATTGGCGCAATGAAGCCACGTATTCAATTGAAAGCGCCTCCCAACAAGACTGCTGCATTTGCGTATTGCAATCGAAGTAACGAAATTGCATCACAAACCATTTCATTCATTAATTTATTGAAGATGCCGCCCGCCGCCGCCGCCGCCGATGTTCAGCGGGGATTCATAGGAATATCTCACAAGCACTCATTGACGGGTCCTTAATTGATTCGCAATCATTCTGGTAATGGTCAGAGCACACTTGACCCATAAAGTTACGAAATCAACGCAACGTACTGTGCTGATAATTGGGTGCCAGAAGAATGCCTATTAAGATCAACTAAACCTATACAAACATATGGGAGAGTACGAGTAACAGTATGGCGTATGGGCGTGTCTCCACCTCTCTATCTGTCCACATTTGTACTTTTCATACAACGGAACTGCACTTCAAGGCGTTCCAGCTTCCAGGCACAGAGCTCTGACTATCTGAGCTGAATTCAAGTGGATGGACTTAGTGGTAATCGCATCTGTATATAAGTAATAATAAATTAATAATATCTACGTACGTCCAGTTTGGAGGCTTGGCTTTCTTATCAACTGTGTAGAGTGGTGTGTTCGAACTAGAAACGCCAACTGATAATCTTTTAAATGGTTTTAATAAGTGTCAGGCAACTGCGACTATGTTTTGATTGATAAGGTGTTTGTCTAACTAATTTGACATTTGTAATTAATGTGTCATGAGCGTAGTGCCTGGCAAGTAGGTAGGAATGTTTAGTGTAGGATTTAGGCATGACCATATTTTGATTAAAGGACGTGAAGTGGTTCAGATATAAAGCAAATCTCATAGTTCCATGTCTTATTATAGATTTATAGCAATTTAGATACGTGATCACGTTTTTATGATGACATTTTGCACGCAATTTGCGATTTTTCGAAATGCCTAATACCGTGGGTTATACATAAGTGATGCAATTTGAATACTAGGGGTAAAATGTAAACGGTTATAGGTGATAATTGGGTTTGAGTTTACCAGCTTATCCTGTTTCCAGGCAGATATTAAAGGTCTTTGGTACATTAAAATAGAAACAAACAATATTCGGCTCCAAAGTCCACTTTTGTTAGTTAACTCTAAGTCCTATCTAGCATTTCATAAGAAATGAAACAAATTTAACAAAAGTCAGCGTCTACTAGCTATTGTGACTCAAAGTTGTCATCAATGTGAGCTTAATGACCGAAAATTGTTAGAATTTGACAGATAGAGTAGGGGAACATTTGAAACAGTAGAACTGCTTGTGATTCCTGTTATCGTTGTTAATACCGTACCAATATCGACTGCCCAACTTAACACCAGTATTTTGGCATTCAAAAAAATGTATATGCATGCACATGAAGAGTGACAAGCCACAAGTTCCCAAAGTAATTTAATGAACAAATATAACTAACTGAGTTTAACAATAAACAACATGGAAGTTGGATTAGACAAGTGAACGCCCAGTGTGAACTTCAACTGTTTGGATTTGACAGATGCCACTTCAAATTTGACTTATGGCGTTTTCAATTGAAGAAAAGAATTGCCCTTTCTATGAAAAGAGCAAATCTAGAAGGTTTCTTTCTATGATTTCCATGTTTTATTCTTAACACGAAAGAAGTGTCAAAAACAACTATGAGTGCAAACGTAAATTTCAAATGAAATTTATTGATTTGGCCCATTGAAACATTCATATTTAATGAAGAAAGCAAAAAAAAGTAGCAACAGAAAATCAAATCTGACATTATGATGTGCATATGGTGTCTACCATTATTCTGAATTTCGGGGAAATTCTCTCTGATCTTCAATGAAAAACGCCATTAGTCAGATGTGACTGTAATTTAATATTACCTAACTGAAAGTCAAATTTAATGCTTTGTTTTTTTTTTTTAATTTAGATTAAGAGTTGAATCTAGTCGAGAATCTAGTCTTGACTGAATAGGTACTACGTTGACAGTTCGCATATGTGACTGACGTAGATAAAGTGACGTTCCCGACCAATATAGTTTTGCGTTTAGGTTACATCTTAAAAAATCTAGTCGACTTTTTGTGTGTGCACAATGCCTGGACTGTTGCTGTCAAAATGACGTTGCTGGGCCAAACTGTTTGTCGTTGAAGCGGATAATGAATTTATTGACCGAAAATTTACTAAAAAATAACAAAATATATAAAATTTTTGGAATAGATTATCAATACTCCTGCATGCAAAATCACAACGTCTCGGCACTTCGGCTACGATATTCAGCTTTAAGGTAAAAATAAAACATTTTCTATCGTTTGGGTTTTTTTTGATACCGATACCGTTTAAAGCAAATTGTGATTCACACAAACATTGAAGGAGATACAATAATACCAATTCGAAAACTACTTCTCATAGTTTTTTTTAATTAAACTATGGACGTTTTAGAGCGTCTTCTTTTATCAATAAATGAAGAGCTCCCAACCTGTCACCAATAGTTGTGTAATGACTATCTTAAGACACTGCTTAATGTTAAATCATTTAAGTTCACTTAAGCTCAATACATTGCAATTGAAGAAAATGTACACATTCCAGCTTTCACGTACATCAGACATGATTTCGATTAATACAGATATTTTCGTTTAATAAAAAACATAAGTCTGGCTGTGGTCACTCTATCTATATAATTAAAAAAAATAACTATTCGTAATTTTTATATTCCCACATTTTTAAAAGGCGATGATGTACGCGTGTAAGAAACGGTCTCCTTTGTACATTTATGCTTGTGCGATAATCCTTGCCCTCTAATTAACCATTTGCAATTATTTAACTGCGCTTTAAAATTATTTTATTAATAATTGGATTTTTTTTAATTGCTCATTTTATCAAAAATAAAGGTGTCGACCTTTGTGAGTTTTGACTGATAGAACATCCGCTTGGAAAGTCGTCTATGGTCTAAAAGTGGCCTTTATACCAAATCACGTTATATTGAAGTGTTTAAATTAATGTTTTTGGGTCCAATATGATTAACTTGGCGCTATATAACAAATATTCACAACGAAAAGTAAAAAGTGTTGTTATAGGGTGTTCATTGTGTAATTGAAGGCTTGAAAAGAAAATGAAATCGAAAAAATATTATAAGATTATTTTAATCTTCAAGACACAGGAGTTCTTCATGTAAAATTTAAAAACGGAAATAAAAGCAACCTATTTCCTGCCCTTAATAAACTGTTTAATATTTTTTCACGGAACCAAAAAATAAGTCTGGGAACTACCAATAAACAGATTCGATTTAAAATTTAGCGAGTTCACAATAGCTATACGTTTTCCGTAGATTTAAAGTCGAGACTCAAAGTTCGTATTAGCTCTATATAAATCGACTGAACGGTGTCTAGAGAGCTGAACACAGTCATTTTGAAAATCACGCGATGTAAAAAAACGTCCACTTGGTTTGGTGCTAAAAGTAGAGTAACAAAAAAATCATAGGAGGGTTATTTATATTTCAAATATGCATCATATCATTTACACCCAGTCACCACTTAAGGAGATACCTACAATTTTAAGCAAGAACCTCAAGTGGATGTTTGAAGGTCTGGTTGGACATCGGTTTTGTTGTCATGGCTTATATTTCTAATAACATATTATTAGGCATAACACCTGGCTGATATTTGACGATTTGACATTTGAGTGTTGGCTGACAGCAACCATTCATAAGTTATTCTGCATAGCTTAAATAAACAGGGCCTTCAACCACTTTGTATGAAAATTTCGCCATTGTGAGTCCTAAAAATTTAGCCTGAACACTTAAAACAATTAATAGTAGGTATCGCGGAGGGAGTAGATGTCGCTAGATTGATGAAGGGTGAACCTCGCATATACTGCTTTTTGTTACAAGTGCAAGAATGGAATAGGTATAATTTCTTATCATATAAGATATGACAGCATATTCCCAAGTAAGCTTCATACAAAAAAAAACACCACTCTGACTAACAATTCGCTCTGTTCAAAGCATGATCGACGTGCTCCCACTCTACACCTATTGTGGTACAAGCGGAGTCACCCTGTCTATTCATTTTTGAATAGGATCGAAAATTGCAATCAAAGTTATTTTTACTTCAAGTACATTTGCCTTAATTTATGATGCAACATTTTTCTAAGCTTACAGCAACCATTTCTAATTATACGTTCATTTGTGTACAGTCGCGCAGACTTTTTCGCCAAGCAAAACTACATTACTAAACATTTTTTTATTGTAATCAGAATCTCTAATCGGCCATACATGTCTGGGACACCAAAACCACCTACACGTGAATTAAAAAGCCATTTTGGTGATAAGAACGGATTTGGTTGCTTGATATTCGCTCAAGCAAATTGCGGAACGTGATTAAAAAAAAAACGTAACTGGAAATGATGAAATCTTGGCGGACTATTGAACTTAGCGTTTTTTTTGTCTCAGCTCTGTGTCATTAGGTCAAGATACGAAGCATATTGCTTATGTGAATGCCCGCAATAAAAAAAAAAGTTTGACAAGTCGTTCTCTGTCCTTGCGGTAAAGATTATTTGAAAGATAGTAGGTATAACTCTAAAGATAGTCTCATACATCCTTGAAAGTGAACCTCCTAAGGCCGCACATAGCGCATGCATGCGTGGATAGAATTTTATTTTAGAGAAATTCCCTCATGCTGATAAAGAATTTTGGTCAAGGATACTGATAAGATGCGCCTGAGAAACCTAATGTTTTACATTTTGTTCATGTGTCTAAGCGAATGGGGTAATGAACTTTAGAACGATGATCTGACCTAATCTCAATGATCTCAAGTTTAACATATATGTATATAATAAGCAGCGCAATCAATCTCAAACATTCAAGAGCCAATATAAAATTAGCTCAAATTAAAATGAGTGATATTTCAATATTTCACTGATAAGACTAAGAATAAAATAGTTTGTACAAGTTCACCAGTAGTTATTTTGGAAAGTTTAAATGTACTCAACCGAAGTTGAACTTAAATTAAATCAACAATCAAATGTTACAAAAAAAATACATTTCTCAAGAGAATTAAAGACTTGTAAGTTGTAAACATTTGACTTAGAAGTCTTCTATAAAAAAAACGCCGAGTAATGCAAAAAAAAGCAATGAACACATTCATTGGTCCGGACTAGATATAAGTAGCCTGAACGCAAAACTAGATTGGTCGGTTACGTCACTTTACCTACGTCAGCCACTTATGCGAACTGTCAACTAAGTACTCAGTCACGAATTTCTTGACCAGATTCGCAAGAAAATGTACCTAACCTGATTTTAAGTTTCATTGTGCACTAGCACCAAGTGTCCCAAGTCCCAACACGCAGCGCTGCTCTTCTATTTTTCTTTCCTACTCCGATTCTGTTGCATTTTTGCTCCTCTTCCATGTCTCATTCTGCCCGACCTGTTTCAGCATCGGATGTCGCAACTGTAGTGCAACAAGTAGATAGTATATTCTGAACGAGGTGCTTTAGTACGCCCGTTTTCCACCTCCCATTTCCTGTCGATTTTTCGTTTCATCGGCGTTCGGAATTACTGCGCAACGAATTCCAATAAATGGTTGTGAGAAAGCCTAATGTCCTACTTAGACTTACTAGTATTGCGCTCGCTTTTAATTTATTTTACGCATTAAGAACTTTTATCCGTTCCAGAAGACCATATTGTCAATTGACGTATGTACAAATGGAAGAAGCATTAAGACGAAATGAAGGTACCAAACTGGATTCTAAAGGTTAATTTGTAAGTGTTCCGCATGACACTTATACCCACTATGGATGTGTATCAAAAGTGAGTGGTGTTTTACAAGGGAACGAACCTAGAAACCCCTCGCTCAAAGGCTGTGGTCCATCACACTTACTACTATAGTAAATTATTTTCTATTCTATGTACCACGATTCCGTCGAGGAACACATCTGTTAATAAATAACTATGGTCATCATCATTATATCAGAAAATAGAATTACATTTTTAAAATCTAGCCAGGATGGGAGCCATCTCCTCAACTTGTATGCATCTACGGACAGATTACACTTCAACGGCTCCAGTCAATCACATATACAAACACACGTCAGGATTAAGAAATTCCGTTTTATACAGATATCAAAAATACATAATTTTTGAACATTTTTGATAACCGGCTAATTTAATGAAATGTCTAGTCCGACTTATCACTAAATCCCGGAGTTCAAGAACTCATAAAATATTTCCAAATGTCGTGTGAAAGATCAAATTGGTTTGACCATTTTTTGTCACACTTTATTTTTCAAATCTAGCTTTTTTTTGACTGGATTGGTTAAATGTATTAAAACTTTTCTAAATTGACAACTGGCTGATGTAACTTGAAGCTGAGTTTCATAATAGTAATCGTTTAGGCAATTCGTACCTATTATACCTACCTAAGTGAGAAAGGGGACGTTCGGATTTCTAGTTTAGTAAAACTGACTGTATTTATTTCGGTTTTTATTTTCTCAGACTGATCACGTGAATAGTTTTTCAAGTTGACGTTTATGGAGGGATAGGTGACAAAATCTAGTCCACAAAATCCTACTCAGTTGACATTTCAAGTGTTATACTTCAAAATAAGCCGCCACATTATAACAACGGTTCAAGTTGACTAGTAAACGCGTTCGTATACCTAGCGCAGGCAAATCCACTTGACTTTTTAAATGAACTAGGTATCCAAACGTCCCCAATATCTGTCTGAGGCACTATTTTCTGAGCAAAACTTGTGCGGAGCCTTATAATTGATTGTGTGGGCGTAAATCAGCTTAAGACCAGAATAGGATTATTATGCAGGGACTATTTTAGGCTTTCAACCGAACTTAGGTGGATTTCTATCCATTTTGACACTAGCTTAAGCCAACGTAATAATAACATTCTTAACTGCTGAATCCGAATGGAGCTCGTCGTGAGCATGCTTTCATGCTGGGTACTTAGTTCATCGCTGTCGAAAATTGATCAAGTTTTCTTTGTGTTCACTTAATTTTGACTGCTAAGATAGACTCCATCGCGCTGTCAATTAAAATACACCTAATGCCAATAAGGTAGTAGCACATTTGATTCCTTCGCTTTTGCACATTTCTGCCTGAGGTTGCAAACTTTTTTTTTGTACCAACTTGACCAACTTAAAAATGTTTAAAAATCAATCGTGTTGTACAGATAATGGATTAGTGTACCATAAAACATCCACACGACACATTATTCGCCCTTTAGGTAAATTTGGTATCAAAGCTGTACATAAAATGCATAGGTTGTTGTCCTTTCAATTGCTTGTGGGGTACAACATCTCATAAAAAATACAGAAAAGCACACCTATCTCTATAACAACGTATAAACCTAAAGGAAGCTGTCAATATGTCTGTTCCTGTGGCATAATAATGTCGTGTCGATAGAGTGTTCAATTCAGAGAATGTGACGAAATACCAAAAGCAAATTTTGAATTTAACCTAAACACTTTTAACATAAGCTGTAGGAATTTATCTATGAAAAATATTTGCACTAGCTATTTACATAACTTAAACTTTCATTGGGTGTTCATTATGGAGTCTAAATACAAAATGTACCTATCGCCCTGAGCTTACTGTACGAGTATGTATCTAATTCCTTTTAATTCGACTCCACTTGAGAGAAGAATATTCATAAAGTAACAACCAAATCTCAGAAAACACTTAATACACAATTCATACAAATTTTCAAAATGTGCTTTCACCATTCCGTGCAGCATAAACTATTCGAACTCGCAAAAGCATTCGTTTCATTCGGATCACTTTGAAACTGTCGTTATCAGTTAAATAACCACGCTTACTACTACTGCCTGTCCATATAATATGATGAAGAGGTGCGCCGCCTAGCACACATCGTATATCCCATCATACAGTAACGCGCGTTCACGGGACTAACATCACTCAGACATTTTTTTACTATAAAGAAGACCGCGACGGCCGCCGACCGGTACAGTCATCGTGAATCAGTTGCATTGTAAACAACTACCCCCAGTCGTGATAGGGATACACGCTGCAGTAGTCGTGACTATCCAACAGTTTTCGCAATTAAATAAAAGTTTTGAATTCGTTTCGGGAAATTCTTTTCCCGCGCCTGTGCATTGAAAATCTTTGCACTCACATCAAGGTAGCATTTTGTTTTGTCCTACGCATAAAAGAGGAAGTTGGTCGTCTACCACCCTTCAGATTTGATTTCATTCAAGTAAGGATACACCTGTTGCGTATAAAAGCCGAGTGACCAAGTACTGACGGTTTCATTCATAAGTTTGCCTCTTGACGGATAACAAGGACTAACGTTCCATTAAAGAAGTGATCAGTGATTTAAATTTTATTTTCGTTTTGTGTTCATTGCCGTCGGTTAAAAGTGAATAGTCCTTAGGTAGGTACCACTTTTTGTTAAAAAGTAGACATAGTGACAAATCAATTGCAATTGACAAAAAGTTAATTTTATGTTTTTAACTCGGTTTTAGTTGCATTGAACTGGATTTGTATTTTAAACATAAGAGCAGTTTAAGCATCTTTTAATAGGTTCCATCTTCCAAGTGTGCAAATTGCAATTACTTAGTTCTAATTTAAACAAATGTAACTTCTCATACTTGGTTTTGGAAATTTTTGTGTAAATTGTCCTTCAAAATTTTTAATGGTTGATGGTGTATAAACAAAGAGGGAGACAAAAAAATCGTGTGGATCTAAAATGTATCAATTAACGTAATTGCATGTGTGTAACGTATCCAACAATGAATGGGTCAGTTGATTCATTATCCCCACTTTTAAAATACTATATATGGAAGTTTTAGGTAAATTTTAACGAAAAGGCGCAGGTTGGAAATTGTTGAAGGCATATAGATACACGTTCTTATACCTAGATACATGTTGTTCACTTACAAGAAGACATCGTAAAATTAAGATTTGCAAATTAACCTCAAATTCCTCAAGGGCTTACTTATTATGTTACAGTACCTACATGAGCTTTAATTTGGAAGAGGTAAAGTGCGGGAAAGTCTATTCACAAATTTGTGTACTCAAGATTTGTCATGAGTGTTTCGCAAGGATAATTAATTAATATTTTAGAGTGCAATAAAGTACAGAGACAAATAAAACATTTAAGGCAACAACTTTGGTGGCGGTGACAAATATATTTTATGTCTTTCAATCAGGACTTTAGAAACTGTTCAAGCAATTTAGGAAAATTATTACGATCACTGGAAAGAGCAATAAATTCAGTACGTGACATTGCTTAGTTCCAGCCTCCAGAACAGAAATAAATGGCTTTGACATTTTTCAGCTTATTACTAAAAGTCTGTACAGTACTAAGAAGGTTTTTAATATCTACAGTCTACGTCCCACGTTTGGCAGCACTATCAGTGGTGCCAGATAAATTTTTACGAAATCTGCATTTTTAGACTTCAAAATCGTCAAAAAATCGTCATTGTCATAAAAACAATAATAATTCTCGATTAGCCCAACTAACAGAAATCGGAGGTAGTTGTAACAAGTGAGGTTGTTGCCATAACCAAGCAAACACATTTTGGAGATACATTTTTTGGCGATTACTTCTTCAGAAATGATGAAAATTTAGGTGCTGTATCAGGAGTAGGGTAAACCAATAACAGAAATGATTATACTAAATAATTACAAATTCATTGCACACTTTGTTTTTTTTTCCAAGTATATATTAGAATTGAACGTCTTAAAAAGTTGTGTATCGTCCTCTTTGTGAAATTTTCAGTAGGCATTCCAAAAAAGGATGATTTTCAGTGATTGATGGAAAAAAATTCCCTCATCATTTGCACATAAGTTGGGAAAACTTAGAGCGGCAAAAATAAATTTAATTATAAAAGCGGAAATGCATGATTGAATACAACACAACACTTGCATTTGCTTGAGACCTAAAAATCTGCAAATGGCTGTCCAAAATCGGCAAATCGTCATTGAGGCTGAAAATCGGCAAAATGACGATAAATCTGCAAATATGGCACCACTGATGCACTATGAACAATTGGGCTGAAACGTCTCGTACTTAAACCTACAATTAGAGAACTTTGAGGATCTCCTCGCAGTTGTTACAGATGTGCGACTTACTTTCGCCAGCTCTGCACTGAATGAGAATGAAAAATTAAATAATACCGACCTGTCATATAGAGATAACACCTATTTAATGTGTGTGTTTCTTCATTTTTACTAAAGAATACTCGTATTTGTAACTGTCGGCCGACGTTTCAATATATAGTACCTATCTTTTATTAATTTTAATATCGAAATGGGCACAAATGAAGACAGTCCAGATCCAAAAGTAAAAACATAAAATGAAGGAACTATTCGGTATTTGCAAAGAAACTGGCATCTCTAAATTTTCTTTCGATCTCAATTATCAAATTCTGCATTTTGATTGATTTAAAGCGATTTTTTGTTGATATTCGAAAATTAACTTAAGCTAGCTTTTTGCTCTAAGGTCTGATAATAGAATTTATCACGCCGGCCAACCTTGTTGCTACTCTGCAAAGGTTTTCAATCATTTTTCAATTCTGTACACAAACTGCGATACCTACTTATAATCGTTTTTAGTGACAGGCTAGATTTTTCGCACTCACAATGGCACTGAAAATAATATAAGGTGGAGCTTAGAAATGAATATTAGTAAGGCACAAAATGTCGGCCCTATGTGACCATAGAGTGGACAAACCGAGCTTCATTGTTTTTGAAAAGGAAGGATCTCGTTTTTTAATAGGAAATGGTAGCAGTCTTATATGCGAATTTCTGCACCTCTACTTTTTGGGGCGGAGCATGATCGTGAAAAAGTGTCTAAAATCAGTATGATTTTCGCTGCACACTTCGTACTCTGCTCGAGCTAAATTTCAACCGTCAAAATTCAGTAAGTTTTACTTGATGTGGTCAAGTTTTTATTGGCCTGGATCGGTCACATGAACTGTTTTTTTCAGTTAACGCTTATGGGTAGCCGAAGAATATATTCAAGTGATTCGTGACTGAGTTGATTACTATGTAAGTTAACGGATCGTATATGTGACTGACAGAGAAAAAATTACGTTACCGACCCAGCCAGACCAATCAAGTCGACTTAAGATAAATAGACTTTAAATTTGCCCATTTCCTAATGTTAAATTTTGACAGAAAGTTGTGTTCTGTTATTCTCTTGTGATTTTGTGTTGCGGAAAACTAAAAAAGGATTGGTTTTTTAATATGTATACCTCGACGAGGAGAGCCCATAGAATGCAATAACTTGCACAGCTGCACAAATAAGTTCTTCAATTTAATTTGTGTCTATATTTGTTAATGATTACATTTACATTTTTGTTTACTTAAATTGAATTTTTGAAGGAAGGTTTTGAAAGTTATTTCTGTGACACTTATGCAAAGCGCACTCTATAAAAAAATAAAGTTAGAATTTTAGCTAATGTTTCGAGAGAAAAGTTGAAGAGTAGTTAAAATTAAGTTTGGCTTGATCTGTGTACTAAGCCTAAAAAAAACTTAATTCTTCTTTTTGGTCACCCTATATGCAATTGCAACAAAATCGTCACTCCCTTTAAGTTTAGCTCCATATGTAACATTGCTATGGAGTTCCCTGTAGTTTGAGGTTTTTTCGCAACAAGCCGTCCAACAACACATAAAACAAACAAGAATTGGTATAAAACTAATCAAATAAAAAGCTTATTTCTTATTTGGTAGGTATGTCACGTGATACCGAATACAATAATTTTAATGCGCAATTTCAAGAGATCGCCATCTTAAATTGAAAAACCTTGAAATGTGTTAATGGCACCTTGCCACCTTTTAATAAATTCTGTGTCGCCGTAGCTTTTTTTAGAAACTAAAGATTTAAACAGATTATTTTAAGCTTATTTTACCGATAAAGTTCCATTTATATGAGACTATCGCAAAGATCACCTGACCAGGCCTGTAAAGTAAAAAAAAAATATCCCCAAAGTAAATTATTACTGCTTAGGTCAAATACGTCACCCAAATGTCATTCCATCCATCAAAGAAGGCGTGTAAACAAATTACCATTTTGCTAATCTACCATTAAAAATGTACTCGTATAAAGCTCGCGGAGGAACAAAATAAAAATAACATGAAACTAATAATAAAGATTATAAGCCGGCCCCTTAGCCCCCAGCAGAGAAACCATCCTCCATCTAATGCAATCCATGAATCTATGAATTAGTACGAGCCATATGTATTCCCATTTAACTTATCAATCATATAAAAATAAAACCCACTAAGAAGTTCAATAAGTTATCGGTCTCAAGAGATTGCCAATCAAAATTACCATTGAATATTAATTATTACAAACAAAAAATCAAGGAGTATCAAGTCAATTACAAATAATGTCGCCCGTATCCTGTTTGATAATTAATTGGTCATTGGAAAGTATCACCACATCTGAGTTTGAATTATCCTTTTTAAGATTTCTAGAGCATTATGAATATTGAAAGACTTACCTTCGAATCATAGCATTTAAAATTTAAAAAGGAAAATAAAACACTTTCAAATTCCAACCCTTTTAACCACACGTAACAATCTGAACTCGAGTGGAGAAAGTGTTAGAAGCCCCTTAAGGTCAAGTAAAAACTTTAGTTGTAAGCAGTCATGTCCTGGTCAATTCATTATCCGGCGTGACACCTTTAAACGTGACTATTATTTCTGAATCGTTACGTTGTGTTTTTGTTTTACATTTTAATATATAATCAAATTTATTGAGAAACCAAATAAATTCCTTACAAATCATTTTGCTATTCACATTTTACTATCAGAAAGAATTATTGTAAAATAGTTTTGGGAGGAGGGGGCAATCTCAGAAGCGTCAAGATAACAGAAATTGCGACGCAGAAAGGTTTAAATGCGATTGGGTTTCCGGCTTGAAATATAACATTGTCGGAACCGGTTATGATTAGAACTTTCTTTATTAATTGCCACTAAATAAGGTCGCAGTCAATGACATTATACAAAATGTGCATCGATATTCGAGGTCAGGAAAATTGTAATAATATTTTTTGTTGACAATTGAAAAATCTCACTATAAGTGTGTTGTAAAAAGAACACAACTTTTGCAATGACTAAATGAGATCATTCAGGCGAAACTATCGCACATGTTTGTCTAGCTCTAGATGCATCTAGTCTAGAGCTAGTATGATGATGCATTTTTGTTAAGATGAAACGGAACGATAGATAAGAAACTTTCCTAAACAGAAAATTCAATGGAAAATCTTGAAACAAAACAATCATGTTGACGACGTCTAGGGTGTGGAAAATAACAACAAGGTTAGGTTAGTAATAAACAAAGCTTGCACAGGTTAGGTTGTTATTCAACGGCTTCTGGATGCTATCTTGGTCAATGTCCATTTTTCAAAATGTTGGGAAATCGATTTTTTTAAGTTCAGATTGAAAATTTTTCTTGATTATCAGGAAATTTTTGCTTGGTATTGATTTTTTTCTAAAAGCCTTGAAAATTGTGTTTTTAAAACAAGTCACAGAAATAGCTTTTCTTTTTATTTCGAATTAGTTATAAATTAAAATCAACGAGAAAATCATTTTGGATTTGGATTTCCAGAGTTATATGGAGAGACATTTTCAGTAAAAAAAAATAGTCGGTTAACATGGCTCTGTAGCGCCCACCGTTGACCGAAAAGTTGTTCCCAGCCTCATTGTCGAAGAAAAATGATCCAATGATGCCACCCACTCCACAATTCGCACCAAACTGTCACTCTCTGTGGATGCATTGGCTTCTCGACAACAACGTGCGGGTTTTCCGAGCCCGAGATGTGCCAATTTCGTTTGTAGCCGCCGAGATGAAAATGCGCCTCGTCAGAAAAGATGATTTTTCGCCCAAAATCACTTTGGAAATAAGTTTTTTATATCTCCCAACGTCGTTCAAACGTATAAAACGACTCATTTTGTTCCGCGGAGGTATGGTACGAACTTTCTGTCAAGATTTAGAGCGGGAAACAGACTGTCAGTGTCAATATAACATATGGTTTAAAAAGAAACCACTAGATGGCCCACCAGTTAGATGTAGTTTGCAAAAGGAATATGCCCATGCTCGTCAGCTTTTTGTGCATTTCATTAAGTTTGTATGCTTGGTTCGTCAAATATGGAAGACATAGAGACATTCGGAACTTTAGATGCAAACCTAAATGTGCACGAACGTTAAAAATGCACAAGCTACCCTGCATTGTATATGAAACTCTATTTACGCTAGAGCTCTAGGCAGATTTTACAAAGCGAAAGCATAATCATATCTCAATGGGCCTTTCCATGTTTAATAACCTTATGTCGTTTTCCATTGGTTTCACTTGGGGATTCACTCATTCTGAAAACCAATGGAACAAGAAAACTGCTTCTGGATGAATCCACAAATGTATTGGTGAAGTGCCAAAAAATAATCTACGGTTACTGTCAACTGGCTTGTATAAAATACATAAATTACAATTGTGTTAGTGCTTCTTGAGTGGATTCTGACATCAAATCCAGAAGCGAATTTCTCTTCTCAGAATCACCAGAAGAGTATTTTTTGTGCCAATGGAACGGTTTCAGAAGTGATTTTTTCGATTCCGGACTCTCCCGGACGCTTCTTTTTGCCCAATGGAAAACGACATTAGTGTCAGGCAACTCCTTCAACTGACAGCAAACATATCGCCAATACATTTATACGGTTTCACTTGTTATCAGACATAAAAGTGTCAAGTCAAAGGTATCTGTAAAACTTTGGAAAAAAACGTCATACGTCAATATTACTTATCCGTCCTACAAATAGTTCGTAGCTATTACGTCAGCAATTCTGCTGATTTATTTATATCACCACGGAGTACATGCTCGTAGGATGATAATTCTAATTGAACCTTTTGATGGTTAAGTTCAATTTGGTAATTTCTTGCTTCTTCTCCCATACGCTTTGGAATACATTTTTTAAATACTTCAAGATAAGAAGTATGTACTTAAATCCATTGACAAGAGCCGAAACTGTCAATCACCACCGCGTTTGGAAAAGTTTTGACCGTGTGTGCATTTATACAAAAAGAAAACATTCATTTGTCCACCTTAGAAGTGAAAAGTTAAAATGTCAAAACATGTGAAAGAAGTACGCCCAACGTAACATTCTCTATTCAACTGAGTGTTATTAATATTCGCCGTATGACTTCACCCACGATTTGTTTCCCTATTCGCCAAACATAAAAATATCCAACAATTGTTATTAAAAAAAATAAATCAAAATCCAATCAGATATAAGTTTAAACAGTTGTTATCCACCGAATGGTCAAATGTCAATTACATGGAAATTCACTCAAAGCATCCTTAGAAATGTTTAGTTCAATTCAAAAGGACATAATACTTATTCATGTGTATTTCTCGCATATTCTTGCAGAAGGCGACACAAAACCAACAAAAACAACAACGACAATGAAGCTCCCAGTCAACCATTTGGCCATTGGCATATTTCTGACGTTAATGCTGAGTTGTGGTATTACCGCCAGGCCAGAATATGGAGCGTATTACGGTGGCATGGATATACCCCAGTATATATTAGATGAGACAGAAACAATGAACGATATTATGTACAGTGATATGGTAAGTGAAATTAAACCAAAATCACACCAATTAACACATTCAATTATTGTTTGTTGTCTGTTTTTTATTTTCATTAGAAAAAGTATCCTGAAAATAATCCAACATTTTTATCAAATTGGCCATTTCTGAGAGAACTTTTGCCTGCTGATGATTTTGATGATGAAATTGGCACAAATGTTGAAGAAAAATACGAAAAAGTTGCAATTCCAGAAGTTATACCCACACCATTACCCTTGAAGAAAAATCCTCCAATTAAAAATCAACTAAAGGATCATGGCAAAAAGAAGAATATTCATTGTGAGTTAATTAAATCAAACAAATCCTTTCACAGTTTATTTACTTTTCGAATTTTGTTTCTAATTTTTGTGGTTTTTGTTTTCTTTTCTTTTTCGTTTGTTTATGGATTGGAATGTGATTTGTTTATAAACATTTAAATATATCCAGCTGGAAGACGGCTTTGTAAGTATTTTTGTTTTTCATAATATATTGTTTTTTTTTTTTTTAGTTTATTTATATTTATGTGTCTAGTCTAGTTTAGTAAGTCGGACAGCTGGCTGACTTGACGTGTCTGAATTTTGATTGGCGTAGGTCGGTGACGTGAACATCTTTTTCAGTCGACGTTTATGGAGGGGTAACCGACGAATCAAGTCAAGAATTTCATGACTGAGTACTTAGTTGACAGTTCGCACATGTGGCTGACGCGACGTAGGAAAAGTGATGTTACCGACCAATGTAACCTGAGCGCAAAAATTGTTGAGGTTACATTTAGTCTCGATGAATCTAGTCGACTTAGGATACCTAGAGTTTTGAATATGTCCAATGTCAAAAATGAAAGTATAGCATTGAGACCTGTCACTTTACATCATAAGTTAATCGATATTAAAGTGGTTGCCGTTATTGGTATTTATTTAAAAGTTAACATATTTTTTGTTCGATCGGAATTACCTACTCGTGCTATGAAAGTCAAGTGTAAGTAAGTGATTTAAGTAATTGCATATAAATTGAAAAAATTATGAAATTTTGACGATAATAATAAACTGAAGTAGAGTAATTTTTTAAACCGAAAAATATAAGGTCTTTTCCCTAACGATAATGCATTCGAACACATTAGTCAAATTTAGTCAAACTTCGTTCCTTTACGCAAAAGTTGGGCAGAAGATAGCCACAAAGAGAGAACAAAAAAACCTGCAAATAATAGCCCAACAAATTTCTTTGGGCTAGTTTGTTATAACTGACTTTAACTGTCAAATCTCGCAAAAGTCAATTTGGGACGAATGGAAGGGATCTACAATTTTACGCCGAGTCCAAACGGCTAATTGGGAAGCTCTTTCATGACAGTTTTACTCTCGGATGTTTATTTTTTTTTTAAACCCACCGACGTTTATTTTCATATGTTTTCATATGTTTTCAACAAACGTCATGCCAAACTTTTGTTCCTGTACTTTTTGGTTATATTCTCTTTTTCTGAGAGAATATATCCCCACTCCTTGATATCTGACACCTTGCCAAAATTGGCCCAAAAAGTAAGGGAACAGACATATATAAAGGAGTTATAGATACTTCAAAAATCAATAGTAGATTGACAAAATAAGATTTCAAATTGGCCCAAAAAGTAAGGGAACAGATAAAGGAACAGATAGGAGTTATAGATACTTCAAAAATCAATAGTAGATTGACAAAATAAGATTTCACTCACAACTACGATTGACAGCAGATGACAATTGTTATAAATGTTATCCTAGTGCTGAACTAGGTAGACGCTCATCACAAACATAGGCTATGACATCTATAGAATTAAAAAAAATGAAGCAGTCTTCATTGACATCAAGTTGCATTAAACAAAATGTAAATATAAAAATAATTAGGAATTTGAATTCGTAATTTATTAATTGTTAAACGGCGAAGTTTTTTTTTAGTTGAATGTCAATGAAACGTGCAGGAAAAATCAGATTTCTTACTGCCAGGGCATATTTTTAATTGCTTAATGAATAACGGGAGGGCATATGGAAGATCTCAATTTTTTTTTGTTAATCTCTAAAAATTACAACAACTGCCACTATAAGTCATACACTCACAACAAACCTACTTAAACACCGTTTGATACTCCTGCCATCAAGTTTTGTTTTATTGGTGCGCTCTATTATTAATTTATGCACCCTCAAGAATCATTAATAATGCAAGAAGCTGTTCTCGTATAGATATTCAAATAGCATGGATGAAAGAGTTTTGTAGAACACTTCTTTGTAGCCGCTCTAAGCCCACCCGAGACCGGAGGCCAAAGCAAACCAAAAGCAAAATTCCTTTCGGCGGTGCGCTTAATAGATGTTCCTGTCCCGACTATGTTTCTGCTCCTCTGAAGTATTTCCCCCAGGCCCCCATTTAATGGTTCTCAATTAAATTTTCACTTGTACAAATCAATATTCGCGTAGAAACTATTTTTAAACGATTTTCTTTTATTTATTTTCCAGATATGTCACCATGTCATTTCAAAATCTGCAATATGGGACGCAAACGGAACGCCAGATTTGTGCGATATTAATTATTAATCTCCGTATGTTCCCAGCTATAACTATAACTTTAACTAAAATCCGCATTCAAATATACATGAATCTAAATTAAACCCTACATCATATTCAGATTTCTACATTCCTAAGTTACATCTTCAAAATATCTTGCTGCCTCCTTAAGATTAATAAAGAGTCGTTTCAACAATTTCTAATTTATTCAACAAAAACTGCACAAGCACTTTGTAAAACCATTGTGAATTTTAACAACAAAAAAACAAAACCTAAAGTATTTTCTTATATCATAACTTATCCTAGTTATAGTCGATAAATTAGAGAAACACAATAGATTTCGATATAGTTCGATATATACAACAAAAAGTATTCATAACTGTAAAATGTTTTGTTTTTTTTATTTATTAATTTTTTTTTATATTTATTATGTAGATATGTAGATGTATTTTGTGTTTTAACAACAAAACAAAAAATTAAAAAAAAAAAAAACATAACCAAAGAAATTTATTGTAAACTTGCTGTGTGCCATTAAATAATCTTCCTTACTGCAGATAAGATACAAAAAATAATAAAACTTAAGAAAATGTTGTTGATTGCTAAATACGCGCCAAGTAACATAACCTTATGGCGATGTTTTACATTAAAAAGGATATGGTGGAATTATTTACTATTGTTTGCGGTTTGGCGAAACAAATCGATTTAAATAATAGATAATAATTGTGTATTTATTCGTTGGATTTGTTTTGGCAAATTAAATGTTGTTGCCGATATAGCTTATGGGGAGATTTCGGAAGTGCTGCCTTAGGTGATTTACAAAAATGAAAACACGAGGGTGGTAGGTATATATTTTTATGCATTCCTACGAAGTTCATTCATTTGTTTGTTTAATAAGTCAAACTGGACGTTGTTACTTGTAAACAGATGATTTATGTGATGAAAATTAAAGGTTGGTTCGGTGGTGTGGGTTTAAGAAACAAAATAAAAACGGATAATTTACCATGGGAGCTTAAAATAGACCACAGTATAATTTAGAACCTATGGGTGATTTCGTGGGACGTCATTTATACTTAATTTTGTTTTAATAAAAATGGTTATTTGTATCTACGCAATGATTAGCGACAACGTAAAACCTACTAAAACAAATTAAACTAAAATTAAAATAGAATGCCAGGTTGTTACCAAGAGCTAGAGGTGTTGTTCGGCATCTGTAGCTAACAATTATGGGCATAATTTGTATTGTTTATTTCCATAACTTTTACCTTAAGTCACACCTCTACCTCAAGTACACAAATCTAGGGTAATATATTGCGCAGATATGTCGGTTATGAGAACATCAAAATGGCAGATTACGGTGACTGTCTGCTTAATAAGTACCATATAGACCTTCAAGTATAGTCCATTGTTTATATAAAGGATTAAGAGGAAGTCACTTTCCTTAAAATGTTTTGAAAAAACTCGCAGTTTCCACATTAATTTTGTCTTTCCTTTGACACCCACTGGTTGCAAATTTTATTTGCTTTTGGGAACGAATGGAAATTAATTTGCGCATTTTATTTATTGCTCCAATTGATTATACAACACAAACTGTATCTATTTAGCTAAACGAATAAATAAATGGAACCGTAGTTCACGAGAGAAACGGAGAAAATTAATTCTAAACAATGTTTTCAGTCACAATTTTGTTACCCTGTTACCCTACAGTTTCATTGAGTAGGGAAATCCCTCCTGCTCAAAGGTAAATTATTGTTAGCGTAGGACTGCACATTTGCACAATGCAGCTCGTCAAGTGAGTCAAGCGTGTTGAGTTAAGATCGCAGTTCGCGCAGTGCAAAGTATTATCGTGTTTACAATTGGCTGACATATTGCAATTTGACAGAAGAGCAGAAGGATATCATATTTATTGTGCCGAGTATTATTCCCTTTTTGTATTTACCTTCCTATGTACATGCTTATAATTTTTTTTGGAAAAGTATATACATACTACCTGTACCTATTTCGTTGTGGAATATTAGTGGATTAGGAACGTCATGGTTAGAAGAACATGTTAAACAGGAGCAAATATAGGATGTATCAACTAGATAGTTTTGTTTGCCTTTTCTCTGAACTTTGAACTCTCAAAATTTGTGGTGGAAGGAAACTTTGGAGAGGCACATTCTTTATTCGTTTATTCATTCACACATTTGCTGTTATCCAATTCATTAAGGCGTTCGCGTGTGTAGGACTTTCGATCTTTCTCCACTGTTACTCTAAATCATCAGGATTTCTAAGAGCAAAAATTCAGCTTAAACTACTCTCATGATTATGAAAGAGATCAAATCGAGAAAACAAAAAATGTTCTATTCTCCAAAAGTAAATAGTTTCCGGTAACGGACTTTTCGACGGTGTTTCCGGTTCCGCTTTTCTCGCCATCTAGAGGTAAACACGCAAAACTCCACACAACCAACAAGAACAACCAACCAATCCAAGTTCCAGTTTCCAACATCGAAAATCTGCAATGTCATTCTAGATTCTACGTTGCACAAAATTTTGACATTGACATTTCTCCCGACTTTTGTTCTTTACTGCTCCCTTTCATTCACTCACACAACCGGCTAAAAACATCTATCTATCGCATTTCCACAGCACCGAAGACGATTTTTTTTTTATTTTCTCTCTACTCAGTCTTAATCGGGCTCCCTCTCTTCTACGGTGGAAGCTGTAAATAAAATTTCCGATAAGAAAACGACTACGACAGCAGCAGCAGAACAGAAGAAAAAAAATAACAAGAAAAAGTAAATTATTTACATTTCCATGATAATCAACAACAGCACGGAAATAAAACAAACAAAATGACTTCAACGCTAATCTATCCCTGGCGATGTTAATTATGTGATTCGGGGTATCTCAAAAGCAAACAAAAACCGAAGAATCTCTACAGAAACTCATCACAGGTCGAACGTGAAAAACTTCGCAACTTCGACGACAGTGAATTCTTATTTTCTACATATAAGCTAACTCCCAAGAAATATAATATATTGCAATGGCATCTACGATGCAGCTGGAATTCGCTCAGGCAATGTCCGACTTCAAGACAATGTTCCCCGACATGGATCGCGATGTAATCGAGGCGGTGCTCCGTGCCAATCAGGGTGCTGTCGATGCGACAATTGATCAACTACTGGCCATGAGCACGGATAACCAGGTAGGAGTGGTAAATATGCGACAGAAATGAACGTTTTTTTTTCTCCATTCAATCAATATTGTTCCATAGAATGAGAAACTCCGCAACGAACTGGACAAGACCTCGAGCACGGGCACTCCGGTTCGCAGTCCGCCAAAACCGATCGTCGACAGTGTCCAGCTAATCGACACATCAGATGGTGAGCCGCCATTGCTGAATCTCCCGCCGCCACCGCAGTCGCTATTGGTCAATACGGGTGCTTCTCCAAAGCAGAAAATCGCCACCAGTCTGCGACAACAAACGCCCACAACGCATGGCACTGGCAGTGGTACCCCATCGAAACGTAACGGTCAGCGAAGATGGAATCCACCTCTGTTGGGCCCCCTGCCACCTGGGTTTCTACGCATCCAATCGGCAGACCGCCCACCAGGTGAGTTTGATCTACCCGACGAACAATTCGCCATGATGCTGCAGAATGAGGAGTTCATGAACGAACTGCGCTGGAATCAAGAATTTATGACAGCTTTGGAAAAAGAACAACAGGACAAAGCGCGTGGCGAGGACGATGCCGCATTCAAAGAACGCCTCAAACATATGGGTAAAGTGTCACGCAAGAAATTCCTTCAAATGGCTCGCGTCTTCACATGGCAGAGGAATAAAAAAGTCACATCGGCTAAGCAAATTGACTCACTGCCATTAAAAGAGGAGCCCAGCGACGACGAGGATCACTTGCAGGTGAGAAAGTAGGTTAACAGTCGCGCTTATCTGTCAGTGACTGCATCGCATTTAGTCAAAAGCGGTAAAAACGCAATTTGTAAACAAAAAACAAAATACTAGATATTTTTGCTGCTTTGTGCTGTTAATGTTATTGTTAGAAGGGGTGATAAAACGATATCAATCGATTTCCAAATTTTCATTGCTTAAACAATGAGCGCGTATAAGAAGAGAACGACATAGCTTAGTGGTGAGGTCATTAAACAAATTGGTTGTGTATAGTGGGGAAAAGTTGCTAAATTTTGAAATTAATTCTCACATCTGATGTATTTTTTATTCTACTTATATCTGCACACTGCATGGAAATTGATGTGCTAATAGGAATGGAGCTGACAAGACTTTTGTTTAAATTAAATTTTCATAGTAAATTATGCCATTGGCTTGTGCAAGAAAATCAAACGAGGTTTATTTATGGCTACAGATAGCAGTACTTAATTTGTGCAATATACCTATATGTAACTATGTATTATTTTTCTCAACAAAGAAATGCCAAGCATTTCTCTATTTTATATAGATGTTTGACTGAAAATTGCTTATAGAATTGCGTTTAGTGGTCGCGTTCGCATGTAGATTGTGCATTCATGGTGGCATTCGAGTAGCGAGAAATGTTCTAGACCCTATCCCTCCTATTGCTTATTAAACTCTTGACATGCGCAGATTTTGTTTCTAGGTTTAACCTCAAGTTGTTTGTGGTTGCACCTCAAGGTTGAATTGACATTGTTCAAGTCAAGAATTGGACTTGCAATAGGGGTCGGGGCACATAGTCAAGCGAATATGAAGTTCTTTATGTGCGCAAAATCAAATTTTTGGAACATTTTCAACTGTCATCACATATTTGATATTGTTTTTTGGGATCAGACAGCATAAAACATCAATCATTACAATCTGGCATTTGGCAAGAAGTGTGTTTGATGAGATCAGGACAGTTAAGAAAGGAACTCGAAGTGCACCCTTTTCTGCAATGAACCATTGAAAACTTAAAAAAAGTATTTCTAAATTCGCTCTTTTGTTTAAAAGGGCAATTCTTTTTATCAATCGATCCGCCATCATTTTCCTGCATTTCAAAACTCGAATTGCGCAGTCAAGTTTGCAGTTACGAACACAAATTGTCATTCCCATCAATAAATAAAGAATCGAATGTTCCAAGTTCAAGATCAATGATTTCATATTTCGTCTGCCACTCTGGATGCGCAACACCAAGCAAACGCGATCACTTTATTGTATAAAATTGTTTCCATCTCGAAATAAAATAAACGGAACTAGTTTATGGTTTAAAGAAACGAAAATTAAAGAAAAAAAAACGTTACCTGAATAAGAAAATGATTATTTCTAGAATGACTGATCAGCACACATATAAAAAAAAACAAAATCTTCTTCCTTGCTCAAATAGAAATTCGTTAGAAAAACAAAATCGTCTTACAAACCAAAAGCTAAGTAACAAAATAAAAGAAAACAAAAAATGATCCTATTGTAGACCATAAAAACTGATTAATGAAAAACCTAGTCACTCTGTGAAATAATAGTAAACTAATTCAATTTTAATTATACACACTTACATATGGAAAACAAGAAGTAAAACTATCTTTAACAAATAGTAACGGCATAGACTAAGAGTACATAATCTCAACCACACATATATAAATGAATAGAAATATACAAGAACAATGTAGTAGGATAGGTTAGTTGAGTATTTTATTAATGAATAAAATCAAATTATATTATTAATTGCTCATTTATTATTGTAATTATTATTGTCAAACAGCAACGTCTGTGAGTTTGTTGTAAAATTGATTTCTCTTTTTTGTTGATCACTCTAGCAGAAAAGTGTTTTTTGTTTCTTGTTTAATTTGTTTGTGATTGATTATTTGATTTAGATATTTATAAAAATTGTAACAAATGCATTTCTATTTTGTAAAGAATATAATCCGATTGATTGCATATTTATTATTGAACAAAAATACTGAAAATATATATCCTATGCAAGTACATAAGAAAAATAAAAGGAACACATTACTATTGTGATTATTATCATAAATATATAAGGTAATAACGGAGCGTAAATAAATGTTATTCAAACAAAAAAGAAACAGCTTTAACTTTGTTTCTGAAGACGACTAATTTATTAACCATTCTCCGTGGAGTAATGTTTCTTGGTAAACATTTCCTAATAATGACCGTTCTTTAGTTACCATCAGTGAAACAGGTTTCCCATGAATGTAAGAAAAATAAGACTACGACTCGCTGATTTTTAACTGTCCAGAGTTTTCTACGTTCCCCTTTTTACCATAAATTCTGCTTAATCTGGCGCAGACAAATTGCTATGAGTATGGACGTTAATACGGTGCTTAGTCTGGTGCAGACCATGAGTACCTATCTTATAAATAAGTTTACACTGAAGGTAATTTTGCCATTTAGAGGACATTACTGTCAATCAGTGTACGTACATACGAAAGAGTAGTAGGTATTTATTCTAAACTAGCTGTACCCGCCCGGCTTCGCCCGTGCAAAATGTGGTTTCTTTGATTAGGGTCCAGTTATAGCGATCAGTAAAATGCAACCGAAAAAAATTTCTTTTTCTTTTTTGGACCACCTAAAGGTAATGCTTGAACTCGATCTTGGTCTTAAAATGTTGCTTATGAATTATAAAGTTAGTTTATCAAAAAAAAAATAAGTGGATAATGTTTAAATTTTCTACAAAAAGAATTAACAAATTTTTCTGTACGAAAAACTTTTTCTGATCAACTTCTCAGTTAATTCCACACAAAAAAGCCAAGTCATTCCACTGATATGTTTCAATTTTTTACTGTTCCATCTGTCAGGATTTTTTTTTCTGATGGAATTTAACAGTGGTGGTTGATTTGTTTGTTGTATATTGTGAAGTGTGGGTGTTTAGCAGCGAAAAGCGACTCAGTCATTTATTTAAAAAAAGTAGAATTCAAACATTTGGTATGTTTTCGCGAAATAAAAAAAATAATGCTTCACAAAATGAATTTTTCTGAAAGACTTTTTTCTGTTTGCTATGACCGCCGAAACGAAAAAAAAACTCATTTTCATACTGTTCCAACTTTTTCGGTTGCTTTTTACTGATCGCTATAACTGGCCCCTTATTCGTTACAATTAGTAGTAGCTTAGTAGGTATTCTTTTTATGAACTCTATCACATCCACATTTCTCATACCTAACGCGTAATTTGGCGAATAAGAGATATTTCTTAACAGTTAGCACTGTATAAAATAATTCGTCTTCCTTTTTATTAACGTTATGTTAACAGGTATTCGCTTCAAATGTTAAAATGTTAAATCATTGTCTCTCTCAATCCCGTAAACATTTCACACCGTATCTGCTTTCTGCTATGTCTTTCAATCCCACGCCCCCTGGCCCCGGCCTGCACAACGCCAAAGAGCCAAGGCCCAACACACCCAGGAAATGCGATTTATGGATAAATAAAAATAAATGAAATAGAAACTCATCAAGAGAGCAAAACAAAGACGGTGTAAAAGTGTCTAAAGCATCGACACGCACGAAACACCTCACATAACATTCCTGCACTGCATCCGCTGTACTGTGTTGTGTGTGATTGCGCATGGCCAAGCGGGTTGAACAAAGAGGTCTCACAGTATACTCTTCTCTCCTAAGGGAAGAAAAAATAGATACAAATAAATGTTCTTCCAAATCAACTGTCCAGTGACAGTGAGAGCTTTAATAGCCCGATATATTTGGGGTTACCTTTGCTTTCTCGTGACGACGACGATGATGGATGAAAATGGATACACACACAAAATTTAGTCGATGGGTTTAGGTGTGTGCACTTTTTTGTGAATATTAAATTTATTTGGTAGGTAGGCTTTCGTGTTTGTTAGATAGTGCTAAATGGTGGAAATTAAAAATGGGAAGTCGGGGGGAATCGGGATATGGACACCACAGGATTTATGAATGCATGAGTGAAATAGGAACGGAGCAAGAGAGCATACACGTCTTTCCACATAATTGACATTTCTTTTATAGGTTTCTTTTTTGCTTAGCAAACCAAACAGCATACTTTCTTTGTCTCTCACAGGAGTAGAATAAAGTTAAAAAAGATGCACCTAAATAATATTTCTCAAATCAAACATACTAAACGCGCAATATATTATATTGCGCGTTTAGTATGTTTGATTTGAGAATGAAGTGCATATCCACTCACCCAGGTGAAAATAGTAGAAATGCTTCATAAGTTGTCTATTTATTTAAAAACCTTTTAAGATATCGAGTTAATGGATATCCTATGTTGTACCAGTATATGTCCCCTTTAAGTTGGCATTTACTATATTTAAATGCTCTCAGTATTTTCGAACGCAAAGCGTTGCAAAGGAAAAAGCGAAACAAAACGAAAAAATAAATTACTCTTCTCCAATTTTCTCTGGAATTTATAGAGATATAGAGTTAAAACAACCTGGAGATTGTAGGCCTAGGTATCCTCTATAAGCCCGTGAAAAATGCACCAGAATAACTTCAGCTGTTTTTAAGATTTTTGCATTCAAAGCCATGCAGTCAAATTCAATCTAAGTCGAACAGAACTACACCAATTTTATTTATATGATGAATGAAGTTTGTTCCAATATTAAAAAGAGTAAATACGCATATTTCACATAATTCTTTTTTACCTACAGAAGGAAGCCATAGAATTTGCATTTTGTTCTTTCTGGTGGATTTGGGGATTTCTTCTATCGACATTCTCCGCGGCGTCAACTATTTATCACGCCTATGAGTCATTTTAGTTTCTTTGTTTAATAATAAATGTATTGTGGATTATTTTCATATTTTGAAAAGTAAAACGAAAAGAAAAAAGTTGTGTGAGGGACGATGACACAATCCGACTCTTCTCGATATCTAGGTTAGGTTCAAGTGGCTGATGGTCGACACACTTAGACCATCAAAAGGTCCCTTGTGATACCACATGAATCTAAAACTTAATTATTCCTACTCGTTGAACCAGTTGGAGCTTCTGATGAAGCGTAAGAGATTTCGAATGTCTTTGTTATTTACATCGTTCAGATCACTATACAAGAATGCTCCCTAATGGGGTTTTCGTCTTTGTGAGAGAGCCGGACAAGTGCATAGGAGATGGATAATAGTTTCTTTCTCCTCCAAGAAACAAGTAGCGATAGGAATACCTAAGGAATCCTTAACTGGAAGCATAGGTAGTGCAGTTCTGCGTTTGGCGAGTTCATCCGCCTTCTCGATATCTAAAAAAATATCTCGATATCTAAAAACAGATAGATTTCAGCAAATAGAAGAGAGTAATAATTGCAATAGTGTAAAATTACTTTCCGGCAAACCAGCTGATTCGCATTTAGTTCGCGGAGAGTTTATTCCGCGTAACTAATAACCAACCAGTTTTAGTTTCGGCTTTGAATTTACGAAAGTTCACAATTGCGAATTTTGTATGAAAAATATATCTCATCAAATTAAAAAAATCGGAACTAAAATTGGTTCTTATTAGTAAGGACCAATATAAATGATCGTAATGCACTTAACTGTACTTGAGTATGTCTTCTGCATCCTCTAGCTCCACCTTCTTAAGATGAGAACACAATCATAAAGCATTGACTACTAAATTCTCCACAGACGAGTACCTAGTAACAAGTCTTACTTCTTACAGTGTGTAAAGCATGAATATAAAAAGTAGAACAGTGGCATTTGAAATGGAATAAGATTTCTTGCATATTGCGGAATACTTTCCGTCTCCTTCCTTATTTATTATGGTAAAAGTTTTCCTGCGCTGCACTTATAAAACAAGAATATTTCACTTAAATAAGTCACATCTACCGATGAACAAAATAATGCGATTTAGAGCTTATCCCGTTGTTGAACGATAATGGCAACACATTCAACGTTTGGAGGAGAAACAGACGAAATTGGGAATAAGTTAAAGACGCTTCAAATTATCAATTGACACAATAAGAACAATCATCGCAAACACAACTATAGAAGAAGCACAACTATAAAAGAAGTAGCATACAAAGTTAGTTAGACAAGTAGACAAGAGTATCGTCAGAACGGTTAAAATTTAGTTTACGTATATTTTTGTAAATTTCAATGCGTTAAACAGGCAATGTTATCACCCTTATCTCAAAACCTAACATCCGACTAATTCTTATAAATCTTCTTCGTCTTCTACGGTCACCTCGTTTGTCCAATCGAGGACCAGTTTCGTTGGCGGCAGGCGAAACCGCCATTCATCAGCAAAGTACTTATAAACCTTCTCTCCCAATCGCAACAGCTCGATCGATGCCTGCTTCTCGTCGGGCTTCCATTGTCTCTCGGAGCCACCAAACATTTCCATGCGTACCAGCGCAGTCATTGAAGCGCTTAGGTATTTCTTTATGCCATTAAACAGCTGCGCTTTTGTCATAGGACCATTGGTTGAGCCGGTAGGTTTTTCTTTTGACATAGCGGGAGCCTTTGAAAGTTCACGATTCGTTGCAAGACAAGCATCCAGTTTTTCCTTCCAATCTTTTGCCGAAGATTCGGCTGTTTCTGCTCTAGACAGTGTCAGTTGACTTGTTTCCTTTGCCGCTGCAAGTTCCAATTCTAATTGGGCCACTCTAGCCTCGGCCTCAAGTTCTTTTTTTTCGCATTCGTGCTTCAGTTCCATCAGTTCAATTTCGAAATTTTCTATTGTTTGTTCGTACACTGTTCGGCTAATAATATTTTCATTCTCAATTTCAATGCAGTGCTCTTTGGGCGCAGGTAGCAACTCTATATCATTCAAGTCCATAATTTCATCGACAACACCTGTGTCGGCCAAAGACTCGCTGGATAGTTCTGCGTTGCTCTGCAAAACAATGCCATATTGGTCGTCTTCAACTTCGCATGGTTCGTTAATCAGCGTGATCGTGGGAAATTCTTCATCTTCAAACTGACCATTATTCGATGAATCTGACGCTGAATGAACGCCCTTGTTAAGAATCGTCGGTGTCACTGTCAATTTTGTGAGTCGAGGACGTTTCGCCAAAGGTTTAGTGTTTTCTTCTTCGTTCTCGCTAATCATCTCCACACTCGCGTCTATTAGATTTTCCTCAGGAAGCCCTAGAGGAACATATCCTTTTGGCGGAATAAGATGCTTTTCTGTGGTCAATGGAAGTTGTTTGGGCTCTGGTTTACCTGGTACGGAATGGTCCAGCACAAGACCGTTTTTCAGCCGGCTCAGCGTGGGAATTGCTTGGGGGATGAGACGATCCTTTTTATAGTTCATAAAACATTCATCACGGAAGTGCAGAGCACAGACAACTTTGTTCTTCGCTTGGCCAGAGGCGAAATTGTACAGTTGTGGATAATTTGCATACATTACCCATTGCGCTAAGCGTTCTTTATTCTTAATTGGATAATGGAAAAAGTGCATCCCAGGAAATTTGAGTGTATTGACTGTGCATGAACGAAAAGTACAGCGACAACCTCCCATTGTTAGAATTTAATAACACAACTTAAGAGCTAGTAGATTTCTGTTTTAAAAGAAGTAACAAAATTATACTTTATTACACTTTTGTTTGGTAAGCGTCAAAAGTGACAGCAATGTCACTAGAAATATTTTTCCAGTGAAATAGGCTCACGTTCAGGCTCAATGATGTGAATCAAAAGTCATATCGTTTTCCATTGGGACAGAAAAGCACTTTTTTAGATTCACAAAGCAGTTTCACGTGTTGTCAATTTTCATGTTCTATTAAGGTACACTGTTCGAGTGAAGTGAAATGTTCACTCCTTTCTGAAAAGTGCTGTGAAATTGAGAGTGTAGCTTTCACGCCGCAATTTGAAAAATTTAATGCGACGGACAATAAAAGCCAAATGAAATAGCTTAAGTAACGCCCCCTACAATCGACTTTTGAGCAACTATTTTTCACTTGAACAGCGTACTGCCTAGTGAAATCTTCACGTGGAAAACTCCTTCTGACAATTCGCGGACTAGGCTTATGTATTCGCAGATTGAAAAATGTGAGACGTTCGGGTAACTATTTGACGTAGGTACGGCAATTTTTGTATATATCGTATTCTGTCTCAGCAGTAGCAAATGTGAACTCACCCCAATAAAAACTGCCGGCAATTTCGAACATCTATTCACCTTTCCATTCGGTATTTCCAATTACTATACCTACGCTACTATTAGAAAAAGGAGTAGAGTTTGTCAACTGTTTTCCTCTCTCTCTTTCACATCACGTTACGCTACGTTCGCATTTATAATTCCGACATTTGCGAATGTACTCGGTTTGTGGTTTGCTGCGGAATCTCTGTTTCCTGGAAAATTCCTTAATAAGCTGTACGGAATCCTTACAAATTTTGTAGAAAAACACTTCCCCGTACTGATTATTAAAATGAAGAAAACAAAACCGATTCTCTATGATCCACTAATTATTAATCGCGTAAAACAGGTAACACCACTGAATTGCTAGGTTATGTTGCGCCAGTTGGCTTCTCGCATCTGGCGTCCGGGGGAACGTTTGTTCTCATTTAGCCGACCGCGCTTCTCTCGTCAAAAACAATATAAATGTGTAAATAACATTTGTCTTACAGTATTTGGAAGAAAATGTTCACCAGACATACCTCGATGTAGGTGTTATGTCCAAGGCGTTGCAAGAACGCTACCCAGAGTACAGTAGACGCAAAATCGCTCCATTTCGATCGTTAGTCGAACAGGGTAAGCCATATAAATATTAGTTAAATTTTTGATCTTTTTACGATTGGATGCTTTCAGCGTACAAGGTGGTATCACAAAGCTACGGCCTAGACATCAATCCACCAAGCCCAGACTCTGGCTCGGATCTAGAGGTTATGGATGTAAGTTTGCAAAGTGACTAGCATTACTGATGTGCTAGTTTGATTGTGTTGTTGTGTTTGTCGTTTACTTAGGAAACTCCTGCAGTTGCTGAAAATTCAATGAATAATATGCTCACCAATCTTTATTCCAAAAAATCTTCATCTAAGAACACGAGTGCCAACAATGAACTGATTGACATCAGCAGCGATGAAAGTTCCGACGATGACAAGGCGACCAATGGCAAGTCCAAGGGTAAGTCCTGTACGTTGGTACCAGCCGAACATCAGTCTGAAAATGTCGTCAAAATCGGTGAAGTCACAATGAGAAAGATTATTTCATCCGATGGACAGCCAACGTCTAGCGACTCGGGGCCAGTTAAACGTGCAGCTACACCAACTTTGTGTAAGAAGCGCAAACGAGGACGTTCACAATCGCCGTCAAAAAGTGACAATTCAAATTCACAGACAGACAAAGTTGAGCTAGCAGCGATAGCGCCAATGAAGGTGGTCAGCACGAATGCCACTGATACTGGCGCCGGTGGGGATGCTGGAAATTTTCTGTCATCAATTATGCGCCGTAAGTACAAGAAAGAGGTGCGCCCCACTAAACCCAGACAGAACTTCCAGGACGTCGGTGGCATGGAAAATGTCCTTAAGAAACTGTGCGAGATACTAATGCACATCAAACAGCCGGACATTTACTTCATGTTGGGATTAATGCCGCCTAGAGGATTGCTGCTGCATGGACCATCTGGATGTGGCAAGACGCTGCTAGCGCATGCTATCGCAGGAGTAAGTATTTTTTTTTAAAGCTAAAAGTAAATTGGGACTAGTGACACTTGGCATACAGTCTGGCGATGAGAATTCAATACTTGAAAAGCTGCTTAGGTCACTAAACAGACTACTGTAGCTGCCCCTAACTTGTGGAATCTCAGGAGACTACCATTTCCTTGCTGCTTAAAATATCTTCCTTGTTTTGAGTTTGTGGAATCGCTCCTGTATGCATACCATTGATTCAAGTGTCGAATTTCACAAGTTTTTGAGTTTTATTTAACAAAACAAGGAGTCAGAATTCCCAAGATAGATTCTCAAATTACCAAAAACTATTTTCTTGTTGTAATCTAACATAAATATTACCAATAATTTACCACTCATTCCAGCAATTAGGACTAAACATGATCGAGGTTGCTGCAACAGAATTGATCGCTGGCATTTCCGGTGAATCGGAGGAGAGAATCCGTGATGTATTTGAACAAACGATCGCTTGTTCACCTTGCGTTCTGTTTATCGATGAAATCGATGCAATCTCAACAAATCGTTCAAATGCCCAACGTGATATGGAACGTCGCATCGTGTCGCAGTTGATTAGCAGTCTGGACAATCTGAAATTGAGCGAACGTGGTCAGGCTGTGCTGGTGATTGGAGCCACAACACGTCCTGATGTCCTCGATCCGGCTCTACGTCGTGTCGGGAGATTTGATCATGAAATTGCTATCGGCATTCCAAATCGCAAGGACCGCCGTGAAATTCTGACAATCATTTGTGATGGGCTGTCGGTTCATCCGAAAATAGATTTCGACAAAATAGCTGAACTGACACCGGGTTATGTTGGCGCCGATATGTTGGCGTTGGTGTCTTCTGCTGCAACAATCGCTGTCAAGAGGAAGTGAGTTGTACGATATTTGGATTTTCTATTCGAGTTAATACAATTTTGCTTGTTTGTTTTAGGTGTACTCAACAAATGAAGGAGATGCAACTGAAGTCGCAGAGGAACATTACAATTGTTGATCTGGTCGACGAAGGACAAACTGAGGAAACAGATTGTACACCAAAAAAACTTAACGCTTCCACTTGCAGCGACGAAACGAAAGAGGGCGAAAAATCAAATATTGAATCGCCCGCTACAACAGAAACTACCTCTCAGGGTGTATCACAATCAGCAGAGAAAGATGATACCGCAGGAGAGTCTGAGCCTACTACAACAACGCCTGCGGTTCCCCCAACAAAAGATGACGATGATCCTGCAAAATCTGATGCAAATGGCAGCGCAGACGAACCAGAGAAGATGGACGTTGAAGTGGGCACTTCTGCAGAAGCAGCCGAGGAAGTGCCAGCTGCCAATGAGGAGCCTATCGATGTGGATGAGCTACCGGAGCGAAAGGTGGATTCGGATCCTGATTTAGTGCCCGAAGCTACGCTTTTCGAAATGATCAACATGCTGGATAATGCAGCAATCGATGTAGCAGATATTACAGACTTCTGTATAACTTTAGAAGACTTTAAGGACGCGGTGAAGGTAGTACAGCCATCAGCCAAGCGAGAAGGATTCATTACAATTCCAGATGTAACATGGGATGATGTGGGATCCCTGCAAGATATCCGAGAGGAGCTAAAACTAGCCGTTTTGGCGCCAGTCAAGTTCCCCGAAAAGATGGCCAAGTTGGGACTCACCGCGCCATCCGGAGTTCTGCTGTGCGGTCCACCTGGATGCGGCAAGACTCTACTTGCCAAGGCGATTGCCAATGAAGCTGGAATCAATTTCATATCAGTTAAGGGACCCGAAATGATGAACATGGTATGTTGACACTTTAGTGTGTTCTCTTGAGTCTCTCCTACAACAGTTTTTACTTTCAGTACGTGGGCGAGAGTGAGCGTGCGGTGAGGGCCTGCTTTCAGCGTGCACGAAATTCAGCACCATGCGTTATATTCTTCGATGAATTCGACTCCCTATGTCCCAAACGATCAGACAACAACGACAGTGGATCAGGCACTCGTATTGTAAACCAGCTGCTCACAGAGATGGACGGCGTCGAAGACAGGCAGGGTGTGTACATTTTGGCTGCTACCAATAGGCCGGATATTATTGATCCCGCTATCCTGCGTCCCGGTCGTTTGGACACAATTCTCTACGTAGGACTGCCCGAAATCAAGGACCGTGAAGAAATCTTTATCGCTCTCACAAAGGTAGCTTTCCGCCAGACATAAAGTTGTTTAATTTTTATAACCGTTTTATCTGTAGAATCGCAAGAAGCCCGTTCTAGCCGACGATGTAGACTTTAAAGACTTGGCTACTCGGACAGAAGGATATACAGGCGCCGATTTGGGTGGCCTTGTTCGACAAGCTGCTATGTTAGCGCTCAAGGATGCAACCAATAACCCGGACATTCAGTTGAATGACCTCTGCGTAAGAGGAAGTCATTTCGACCAGGCAATACAACTTCTGCGACCGTCCGTCAATGCCCAGGTATAACCTGCTCTTGTGTTTTACATTTCTCTCTGATTAATGTTCTCTTTTCTCTCTCTGCAGGATCGAAAAGTGTACGAAAAACTCAAGCAAAAGTATGCTGCTCCCCGCTTGCCAGACGGGATCAAATAGTAGTAGTGCGGCAATGCACCTTGTTATGAAGAATTTACATCCACCTTTAATTTAATTTTTGTTTAAATTAATTTAAACTTCACATCTCATTTGCATCATTTTACTTGTTTCCGTAACAGTCCATAGATTTTCATTCTAAAAAATAAATCCAAGCGAAACAAATAATAAATTCCTGAGACTTCAGCTGGACAAGGATACTTGTATTAGTTCTTAAAAGAACGTAACAAATTTTTGTAGAGAAGAAGACAAGCATTTGTATGTACCATGTTAAACCTTTTCGTAATCTATATATATATAAAGTGTATCTTCATTAGACTGTTTTCGTTCGATTTTTGTGATGAATTTCTATTTGTTATTTCCAGTATAATATTTTGGAGCATAGGTCTGCAGAGTGAAAGCTTTAAGCTAATGCCAAAAGCCAAGAGAGGTGTTGTTTTCCCTCTGTTGCAGCATCTGTTTAAGCTGCCACTCACTTGTTGTAGTCTATCTTACAAGGTGCGGGTGAAATATATCAGGGATCTTAATATTGCTATGAATGAAATGAAGGGCGTGCACATTGCCAAATGGAACCACCGATGAATAAGAACGGAACGAATGGGCGGTACAGAATAAGTTGACATTAGGTGTAAGAACGCTATGAGATTGCGTCGATACAATCGAGCACTGGCAGCACCTAATTTGTCTCAATCGATTATCCTAGATCGATTATCCTCGATCGAGACAAATTAGGTGCTGCCAGAGCTCGCTTGTATCGACTGAACTGGATTGTATCAAGTTACGTGCTGTCACCCCAGATTAAAGAGGCGAAAGTGTACGCAACAAAGAGGTAGATCTCATATATTTGACAAATAAATTCGTCCAGATGGTTATCCATTAATCCCTCCTCACGAATGTAACAAACTGATGCTATACTGCTCATACTATGGACATAATTTATCTGTCTTAGAATAGGGTACATCATCAGCCTATAACACAACCTAACAAAATTAAACCTAAACCATTTGTGGCACAAAAGGATTTTATTTTTATTCGGCTTGCGCACAAAATTTGTTTAGTAGTTAAAGGTAGACCCACCCACGCCCTAGATTTTTTTTGTACTGTATTTTTTCACCAATAACTCAACAACAAAATTATAGTTGTGGCTATGCCGCTTACATCCTTTGAGACCATCATTTTTGTTGATTAGCGTTTTCTTATATCAAAGTTTAAATTTACACAGCATCGTTATTTGGATTCCCCAAAGAGGCTGTCAGTGCGGACAAATCGAATGCTTTCTGGCACATTGCTCTAATTCCAATCCAGCTTTCATGTCCAATGGGCCGAATATGTGCAGGAGACGGTTGAAAGCCCAACTCATTTGATGGTAGCTCTACGACCAGGGCAAAGGGCACCTTAACAATGCCAAAGGCATAGTCAACAACCGATCCGGAGTATGTATGCTTTCTGATTCCGGATATGCTGCCACATCGATACACACGGCCTGACACTTTTTTAATTGCCTTCTTGGCACATTCGGCCAGTTGTTGGTGTTCCCGCCATGAGATTGGCAGCTCCCTGTAGAGTAGAGAATACATAAAAGCAGTTTTTTTTGTTCTTTTTAAATACATTTTATATTTAAATAGGAAAATAGTAAATGTGCTTTATAATTATTAATACAATTCACTCGAATATTATCGGGATGAGGAGTTAACGGGGATAGATAGATAATGTGTGTAAAGTTGCGAAGGTTGTTAACGTTACATGTAATACCTGTATGATATTTATGTATGTATTAATGAATGTTATGATATGAAAAATACTGTCAAAGAATGAAGAAAAAGTTAAACAAGTGAAAATTCAAAAAGTGTAATCAGTGCTGAAAACGCGAATGCCATTGAGATATGATAATAATCCGTGTAGGTATGAGCAGCTGTTTCAAACCAGATTTTTAAGAAATATGGATTAAATAAGAGGTGAATTTCCGTTGGTGAATTCCCCTATGACTTCTAGAAACGCTTAAAATTAACAAAACACTTTTTATTTAAATAGGTCAGTTACCTATTTACCTAACAAACAGAATCAGCAAAAATATAACAAGAATGCATTGCATATTTATAGGCTCACAAAGAATAAAATTAAGGAAAGAATGCATTGCAGATTAATATGCTGGGATACATCCTAATTATAATTGTGTAATTGCAGGAAAACCGTTGCAAATTCATTAAAAAGTTTCTCTTTCTAGTAAAAGTAAATTGCAAATGCGATTGCAGTTAAATTTAACAGAAGAGAAACCATCTGAAACTCAGAAATTGCAAGGTTTGTTTGACGTGCGCAATGGGTAAGCGCTTATGTGTTTGATCTAGCACTGAACTCGCCCTGGTAGGTACATTCAAATAGAACATTTCTGTTTGAAAGTACATATAACCGGAACAACTTTCAAATAGAATAGAAAGTAGAATCGAACTACATAGTTGGCCCTTGACCCCAGTTAATTTGTCGAGGCAGGAATTCAGTGCTGAGTTTTGCTGTCATTTTGCTTAATGTCATTCATTTTTCAATGTAAACCTTCAGAGTAGCATATTTTGCGTTCGATATAGTAGCCGAATTTTCAAGGTTATGCAGGGTTTCGGACAGGCGTAAAAATTAGCTGACACTTCTCAGCGCGCACAAGTGGTCACTGTGCATGTGCTAGCCACGTCAAACAAACCTACAAGAGAATGTTCTATAAAATTTGAACATCTAAATTGGCCGCGTTCCATTGACCGCTAGATGATTAGCGGAGTGTCAAACTCTATTAGTGCTGGAGCTTTGCGTGATTTCTCTTTCCGGTAAAATTGTCCATGTGGCGCAAAGAAAAATGACTGCCGGTTTTAGTCTACTTGAACATAATGTTGGTACTTGCATTAGATTAAGATTTTAGTACAAATTGTGTGGCTCAAGTTATTATGCGTTACGGTAGTTTAAATTCTGCCTGGACTTAATAGGAGGGATTTTGACAGTACATACTATGAAAAACGTACTTTTCGAGCCAAATACTAAAAATCTGTAAACAGACTTCAAGCAGTATGAGTTAATGACTAAGCTTAGTACGCTGCTCGAGCTTAACTAAATTTAAGCTGCTCTCCAACTTTTCTCTCCAAACATCATCTAAAATCCTATCTAAATTTTGACATAGAAAGCGCTTTGGATAAGAGTCACAAATAACAGCTGTTCTTTGAAAAAAAAACCTCCATTGATTCAAAATCTACAATGCTCTATATCGATGGATGTTGCTCCATTAGTATCGCTAAACTTTTCCTGAGGACTTCTCATTTCAATTTTAATGAAAGACTCTAGCTCCAAGTACCCACACCTCGTCGAGGTTTTCATCAAAATCACTCATTTTTACACAACAGAGTAGAGCGATCTTAGCTTAAGAAGAATTTCCCGAGCGATTAAATTGGGTGCGTTAAATTTTGACAGATATGTGAAACATATTCGGAAACAAAAGTTTGATTTTTAGCTCGAGCTGCGTACCACTCAGCTAAAGGGATTCGCCTAAATTTAGCTCAGCAGCGTTCTAGGATTTAAACAAAACCGTACAATACGAATTCTATTACATTATAAAATTTTACCATTAAATAAATAAAGTCCTTAAAAACATCCTCATTTTTGTCGACCTAATTTTCGGCAAACCGAATTATTTTTTATTAACGTCAACGGATTTTACAGGTATTTGAGGTCTTTAAAGTGAAGAAGTGTTCTGCTTATTACTCGTTACATTATTATTTCATCATTTAAATGAGCACATGTGTGTACCTATATTGTATATGTATATGATCGCGATCGATTTAAATCGACTGAGCTTGATTAAGTCCGTTTTAAACAGAGTAGGTAAATTGTGGAAAATATTTTGAATGTACACAACTTAGGATTTTCATACAAACACGGTTCGATTTTCGATTAAAATAGAGGGTTAAAAATCGAAATATGTACATTCTAAAATCAACTTCCTTAAAACTAGCTAATCCATTTCAAGTTTAAGGGACACACACATACAAAAAAAGCACACAAAAATAATAGTGCATTAGAAAATAAAGTATAAGCAACAAACTTGGTATATCCCCAGGGGTACATGATGGCCTGTCCATACGAGTGCAACGATAAGAAGAGTAACAAATGTGGTCGCAGCTTCTCCATGGCATTCCGTAGGGCGCACGTCTCTGGTTCGGAAAACGGTTTTTCTCCCTTGTATGTGCTTCGATTGGCTTTCGTTGAACCATTCTCCCAATGGAAATCATAGTTCCGATTACAATCCGTTCCGATACTTTTCAAAATACTGTGCGGTCGACGGTTCTTTCTCCACATGGGATTCTGCAAAAGAAATTCCCGACCCGAAAAACGTAGTAAAAAAAACCGCTTTCTTATAATATTGTGCAAGGTATAATCCCACCTTGTTGTAGGTGTACTCATATCCGTCGGGATTCGTGAGCGGCACAATGAAGAATCGAAGTTTCTCCAAAATTCCCTGGTGTCGTGCATGTTTCTCTGTTAATTGCTGGATACACTTTAGAGCAACTGCAATTGTCATCCATTCCCTGGCATGAGTGCCAGCCTCAATGAAAACAACATCCCTTGGAACGTTTCCATTCGCCAAGGGTTGACGATCACGTTTGTGCCAATCAATTTGGATTGCCTTCACTTTTCGTCCTTCATACGTACGTCCAATGGTGTACACTTTGACGACCTCGGCATAACGTAGACGCAGGAAGTCCAAATAGTCGTTAATCTCCTTGTGTCGGAGGTATTTCGTCGTTACATCGGGCTTTTTAAATCTCATCGTTAGCTTTCCATTTTGCATTGGGACTATGGGATGGACTAGACTGGGTGTAGAAAATTTGTTTTATCCTTTTTAGCGCACTTACTACAATTTCGAAATGAAAACAAAACTACACGATTTTTGTTTGACAAACTCTGAATGTAGACTACGATGACTAAGAAAGGATTTGCTTGGTGGAAGTCGTTGCCCGCAGAAAGGAATCAACTTTGTCACAAGTCGGGTGGTTAGTTTTTGTAGTAATATTCCTTCTTTGAATGCGGGGTGTGCGAAGTTTTTTTTTGTCCTTCTTTGCATTGATATGAATCCTGGGGGAGGAATAAATTCGAGGGTTCTGACTTGTGTTGGGCGAAGTTCAACTAGTTAACATAAATTCCTTATGGAGGAGGTGTACACGATTTCGTTCTCTCGTTGGCTGGCATATTGTGAGCAGTGAGTTAAATTTGGATTGGGAGTTAAACTGTTTTTAGTTTTATATATGAACTAGATATCTGATTCCCTCAACTCTGATAGTTTAAATGCTATCAAAATGACTTTGCGTTACTATTGCCGGAAAGTGCGAGTGGACCTTGAGAAAGAACAACAGCCTTCATAGTTAAATCTGTCAAATGTCAAAATGCAAACCATTTGTGGATGTCGATTTTTTCATATGGATTTTGACGTGCCTTTGACGTGCCGTTATTTATCTAGCAGCCATAAACATAACTCAAGTACGTATAGCTTAGTAAGTCTGACAGCTGGCTGACTTGATGTGTCTGAGTTTTGATTGGCCTAGATCGGTAGCATGAACAGCTTTTTCATTTGACATTTATGGAGGGATAGACAAGAATACTAAGTTGACAGTTCGTATATGTGGCTGACGTACAAGGTACAACTAGTCCATACCAATCTAGTCGGATTAAGATAACTAAATTTTTAAATGTACCCCATGGAACGCGGCCATTGCTTTTCTTTAGCTGTCATTTACAATGTTCTGTCATGGAACTGAACATTTGACAAAGCTTAAAGTGTGTTCTCGTAGCTTTGCATTATTTTTTCTGGGAGGTATGACATTTCGTCATTTAGCAAATAAACAGCAAAGGAACAGATTTAGGTTCTAATGTAGTATTCAGATGACAGATACCAATTCGTAGTGTCAAAAATCAGAAGTAAAACTGTAACAATAGCCTCAAAACCTCTATGTGCATTCGCTTTCTTAAACCTTATGGCTTTGCAAATAAAATTAAAACATTTGTTAAACAATTTATTTGAGTCACTGCACTTATGCTAGTTTTGTCTAAAAATTGTCTATGCATTCGTTATCAACTGTTGATTTCGCGTGTTCGTGTCTCCACTATTCAGTACACAAAAAAAAAAATACGAAAATAGCCTAATAGAAAACCAAAACACGCAATTATAAGCACGGAGTCTCCACAGTACAGTGATACACATTCAGCACAGCCGAAGGGGATATAAATGTATTTGCGAATTACCAAAGAGGATAATGAATTAAAGAACGAGGGGGTTTATAATGTCTATACCGCGCCCTTCATTTGTGGTTCAGCTGTTCCGCACAATGTATTTGGCTAGGACCTACGGTAACAAGGATAAAGTTTTCTCTCTTTTGCCAAAAAGCAACTAACCGTTTAGTAATAAAGTATAATTGAGGAATCGTTGGTACCAGTCGCCAGGGATGCAATTATGATTTTTTTTGTTCGTTTGTGTTGGTTGGGCTTGATTTCCATTTGTGCCTCAATTGCTATTGTGAGTTGTTGTAACTTGTTTTGAAAGTCGTTAATTCAACTCGTGCCATTTGGGAAGTAGTTTTTGTTTTTTAGTTTTCTCCAAATACGAAATAGGAAGTTGATTTGTGATTAGCTAGTACTGATAAGAGAAGTCATTCTGGGAATTTCGGCGGGAAAGGATTGGTTCGCATGCAAAGTTGCATTGAGCGATGTTTGGCAGGTTCGCATGGTTGAGAATAGCTCCGTTGTTTGCTAGGGCTTAAGAAAAAATAATAACGTTTATAGCTTAGGTATTCGTAATCCTATACTGAATTGGATTTTTTTTTTAAACCGTCCACCGGAAGGGAATGAAGTTTACCTTGTTTGTAGTAATACTACCCGGGAAACCACATTGACAATCTATAATTCCTCATCGGCTAATTTGATTTAAAAATGTCACTTGGACCTTTTGGATCAAATTATGTATATTGTTCCTACAATCGAAAACATTGAACCAGCACTTCTAGATTTGCTCTTTTCATAAAAAGGGCAATTCTTTTCTTTAATCGAAAACGCCATTAAGAAACGGACCTAGTATATCAGATTTCAAGCTAAGGCTGGACGCACTTCCCCTACCGAATTTTGATCGCATAATGAATATTTTGATGTTCAAGTGGCAGCATTTGAGGAATGATCTTTAAGGTTACAACTGACAGCATGACAGTTTATGCAAAGTGAAAAATAAGCAACGCATATGCTGAAAGCGATGGATAAATAGGTTTACTTTTGTGTCCGTTGACAGTTTTTACAAATTGAAATAGAGCACATTGATTGAGCGAAAAATTCAGAAAATGAGAGAAACTGTCATTGACGTTTTATGTGTCATGAATGAAGATAAAGCACATTCATTAGTCGAAACTTGGAAACGCCGATGACGGTTCCATCACATCAAAACTTTTGTTTTACACAATTTTTCATTTGCCTATGCTTCAGTTAAAGTAATCTAGGGAAATTTTGACATCTAAGTTATGATGGACATTTTCCATCACGTTTTGTGAAACTCAAAAGCCGTTCCACTGTTTGAAAGGAAGCTGTTCCACTGTTTGACAGAATGGTCTTTCTACTCTGCGAGGCGTGACTGCATATCTGGCAGAGGTGTCATTTTGAATTGATGCGAAATAAAAGGTCTGTTCCACTACTTCTTTTAGTCTAACGAATTTTACTAACTCTTAAGGGATGATTTTTCAATAGCCTGATAAATCGTCTGATTGCTAACTAACGATAAAATTTAGTTCATTATTTATTCGCTAGATATAAGCTTGAGTTTTTCAATCATAAAATATGAGCTAGATAACTATACGAAGGTAAAGTGGTGTGAGTAAGACAGATTGAATGACAATATTCTGTGTTAAAGTGTGGAAATAATTGCAATTTTTGGTTTATCTGCCATTTTTCATAATTTACTACAAAAGCGTTCCCTAACTTTTTGGTACCTAATGTCGTTTTCCATTGGGCAAAAAGAAGCGTCCGGAATCGAAAAAATCACTTCTGAAAGCGTTCCTTTGGCACAAAAAATACTCTTCTGGTGATTCTGAGAAGAGAAATTCGCTTCTCGATTTGAAGTCAGAATCCACTCAAGGAGCACTCACCCATGTGTAATTCATGTGTTTTACACAAGCCAGCTGACAGCAGCCGTAGATTATTTTTTGGCATTTCACCCATACATTTCTGCATTCAACCAGAAGCAATTTTCTTGTTCCATTGGTTTGCAGAATGAGTGAATCCCCGAGTGAAACCAATGGAAAACGACATTAGTCTCTCTTACTGAGAGGGAATTTATCCCCACCACTGCCATTTTCACAGTCTTTTCCATTTTTACTACAAAATTAGAGGAACACGTCTTATAAAAATCGCTCAATAACATGTCGACACAATTGACATTTCAAAGAGAAACATAAAAATCGTGAATAACTTAGGCAAAAGTCTGAGTGCTTAGTCAGGAAAGAGTCAGAATCAGATACCTCTTCATAAAACACTTGTATATGTATCTTCATCAATCAAATCGATTGGAGACGATTGTCTTAACTATAACCAATCTATCTTTAAACTAGACAAAACCCGCTTAATTGGAAAAAAATCAGAATACTCCACCAACTCTCCGTGGCAAGTCGATACACTCGAATCTGATTCACATCATAGATGGAAAAAGTTAACACTGCGATAATTTGCAACAACATCTGCGCGTCTGAAATCGGTTTCTATAATTTATACTAATCCGCCAACCTCATGGACATTATAATTTTTTTTTGTATTTTTTATTTGTTCATATTGACCATTCGTCATTTCATCACGCGCTAACCATTAATGGCTCATTAAAGTGGATCAAGATTATAAACTAATTCACCGAAAACCGAAAATACTCGAATGTGTGCGATTGGAACAAACTCATTCATCATTATTTTGTAAACTGTATGTGGAAAATTTACAATATTCATAAATTCAACAGTGCTGTCCATTGTTTAGGTCGTAATTTTCCCAAAAGTACCATATACATAATAAGAGAACTAATATTTTTTTCTGAATAATTACTAAGATGTATTAATTAAGTTGCGCGCACACACACAGTTGACTCGGCGGAGGTTATTCTGCGGTTAGAGGTCAGCTATCGCGTTTACAAATCTGATTAATGCGCCTTTTCGATTGTTTGATCTGGTGGGCTCTTCAGCGGAACGCAAAGCGAAGGCAGCTTTCATCTTTATCGAACGTTCACCCTTCCCGATGAGTGATGAATTACTAGAAACCTTGCGGTGCTCTAGGCGCTTCACTTCTGTAAACAATTTGTATCGTACAATTTACTGCAATCTCGCTGTTTAGGTAACTAATGTGCAATTAGCCGAACTTGTTTGACCCACACCAGGCAGAATAGAAACCACCCAATCGCACCCACCAAGATGAGACCTTGACCATGGATCTAAACAATGCCAACATCGACTTGCACACACCGTCTACGTCTATTTTTGTCTAGGAATTTCACAATTGGTCAAAAATTAGAAAGACAAACATTTCAAATTTAGACTGGCAACCCGTCATTTTCGATCGAATTTTTAGGTTGCGGTCAACAAATCGAACTATTTAATGTGGAAGCGGGTTTCGAGATCATTTGCTCTGTTGGTACCTTTTTCGAAATTCAATGGAATTGGGTTGTCTTTTCAGCGTGTGGATACAAAAATAATCAAAATATGTACATAATGCATGTGAAAGACAATCAATTTTGTCGGCGTAAATGGCCGTCGGCTAGGCGAGGTATTTACTGAAAATCTACACCTGCTATTGTGTCCGGTTTGACCCTATTTTTTATATATACCTGTACATTTGATTGATTGTCATTTTTGTATTCGCGTTGAAATATTATTGTGACAATTTAATCTAGTTTTGACTAATGGGACTGATTATAAAAGTGGCCACTACTGTAAATTAAAGTCGTTAGCCTTTGAATATTTATTAATGGGGTGAGCGACCCCCGCCTTGAAAGAGTTTCTGCCTGGCGTCGTCTCGTATTACAGTGCAATGAGTCTTTGCAGTCTGTTTGGACACATTTTTCTAACCCAATTTCTGAGGATTAATTATCTTCTCTAAGTTGTGCACGTCATTGAGAGTGTTTTTTTAGTTAAATTGAAAAAGGATGGCTGTTTTAAATTGACTTGACGTGACAATATATTGTCGACTTGGACAAAGTGAGCAAAAAGAAAACAGGAACACCATACTTTGTCAGAAATAACTGACTGAATTAATCGGCACCGCGAAATAAGGCCCCAATGAAATAAGACCTTAAATAACGCCCCACAAAATTTAACAGGTAACAACAACAACGATTTTAATTAAATTTTATTTCATTTTTATTAGGAAGTAAACCCTATTTTAAAATGAATTTTTTAGGTCTAATCTATTTTTTCTTATTTTTGTTAAAAAATTAAATATGTATAATCCAAGAATTAATAGGTAATTTTCTTATCTGAAGACTAAGTAAATATTTGATGCCCGTATTTTTTGTACAATAGTACCTACCGTTTTAAAATTAGTTCAATAATAGGTTTGTATTTTTGAAGACCAAAAACATGCTTTTTGTAAATTTTCGTTTTTTTTTAAATAATAGGCGAAATAAATAAAAATATACCACCGCCGAATAGAAGATATTTAATGGAAAGTAGTCCCCAAAGGTGGCTTTAATCAGCAATTTTTAATATTTTGACGATGTAATTACATTATTTAAATTAATAAAATCGCGCGATTTTTTACCAAATTTTCATTATTTTTTAATATTGGTTTATTTTACTAAAAATCCAAATTTAAGAATATTTAAAAATTTGTTTTTAGGTATTTCCGTTATTTTTCACTCTAATAAATAAAAAAAAGAGAAGAAAGGTTGCAATATATTTAAGAAAATGCAAGCCTTTATTTAATTAAAAATACATATATACAGATTTTATATTTTATATTGAATAAAAAAGCAATTAAAAATACCAAAAAAAAACACCAACAACAAATTTGGTGTTATATTTGCAATTGGGATGTTATTTCATTATGAAATAACACCCTAAATTTGGAGCATTATTTATTTTCATCTTTTGTGGGCCTTATTTCCTGCAGCCGAATGAATGAATAAACAACTTAATTATCACCCAATCAACCCGCAAAATCTAAGGAGCTTTCCGTTCTTCATGTAGCCCTTTCAATGTTTCGATTCGTTTCTCGCTTGTGTTTAAAAGTTACCCAACAAGGTTTGACCATCTTCTGCAAAACTATTGTGCGGTCCTGACTATAAATATGCTGATTGCAAGATTTTTCAAAAGTCTGCAACTACCAGCAAACGCTGATGACACTCTTTGCATTTGTAAATATAACGAACGAATTATTAAAAAGAAAAAAAATATGCAAACAGAGGTTTAGTTGTGAAAAGGGATCTATGTTGACAAACCCAAGTACTAACTTACTTACTTAGGTGGCGCTACAGTGCGGTCCATTCGCTCCACATGGCCTAGACACCTTCAGGGACCAATGATAAATTTCTTGGCTAGGTCTATGTCGCTGAACGCTGAACAGATCGTATAGTCCTTCACTGAATCTCAATCTCCGAAGCCCGACAACGAAAACGGGACCGAACCTTTTACGAAGAATGTTGCTCTCGCAACTACCGAGGATATCTTTTTGTAACGATTTGTGAAAAATTGTGTCCCTGCTGTTGGCTTGTGTGTTTTGAACAATTTTGTTCAAAGAAGAATGCCAAGTAGCATAAAACCTAGTCAAAGAGACACTGAGAAGGCTTATAGTCCCATAGATCTACGGCGCAAGAGTATGGAAGTTAGCAAAGCCGGGGGATAATGGGCTTGATCATTTTGAGCGCATAATTTTTCGCGTGATTTTCGGTAACTGCTGAGTTTTGCCGATTTTGGTTTTTGGTTGACAGAAAGTTTTACAACCTGCACAGAGACTTTGATTTGGTCAGGAAATTAAGAATCAGTTGTTTACCAAACTTTCCGATCTGGAAAGACTTCAATTTTAATAAAAAACAGTTGAGCAGAACCTCCACAAGTTAAAAGGAAAGGTGGCTAAAGCAAAACTGGTAACTGGTAGAGCGCCTTATCCAACTGGGATTGTATCGCCCTTAAAGCAGCCCAATAAGGTAGTACATATATAACTTCTCTTACGACCCTTTTGACAAAAGATATGCGGCTTTTCCATTTCATAAATTGTAGAAAAATTGTGTACCTATCCCAAACAGAGGGTCACATCGGTGTAAATAACGAAAACAGAAACCGTCCACAATCTAAGTACAATCATTTTACAATCGCCAAAATTGTTTCCGCTTCAGATAGGTACCTATTTCTAGTCAATCATTCCAGTCTAAAAACCAAACACAAATCTTTACGCACTTAATATGTTCATTCTATTTAACCAGAATGATCTCTCATCTCTTAAGTATTTCGACTTCCGTTTCATCCCACTCAAAATTGAAATGCGGAAACGTTTACATTCCATTTAAAGCAGTTCGCGTTACCGAATAGTTATTAACTCAAGTACACAGAGAATGATATCGCTTTTGGGCGAATGTGTGTAACTCGTAGATCCGCCACACAAGCAGTACCGTAATTGTGGCCCATTCATTCCCCCTCCCCCCTCAGACTTCTAACGCTTCCATGCCAATCTTTTTTGGGTTAAATGCCATCTGTGTATTTTACGTTTTAACAAAACTGTTAGTAAAATAAAATTTATAGAGTTCCGGATTAAAGTTGGCATAATAGCAGGCAAACAAAAAATTCAATGAACCGTATACAAGTTCAGTGTCAATTGGAAACGACAACACCATCACAGCGAACAGCACGATTTAGAGATGAACACGCTTTCTGCAGCTGACAGCTCGAAGCCAATTAATGACTCTGCCATAAGGAGAAGTGAAATGCTGTGCTAGCTGGTATCATATAGATACACCGCCCATTCAGCATATTGAACTTCACCAAATCATAACGAAAACTGTTCACTGTGAAGTAGCAAATCGGAGGGTTTATGTTCTGTCAAATTAGAGTGCTTGCCATAGTTAGGATGACTGCTTTACCACAGTGTGCTGCGTTTAGCTCGGTCTCTTGTATGGCTATCATCTGCGACGGCATCGATAATAGGAGGGATGTTTCTGCCTTTGGGGATGTACTCCGAGGATGTTGTCCTCTGCTGCATGACGGTAATTAGACATCACAACAGGATGATTTTTATTTCTTTGCGTTTGTTGGTTTCCATTGACGTGCGTACTGCGCACTGTATTCGTGTCAGAAGCAGATAAAATCGAGAGCGTGATACACTCAACGACTTGTAGTGTTTTTGCAATAAGACGGAAGTTGTACTACAACTAGAAAATGATTAAATCTAGTATATTTTTACTTTTAAAACACTATAAAATGCTTATATAATACATGAAACAAATTTCTACCTCTTATATCTTTGGGCCGTACTAGTAATCATTTTTAAACCTCACCTTATTTATTTTGTAGGTCACAATATGTAATTTTGTATAGAAAACTCTGACATTGTGAGTTCGAAAAAAATTAGCATACCTACTAAAAGTGATTATTTAGTTTGCGCGGGTTATCTTATTAACAGGTCCATATTATTTTTATTCCCCAAAAAATAAAGTACGCTATCGAAATTTCAAGCCCTGTTATGGCTAAGTTTTGATACGAAAATTCCCACACTTAGAGCTAGAATTTCCTTTGATTTTTGTCAACAAAAGTAGGTAAGTGAATTTTTTGTTTACCTACGGCAAAAATGTTAAAAGGACCAACATTACAGAAAAAATTAAATTTCAACCGTAAATAAAAAATCGATGTGCAAAAATTGCGACAAATGAATTTTAAGAAAAATATGTAGCGCTTTCGATTTGTTTTTTTTTTAATTATTTAATTTTTAAAACCACTGAAATTCTCATTATTGGATTGTACTAACTTTTAACTCATTTTAAGACTGAAAATTCCCGCAAATAGAAAAAAAAATCCCACCGCGTATTATCACTGAACTTTCTTTTGTTGGTTGGAATAATGGCGTACTTGCCAATGGACGCCTCTTGAAGAAAGGGTTATTATTACAGCTAGTATGGTTTTAAAAAAACATAAAGTTTGAAAACAAAAAACTTTTAGGTTGAAGATATTTTCATAAAGTTGTCACTTTACAGAACCTCGTACAACAAAATTTGTTAAAAAAATTATGGTAAAACAAAAAGGAGTCATTTTTCAATTGACCCCATTAAACAATTTAAACAATTTTAAAGGAGGTGGGGTTTCATGGGGAAGAATTTAGGAAAAAATTGTTTGGTGCAGTTCTGCCCAGGTGATTTAAGCCAGACTTCATTGGATTCCCAGCTAGCCAATTTCATAGCATTGTTTTTGAAAAATCGTTTGCTGACACCGCAAAAAGTTGCGAGTCTGCTGTTTCATTGATCCCATGCTCTATGGCAAATCGAAATGCCCCATATCCGTTTGTATTGTGTATTAACTCAGCTTGTGCCAACAAACAAATGCCAAAGTGTTTTTGCAAATGGATTAAAAACATATTTACCTACTTTTAACTTCAATCGTGTTGATTCATAAATGTTAAATCTGATTGAATCTAAAAAAGCCACTGCTTGGGTAAATAAATAAAATCAATGCTAATCAGAAACCAATAAGCTCTTCAATTCCGTCAACGTATCACAGAAAGCTCAAAAAAAAATCTCATAATTTGCAGTCTGACACTGCGGGTTCTTCATCTTCACCCATCACTACCATTTTACCGCGAACAGTTTTAACCCGTCGGCAAATCGAGAATCAGATACAGAAAAACGACCAAACCGAAAGTTGTTCAGTAAATTTTCTAAGATTCGCTTCCTATGAACCGATCACTCGTTGTCACTCACTGTCACCAAGTCGCGCCTTTGGGCCATATATGATCTAACAGGCAATTCGGCCGAATATGATAATGAAATGCGTGCGCACAAGAACAAGAACCGCGTACTAATTAAAGCGACTCGTAGCCCTTGCCTATCTCCGAGATACTTAATATGCAAATCCGTGGCTAACCCATTAAAGCCAAAAGATACACACTTCAGCAAACATTCTCAAAGGTGGTGATGATGATGATGATGACCAGCCGAAGATCAACTAGTGTAAGAGAGAAGAAAACCAAACTCCAGCCAGCCATTGACCTTGACACTCACTTTTCTAATTGAATTTATAATCGAATCACCTTCCGAAACCAAAGTTTGGATTCGATCAGTCTGCGATGAAATCGAAAGCGATACGGACGAATACTTGGCTCTGAATTGGAGTTCGTCCCGATACCTATAATCGGCTTGCACTTCCGCGCCACAACAAGTGCAATAGTTGCTGTGTACAAATTTAATTAAGCCGCGCAAAAAGTATCTATCGACTGTGTTGAGAATCGTGACACCACTAATCTGTGTATTGTCATATTAATCGGTTTTGTTGTTCGATCAACTTGGTTTAATTGTTAGAACGTGTATCTGTACTGTACAAGCAAGCATGTGGATGAGACTTTGTATTGGTTTGGTGCTGTGCAGCACACTGGCGTACAGCATGATCGAAGGATACGAGGGGTAAGTTTAACCGTTTTGTTATGCAACTTGCGGGTGATCGATTGAAAATTTAGACACTGCGATTATTTAGTCGGTAGCGGTATACAAGTGATTGGATCTTTGGGGCGCATTATGTTTGTGTTATCGGAGATTTAGTGTGAAGGTCAGTCAGCGGTTTGAATTCTGGTTTGTGACAGGCGGAACTGAATGCGGCAGTTGTGGGTTGTGGTTTGTGGGATATAAAATCGTCTGGCGTGTGGCAATTTTTTTTGTAAGTTTGTATCCATCTTTGACGACGTAGACAATTTTAATTTCGCGGAAAGATGCTCATCTCTAATGACGTCTAATTGATGGTATCTAATTTCATTAGCGGTTCTTAAGAAGTGTTTGTCACGTTTTCGGTTGTTGTTGCAATTATTCACGGAGTCAGCAATTAGTCTCCGTATGGCGTCTCTTTGTCTGTCGGTGCATGGTACGTGGGACGATACAGATTTTATTTGAATTGAGCATTAACCCAAGGCCGTAGAAAGGGCATAAGAATCTTATTCGGAATTGGGTGGTGGGAATTTTTTTAGAGCATTATACATGGCGCAAAAGTAGTTTGACGACACTTTGTGGACGTGGTGTGGAACTTATGCTTACTCCAATGTCAATTAGAATGAAAACTTTTTTAAAAATGGCGTTTGTCATGTTATTTTTATAATTGTTTGGAAGTCGCCAACCGTCGAATCTCCGTACGCCCCAGAAGGACGGATCTGCTTATAGCAAAATGCTTTTATCGTGCTTTGCTTGTAAAAAGTATTCCTCAGCTGCTGAAATGATAGTTGGATTGTTATTTTTCAAAAAAGCCTCTAAAAATAAAATAGTTGGTAAAAGCTCTGTATTATGAATAGTTTCCGGTTCATTGGATATGTGGCTTTACATAGCCTCACATGAAGTAATCGACTTGTGTGAAATTGCATTATTTCGATGGATTTATAATTTTGTCATTTAATCAAGTCATTATCCAAGAGTAAGTCAATAGTTAAAGGGGCTCCATAACGAAGTTGGTTTTCAAGTTGAATGAATGTCGGTAATTTTATGCACGTAAACTACATAAATTTAAAATACGAAAGGAAACATTTCAAACCCTCATTTAAAAACAATCAGCTAAGAACGTGAGCATCATGATCATGCCTTTACTGAGTCCAATTTCGCTTGTATTATTGTCTCTGTTTCTTCTCTATTTGTATGACTTTCTTGGCGCACTAAGGTTAAATAGAAAAAGTAAGTGGTCTTCCCACTCCGTGTACGTTGTTGATGTTATTTTGAGTTGTTAGAGGTATTTTCCTGACTTTATTAGACCGACGAACAATTAACTTTGAATAAGAGGTATATCTACTCTTATTTTGGTGAATTCGGTGTTGACACCAAAAGGGACTCTATAATTCGACCGATATCAACAACGGTACCTATACAAAGTCTTATTCGCATTTAAATTTTGAACTTTTCAACCCGGAAAAATTAAGGGGGATACCTAGTTTAGTAAGTCTGACAGTTGACTGACTAGATGTTTTTTGAGTTTTTACTGGCCCAAATTGGTCACATGATTAGTTTTTGCACTTGAAGTTTATGGAGGTGGTGGGTTAGCCGACAAATCTAGTCAAGAAAATCCTGCCTGCGTACTCAGTTGACATTTTATAGTGTCAAAGTTGAAAAATAATCCACAAGTTTAAAACATCAACTTAACTTACTTAGTTTACGCGTACGTATACCCAGTCCAGACAAATCTAGTTGACGTTTTACACAAACAAGGTACTCAAACGTCCCCAATAGCTTCCCCCATGACACCTGCATTTAGTTACTAGTTCTAGTTACTTTTGCCTAGGCACTAGGCGCACATTATTCGGAGTAAATAGCTTAAGCACATACTTGAGGGTAATTGATTCACTTTGCATTAATTTTTCTGTACGAAAAAGATTTTACGTACAGAAAAATTAATAAACGTTATTTTTTTTATTCGAAAATTTAAAATAATTTGCTTATTTTTTTGATAAACTAACTCCAAAATTCATTAGCAACATTTTAAGACCAAGATTGAGTTCAACAATTAAGTGTAAGTGGTTAAAAAAAGCAAAAGAAATTTTTTTCGGTTGCATTTTTCGTGTCGCTATAACTGGCCCCTTAATAAGGCTTCGACATTATATCATCTATTTTGTTTGTTTAAACTATGTTTCGTTTCCACAGTTCAATTATTTACTTTTGCCAAGTTTCTCATAGCTGACTCTGAAAATGACAAGATCTAGAACAAGTTCGAGGTATAGTGAGTCTCATATTTCAGATTTCTATTTTGAATTTTCGGAATTCTGGTTATAGTGTTTTTTTTACAAGTTAGATTAATTTGCAGATATGTCCTTTACAAATCCACAAGTTCAATTCATTTTTTTTTGATTTGTTAACAAACTTGAGTTACGTAAAAATCAAATTCCGAAGAACTTTTTCGTAGACCAGTCTGCTGTATAATTTAATTTATGAATATATTTCGTCACTTTAAGAATTCTGTTTGCCAAAGCACGTACTATATGCTTTTTCGCCATTTTTATCTCTACTGATTTTCGTTTTGAGACTGACGTGGAATGACGTGGGCAACGTCACTGACCATGAGATACATATTTTGTAAATTGTTTGAATTAATATCTAAACCAGGCTTTCAATATCCATATGACTTAAAAAGTCGTAAATAAATTTGCCTCTTCAAGATTAATTTGATTTTTGGAATCCATTCAGGTGCATTCACTTTTTCATTTCTTCAGTTAAACACCTGCTATGAATATTAAAATCCATTTATTTGATTTTTATTCATAATCAACAGACGAATATAATTTTAAAGACAGATAAACAAATTTCATGCTTGATGAAGACAGAGTTGAGTGATTAAGTGTTTAATGGAAAATGGATTGCTCTATTATTTTAAAATTAACGTTCCTTAACCTTCGGATCTGGACTTGGAATTTTCGTACACTGATACGACCAATTGTAGCCGAATTATCTGTTGTATAAACCCTTGCATAAGAAAGGCATAATTATCATCTAGTAAGTGCGAAGGGATTGGCCGAAACATGACCCTAAAATCATTTTAAGAATGAGAAGACCACTATTCCATTGCTAGACAGAATTTCCAATTCAATTTAGATAAGGATAGAAAAATCTTTTGTTCGCATGCTCAAAATGCCGATGATTTCAACAAAAGTCGACAAGAGAAACTCTGCGTCTCTGTTAAACTGATGCTACTACAGAGTTTAAGCCATAAATACCGACTCTTGTCATTTCCTTACAAATCAGAGTCAAGTTTTAAATTTTAAGCAATTTGGTAGTTCAAATCGTTTTTCCTATTGCGTTATTGGACTGTCTGTCAAGTGATTTAGATTCCACTTGCAAAATAAAATTGGAAACCCCAATCGCTTTACTTGCTACTGAGACCGAAGCTTCAACTGTCAGTTTCTGATTTACTACTTAATCTTCTTAAAGTGGGAACGGTTTGTACACCTTTAGTTTAGCAGTATTATAACTACTAAGACTAGACAGTGTTTGCGAAATTACCATTTTGTTTTGTGGCAGACTTAAATCTCCTATGTCACCATTAAAAACAAACTAATTTATTCATTTAAAGTTGTACGCTAAATTTGGCAAATTAATCGTGTTTAGTGAAATGTTCTCTTTATAAACAGCTTTCGATTAATCTCATTTATAGTGAACGACTAAGTGGTTAAAATTTAACCAATAATTTACATAAAGCAATGAATGTATTTATCTAGAAACTGGTATGCTCATGTATATACTTTAGGTTTTTGACATTTTAACTATGCAATGAATGCCAAATTAAACCGCATAATTTTAAATGAACATAGAAATAAATTAACGTTCGAAAATAGCCTTTTAGTTCCAAAATGGGTTCCATCCCAACTAGTGGGTGGACTATTTAGTAGACTACCATAACAACTGGTCCAGATGCACTGTCTTCCGCAATGGCTATCAACCGAGGGTGTGTACATTTTAAGGCAAAAAGTAGCTGCGTGTCATAAATCCGAAACTTCACTTCATTCAAAGGAAGACCGTAGACGGATTTTGTTTGTCCGCGCTCATTGTCCCATTCAAATGTTACCAACTCTGTGATCAACAACAAATTTTGGCCTAATATATATTAGTAAAGCACAGAAATTGTAGTAGATGAGTATTTTATTGTAGATTCACTGTAAATGGAATTAAAATATTTTTTTAGTTTTACTAGAATCCTTTTGTTTATATATTTTTTAGGTCCGTTATTAAAAATGTTTTAGAAAATCTTATTGAAGGACAATATTCATACAAACTTGACTTAATATAGGGGGTTACAAATTTACTTCGAAGGCAACTCTGTCGTAGGAAAAAAAACACCAAAAGTGGTGTCAAAATTGCTCTTTTTAATTCATTTTCAGTTGACCATTTATGCGTGGATAACACCCGCTACAATCATTACAAAAAAATTCAACAAAAGCATTTGGATTAGATCAGTAAGACATAATAACAAAAACTATAAAACTACAATAACTACAAATATGAACTGTCAATATATTTAATGTATTGTTTTCGTCGGGGGTTACAATTAAATTTAAATTTATACACAGACAATATTGTCCACGAATTTCGGTGATAAGGTCAAAGTTGGATGACATAATACTTGATAGGAATCAAGTTTAGTTAATTTGTGAACAGCAATAATTTTTTTTTTAAGTGAAAACTTTTTTGAGATTCGAAAAAACCATTAAACTCGCGACACTGTAATCGACAGCATTCTAAACCGCTGGTTGCAACTTAAAGGATAAGTTTAGATAATTTTAGACCCGATAGGTGAATCTGTTGTCGATCATCTGAACCACTCAACCTACTTCATTTAAAAATATTTCCTGCAGAATGAAATATTTCCTAACGATTCAAAAAATATTACCTGAAGATTCAAAATATACACACGTAATTGTTCAAGATTTCACTGCTGTGGGCACTTCAGGAGTGCCACTGTTTTTTTTACATTTTGACCTTTTGACGTTTTAGGCATAAGCGGGTCTAATTTGGCACATTGTTGAGTTGAAGATGAGTGAGAAGGCAAGTTTAGCAATTTCATTCATAGGTAGCGCTGATGTTACTACATAAGAACAATTGATGCGATGGATGGGTAAATATTTTACAATTGCCTGATTAAAATGTTCACTTGATATAAATCCAAATATCATGGAGGTCGCCGCAGATCAAGTGCACCCTATTGCTCCATGGCCATTTCATACAGGCATCAGTAATGACAAAAATTCTGAATTGAATCTTCAATAAATCATTCAAAATAGCAGACATAGCAAAACCCAGCTCAGTAGTGGATACACTTCTGATGGCATATTAGTCTGCTGCACACTGTCCCGGAACCCACCAAAGGATGAGGTTATGCTGTCCAGCTTTTTCGTTAAGGGATACATGGCAATGCATAACTAATTCTTCCTATAGGAAGAAGGTTAACATTGTTTGTAGAGCTGCGGAAGCAGAAGTTCTCAGTCCACTTATGAAGCTCAGCCAAACACTCAATCTTAAGGACCTTCAGATTGGAGCTGTTGTCCAAGGCCTGCCATTACAAGCCTATGCCTTCTATATGATTATAGAGCTACTAAGGCTTTCCTTGCATGTTTGGCAATATTTTCTCTCTATCAAAGCTTGCTGTCAAGTATCAGCCCCATATAAAGGGTTTCCCAATAAAAGTAGTTTTTTAAATATTTAAAGAAAAATGCAATCTTTTGAGATAAATGATCGGTTATTTATTTCATAATAAAGAGGAAGGTATGCCGTTAATAATGAAAAACAACATCAGCCAAATGGCCACCACGACCACGCTTACAGGACCATATACTTTTCATGAAATTTTTCATAACAAAATCGCAAAGTGGCTGCCGTATGTCCTCTATAGACTCACGAATTCCCTCTTTGAGGTCTTGAATCGACGCTGGGCTGTTGGCGTAGACCTTATCTTTCCCGTAGCCCCAAAGGAAGAAGTCGCAAGGTTTTAAATCACAAGATCTCGGTGGCCAATTGTGATCACCTCTTTGAGAGATAACACGGTCTGGAAACTTTTCCCGTGAAAGATTAATGGTTTCGTTGCTTGTGTGGCACGTAGCGCCGGCCGTCTTGATCCAACCTCTTCAACACTTTGGGCTACAGCTGCAATATTCTCAGTTGTTCTTGAGCGACGTGCTCGGGTTTTATTCTTCACATCACTAACTTGTCCCAACAGCTCGAATTTTCCACCAATTTCAGTATTGCTGTTCGACAATGTGCTTCACGACGACCCAAAAATGCTTTAGTTTTGCGATCTGTGATTGCAAATTTTTCACCATTTTTGTAGTGAATTCTAATAATTCCAATGCATTGTTGAAGCATGTATCGTTTATCGTTCCATTTTTAGTAATGGCGTAGTTTCTAATTGTCAAATGTCAAAAATAACAGCTTCAAAAGTGACAGCTACCGAAATAGCGGGCTATTCGAAATAACACCTCTTATTGGAATGCGTTGTGATTGAGAGGAGTGAGTAGGGGTAACTTTACCCAATCTTAGTAGAGTTGTCAGTGAGCTAGCTACTGGTCGGAGGTTTAACCCTTGCAAAATCACAAACTGCGCCCACCCTTTAGTGGGCACAAGTCACACATCCAAGCGTTTTTTGCGTTTTTATGTCCCTTGCATTCATATCTAAATTAAAATTTCACCCCAAAAAGAGGTTCAGAGAAGGTATTCTTATGCAAACCTGTTTCGTAGAGAAATTACTAAAATCTCACCTTAAGACACACGCCATTTTCATAAGTAACTGTTCCGACAATTGTTCGGGGTTTAATTTTGTTATTTAAACATAACTATTACCCACATGTGAATGAAACTGACAAAACTAATTAAAAAAAGAAACACCTCCAAATTCTTATTAATATCACAAGTTTGTTAGTATTGTTTGCAAAAAATAGATTCATCAATTAAAAAAAAAGATTAGTTGCCTCCTAAACGATATACCTGTTCTGAGTCAAATAAATTTGTATCTTCACGCAAATTAAAATCTGCCACGAGATTTTGTATAATCAAAAATTATTAAGTTGCTCCACACTTTCAACAGAATGAATAAATAGCGTTAAGTGTATACTAATGACATTTGTATTACAAGGTTTATTTCTATGTATATCTTTGTTCGTTTCTATGCAGTGACAATTATTCTTATTTGGTATACCACGAAGGGCAACGCCATTTGGTCGCAGTCTTTACCACTTGCAATGATTTTCCCTATACCGGCTTTAAATATTTAAACACAAACACGCTTTAATAATAAATTTATCTTCTCTTTTCACAGCTATAAAAAGTTCACCATCCAACATGACAACGAAGATGTATTCCGATACATGGTCGATTTACAGACAAATGATACCAATCTGGATTTTTGGCTTTTAACCAGAAATATGTCAATTGTTTCGGTTTCGCCGTTCATGCAGCCAATATTGGAGTCACAACTGGATTCGCTGGGTACACCATACGTAGCCACTCCGCTGAACGATGAGATGTAGGTGAACAATATTGTCGTTGGGGATTTTTTTTAAATTGTCGTTATTTTTTTGTTCAATCAAAAGACCTCTGGATGAATTCGATACAGACGTATGTGAAGATGGTGACTTGTGCCCGTTGAATAGAAAAGCAAGGCAAGCATCTGGATTCTATCGGCATTTTCCTAGATATTCTGAGGTAAGTTGGCTGAAGTGATTATTAAACTGGCACATGGGGCGTATACGTAACATTTTTTTTTATTTAAAAAGTAGGTATAAATATTTTTATGATGATTAGCTTGAGACCTGAAAAGAGTTTTATATTAAAAATGTGGCAATGTCGCACCTTATGGCCAATGTGTCAATATATTTGCGAGGTGAGATTTTTTGACATAGATATTAAAAGATTTTACAATGAAATATTTAAAGTGTTAGTTTGGGAAACTTTCTTAGTAATGCACTTTCGCAGAACTGAAGGTTGTTGAAGCTTTGTTTCAGAGGTGCAATAGATTACGTTAAAATTAAATTAAGCCACCCTTGACCCGGCTTCAGGCCGCCCAAGCCGTCCGTAAATGGGGGACATATTGTGCAGAAAGTAGAAAGACCTTTGAATAAGGTTTAATTTTATTGTTGACATTTAGAGAAGAGCGACAAACTATCTTATTTTATGAGTTGATAGCTAATGAAAAGACGTTTCTCTTCATTTATACGTCTTAGTAAATTTTGAACGTGTTCTATTTTTATTTTTTTGTTTATGGTAGGGGTAGCTTAGCTTTTTTGGACAATTTAGGCTAGAGCGACAAAATATATCATTTATAGGTGTCGTAGCCTACAAACATACGCTTCTTTTGAGATTATCAGCGTAGTAAAATTCGAAAAGCTTAATTTTTTATTAAATTGTTGCCTCTTGCAGTTGAAAAACATTAAAAGCCCGATTGTGGGCGAACGGCTTATCCGATTGAAAAAGAATTGCATTTCCACAGAGCGATTAAATCGTATGTGAATAAAAACCCCTTCGAAAGTTGATGTGAGGGATCCAGCTTTACCGGTCCACCACAAAATCTCCCACATGGAATGTATGGGTTCTCAAAAAGCCACCACTTTTATTATTATAATAGAATAGGACGCTGTCTTTGGCTATGCGGCGGTATACATAGCTTATGCGATACCACAGCCAGCAGCCAACAAAGGTTAATCAACTTCCCACGCGTAGACAAAAATAGTAAGCTGCACCATATACTACCCAAATCTTTGCCACGGAGACATTTATACAAACTATCTTAAGAAGAGTTCCGTGCGATCACATTTCCGTAACTCAAAGCTGTTTAAATTGCCATATACCACGGATGTGTGAGCGCTAACCAGGCGATAGTAGTCGAAAAGGAGCAAATAGTAATAGATTGAGAGTGTCGGACTCCCTTTTACTGTTTAAAAAAAAAAATACCGAATCAACGATAAAACAAAAAAATAAATTTAAATCTTGCAGTAGAAAAATCGATCGTCGGTTAAGTGCTAAAACAAAAATAAGAAATAAATTATTTATTCTAAACATTTAATTTTATTTTATAAATAAGTTTATTAAAATATTAACTAGCTAAATGTCTTCTTTAAAAAAGTAACGAACGGTCTTTAATTTGTGAGTTTTCTAAAACTAAACACCCATTCACAAAATAAAATGAATGAATACTTAGTTTGGTAGTTTTGAAAAAAGCTGCAAATACATTTTACTCATTAGATTTTAATATGGGAAATTTTGTGTAATTTACTCGTTAATTACAGTTCCTATTACATATAATTAACTTCCTTCTTTCAAAGGTTACGAATGCGAGCTATTTCAAATAGTGAAATGTTTTTTTTTTAATACAAAATACACTCTTTATTTTTTTTCTTCATATATTGATTATAAAATAGAAACGACTGTTGAGTGTTGATTGGCATCTAACAATTTTAAAACATCCCATCTTATACTTATGAAAATTGTTTGTGTGTTGAAAAACATTTAGATCATTAGTCTTCTTCTTATAAGGTAGCGATGGCCGATTGCATTTTACCTACATGAAATGTTTTAAAATATACTAATAACTTGCAAAAGTATCGAATACAATTTCTTTTAAATAATAGAGTGTTATGTTAAATTTAATACTCACGTCATAATATTAATCTGAGTTAAGTTAGTAAGTAAGTATTTTTCCTCTGATAGAATCTTTCTCTATAGAGTTCGGACAACTTTTTATATAGGAGGTTTTATTTCATATTTTATTAGTTGTACTTATTAATTACTCGTTAGTTTTTTTCCTAAAAAACCTGGAAGTAGGGTTTTAAGTTTTTAATGCTTAACTTCGTTCGACAGGGAAGCATGGTGTTTTGACAAAACAGTGGGATGGATTTTTTTAAACCTTCAAGCTCATTCTTCGAAGGCAAATCAAAATATATCCTACTATCCGCCTCCAATTTTCAAATCCAATAACTATACTTTGACTTTCATTTGCAGATTATCCAATATATGAACGCGCTCTCGTTGCGCTATCCTCAGTACACAAGATTCGAAGCCCTAGGTCGATCAGTTGAAGGACGCATCATTGCAGGCCTGTCGATATCGTTGAATTCAAGGCGCGACAGGAAACTGGCCTACATTCAGGGTGGCACTCACGGCCGAGAATGGATAACCCCACCGACTGTATTGTACTTTGCCGCCGAAATCCTTGCCAACATCAATGCTTTCCGCCGAATTCTACAGGACACTGAAATCTATATTGTTCCTTTGGTGAATCCTGATGGATACGAATATACACATACCGGAGTAAGTTGACCTTAAAACATCTTTTGGTGTCGCCATTATGTTTAACTTTTTCCATAGGACCGCTTTTGGCGAAAGAACAGACATCGCTTCCCCGGTCGTTCATGTGTTGGCGTTGACATCAATCGTAACTTTGGTCACTATTGGAACTACAAGGGCTCCAGTCAGAATGTGAGTATTTATTGAAAAACTCCATTCCTCTCACGTTATAACCTCCTTTTTGTTCGTAGCATTGTTCTGAGGTGTACTCCGGTGTGCAACCGCATTCGGAGCCAGAAACTCAAGCGGTTCGACATTTCTTGGAGAGAAATCGTTTGCGGGCCAAGCTAGTCCTGGATGTGCATTCGTTCGGAAAATTCCTTTTCTATCCATACGGCTTCACAAAGTGAGTTTAGATCGAACAAAGTTGTAGCGCTTGTAATTAACTTGTCACTTCTAGGGCCTTTCCACCGACAAGAAACCTCCTGCATTCGATTGCTCATCGGGCAGCTACACAAATTGCCAAATATCGTGGAACGGTATACAGCATTGGCACTTCCTCGAATATCCTATACGAGGCTTCTGGGGGATTAGATGATTTCGCATATGGAGCGCTGGGCATTCCACTCTCGTATACATTGGAATTGCCCGGAAATGGTTTCGATGTACCTGCCTCAGAGATTCTCCACGTGTGTAAGGAGACATTCGCCGGATTCGTGGAGTTCGTTAGACACATTAGTTTATTTTAGATTAATTGTTAAGTTTAGTGCTAATTACAAACTAATTTAGTGATTTTATTTTTGTATTTGTTAAAATAAGAGTGAACATGAGAAAATAAATTATTGTACCTAAATTGGTAGTGTATCTAGAGGATGGTCTGGTTTTCAATCCTTTCAGTTTTAAATAAAAAAATCCCATCCAAAAGTGATACAACGAAATCATGAACGAAAAATTTCCCTCTACTTTTCGTTTTTTAGGAAATGATGGCAATGATAGTTAATTGTAGTAGATTGATTGGTCCACTCTATTCATTGTCCGGGACATTATTTGCTTGTGAAAATATTACATTTTTTTTTGGTTATTTTTGTAAAAATAACTGAAGCATTTACAGACCACAGGAAAATTTCATTCCGAAACAGCAGCATACTATACTCTGTCCAACAACAATTGTCAGTACAGGCCTTATGGAGGAGCTTTTTTTCTACCAATGGTGCCTGTAGATGCTCTCACGGCACTCAAACACAAGAATTGCCACTGAAATAAAAACCAAACCACTGTCATACCAAGGAATTGTTGTTGTCATTTTCCTAAAATTTGGCAAGGAGCTCACTGCAACCACTCTGCCACACAACTGCAGGCAGAATGAATGAATGATCGCTTGTGTTCGCTTGCAGTGTGTGTGACTGAAGCACATTAGAAGAGTGTTACCATGTGTACAATGAAGGGATATCATCAAGGGTTTTTCTATGGATTTTGTCAAAGAACTTTCGTTTTTCGTGCTTTTGAGAACGAATTTTTATGTGGGGTGTTACCATTCGGTTCTAATTTGTTTGTATTTCTAAAGGATCAAATAATATTCAGTTAAAATATGTTATCTTTTAGAAAAAGGTTTATTCGTGAAGTGTTTTAATGCATTCATTTCATTCACGCAACAAGTGATCATAAGTGCGTTGTAGTAATATTGTTTTTTTTGCGTTATCGTATTAAATATTTAAATATACAACTCTAAGTTCCTACATATTTTAAGCCCTAGTCGTGAGGGCAAATTTCTGCATAGTTGGATATAAATGAGCACATGGGTAGAGCACACATTTTTGGCATATTTTAGCATTTTTGTTGGATTTTTGCATATTTGTCATCAAATAGTTTTTCACACTGAAAAATCAAAATGACCAAGCAGGTAAACCTATACTACGAATTGTCGATCATTGGGTTTTACCAAAACAAACTAAAGTGATTAGGCCTACTGGGAATACCCTAGAAAAACCCTCACGGGAAAAGGAAAAAGATAAACTGAATTTATTTCGTTCAGCAATATTTTTATTTTAAATTTGAGATAGCAACCCTATCAGTTTTTCTCTCTGAGTTATAGTGAATTTTCATACAAACTACGGCAACCCTGTGAGAGCTTTAAAGAGGGACAGATTTATGTAAGTCATTGCAACCAGACTGAGAGACAAACATCCTATCTTTCCTGTACTGACAATTTTTGTTGGACAAAGTATAGACTTTAGTCAGAAAGTGTTATAGATGCGGCTGCATACACAAAACACCAGCCAAGTGATTAAACAAATAACCACAGTTCTTTGGTAAGAGTGTATTTATTTTTGAAAATTAGAATCCAGTAACTAAGTCAATGTCGAACAACCATAAAACTGTATAGAAGAAGTTTTAATCACAAAGTCTTAACTGCCTCGTCCTTAATGGTGCATCTAACCATCTATTCATATAGCTCAATCAAGGGCTTTTTAGTTTTTAGCTGTCCTATACTTGACTGCAGTTAAGTGTCTAAGAAAAATGCCCCCATTTTGGTTGATCCCATTTTCTAGTGAAGAAGACAAGTTTGTCGCATATACTATGAATTCGCCAATAGTAAGAAGATATTTTTTTGAGACATCCATGCTTCCATAGTTGCGCACTCGAAGTTAAGTTCCATTTTCCTGACCAGGTCGATATCGCTATACAGCTCGTAAAAGTCGCTGTAAAGCATCCTCCAATTCACCGAAAACCACTCAAAGAGTTTTGGGTTCGAAGCGACCAAGTGGATATTCATCGGCCTTTGATAGCGACCATGAATATGCACCATAAAGCATAGGATTGGAATGATGAGTTTGTCGACAAGGCGTTATTAATCAATTGCCTTCTTAGACCAAGGTAACAAGGTATGGCAAATGTGATTCTTCGCTTGATTTCTGAGGTAGCCGAGGTAGACAAAGTCCCTAACTACCTTAAAGTTATAGCTGTCTATCGTGACGTTCTGTCCGATTCATCGCGTAGTTGTGTGTGTCGCTTCTTGTTGACAACATTTTTGACTTTGATGCCAAATGCACCAGTGACACCTCGCTGTGTTCTACCATTGATGTCGATGTCGTCAGAGTATGCAAGTAGTTGCACAGACTTTTGGAAAATTGTGTCCCTAGTGTTGGCTTGCGAGTAACGCAGAATCTACTAAAGTATGATGTTGAAAAAGTTAAGTCCATCACTTTTTTGACATCAAAGGTCTCGGTATGATTGTGTTCGTCTTCGTCCCTTATGGTGCAGCGAGCTTTCTCTTCCTCCTCTGTCCAATCTGACAAGTTTGTCAGGGATGCCAAAACTAGACATGACTCTGTATATCTCGTCTCTATAAATGCTGTCATATGCAGCCTTAAAATCGATAAAAATATTTGGAGGATCGATGTGAACTTGGACTTGGTTCATTCCAGGATCTGCTGCAGTGTGAATATTTGAACAGTTGTTGATTTAACCGCCCTAAAACCGCACTGTTAGGGTCCAACCAGTTCGTTGTCAAATGATTAAGCAGACTGATAGCACTTTAGGCACAGTTTAGAGGGTCGCCTTTCTTTTTGGTTTAGAGGAGATATTGCGACAGCTACTATGAAATGTCTAGCTCGTTAAGGAAACATGTCGCAGCGAGCTTTTTGAGGGGAGGTTATGGTTTTTGTGTCCAAGTTTATGAAAGCAACTTCTATATCTAGAAGGGCAGTAAATGTAAGCTCTTTATAGGACAAGACCACCTCTAGTTGTTTCAGTAACTACTTAAGCTTAGTGCTGCTTCTAAAGATCTGCCTTTAAAATGCTTGTCGAGCAGCACCACCAAAGAAACCATTTTCAAGTTCGACTTTATTTTCAATTCTTTTTAGTAAATCACAGTTCAGGGATTGACGAAAAACATACGGTAGGAATTCGTGAATTAACCGCTCGTGATTTTGTCTATAAGTCGGAGTCGCCCCCTTTTTTCAGTTTTTCAGTTAAGTAAGATGTTTAGGTTCGTATGAGTAAAAGCTTCTCAATTCAGCCGTTTTAAAATCAGAAAATTGTAGATCTTTCCTTGATTCGTTGCAAAGAACAAAGGCTCATACGAACGAGTGGTTGTGAGAGGTTACCTTTGGTTTCACACTTCTCCAAGAAGGGTCGTAGCTTAAAATGTTTCTAAAATGTAAACAGAAACAGATATTGGCTTCAAGTTGACCACCAAACGAAATACAACTCAAGCAACTTGTCCACCAGAAGTATATAACCTGCACGAGGTACAACTTCAGGAAGAAGTCGTTTTATTTTACTTTCCATAAAGTTGAAAAACCTCATATACGACGATCGTGACGACAAGGAAATGGCTGTTACTGATACCTGTCGTTTGATAAGTTCATAATTAGTCTCTAGTTGCTTCTTGTAATAGCTAATAAATCAGTCTTGCAGCTTGACTAGCGGAAATTTGTAATTTGTACAAGAACCCAAAATACAAAACACAATAAAACTTTTATCTTATCGTTAGGTAGGTATTCGATTGCCCACCATCTCAAAAAGAGATCTACAACAGCTTTGCGACTATAGCCCGCCAAAACCCTTATCGGACTGGAGAAATGTTCGAAAATAACTATGCATAAAAACAGAACTGATAGTGCGACATCAAGATTGTACAATCTTTCAGCGATTAGATGGAATGCTTGCAACTGTCTTCGACTCTATGAATAGTTGCAAGGCAAATAGATTTGTAAGGTTTCGCTTTGTCTTAGTGTCATTCTGTGTAAAGGGCATTTTCGGCTTAGGCTATGAGGGGTAAGTCGGCAAGTACCCAGCCATTCATCTTTCACATCGCCATCCGTTTTCAGTTTCAGAGTCTACGATGTAATAGCTGCGAACAAGGAACAGGGCGAACTTCTTTTAAAGCTCGCTGATGAGCAGGAGGACTATGACTTCTTCATTTTGTCGAGGGACACCGGGCATATACCTCCAGGGTAATGGTACCGCCATTGCAGCGGCAGGAGTTCCTACGAATCCTCGCTAAAAACAGTATGGAACACACGTTAGTCAACGACAATGTTGCTCGCACAATTAGAAGGAACTTCTCGAAAATAAGCGTCTTCCACGATCGAGCTCAACTAATCTCAGCACCGATCGATACCACATCATCTTCGTCAATGGGGGCTTCAATGGGCGTGAGTGGATCTCATCGGCCGCCGTGCTGTACGCGATCGAGCAGCTCGTCGAGAACTACGAAAAAAACTCGGAACTCCTGACTGATTTCGATTGGATCGTACTGCCAGTTGTGAATGCCGATGGGTATGAGTACAGCCAGCAGTCGAGTGCGACTCAAATGTGGCGCAAGACAAGAAGCCTGCATTTGGGTTCCTCCGGTCAAACGTTCCGGTACGTTCCTATGGGAAGAACCTTATGTACCCCTGGGGTTGGACTGAGTTAGTTTGTCCTCTTTTAAGGGTGTGTAACTTTTTTTTATTTATTAAAAGCGATCTACCAGATGATTGGAAGGACTTGGATAAAGTGGCCATGGTGGGTTATGATGCAGTCTATAATGCAACTGGTACCGAGTACAAAATCGGATCTTCTGCAAATGTCACAAATAAAATAGCAGGCGGGAGTGATTACTACGCTACTACGTATTTGGAGCAAGTAAGATTCCTGCCTCGATTTGCATGGAATTGCCGGGCGGTGGCGTGAACTTTGATCCGCCGCCATCGGACATTGATGCCTATGTCAAGGAGGCGTGGATTGGTATCCGCGCTATGGCCAAAGCTGTTATCAATAAACAATGAATGACGCTTGAAAAAACAGGTCGTTTCAATATTATTTGCTTTTTATTCCCCAAATAGTTGACTAAACAAAATTGCAAGCAGTTTGCAGTTGGCGACTGTTCTTGAAAAGCAGAGAATAGAAGCGTCTTTCCAAGATGTTTAAAAGTAATCATCAGGAGCATACGGACAGATGGACAGAATCGCGAGACTCATCTTTTTAACTTCCTCTATCGACTTTATGTAAGAATTGTTAGAAATTTCGAGTTCGAAATTTTGTACGAGTACAATATCTTTCTCTTACGAGAATTTTTTGCTGAAAATGATAAATTAGATTTTAATAAAATAATGTATTTACTCCAGGTAAACCGACAACAAATCAAAGTGCAATAAAGGGTGAACCACTCTTAAAATTAGCAAAGAATAGTAAAGTAAGAAAATGCGACCTTCAGCCATTTAAATTTGTTTCAAACATTACTGCAGCTTAAATTGAAACAGAAGTTATTGCATATTTTATTAGTATCCCGAATATTACGTTGCTATTTTGAAATTTAGTTTATTTATGCATTTCTACCAATCACAGCCAACGCCTAATAAGTACTGTAAATAGAGACACTCTTCGAACACATCCAAAAATTTTCAGCATCGTAATCGGCTTTGGTTTTCTCATCAGTCCTTCGCGACGAATTCTCAGGGTGACCGAAGAAAAATCCACAAGATCACCGGCCTTAAGAGAAATGCCAAACCAGATATATGCGTGACATTTAAAATAGATTGACCGCGATTGTCATTAGAAAGCTCCTTGATTCCGCCATTCCACCATTTATGGACGGCATTCAAGATCAATCTTCCGTGGTAAATAAAAACACTAAACTGGCTGATATACATCGCTTGACTTAAGACTGCCCTAAATCATTTGAATTTTTATAGCGGCTTCGTAAATCAAGTAATTTTGCAGATATCGACTGAGAGGGAATACGCGCGACGTGTACTCGTGTTTCGTGCGTGGTTCTCTTATCTCACCAAACATTTATACAAGTATTGCACAATGCATTCAAATGGAATACGGTTTCATTGTGATTGCTAAGCCAGAGAGAAATGGTCAAACGGATGCTGCGCTTCGGTTTCCTATTATTGTGTGTGGCCCTGAGCGGTGTCCTTGGGCTGGGATACGAGGGGTAAGTCGCCAAACTCTAATACCTTTCGATTTAATGTCAAGCTTTGTTTCAGTTTCAAGATCTACGAAGTATCAGCCAGCAACAGGGTTCAGAGTGACCTCCTTTTTCAACTCTCCAAAGACGAGGACTATGACTTCTTTATGCTGCCGAAACTCGCCGGCCAGCCCTCAAGAGTTATGCTACCGCCAGGTAGGCAGGATGAGTTCCTACGCATCCTAGCTGAAAACGGCATGGAACACGAGGTAATCAATGTAAATGTTGCCCGCACAATCGAGGAAGAGTTTCTTGAGAACAAGCGTCCACGATCGAGCTCACCGAGGCTTAGTACCGAACGGTACTACACCCACGATGAGATCAACGAATATATCGAGTATCTGGGAAATCTGTATCCAAGGCGAGTATATATCCGAGTTGTTGGCAAGTCTTACGAGAGACGTTTGCTGAAAACCATAACCATAACCAACGGAGACGGACGGGCAAATAAAAAAGTGATCTTCCTTGATGGGGGCTTCCATGCCCGTGAATGGATCTCTCCAGCCGCAGTGCTGTACGTGATCGAGCAGCTCGTCGAACACTTCGAAGATAACAAGGAACTGTTGGCCGACTACGATTGGGTTATCCTACCAGTTGTGAATGCCGACGGCTATGAGTACACCCAGGCGTCTACTTCGAATCGTATGTGGCGCAAGACGAGAACTCCACAGCGGGGTTTGTTGGGCCAGACTTGCTACGGTACCGATCCAAATCGTAACTTTGACTTTCATTGGTTGGAAGAAGGTGCATCGACCAATGCTTGCGTGGAAACATTTGCCGGACCGCAGGCGTTCTCCGAACCGGAAACTCAGGTGATTAGGGATTTATTGCACTCACTGAAGGACCGCTGTAAGTTTTACTTGACAATACATTCGTATGGAAAGTATCTTATCTACCCTTGGGGATGGACTTCGTAAGTTGTTACATGAGTGTTCCATAGTTTCGCGTATTTACTTTTATATTTTTTGCAGAAATCTGCCAGATACATGGCGGGACTTGGATGAAGTGGCCAAGGCCGGCTCTGATGCTATTTACAGTGCAACTAAGACGGTGTACTCGGTTGGTTCGTCCACCAATGTCCTCTATGCAGCAGCTGGTGCGAGTGATGATTATGCATTCGGTGTAACAAACATTCCAATTTCGATTTGCATGGAACTGCCCGGTGGTGGTTCGAGGGGCTTCGACCCACCACCGTCGAGTATTGATCCATATGTCAAGGAGACGTGGATTGGTATCAGGGCGATGGGCATAGCTGTTGTCAATAAGTATTAAAGAAGAAGATTGTTTTGGTTTGCAGGCATTAAGGTTTTCGTGTCTTTTATTTTAAGCAGAGACTCTTTTTTCGGATCGACATTAGCTACGCTTCCAGATCCGTGAAGAGTTTCTGTGATCGCTGGCGTGTTGCTTTTTAACAGATATCCAGGATATGTTGGGCTTTGAGGTGAAAGTTTGGTATTAACGAGTTTGCTGTTAACGAGTTCTAGCTTCTTGAAATACATAAAGCTGGTAGACTCCGTTATTTCTCTCCAGTCGAAGTTCAGTATTAGCCCTTCATTCATTTTCTTATTGTCCAAAATCCTATGATTCAACGGAGATTTCTGTAAGGGTCTCTTTAAAAACAAGTTGTACTGGCAGCAGGTCGCCATAGCAATACCGTAACGTTGCTAGCTATGTTTGGCAGATATCTGAAGTGCCTGAAAGTGTCTTCCAAAGCTTCTAAGCTTGGCATAAAATTGTAAGTCTGAGTCAGAAATACAGAAAAAACTTCAGTAGTTGTACCAGTGAAACCAGCTTGATTAAACGTAAGGTTAGCTGGTGGACTAACCAACTTACCAAACTAAGGAAGAAGGTTTGAAAACTCTTTAATCGAGACAACCAAAGAAAAAGGTGGGACGAAAACAGAGTCGCTTCAGAAATGAGACAATTGAAAAGAGCATCATGGGGTAAATGCTGCAATTGGTAGGTTGAAACCTTTTAAGGCCCCTGGAGGTGATGGTATATTCCCAGCTCTTATTCAGGGGGTTGTCGAAGTACTACTGCCAGTAGTTAGTTGCGTTTGATAAACTGGATACCACTCAATTGCTAAGGCAATAAGATTAATAAAGGTAACGAAAACTCAACAATCCATTGGTCCAGAGCCATGTTCGAAAGACGAATAATATCATCCTTCTCTGGGGGAGTGTCTGTTTCTGTGACAGCAACGAAAATCTCCCCTCAAGTAGGGGTACTTTTCCCGCTTTGTGGTCACTAGTCTTCTTCTTCATAGTCAAGGCTACAATGTCATCGGCTAGGCTGATCAGCTGGCCATCATTATTAGTTGCAAGATCAGTTCCACCATTTACTTGTAGCATGCAAAAAGTAAGAGGTGTTTTTTTTTTAATGGTATAAAACTTTGAAATGGAATAAAACAAAGATGATTTTTTTGAACTAACATGAAATTTACTTTATTAGAAAGATAATCTTCTGGCATTATAATTAAAATATGATTGCTGGCATATGACTGCCATGGCTGGCTCGGACGTAGTCTAATCTGGAGGTCCAATTTTCGATGTCTTTTTCCAACATTTGTATCGGTATAACGGCAATAACGCCAATCGTTTCGGGCTTATCGGTGTATACTAGCGACTTCTACAGAAAGTAGTCAAGCGGCGTTAAATCGCACGATCTTGGAGGCCTATTCACGGGTCCGCAACGTGGAACAATGCGGTTACCAAACATTTCCTTCAATAAATCAATTGTGGCATGTGGTGCCGTCTTGTTGAAGCCACAGCTCCTGCACATCATGGTACATGGTTCGGAAGACCCGAATTGCTAAGCTCTCAGCAGCAATGACTTCTTCTGTATGCACTGTACGCAGTCTCTGTGGATGCGTATTATCATTTAGAGTAAACGTGGTGTGAAATCGTTCTATAGAATTATTTGCTCTGATGAACGATTATGTTGACCGTAAAATGGACGTAGTGCGGGACACGTATTTCGAACAGACCATGATTTTCAAAATAAATTTGCACAATTGGGGACCGTTGTTCAGACGTCAGTTTATTCATGTTGAAATGAAATATGAAATGCCAAACTCAAACCAAAAATAAATCAATTGACAGCTAACAAAATAGTAACGCCAGTTAAAATAGTGTTGCCAACTTCAAGATCTATAACTCTAAAAAAAGCACGCTTTACTAAAGGAGGAAATGCAACTGGAACTTAGGGTGCAATTATAGCGACACGAAAAATGCAATAGAAAAAAAATTCTTTTGCTTTTTTTTAACCACTTAAACTTAATTTTTGAACTTAATCTTGGTCTTAAAATGTATCAAAAAATATGCTTGCTCAACTATTAAGCTAAAAACTCAAGATGTTAGCATTACTTGAGATTTGAACAGTTTTCAAAATCAGCGTTTCCGTTGGTTCGATTCGAAAATAAGGGACGCAATAATGTTGAGTCAATTTTACTTCAAGTTGCATTTTGGTCAAAATTGTTTTAGCCGTTTTCATGTAGGTAAACTAAAGAAATCCAAATTCTCAAAATATGCCTTTTTTCAAAATTCCATTATAGAGAATTTTTGTAAAACTGAGTTTTCTATCATGTTAGGAACGACCTTAACAATTTTTTTTTTTTTAAATCGTATAAACCGTTTTTGAGATAAGTTTGAATTGAAAGCTACACATTTAGTCTTCCTGTGAAACAGCACATGTCACATGAAATCGCATCTAATCTATAAGATTTGGAAAATCCATACAAATCGGTAGGTATCATAAAACAATTTAGCCAACCAATCGGTAGCCGATTGCCTTGAAAAAAAGCGTTCTTTGGGACAAGCCAAGTACTCTTCACTTTCCCTTATCGGGGTGAAGAAGTGTTCCAAAATAAGTACAGCATGAACAAAAAATGATAGTTACAATTAGATTGTACAATCTTTTCATGATTAGATAGAACTGATTGTCTTCAATAGCTCCATTCATTGAAGTTCGGTTTCACTCTGCTTGTAAGTTGCAAGGCGAGCAGACTAAAAATGTTTCGTCTCGGATTGGTCTTATTGTGTGTAACCAGTGTCCTTGGTTTGGGCTATGAGGGGTAAGTCGGAAAATTCCCATATACCTTTCAAATTAAAAACAATCCTTGTTTTAGTTTCAAAATCTACGATGTAACAGCTGCGACCAGAGAACAAACTGAACTCCTTTTTAAGCTCTCGCAACAAGAGGACTATGACTTCTTTGTTTTGCCGAAGATCATCGGGCATCCCTCTAGGGTAATGCTGCCGCCAGCAAAGCAGGAGGAGTTCCTAGAAATTCTCGCTAAAAACAGGATGGAATACAAGGTAATTAATGCCAATGTGGCGCGCACAATTAAGGATCAGTTCCGAGAGAACAAGCGACCACGATCGAACTCACCAAAGCTTAGTACCGAACGGTACTACAGCCACGACGAGATCAACAACTACATCGAACATCTGGCAAGCACCTACCCCAGTCGAGTACATGTCCGAGTTGTCGGCAAGACTTACGAACGGCGCTTGATGAAGACCATAACCATAACCAATGGCGATGGCAGGTCAAACAAGAAAATCATCTTCATCGATGGGGGCTTCCATGCCCGTGAATGGATCTCACCAGCCGCAGTGCTGTACGTGATCGAGCAGCTCGTCGAACACTTCGAAGACAACAAGGAACTGTTGACCGACTACGATTGGGTTATCCTACCAGTTGTGAATGCCGATGGCTATGAGTACACCCACAAGTCGACTGCAAATCGTATGTGGCGCAAGACAAGGACCCCCCACAAGGGATTATTAGGTCGAACCTGTTACGGCACCGATCCGAATCGTAATTTCGACTTCCATTGGATGGAGAAGGGTGCGTCGAGCAATTCATGCCTTGATACGTTCGCTGGGCCGGAACCATTCTCTGAGGCCGAAACTCAGGTTATTAGGGACTTGTTGTACTCGATCTCCGACCGTTGCAAGTTCTATCTGACGATACATTCATATGGAAAGTACCTGCTCTACCCATGGGGCTGGACGCCGTAAGTTGAGAAGGAATTTAAATATAGTATATATTGATTTGTTTTTTGCTGTTCCTTTCCCAGAGAACTACCTGATACTTGGGAAGATTTGGATGAAGTGGCTATGGCTGGTTATAATGCCATTTTCAATGCAACTGAAACGGTGTATTCGGTGGGCTCTTCAACAAATGTCCTCTACGAAGCTGCGGGTGCTAGTGATGATTTCGCATTTGGCGCTGCAAATATTCCAATTTCCATTACCATGGAGCTGCCAGAAGGTGGGACGACGGGCTTTGATCCACCACCATCCAGCATTGATCCCTTTGTCAAGGAGACCTGGATCGGTATTAGAGCTATGGCAGCGACTGTTATTAGAAAGTATTAGTAGATAGTAGATAGTTGTGATGCGATGCAAAATAAAATTCTCCATTGACTATGCTAAAGGCGGTGTCTTACCACGAATGCAAAAAGGGCACACGGTTACGCAATTTGCTCCTGTTAATCCCCTTTAATTTATTAAAGCTTTAACCTCTATCTAATCGCAGGACATTATCTTTGAAATAAATCAACAATTTGTTGACAGCCTTTGCTTATCAATGCTTATCAGTTAGGGTTGGTTATATATTGGCAATTGAACACCTTTGGACTATCACTTGAAATTTTTCAAGGGTCTGGCGTAAAATAATTATTTACTTATCTGACTTTTGTTCAAAGAAATAGCGCATCAAGTCGCAGTACTTTGGCGACCATTAATCGATGTCGCAGTGTCGGACTACAGTATCACCGTTATGTCTAAACTGAGCGAATACAGACATATAGATCAAAGATGTTCGGCGAGGTATCCGTCGGAATGGAAAAATATTCGATTTTATACGATTCGGAGGATTTATGCTTCGAGGTATTCTTTCGAAAAGTTATTCGGAGCATTGTAACGATACAATGTAACGCACTCCAGCGTTTTGCGTTGCAATGCGATCAAGTTTTGTTATTTAATTTGAATTTTTTTTCGATATTCTTTATTTATTTATTTACGACTAGCGGACCCGGCGAACTTCGTCTCGCCCCAATTGAACGCCTTCAGATATACTTCAGAGTGATAATAAAAATATCAATGTAATTTATTTGAATTGAATTAAAGGCAGTGGAAAGCGATATAATAAAGAAAGTTTTTCAACGTACTTCCAACGATTGGCCTCGAGATTTATTGATTATCATCGCAAAAGCCAATCGAAAGGGAAACTGAATCCGCTTGAAAAGGAATGGAAGATCAGTTGGAGGAATCGGAATTCGTGGGATAAGGACTTCCTCTGCTTTGAATTTTCCCTTGATGATCGTTGGTTGCATCAAATTTTGCATCAGTTTCTTGTCGGTCAACCGCGTACTGTTGCACAATTTCGGTTGATTTAGATTCCGCAACATAATTATAATCGATCGCACATTCAGTTGTAAATTATGCGGCGGAGTTCCTGGCACATCAAGCAAGTTCAAAAATTCCGACGGATAGTTGGTCGCTTCATCTTCGTCTGTCACGCGGTCAAAGGATTTGTACGAATGCAATTCTCCAGCGATTTGATTTTGAATAAACAAATTTAAGCTATCGACGTCCTTATTCCTGCCTTTTCACTAATCCAATCGAGATTTTTATAATTTATTGCAATGCCAGGGAACACTTTGGTGATGAGTTCCTCCTTCGATGATGTGAACTCGCGAAAATTTGCAGGGAACGAAATCAATCCAGCCGTTGCCAAGTGCCAGCAGTGTTCTCGAGAATTTAGCAGTCTATTAGTGGTTCTGCAATGCGAATCTCATGTTCGTGATCAATTTCAACTTCTTGATATGCCTCCACAAAAAAGACGATTTCAGGTATGCTTTAATTTCATCGGCAGCAGTAGATTTCGGGATGACGGGAAGCGTTTGACGATAATCTCCGGAGAGCAATATCATAGCCAACTGGCTTCAAAGCTCATTTATGCGCCATCGTGCATTCATCCCAAATGATGATTTTGCATTCTCGAATCAGTTTCGCTGTCGCTGAATTCTTGGTCAGTGTGCACGTTGGCTTGTCAACCGTGAGAATATTCATCGGCGGCTTCGAAGCGGAATGTGCAGTTCGACCGTCTTCCAACAGTGTGTCAGCAATGCCAGAGGATGCAACAGTCAACGCAATTTGAGAGGTGACCGAATTGTTGCCAGAATCAACGAAATGACGGATGTCTTGCCTGTCGGGAGAATCGAGAACGTAAACTCCCCCCGTCAACAACAACCCTTATCAACGAATCGTACACGTACAGCAGAAGAACTGCTCAAAAGCGGCACATTTGCTTGGACTCTTTCGGCCAGTTCATACCGATCATAGTCTTCCCCCCGTTGCAATTCGCGCTTGAATGCATCGTGCATCGAACGATTTGGCGTTGGCATTCCCAATTTCGACAGCAGACTGCCGCACATCGTTAATTTCAAGATCGAAATTCTAAGTTGTCGTGCGAATTCTGTGCAAAATAATGTCGTCAGCCACGTCGCGGTCGGGTTCAAGGGATGAAATATCGCTATGATGATCGCAAAAAAATGTACCAATTTGATTCACTGGCGTAGAAAAAGTTGCATCGGCGAGCGTTGAGTTCCAATGTGTATCGCTTTCGAGCAAATTTAAACATAGGTAAACCTCCTGAAAAGTGGCGCACAGCACACCATTTCCAGTACGCAAGGAATCGAAGGTTATAGGGCCTATAATGTTCACAAAAAGCTATAAATCATCAAATCATGCGAAAAAATGCAAAAAATTCAATTCAATTCAAATTTTTCGTGTTTTTCCGGAATTTTCCAAATTTTCCACTAAGAATTTTTAATTTTTCCATTCGAAAAGCCATTCCGGAACTATTGCATAAAAAATTCCATACAAAAAATCAAATTTCGATTTTTCCAATTTCCCGACTTTTCTGGATGGTTTTCCCAAAATTTTCTTTCGTAACAATATGCTCCTGGTAATTACGAAGAAATGAAAAGAAATTTGAGCCAAATCGGCCCAGCCGTTCTCAATTGATGATTCACTATACATTTTTCACACCATTTTTATATATATAAGATTTGTAGTGAAGCGTTTTCTTTTCCGAAAGCAAATACCTGGAATGTAATTTGAACCTCCGACGGACGAAGCGTTGCGGGGAAGTTTTCGTTCCGATGGATACCTCAATAGGGCCGAAAATCTTTCTCTTACTAGGTATCAGTGGCGTGGCGTGAGCATTTTAAAATGGGAAGCCGAAATCTGTGTACCTTGAAACAAAATTATTATATTGTACGTTTGTACTAGATTCGCTTTAATAATGCACTGCAATCTGCCTACTGAATTTGTAAACCAAAACACACCCTAACCTACCTCAACAACTACCTGTAATTATTCACACAAGAGACAATAAGACAAGAAGAAGTAAAAGAAAATCGAATAACTCGAAGAAAAGCGCGTTATTTTGTTCATATCATAACCAAACAAACACATACGACGTACCCAAAACACAACCCAAAAAAAAGAGTTACAAACAAATGTTCACTCAGTACTCAGCAGTCAAAATGAACTTTGTGAGAACCGCGAATAACTCGAAGAAAAGCGGGTTATTTTCTACGATGGGTGTTGAACAAAGAGGTGTCAGAGTCAGACAAAGTACTCAGGGAAGAAAAAAAGAGATAACAAGAAAATTTTCTCTCAAAATGAACTATAAAGTGAGAACTTTAATAACCCGACTTATTTTGGGTTACCTTCGCTTTGTCACCACGAGACGATGACGACGTTGTATGAAAATGGATACACACGATTTTTATATGAGTGCTTTTGTGTGTGTACCATTTGGTGAGTATTCACATTCATTTGGTAGTGTTTCATGGGTATATTCGGTTTTTGGTAGATAGATAGTGTTACCTGGTGGAGATTTCAAAAGGTAACTCGGTAGGAATCGAGTTATATGGACGCCACGCCACTGCTAGGTATATACGAAAATTAGGCGCAACTGGCCAGTATATTAACGTATCCTTTCCCTGGGTTTTTGCAACGGTTCATTTTGTGTGAGGTTTTTTTGAACCTACTTTCAATTAGATTTTACACAACAAAAATTAAAGTGCACGACTAGGAAGCACGAATCTTTCTCGTTCATGTCAACAGTTTGATTGGTTGCTTTTTAGTTTTTTTACAGGTGGCATTACAAGGTACGAAGGTTAAAATCTCAGAAGCGATACTAGATAAAAGAAACCGTACCTACACAAAACGCAGTTTTGGCTTAAACATATTCATTTCAGATGGCAGTACATATCAAATAACAATGTGGGGCTGAACGTCTTAGTAAAGAGTTTTAAGCGGGAAATGCACTGTTTATAGGCTCTTAAAATGTACAAGGTTAGGTTAGGATTTAGGTAGTAATTTTTCAACAATTCGTATAATATGGCTTTATTAGCATTTTTGTAAGAAAAACGAAGCACGGGATCTTGTTAAGATTCGTTAGAGCGGTTTTTGAATTATTTTGATTATATTACCTTAGAAAGAATTCTTGTCACAATCGTATTGACCATTTTCGAGGTAGGTATGTCAAACTTGGCAGAAAACGGGGTATGCAGCTATGTTAAGCTCACGTACTGAAGCTCGAGTATACATTTTGGTGAAAATCGTTAGAGTCATTTTAATGTAAACAATGAACTTTTGTTAAAATCGTATTGGCCGTTTTTGAGATAACTTTTTTAACAAAAATCTGCGCATGCAACAACGTTAAGCCCACCCGCCCTAGCTTATATATACATTTTGGTAGAATGCTAACGTGGAACAAAATAAATGTGGCCTGAACCGTAAGCCCAAAAAGTCCAAATCCGAAGTTTGAAACAAATCCATTCAGCCGTTTAGGCTGTGAACTTCTGGAAAAGACGGACAGGCCAACAAAATTGCGAGACCCACTTTTTTGACTTCCCCTATCAACGTTATATCAAAATCTACTAAAATAAAATTGTATAAAAATCGCGCGACATAGTGACCAATTGACGTCGCTTGTTCGCAGCACATGTATCGTTAACGTACTGGAATACGGCCAGATCGAATTTCTTCGAACACTGACTTCATTGCGTTGTTGCATATTTAAAATAATGCCTGTCGAAGTTCTGACAAACTGTTTACGAAACTAAATCAGCTCCACTAAGAGCCAGGAGTTACAAGCACTTGACTTGCATGCATTGGCCCTGTCAGCCAATTTTTCTTTATAAATGTTGCTTGGCAATTACTCTTGGTCAAACAATGGAAAAATCGACCCTTAACCTTTTGCATGGAATTCCCATGAACAAATTTATTCCAATCCAATTTTTTAGTACTTTTTCGTCACAGTGTCTGCCATGGCCTTGATACCAATCCACGCTTCCTCAACAAACGGCTTAATCTTACTCGGCGGGGGATCGAACCCGCCACGACCACCACCTGGCAACTCCATTGTTATGGAAATGGGAATCTTTGCCGCCCCAAATGCATAATCATCGCTGGCGCCGGCGGCGGCATACAGAACATTGGTAGCACTACCCACCGTGTAGTTGGTGCCAGTAGCAGTCCTTATCGCGTTCGCTCCCGCCATTGCCACTTCATCCAAGTCCGTCCAGGTCGACGGTAGGGTTCTGCAAAAGATCCACAATGTGTTAAGAATATTTCAATAATTGATTACAACTCACGAGTCATATCCCCAGGGATATAGCAAATAGTTTCCATACGAATGCAAGCTCAGGTACATCTTGCAGCTTCCCTCGAAAGATTGCAGAATTTTGCGCAAAGCTTCGGTTTCTGGTTCCGAAAACGCCTTAGGTCCTCGAAAGGTCTCTGAGCAGGCGTAGCTTGAGGCGCCCGTCTCGCCCCAATGGAAATCGAAATTCCTATTTGCGTCGGTTCCAATGCAAGCGAACGTGTTCGGCTGTCGCGTCTTACGCCAAAATCTCTGCTTGGTGTGCGAGTATTCATATCCATCGGGGTTGACCACGGGAAGAACTATCCAGTCGTACTCCTTCAGTAGTTGCTTGTTGTCGTCGAAATTCTCCACTAGCTGATGGATTGCAAAGAGAGCTGTCGCCGGTGCAATCCATTCCCTGGCATGGATGCCGGCGTCGATGAAGATCAGTTTCTTATCCGAGCGAGACTCGCTGTCGGTAATTTTAACGGCTTTCATCTGACGGCCCTCGTAGGACTTACCAACCTCTATGAGGGATGCACGTTGGGGATACATTTTCGATAGCTCCAATAGGTAGTCGCTTATGTCCTGGAACCTTGGGTAGGACTCAAAGTCAAGGCGGCTGGTAGATCGGCGCGCAAGGTTTTCCGAGCGTTCTGCCCGAACTGACTGCGGCACATTGTTATCGATAACTGTGTGTGGCAATTTAATAGTATTGAGCAGATTTTGGAGATCTTTTTCAGAGTTTGGTGGCACCAGCATCACTATTGGGACATCGGGAAGCCTTGTGGAGCTGAGCAAATCAATGGAGGGAACTTCATTTTGCTGACTTTGAAAGGCATGCAGTGCCGAGCTCTGCAGCTGGTTTCGGGGAACCACTTCGATTATCTTGTAACTAAAGATAAAATAGAATAAAAAAAAAATCAAGTAGAATATGTAGAATGTCATTTATCGAATGGAAAGAAAAAAATATCTACCCATGGTAAAAGCTGTAGTTGTCGTCTTCGCAGTGCACACCAAGCGCCACCAGAAACGCCACCAAAACAGTCAGTTGGTGTTGATGCATTGTGCGATCGGTCCGTGGTTAGAAGTCAGACTGCAGTGTGGTGTTTATATGCTTTCGATGTTACCTTTAATTCGCTGAAAGCGTTATCGCCTTTTATGAGGACAGGGCGAACGACAGCTTTACCAATACTGACCGCAGCAGGTGGTAAGATAGGTGGTTACAACTTCTCAACTTATTTAAATAGATGTGCCCGCAGCTTTGTTTGGGTTGTATAAAGGTTGTTTACCTAATCAGAAGAACTGAAGCGGGTAATTTCAAGCCCAGGAGATAGTATCGTCTCATTTAGGTAAGAATCCATTATTTTCTTCCCGTAAAATATATTTCTTATTATATTTTATTCAAAAACGTTCCCAAAAAGTAGGCGTGGCAATGATCGACTTAGCGTAAGCCTTCTCAGGGTCCTAGAACACATTTCGACCGAAGTTAAATTGATATCTGTCCAACAGTTCTTACACCAACCAGTGACAGAGATAAGAACCCTTTCACCTTTCCAGTATTGGGGTAGACAGTGGCGTACGTAGGATTTTTTTTTAAAAGGGGCTGAGATTTTATCTTGATCAACTGATTTTTTTCCATTGCAACTGGGTTTCGATTATTTTTTCAAACCGATCACTGATCGAAAAGACGGCAATCACCTACAGGAAATTAAATCTTCCATCTAAAAGCTAGAGACCTTACGTCGGTCGCTGATAAAAGTAAACAAATTTCCATATAACCAACAATTTATTTTTATACACAAATAGTTTAGGCCTAATACTTAGCGATGACCTTCTGGGCCATAGCCTTAACACCGATCCAGGTTTCCGAGACGAAAGGCTGAATCTGAGCTGGGGAAGGATCGAATCCAGAGCCACCGGCGGGCAGTTCCATTGTGATCGAAATTGGAATTTCGGCAACGGCGAATGCCCAATCGTCACTACCTCCGGCAGCGGCATACAGAACATTGGTGGATGAGCCAACAGTGTACTTGGTACCAGTGGCGGCCTTGATAGCAGCAGCACCAGCCTTAGCAACTTCATCCAAGTCAGCAACAGTGGAGGGAAGAGCTCTGAAAATACACGTTAAATTAAAAATAGGATATATAACAACCCTTTGTTTGCGTCACTTACGAAGTCCATCCCCATGGGTACAGCAAGTAGTTACCATACGCGTGGATAGTCAGGTAGAACTTGGCACGTCCCTTCAATGCCAAAAGTTGATCCCTCACGATTTGAGTTTCTGGCTCAGAGAAGGCAGTCTGTCCCTTGAACGTATCAGAGCAAGACATGCTCGAAGCACCAACTTCACCCCAATGGAAGCCGAAGTTCCTGTTGGCATCGGTGCCAGCACATGAGCTGGTAACTGGCTTCCTGGTCTTCCTCCACATGCGCGAGTTAGTGTGGGTGTACTCATAGCCATCGGGGTTAACAACTGGCAAGACAACCCAATCGTAGCGGGCTAGCAGAGCCTTATTCTGTGAGAAGTTTTCCACCAACTGGTTAATGATGTAGAGGGCAGCAGCTGGGGCGATCCATTCACGAGCATGAATGCCACCATCAACGAAGATGACCTTCTTGTTGCGCACTCCATCCCCATTGGTGATGGTGATGGTCTTGATTTGTCTTCCCTCGTAGGATTTGCCAACATTCTTCACGGTCACACGGCTGGGATAGGTCGCGGCCAATTCGTCGAGGTAGGCATTGATTTGGGCGAATCGTTGGAAGCTTTTGAAGGAGATCCCACGCGACAGAGACCTATAGAAACCGTTTTGGATAGCTTCCTGTTGCACTGATTTGGAGACATCCTCGTTCACAACACTGAAGTTCATTGAAAACTTGGCCAGAGTTTGCTCAAAGTCAGCTTGGTCCTTAGGTGCGATCATAACACGAGTAGCCACATCAAGAGCCCTGGGGCGGATGAAGAAGTCGTAGTCTTCGATTTTTTCCAGATGCTCAAGGATTTGCTGGTGAAATTCGCTGCTTGTTGTTACATCGTAGATCTTGTAACTGAAATTAGACAAAGAGGGCTAAGTACTTTTGAATGGAGGAATGAGGTCTATCTTAAAAAAGGTTCAGCAAGCAATATTCTCCAAATACATTTCATCCGACCAAATTGTATTTTTAGATCCTTCGCTTGTACTCACCCCTCCAATTCTGCGCTGACCAACGCCAGGCTACAGACTAATAGTCCCAAAATAATTTTAAGCCCCATTGCAGTAAAAATAACTACGCAAACTAGTTGTCTATTCCGATGGTGCTTCTGCCTTTATATTTATCTGAAGAAGACTGTTTTCGACAGCTTATCAGTGAAATTTGATTCTAATCTCAGTCACACGCGAGTACTCAAACTGCGTCAACGAGATACATTTGACGAAACAAAATAAATCCTATCAGCATACAACCGCGCCGTGATATTCAGGGCTTGCCATCAAAGTGGACCCTTGTTGAGAGCGCACTCGTAAACGGTTCTCTTACGACAAGACTAGGTATTTCTTCGCATACTTGTTTTGCGCTTCTTCAATGACTGGGTCGAGTACATGCTCTTAGACAAGAGACAATCACAAGATAGGCAGGTACTTGTACACACATTTCCAACAGTTGTGATAAGCTGGTAAGAGCTGAGTACTAGGGCCTATTGATATTGATAACATTTCCTTGAAAATGTGATTTATAATGCCAACAACTATTGAACTAGATTTATGACACCGATTTTCCACCGGATGGTTTTGTAATCTGTAGACTATTTTTTAGATCGCCTGGTCAAGTTGGCGGAAACTAATCTGTCTTTGAAATCTTATGGCTAACTGCTTTGATTTGGAGTGTACTGACACTAAACACTTATCAACTTATTTTTTTGTCAAGTTCATGTGCAGCCCGAGCGGTCCAATAATTTTTTTTGAGTATAGGTGTGTGAGTCCGTGACTTTAAGATTTAGGGCAGGGCACACCGGCTGAGCTGAACTTAAAATGCTATAAACATATTGTTTGGTTAGTTTTATTACGACTTCAGAAATGCTTTTCTGAGAGGCTAGCCAAATGCTGATGGAATAGCATCGGCCAGACTTCGAACTGGAAAACGAAAACCTTAAAGCGAAGGCAGGTACCGAGAAGTGAGAACTTACTCAGAAAAAAAGCCAGCTGAAATCAAGAATATATGAAGACTATTCGTTGACGAAAGTCCAGTGAACTCAGACAATCTTACGTTCAGCTGATATTTAATTAGCTTAAAATTACTACTTCAATAATGCTTTGCGATGTTTTTAAGAATGTGGTTCTTAAACTAAGCAAAAAACTAATTTATGTTATAACTCTTTAAAAAAAGAGCAAAAATCTAATTTTGAGAATTTTTATATTAAGCTTAAGCTGCTTGTTTCAATAGTGTTTCGCGATTATGTTAGGAACATGGTTGCTAAATTGGGGCTAAAACAAATTTATTTCAAGCGTGCAAGATCTATACACTAATTCACTGTAAGAAAGCTGGATTTTGTTTTTTTTTACATACCTGTTATTTTAGGAAATACATTTTTAAACAAATCTTATAAAATACTATTTAAAAGAAAAAAGCAGTTCAGTTAAAAGTAAAAGATTTTTATTTAAAATACCATTTACCTACAGACTACATATTTACATTATATATTTAAATGTTTTCGATGTACAACATAAGCAGAGATGCCTCGTCTACAAAGAGGAAGGAGGATGGGGAATGATTGTCAAGTTGCCGTAATTGGGAAATGTACCCACAGATTTTAAAGCGGTCTTTGAGGAATTCTTAACCCCTTTTCATTTCACTTTTTAATAGGCTTTTTGACACGATTTTGATTTATACCATTTTTGGATGAAGTTTCTTATTTGTTTAACACGTTCCTCATACTTTTTCTTCAAGTTTTTTATTTCGTTGTTTGGAACTTCTTCGATGCGTTTTGGTACTTGTTTTTGAAGTAGTATTCTACGCACTTTTTAGGCGTTTTCAGACCCTTTATTTGACCAGTTGTTCGACACTTTCTTGCTGCGTCTTTTGTTGTTGTTTTTTTTGAAGACTTTTTTATACGTTTTTTTTTGAGACATGATTTGGTGTTTTTTTTTTGTAGCACTTTATTTGAATTATTATAATCATTTATCGAATTGTTTATGAAAAGCAGTCTTTTACTCGTTTTTGGTGAGTTTTTAGGCCTTTTTAATGCAGTTTTTGGAAACTTTTGATTGGTTTTTACAGCACTTTTTTTTTGTTAAGGAATGTAAGTACCTATATTAAAATGCTTTAAATTAAATTTTTAAAGAGGTGTTAAGAAAACCCAATATAACACTAGAAAAACGCTTTAAAAAGTCTTGAAAAATCATGCTCAATCATCAAAACTTCATCGAAAACTTAAGACAGTTCATTGATTAAAACAACTCTTTAGAGTAACTTGAAAATTAGAAGACCAATTGCACAATTTAATTCAATTCAATTAATATAATATAGAAAGGGTAGTAGTACAAGTTAGGTTGTAGATAAATTCCGCATGTAAATTTTAAACTCTCCAAGTCATATATCCCATAAAAATCTTCTTCGGAAGAAGGAACCTTAACTGTGTAGAGTAAGGTAAGGGCTATTCCAAATAAATAAGCAGCTGCTAGATGCACGATTTTTATCTCACCAAGTCTTGCTCTATATCTTTAGACAAAAGCTCTGAATTCAGTTGAAGATGTGTGAAAATTCTGAGAAAGAAACATAACCTTCAACTAGCCGAGCTGAATTACTGCGAAGCTTAAACGATGACATGTATACGAAAATTATGTTGTAAATCTACATCAGTAGCACGGTTTATCTAAGTCGTTAAAGCCCCTGCAATTACTACCTTATCGCTATCCGGTTGAAAAAAAATCAAGTTCAGAAAGTAGAAATCTAGATTTTTGAGTTTGATTTATGCGTGGGAAACCCTTTATTGAACAGCTGTCAAATAATATTGCACACGTATGGCAGTTATCTTTGCTTTTTTGAAGATATAGGACTCGTCAGCGTCTTGGAAATCTTTTTGATCAGCTGGGTTCGGTTCTTGTCGGTAAATAACAGTACCTGTCAAAAATCCAGATAAGCCATTCTAACGCATATAAAAGCAGAAGCACCACTAGCGTTAACAATTAGTTAGTTGAAGTCGATTGCACTACAATGAAGCTACAAATTTTCTTGGGACTACTATTCTGTGGCCTGGCCCTGGTCAGTGCGGAATTGGAGGGGTGAGTACCAAGAGGGTTGAATTTATTTTACACACGCCTGAAACTCTTACCCTGTTTCCTGATTTCAGTTACAAAATCTACGATGTAACAACAAGCAGCGAATTTCATCAGCAAATCCTGGAGCATCTGGAAAAAATCGATGACTACGACTTCTTCGTCCGCCCTAGGGCTCTAGATGCGGCCTCTCGTGTTATGATCGCACCTAAGGACCAAGACGATTTCGAGAAAACCCTGGCCAAGTTCTCAATGAACTTCAGTGTTGTGAACGAGGATGTCTCCAAATCAGTGCAGCTGGAACGTATCCAAAACGGTTTCTATAGGTCTTTGGAGCGCGGCATTTCATTCCAAAGCTTCCAACGATTCGCCCAAATCAATGCCTACCTCGATGAATTGGCCGCAACTTATCCCAGCCGTGTGACCGTGAAGAATGTTGGCAAATCCTACGAAGGAAGACAAATCAAGACCATCACCATCACCAACGGCGATGGAGTGCGCAACAAGAAGGTCATCTTCGTCGATGGTGGCATTCATGCTCGTGAATGGATCGCCCCAGCTGGCGCCCTGTACATCATCAACCAGTTGGTGGAGAACTTCTCACAGAATAAGGCTCTGCTAGCCAGCTACGATTGGGTTGTCTTGCCAGTTGTTAACCCCGATGGCTATGAGTACACCCACACAAATTCACGCATGTGGAGGAAGACCAGGAAGCCAGTTACCAGCTCATGCGCTGGCACCGATGCCAACAGGAACTTCGGCTTCCACTGGGGTGAAGTTGGTGCTTCGAGCTTGTCCTGTTCCGATACTTTCAAGGGACAGACTGCCTTCTCTGAGCCTGAAACCCAGATTGTCAGGGATCAACTTTTGGGATTAAAGGGACGTGCCAAGTTCTACTTGACTATCCACGCGTATGGTAACTACTTGCTGTACCCATGGGGATGGACTTCGTAAGTCAAATATTTGGTCTTCCTAAATCCTATATCTTAATACTACATTTGGGTGCACTTTCAGAGCTCTTCCCTCCACTGTTGCCGACTTAGATGAAGTTGCTAAGGCTGGTGCTGCTGCTATCAAGGCCGCCACTGGTACTAAGTACACTGTTGGCTCATCCACCAATGTTCTGTATGCCGCTGCCGGAGGTAGTGACGATTGGGCATTCGCCGTTGCTGAAATTCCAATTTCGATCACCATGGAACTGCCAGCCGGTGGCTCTGGATTCGATCCCTCTCCAGCTCAGATTCAGCCTTTCGTCGCTGAAACCTGGATCGGTGTTAAGGCTATGGCCGAGAAGGTCATTTCTAAGTATTAGGCGATAGAGCTTGCTCGATTGTTTTGTATATGATTGTATAGGTCAAATAAAGCGTGCTTTTCTTATAATCCTGTGATTGTTTCTGTTGTTATATTTAGGTAGGTTCAGTCCTGTAGATCCGCATTCTTTTAATGCTTCATGAGGACAACGTCAATAGTACTCACCCTAATCTATGTCAGCTATTCACAGAGCTTCCAAATGGCCCACTCGCATTATGAATATCTCGCGGAACAATTACTCGACTTGAATGGGGCGCGTGTTGTGCCGTCACATTCAGATTTCAGATGGTTTATTCATTGCAGAACTTGGCAAACTCATCGCCCGATTGTCTGTATATAGTTAAAAGCCAAACAAAAAAAAATTCTTAACATTTTCCGCAAATATATAAATATTAAACAAAACTTTTCGTCAGTTCATTGTTTTGTTGGTTACAACCGCTGGCTGCCGACGGCTTCCAGCGAACATTTTTCAATAAATTGTCAAAAATTCATAACAGCAAAACGGCCAAGTTTTCGAGCTTTGTGTAAGCAACTTTTACCACTCCCTTAGCTGTGTATGTATAGATACGAACTGTATGAGACCAATTCGGTTGGATATACTATGCACTCCCTTTCCTGGCCATTTCGGTATCATCACATCCATTTGATATAACCCATTTCTCATTCATGCATTTGTGTTTGTATAAATGAAAAATTGTGAGAACGAAGCCAAAGGAAGGAAAACAGGATATCCATCCAGCCAGAGAGTGTATGTATAGACAGATTCAGCAAACAATGGCCGGGATAAAAGGGCTCGTAAAAAACTAATAACAAACGGGAGTACAATGCAAAAACCTATAGCCCACACAAAGGACGAGTGGGGCTTTTGAGAGTGTAAATGGAGATGCGGCTTGGTGAGGTGGTTGCATATATGCAGCTCCTGGAGATGGTATCGAAACTCCCATCATCCTTTGAAAAGTTGTATATTGTATTCTTGTTGGTGTCGTTCAGTTTTGGGCGAGGCTCATCGGAGCTCTTAATGTTAATGAATGACGAGCAACAAGTGTGTTATGCAAATAAAGGGAAAATCGAAAGATGGTGCTGCGAGGTCGCAATGGATGATGGTTATCAGTAGTGAAATAATGGGGTCGACATAAATAAAAGGTTATTGAATTTGAATCTTACCTAAACAAGGGATAAAGTTGGTTTCTTATAGATAATCGACCGGACATATCGCTGTGGTTCGTGGAATATTCGCATGGATTTGATAAAACAATTTATCATTTGCACTTGTTTTTGAACGCTATGTCCGTCCACGGTGGTTTTATAAAATCTATAAAACCACCCTAGGGTTATGAATAAATGATTACTTTGCGCAGTTGCAGTGTTTCTACGACAGATGGCATTGTATTCTATGCAAAAAAATAGCACTGGCGTGCAGAGGTTTCATACTTTCGCCGCACTGAACCAAAAGGGCTAGTGCTTATGTTTGCTTCATTTTTCCTCCCAGGTTTAAATGAAACTGACAATTTACTAGCAGTCCATGTAGGGTTGTGTTCGATATCCCGCTTTTTAAAATGCCGCCTCTTATAATCCCGTTTCTTATTATGAACTAGCTGATCTGTGCTCGCCTTGCCTCACCCGCCGTTTTTTTTATAAATATGTTCCCTCCCTTAGACCTTTCTAAAAGCAATATAAAGCAAAAACAAAGACAACAAAAACCTTATTTTAATTCCTACTTAAGTCTACACAAAAAAGATTTACGCGAACTTCTGTTATTTGTTCCCTCTTACCCACCTCAAATGTCGGCGAAAAGAAGCAACACGAATGAAACAACTTCACATTGACACACGAACCCCACCCCAGTCCATTTCCATACTTTTTCCAATGAACAGCACCTGAAAACGTGTTCAACCTGAAAGAGAAGACTGCCCATTGAAGTGCAAAGCATATGATCACGTTAGAGCGCGCACATAATAATCACACACACACCATTGCAACGATACTCACTGCTGCTCACTACTGGCAGTGGTATCTGGTATCCACTGCAGAAAAAAAATTGTGGGAGATGTTTTCAATAATTGTTTTGAACATTGCTCAGCTTCAGGACAACGCAGGATTTACTAAATTCACTTGTTTTTTTATTTTTCAATCCGATAAGCCATTACTGAGCTAGGTCTGTATAAACAGAATTTTCCTTACATACCTATATCCGGTTTTTTTTTGACTATTTTATAAAAATCAAGTTATATTACGGGTTAAAAAGTATCCTTAAGCCCGACCCAGGACATAAGCCAAGTGTCATCAAAATCCGTCCAGTAAATTCTGCGTAATGCGCGGTCAGGCATTTTTCATTCTACAGTTTTATTATTTGTAGAGAAGAGAAGAGAAGAGAAGAGAAGATAGAGAAGAGATGAAAATTAAAATAAATTAATCAACGAGTGTTTTTTTTTTTAAATGCAGTTTATTTTAACATTTATCATTTTAAGAGGAAGCAACAAAATAAGAAATAAATAATATCAAAATAAATTTGTAAGTAATAAATATGACAATCAATAATTTAAAAAAATATATATAAAGTAATGTTATTTTTGATAGAATGCAAAAGGGAACAGAAAAACTTCAAACCATAAACAACATTTTTTATTTTATTAGTTCAAGTGTATATTATAAGCAATGCGACATCTATTTTTTGATAACAATGTTTTGTAAAAAAATGGGATTAGCGGAATTTGGCGGGATTATAACAAATAGGGACTTTGAAGAAGCGGGATTTTAGAACTTTTTGAAAAGCGGAACTTCGATACTCTCCCGTCCATGTATAGTATGTCTTTATTTCGTGAATATTAAATTTTATTTGATAGGTGTGCTTTCATGCATATTTGTGTTATGGTATAGATAGTGTTGACTGGTGGATATTTAAAAAGGGTAGTTGGTAGGAATCGGATTATATGGACACCACGCCACTGTTATGTATACAGAATTTATGAATGCATGAATGAAATAGGAGTTGAGCAAGAGAGCAGACACATCTTTACTACATATTTGACATTTCTTTTATCTTGTATCAATCTTCTATAATTTACACACAATCTTAGTTATTGGCCCAGGAGTATACCTGTGAAGATCGGTCAAAATTAAGGACTGAATGTATTTTTTAATGTCACAGCATACAAAAACAAACTAAAAAATTTTTTTTTAAGCTGAGCCAACTTCAACACTTATATAAAAACTAGCGGACCCGGCGCACTTCGTATCGTCTTCAGATAAACTCTATACCTAGAGTTATTATAAAACACAAATAGTTTAAATTTCAATTTTATTTACTTTTCGATGTTTGCCTTGTAAAAACGGACAACGAATAGGTACCTGACCGTGCGAAAAATAGGGAAAATTGAGATTAATCCCACAGACTTGCAACGATTGGCCTTGCTATGTATTGATTGTCATCGCAAAAGCAAATCGAAGAGCAAACTGAATATTCTTGAACTGGAATGGAAGATCAATTGGAATAATCGAAATATGTGGGATAAGGACTTTCTCTCCTTTGAATTTGTTCTTTATGATCGTCGCTTGAATCAAATTTTTCATCAGTTTCTTGACGGACAACGGTGTACCGTTGCACAATTTCGTATGATTAAGATTCCGCGACATAATTATAATCAATCCTGCCTTTAGCTGAGGCGGAGTTTCTGGTACATCAAGCGAGCTCAAAAATTCCGTCGGATAGTCGCTTCAACCTCGTCGGTCACGCGATCAACGGATTTGTACGAATGCAATTCTCCAGCGATTTTACTTTGAATAATCAAATTCAAGATATCGACGTCCTTATGCTTCGCTGCTAGTATTGCCCGTTCACTTATCCAATCGAGATTTTTATAATTTTTTGCAATGCCGGGGAACACTTTGGTGATGAGTTCATCCTTCGATAATGTGAACTCGCAAAAATTTGCAGGAAACGATTTCAATCCAGTCGAAACATCAACAGCAATTTGGCCATTGCCAAGTGCCAGCAGTTGTCTCGAGAATTTAGCAGCCGATTGGTCAACTTCTTGATATGCCTCCACAAAAAAGACGATTTTAGACATGCATTGAGTTCATCGGCAGCATTAGATTTCGGGATGACAGGAAGCGTTTGACGATAATCTCCGGAGAGCAATATCATAGCCAACTACCTCCAAGTCTCGTTTATGCGCCACCGTGCATTCATCCCAAATGATAATTTTGCATTCTCGCATCTGTTTCGCTGTCGCTGAATTCTTAGTCAGTGTGCACGTTGGCTTGTCTACCGTGAGAATATTCATCGGCAGCTTCGAAGCGGAATGTGCAGTTCGACCGCCTTGCAACAGTGTGGCAGCAATGCGAGAGGATGCGACAGCCAACGTAATCTGAGATCTTGACGGAATTGTTGCCAGAATCAACGAAATGACGGATGTATTGCCTGTCCCATCGGAAGCATCGAGAAATTTAATGGCTTATCAAGGAATCGTACACGTACAGCAGAAGAACTGCTCGGCATTCAAAAGCTGCACATTTGTTTGGACTCTTTCGGCTAGCTCATACCGATCATAGTCTTCCCCCCGTTGCAATTCGCGCTTGAATGCATCGTGCATCGAACTATTTGGCGTTGGCATTCCCAATTTCGATAGCAGACTTCCGCACATGAGTACGCACATGTCTTTGATGAGAACTAACGCGCATCCCGTTGTTAATTTCTAGATCGAAATTCGAAGTTGTCGTGCGAACTCTGTGCGAAATGTCGTCAGCCACGTCGCGGTCGGGTTCAAGGGATGAAATATCGCTATGATGATCGCAAACAATGTACCAATTTGATTTACTGGCCAGATTTAAACATTGGTAAACCTCCTGAAAAGTGTCGCACAGCACACCATCTCCAGTACGCAAGGAATCGAAGGTTGTAGGGCCTATAATATTCACAAAAAGTTATAAATCATCAAATCATGCGATAAAATGAAAAAATTCAAATTTTTCGTGTTTTTCTGGAATTTTTCAAATTTTCTACTAAGAATTTTTGATTTTTCCATTCGAAAAGCCATTCCGGAACAATCGCACAAAAAATTCCATACAAAAAAATCAAATTTCGATTTTTCCAATTTCCCGACTTTTCTGGAGGGTTTTCCCGAAATTTTCTTTCGTAACAATATGCTCCTGGTAATTTCGAAGAACTGAAAAGAAATTTGAGCCAAATCGGCCCAACCGTTCTCAATTGATGATTCACTATACATTTTTCACACCATTTTTATATATATAGATTAGTTATAAACCTATTTTCAGTCCTACTGAATATACACACAAAATTTATTGGTCGAGCCGTTTCGGAGGAGTATAAAACTGTGACACGATATTTTCATATATTTCTTAATAGATTTAATCGCGCAGTTTGTGTTCATCACACAGCTTTTAAAATGAATGGCGAATTTTCGTAAGTTATTCGTGTATAACTTTATCATGAATGAAAATACATTAGCAAAATCCATAGTTAACTGAGCCTAGCCAAATTAAAATTTAAAACTATTTACAAAATTTGCCCCGAATACAATACCCTTTGATAAAGGCATAGAACTGATACAAAACGTGTTTTTTTAATGAATCTTTATTTCCTTATGTCCATCTTCTTTTATGACTTACAATTATTCTCAACTCAACTCAAGCTCATTATAGGAAGGTACCTACGTTGTGATTTACATATCTACTACATAATGAAGTGCTAAATTGTGAGTGATATTCGAAACATTATGACGCGTTTACTTATGGCTTTTAAAACGGTAGGAATAATAGCAGGGGAATGAAATAAGATTAGGTAGTGTATTTTGGAAATAATTCCACATAAGCACTAGTAACAGGATATTTGCCATCAGAAAAGTGCATACGTAAAAAGACGGAACAATAGAAAAATTCGTGATTTTATAGCCATTTTTCTGATAGATGGAACAGTAGAATTGTGAAACATGATTTTATTCAACTTAATTTTAGTGGAATTGAGTGAAAATTAGAACGAACAAATTATTTGTATAGAAAAATAATTATATTTATATTCCAGATTATTTGTTGGTTTATTTCTCAATTTTATAAATTGGTTTAATAATAATAATAATATATTCAAAGGGAAAGATTGAGTGATGCAACAATGCACAGAAAAATATTTACGGTTACGTTTTATGTTTCGTTATATAGCTTGGACCTTAGCAAATTAAATCAAGTTATGAAAAACTGATGCGGTGTGCACTAATTTTCTAGTTAAATGTAAGTTTGTATGATTCAGCATATCCATTTTTTGGCATCCAAAATTTCACTCAGAACTTCTGCAATTCAATGGGTAGATATGGTCCAGGACATACTTATATTTACAGCGTCACATTGAGTACTTATCTATAGTTTATGAGAATGGCTATTCTCTGTACTAAAATATAGATACATTAAAGTTCTCTTTGAATTACAAAAAAAAAATTAATCCCTTTCGACTAAATACAAATCCCGAGAAACAATACATCCCAGAGACATTCCAATTCCGCTTCCTCCTGTATCATGGATGGCAGAGCTACCCCAGTTACCACGAATCAATGCCTAAAACAATATCCCTCAGACACCTATACTTGTTTAGAAAAGTGCTACTAATGGATCCACTTCCATCTAAAGCTGTATAACAAAGGAAATGTGTTACGCCTCAAAACAAAAGAACGTTCTTCCTCGCTCCTGCTGACGGACTTTATTTTAATTAAATATTCAAAATATGGAAAGCGCAAAAAGTCAGCCCTTCCACTTTCTTCCCTATAGTGTATCTGTGTATCAATTGCACTTCCATCAACGCCCGCCAGGATAATTAAAACAATGAGCCAGCGAATTTGTGTTCTTCGACCGCAAAAAAGATATAGCTACCTACCCCACTTCTCGAAACAGGTCCCAATCGCACCAACCCAATCCCCCAGAGTCGTTCGCATTCAGATGATATTTCGATTTGAAGTGTTTTGTAACTAGGGAGAGCTGCGTCTTGTGCCCCACTGCTCTCACCAATAGCAGATGCCGATGCCGGCGCATAAGACCGAAGGATTTTTAATTAAAATTCATCTTCACTTTAATCAAATAATGGTTTCGGGCTTCGTCGAGCTTCTAATTAAGTGCGAAAAATCGCGCCAGAGTGTAAAATCAAATCGAGATTAATTGAACTTCGAGCTTCGAACGGGTGGTCGGTGGTGTGGTGTGGACATGGAGTGGATGTGGTAGATATTCACTTGCAGAGGGCTTTCGAAGTCAATACAGTGGTTGGTGGTTTGATGGTGGGTGGATGAAAGGATTGTTTGTGGTTGATTAGTCGAGTCTATCAACAGCTTATGTAGGCAACAGGATCGATGGCATTTGGCTTGGATATGGATTAGCAATCGATAGGAAAGCAGTTGAAATGATTAATGAGATGATGGACTTTACGTTGATGAACCTTTAAAGAGTACCTTGTCGCCTAATTTGGCTGAGTTTTTCTCTGTAATTCACTTATTTGTTTTTACAGATTTTGATATTTGAAACCCATATGCTGTAGCACTTTGGTATGCAGACTTTAAATAGGCCAATCAAGGTGGAAAACTTTTACATTAAGTGACGTTTAGGGTGTTATGTATTAATCATGAATTTATAATGTGCTAATTATGGCAACCTCAAAAACCTCATGTTTAATATTTGGCATCACCCTCTACTTTATTACCAACCTATGCTAAGTATATTTCAGTATTATACCAATCAGGAATTGTACTTCATTTAGTATTAAGCTATACATAACTCTCTCTCTCTTATCTTGACCACCGAGCTGTAAGCATCTATAATAAACGCTGTATTATTTGAGATAATAAAAGTATATTATATGGTACAGAAGAGGCATCTATTTGGTTTCATTATACCTACTCCGAACTGTCTGAATAGTGCTGGTTAATTACCTTTTTTTTTGCCAAATGGAAATAATTTGATATTTTTTTTGTCGATAGCGTGTTCCTATAGGCCTACAGTGATGCGAATCGACTTTTCCCAATTGTACTGAAAATTGAAGGAAAATAGTACTGAGAAATGCAAAATAGTAGGTACTTTTACTTAGGTTAGATTAGGAAACATAAAAAATAAATATTTTGTTTAGCAAAATTGGATCTAATATTTTAGCTCATATATTTTAGATGTAAAATTTAATATTTCAAATATTAAGAATAGGAAAAATATTATTTAAAATTTAAAAGTGGTCCGAACGTACTTGGAAATTCAAATAGTACTGAATTCAGTACAAGAGTAAGCATTGTTTCATTTATGAGCCCTACCTACCGATAAGTCCTTTACAACATCGAAAGACCACGAAACTTTTGGTCGGAAAAAGGGAGCTTTACCACTTCCGATTCATCTCTTCTCTTCTCTTTCTCACTACATAAAACTGTAGAATGAAAAATGCCTGACCACGCATCACGCAGAAAATGCTGGAAGGATTTTGATAAAACTTGGCAAAGTGATTGATTATGTTCTGGGTCGGGACCTAGGATACTTCTTATCCCGCAATATAACGTGGTTCTTCGAAAATAGTCAAAAAATTGTATATCTGTACGGAAAATTCTAATTAGGTATAGAGACCTAGCTCAGTAATGGCTTATCGGATTGAAAAATAAAAAAATTGGTGAATTTAGTAAGTTGTTTCATTCATGTCGACATTTAGGAGAAATAACAGAACTTTGCGTTAGTCTCTTTTTGTCTAGACATTTTAGTAGGAATTAAAATAAGTGTCGATGTTTGAACATAATGTAGTGCTTTTTGAAAGTATAAATTTCAGCTCGAAAATTGTTGTTATTAACTTTGAGTGACTAGGTACACTAACTTCTTCCGTACACAAAATTATTCTATACTGTTTACGATATATAAATAATGTATATATGCATATGCATACTCTGGAAAAATCGAAGATCAATTTCTTTATGGAATTTTGTGTGCAATTGTTCCGGAATGCCTGAGCTTAATAGCGCCTAGCAAAGCTTGCGGAGTCCACTAGTAATACAAATACATGCCACAAAAACCTCTGACTGACCTCTTCCTAGCAATGACTGAAAAACAATTTTAACGAATTTTGTAAAAGTAAGAATGCTAAAATTAAAGGCTATACTTAATTTGATTCCGCTAGATATCTTTCTTTATGCAAGCATCTGCAGCCATTAGTGTCATGAAAATAAGACAATCAGTAAACAGGAAACTGAAGGACAAGTCGGTCCTACGAAAGTACCAATCATGAACTACATCACGCCATACTAAGAGTTTTAAATGCCTTTCTCGAGCACCTTTCCCAGCAGAGAAGGCTCGTGCCTATCACGCAATCCGTTGAAGACAGTTCTAAATTGACACCGGGGTGGGGTCTTTTCCGAATCGCTGGGTATATCGAGATTGGTAAGCGTTTTCGACCACAGCAGTGTCTTCCAAGCAGAGGTCTTGGCAGTGACAGCAGCCCGTGAATCTGTGGTAAGTGCAATACTACTTGAAGGTATTACTTTCTTTATCGACGGGCAGCAGCAATGAAAGCCTTACCTACAACGGATATAAAATCAAAGCTTGCGGAATGCTGTCACGAAGAACTCAAGGTTCTTGGCACTCGGCAAAAGGTATCTATCTTTCTGCTGGGCCCCGGGACATGAAGGCATTCCAGGCAATGCGAAAGCGGACGAATGGCCACAAGAAAGGGCGAACGTTAGATGGACTTCTCATACAACAAAAAAACTATAGGCCTTCAATGAAGCCAGAACCGGGAGTCTCCTAGAATTCATAACGGGTTATAATACTCTGCGGAATCATACGAGGAAAAAGCGGTTAACGGAAGAAGATCTTTATAGAGGTTGTGGTGATGAGGAAGATCTTGATAAAACAACCCATTTCACTGCCTAGGTTTAAAACACAACAGGAACAGGCACAGATTCCTGGGGAGACACTTCTTCCACGACCTAGGTGAGTTTTCCAGCACACCAGAAGACAATATAATGAGCCTTAGCAAATCTACAGGATGATTTGCAACAGCACAGTGAGTAATTCATTTACAGATTTTTATAGAGTTGAAATGGGTAAGGTACAAGCGTTTTCCCCATGGGTCAGTATTGACCTAAGTATGGCACGGAGTACTCCTTGCCAGCCCACAAACCTAACCAAATCTATACCTAAAGTTAAACTTGATTGCTATATGCTTTGTGTTTGGAAGGGTTTTTCCGAAAAAAAAAATTGTGTAGGTACACTCAGATCCTAGGCCATAAAACCCCTACCTGTAAATGCAAAACAGCATTCGATAAATTCCAGGTCTGTGTTCATAAATTACAACTTATAAGAAAACCAACCTAGAGCCTAAAAAATTCCCTGCAACTACCTACCTAACTCGTATGGAAAAAAAATTAATGAAATATTCATTGTCTGACTGTCGCAATCCACTCTCACTCATACATAGATATGGGTGCATTGCATTATAGTCGCTCGCCTTCTCCTTTAGAAAATCAGTTAAGAAAGCACTACTTGTACAAAATAAACTATGGCGTCGACAACAAATGCAAACGATGAAAACAAGCGAAGAAAAAGCCATCTGCAGGATGCGGAAAGTTTGTAAGTCCTTTGTGGTGTCATCATTCTGTGTGGGGCTGAACGCTGAACTGTAGGGACGACTTAATGAAGCAAATACTAAACGGATGTGTGCATAATTTTCAGCTTGCCGTTCTGATTGCAATGCATACTAAGGATTTCCATTATATGATATGGGAATGTGATATGTGTACTTAGGTACTGCTGATTGTCGATAGCGAATAAGCAGGTGCATAATTTAATACGGCTTGTTAATGGTTTATCGCCATAGTTTGTACCTACAGTTAATGTGCTAAAAGCGTAGGAAACAAATCGCATAGGCACTTTAAATTTTGTCAGATTTTTTTTTATTTTCAATACAGTTCAAGTTATACGCTACTAAGTCTAGATTAAAAATCGATCTTCTTCTTTTGTCAAACGTAGATACCGATAGGCCACTACTACTACTAAAAATAATACTGAATAGCTGGCTTTCAAAAGACTGCCCTTGAAAACCCTGTTTATAGTAATGGCAGAAGCTGGGCTGATTTGCAAACTGCAGTCTTTTGCGGTAAAATCGAAGGTATAAATCTGTTATATTTATTAATATACTTCTTCCTTCACCGATTTTGCTTGTAAATTTGTTTGACTTTCACTTGAAGTACTGTTTTTCACTATTAAAAGAGTTAACCTGACAAACAACTCAACAGTTCAACTCAATAAACTGCACGACAGGGTAGCACGAAACTTTCTCGTTTATCAAAAGTTTGGCTATTTTATTAAGTAGGTAGGTAACAATCTCGGAAACGATACTAGATAAAATAAAGCCTACAGAAAATATAAAAATGTGTGTTAAATAATCAGTGTTATAAGCAACATGAATTTTTGTTTTATTAAGTTTTTAGAAACAGGCGATTTTCGCAAGTTCTGATTGAAAAGTTTTAAGCGCCTAATGTACTACTTATAAGCACTCAGAGAAGGTAAAGTGTAGCAGGGAAGAGCTTAGAAGGAGTTTCTGATCTTAAGGACAAGTTCGTTTTTTTAATTGAATAAATTGGTGCGATGCTGGTTTTGGGTGCCTATGGTTGGAGGTGGGGTTCTTAATTATTAACTGCATCACATGGCGATGAAAGTGTGTGGTAGTGTAAGAATCGTGTAAGCTGCTAATGGAAAAATCAGAAGTGGGTTATGCTTCGAAAAGCACTGTCGTTCAACTGTTCAGCTGAAAACTTACCACCGGATGTAGGCATCACATGCCACTTAAATTTTTATTCACATCGAAAATATAGTTTTCGAGACATGAGCAGTTTTGTTGTTCCGTTTTTGGCGGTTTGATTGAATGGAGAATGAAGTTTAGAGAAAAACTGAGTTTGCTATCAAGTTAGGTTATGACCATATGTTCCTTAGGAATGCATTTGAGCTTGAAGCCTAGGTATGCACCGTTTTCGCGAAAAGTCCAATTTTCAAAATAAGGTATACAATCATTCGCATTTTTACAGAAAAACTGGTTATGCGCTCGTTTTAATTATGCACACTTTAATTCAAATGACAAAATAACAAATAACAAAAATCAAATCAAACTTTTTACCAACATGAGAAGTAGGTACACTTAAAAAAATAAATAAATAAATAAATAAATAAATATTTTGGTGCGACAGGTCTATGGGACCCAAGGCCTAGCTTCTCACAACCATTCGTTTTGTGTGGGTTTTTCAATTTTTGGGACGAATGGAAGGGATCTACAATTTTATGCCGAGTCCAAACGGCTAATTGAGAAGCTCATTCATGACAGTTTTACTCTCGGATGTTTGTCAGACGTTCGCGAGAGGTGGCGCAGTGGAAAAAACCTTACGATGTAATTTGGCCCTTTCGGGATTCGAACCACGGACCCCTCGCTTAGTAGCCCAACACACTACCACTAAGCCGACGAAGTAGGTACACTTACCTTCTAAAAAAAAAGCTATAAAATAAGCACAAAAATTCAGAATGAAAATTTTGAAGTAACCAAATCTGTTCACTCGTTTCGGCTTAGAAGCATACCTACGGATAGAGGGATAGACGAACATAATTGCAAAAGCCACTTTTTTGGGATTCTCTATCATCGTAGTGTCAAAATTTATTAACATCTCGAGGTCAAAATTGAGTGTGAATACCTACAATATCTTTCTCTACGACTTAAACAAAAAATTTAAATAAAAGTCGTGATGTGAGAAGCTTTTTAGTGTTGCGGAAACGCTGGCGCTGGGTTTTTGGGTTAGGCGAAATTCAACTAAATATGATTGTGTAACTTTACCGATTGAAATACATAACAGTTCCTATTAATTCTTTTTACATAAGTGTCTCCCGACCTGTTAATTGTCTTCGTTAGAGTTCTGGGACACCACAGTTTTTTTGAAACTATTTCTGACGCGATTTCTGAGCGTTCTTAAGAGCGTTTTTGGACATGTTCTTCGACTTTTTTTTCTACAGCGTTCCTAGAAGCGATGTGTTCTTGTTGAATTTTAAATAGGCGTTTATAATGAGAGCGAATTCAGAAAATCTTTCAAAAATTATTAAAATGCATATGTCGGATTTTGGTTGCCATCACATGTCAGTCAATCTTCCTGCGCTTCCTTATTGACATCGCGGGCCTTGCGTTTCCTTGGTTGCGACATTATTTTATTTGTGACTGTCTTGCCAAAGTATCAGATTCAAACGAACTGAATTTAACAACGATCATTTGATACAAATTGGCCTCTCGCTCTAATTCACTGTCGCACCAAGGCTACACAGATAACTGAGAATTCTGTTGGGCTAGAAACAACAACAACACGCAGCCAGAAAGCAGCGCTATGAAGAGCAGAATTGAATGAAAGACATACCAAACCACGCAATACATTTCATTACATTTCGTTTCTTTATTGATGACGATTGGCATTAGTGATGTGAATTAAAAAGATAGCAATAGTTCTATAACTAATAATAATACGACACATACATATATATTCTTCAAATGATCTGTTTTTTATTTTTTTTTTTCAAAATTCCGTAATTGTGTGTTTCAATCGCAACCATTTTGTAAAAGCATGAAACAGTTTCTGAAAAATCTGTGCAGCGAATTAATACCTGAAAGATAAAACAATAACAGTATTTATGCCACCATCGGAAATTGTTTTAGCGTCTAAAACCAAGTGTTCACAAAACAAGTCAAGTTCTTTTTCTCATATTTTCTGTTTTAATTTCTGGATTCTGTCCGGCTACCTTTTCTTTGTTATATCAACAACAAGAATAAGAAATTGTATCCCATGTATAGAATACCAAAAACATAAATACCTATAGGTATAACCTTAATTATAAAAACTTTAAACATAGATATTAATTAATACAAATACAAAATTAATTGCTTGATATTCTTCTGAAATAAGCAGTGTCCATTCTCTTTCTTATTAATCGTTAATTTGTCTCCGCAAAGTCAAAGAGAGTACCCACCGTTCCAACATAGTGCATTTACATAAACACTCTTACAGGGTATCACATTTTAAACTACAACTTTACTTTCCTTGAAAATAGTAGCCCAAGAAATTCGGATAAATAGGTACTAGTGCGACTGATATTCACTTTAATCGTCGAACTTGTATCTTGTATGCCGTCAGCACCCTTCTCAGAGCTTTATAAATTTATAGAAATGTAAAAAACTTAGAAATTGCAATTGGATGAAAATACGTAATATTTATTTTTAAAGTCAATATAAGTAGAATTTCCCAATTAAAAGGATGACATATCAGCGTTGCGTTGAGGAACAAAACTCGGTTAACAGTATGTCTGCATCATCAATGAAGCACTCATGTGTCGAATGTCGATATTCACATGCTTTTCAGTTCATTGTTACGATGAACACCGGGATCAAGTGTTCACATTTCCATATTAGGGAATTGATTAAAAAAACATTTCAAAAACCATGTCATCTCCAATCCACATGTATAATGGGTGGGGCCTCTTCCATACATCCACAACCCAGCATTCAAATGAATGCATACCGCATCCTTAAAAATGGAAAAGAAACTCTGCATAATCACTTGTACAACCATTCCAAATGCGATGCACAATCATTTGTACGATTCATCACATGGCATAATGGATAGAATAAGGACGAAGGATTACCGCACATTCAACGAAAACAATGCAAACTACGACTTCATATCGTATCGTTTTTTATTTTCTGCATTCCTTCTCCTGTTCACTAACCCTATGCATGATATCCCTGTTGCGGATGATGATGACGCCCAACTAAATTGCAATCCCTCTGATTGGATGTGCGGAATAATTTACACTTTTCCTTTCTTCTGTTTGAAGATAAAAATAATGAACACGGATAAAGGATTACATACCACATCTATCCGAACCAGTTCCGCCAGTTAAATTAAAGTGTTGCACTGCATACCACCGCTCAGTGGATGATGATGACGAAGGGTGTTGCCAGGCGCACTTCGTTGTGCCAACACCAGATTCGGAAGCAACGCTTCTCGCCTCGAAGAGCTCGAGCTCGCTTCCTGATGTGGCGATAATGAGAGCAGAAAACTTGAAAATTGCATTCATTATATACAGAAGCGGCGTTAAAAAAGGTGCCACCACAACAAAATATAAAAAAAACACACACAGAGCGCCATTGCTTGTATTATATGAACAGACAACAACGCTCATTCGCATATTCCGACAGACACATAATTTAGTCCTTGAAGAATGAAGTCGGAGCTCTATAAACCAACGTACACAACAATTATTTAAAATAAAACATAACCTGCAAAAAGGACGACGGATGTTTGGTGTGGCGGCGGCGGCGAGGAGAACACAGAGGAATAGAAATGAACAAGCAACTAACATGCCGCAAGGATCCTTGGCGCTCCGGCACATATACAACATGCAAAATTTCACAGCAAAAACTTTGCAAGGAAAAGGATTAAAGTGTTGCGGTTCATGGTTTTTCCTCAGTTCGACGCTTTGTTCTTGTCGCGGGGTGGCTAGTGGCAACAAAAAACATTGCCAACCGCATTGGTAGGTATATTGCACACACACACAAACACACTGTGGCTGTGCGAAAAGCGTAAATTACAATTATTTACATATTCCATATCATTATCCTTGTTTCCGGGACCCTCTCTTTGTGGTATACATTTTATTTTTGCTTTGGTTGGATTTGACGCGCCGCGTGTATTCTTTCTCAGCGGACTTACGCTCTAAATGGGTCATAATTGCTATGACAAGGATGTGTTGTAGTCTCATTAGGAAATGCAACTGAAGAATTACAAGCATGAACTTGACAGAATTTAGCTATTTTGTGTTGTAACTTGAAGTCTGATTGCTGTACAGTCTATAAGGACTTCGGTACTTGTCTTTTGTGATTCTGAAAGACACTTAAACAAATCCAGTTAACCAGTGAGATCCTTGACAATATTATTGTAGAAATATGTGGAAAATCTGCTGACAAACTGGCATTAATCGATCGGGAGGCGGCAAAAGAAAACAGTTGCCTTTGAGATCGGAACCTCGGGGAGCATGAACTCAGCAAAGCTAGGAGTCTGGCACCTGAGACTAGAATTATTATAACACAAATCCAGTCACCGACAAGCTCTTTAGAAGAAGGTATAAATTCGCTTCAAAAACAATTAAAAATTTTCCAAATTTTAGCCAAATAGAAGATACCGATATTCGATTAATTTTAGCCGCACCCACCTAAGCTCTTGTCTCAATTTTGTTGGAATCGTTAGAACCATTTTCGAAAAAGTACCGTTGTTTAATGACGAAATAACCTGTGGAATTTATTTATTGGTACAGGAATATTGGAAAATGGTCTTTGGTAAGGCCGTGAATCGCACAAGTGTCCTTAAAATGTCCATCATTCTTCGAAGTCATATTTTCCAATACATATTCAACTTAAAAACCCTACTCCTGTTCTAACAGAGCTATATGTCTGCATATCTACTTTATTCCTCATCCCAAAGGGCAGTGACTCTTAATTAACCTCATTAGGTGGGATGTGTGTCAGTCGAGCAAGAATTTATGCGGTATTTTTTTCGCTTTTATTTTGCCATCTAGATGACAGGTAACCCCCTTTTACACCAACAGACACCTAACCTTACTCATTGAAATTTCATACTCACCGTGTTTTTGGCCTCTGACACGTGAAAGTGTACCCCAGGCGATGTAGTTAGATTTATGGTCGAAAACATGTGGCTGGAGGAAATTTTTTTTAAAAGAGAAATCGAAAGAATTGCGTTTTTATCTTCTCTCTGTTGCACAGCAGTCCATATCGATCCGCAGTCGCAGTGTGCACTGTCACAGCCAAAGAAGGATTGACATGAATCCTCTTCGGCTTTGAATTATGCAAACAGGCACACAGACACAAGACAGAAGACACAACCCTTTCAAGGTTCCACACAATTATACAGTCGCACTCATAATTCAATTAGTTAGCAACGGCATCAAGTTGTGGCGTAATTTTGATTGATGAACCAATTATTTAGGTAATACATCATTTGCATGCCAACTCCCGGCCCCGCAAGGCAGACATTGACATTGAGAGGGATTGACAAAATCAGCGTCACATTGTGGACACAAATTAAATTTGCTGCCATCATTGGGGTTGCACTTGTACGGGGGGTTCTCTCACTGATGCACCCTATCACCCTTTGTGACCACTGTAGATAGAGACCACAAGAATCGATTCGAAATGACAACGACAAGGACTACGGATTAGAACAAGACGACAGTAATTAATCTTTTCAAATGCGATTAGGTAGTACTTAGTAGCTCGACGGAGAATCTTTTAATTGATCTTTCTTTATATCCAGCATATAGTGAATAACTACTTATTTTAAAGGGAGGCAAAGAAGATGGTACTTAAATGACCCTTTGCGAGGCTGAGATGCCGGCAAGTAAATACATATGTGCAACACGTGACAAACAAGTCTATATCTACTTTAAACGAATGCTTAAGAATCAAGCATCTACAACAGAAGCCTATCAAAAATACTTTATGGTACTGTCCCCTAGTGGTAGATGAGTTTCTTCATGTGACTTTAACCAGTTTAACTTATGACACGTGGCAAATACTGCTTAACCTGGGTATGCCCTTTTTGAATAAAGGCGAATAAAGGTGAATTACGTGGGCTACAATAAAGTGCACTGAACTCGATAGGTATGCTCACTTTAACATATCTGTACCTATAGGTTTCTTGAGGTAAACGAATTAGCAAACTAATAGGCAAAAAACTGTGACATCGACTACGATGAGTGTTACATGTTGTGTTGGGGCACGTTCAATAATAGCCTTTTGTTATCAAAAAACTGTTATGGATTTGTTCATGAATCTATTGTATCATCTCTAATGTTTCATAGCAGTTGTTGTACTTGTATTATTTCTTTATTTGAAATTGGCTCCATATTGTTAAGGGTTGGCCATCTTTTTTACACTTTAGAACTTGAAAAACTGTCCATTGTAATAATTGTAAGAGAGGAATGAATAATACTGCTGAAAAGGTAAACTATCTTAAGTCAATTTTCATAGTTTTTCAGGAGAGCAAAAAAACACCAGAAAACCTAATTTAAAAAAAACCTCCAACTTTTAACTCTTAGGCAAGGGCTTTTTAGAAGGGAAATTTTGTCTTCTTTTTTCCTAGCCACGTTTCAAAACAATATTTTAAAAAATCAGCGGGATATTAGACAAAATGCAATTTAAGATGATTTACCTTTAGCGTGTTTGCTCATTAAGAAATCTTAAGTTGAGATAAGATACTTTAGCAGATTTTGTGGAGTATCGATTTCATTTCTTAACTAGACTTAATATGAAGTGCGCATTACAGTGCTTTGTTTAATGAAATATAAGCATAACATAAGATGTTTTGTACTTTTTTTATTTAAAACCTTAGGTCATAAAATAAAAAATGTTTCGCTTCAGCAAACATTAACAAAATAAATAATAATAAAAATAAATGACATATAATTCATTACAATACACTTTTTTATGTGATTTAAGAATTTAAGAATAAATAAAGCTAATCATCATCACTTTCTTCGTTTAAGTCAGGGTGGATATCTGGTCCATCTGCGGTTGGCAAGTTTAAATAAAAATTATGGTAATTATTATTTATTAAATCTAACATGTCCACAAGATCTTTCTTCTGAACTTCTGCTGAAGTTATGTTAATAGGTCCACCATAAGCTGCTTTCAGGTCGCTTATTGCTACCTGGTTAATGCCCCTTTTTTAACGTTTAATGCTTTGAACTTTTCTTCGTTACTCAAGCTGGTCTTGTAGTATAATCGTCCAAACTCTCTTGAATATCTGAGCCACTTAACACTGCTCCATTTGAATATTTCGCCATTCTCATTTACCTTTTTCCAACAAAATTTGTCTTTAAGGGCAGCTGAAAAATTGTAAAACATAGTTTGGTCCATTCCTACCACTTCAAAAACATGCTTCGACCCCACGGAAGATATAAACAAATACCTGTCTCGTGGATGGTGTATTTGGATATGTGTGCGTTTCTTTTTACGCTCTATGATGGAGTGATCTACGTCACATTCCCTGTGAGTGTGACCTGGAACAAGAAATTTATGGTCTATTGTTTCTATTGTTGTCTCACTTTGCATAAACGTCATAAACATAGTTGAAACAAATGCGTTCTTGTTTTGTCCAGCACATGAATCGCTGTACAGAGTTAGGTGTTTGCAATTGCTTCGAACACTTTTTAAATATTTCATAATACAGGACGCGATTTCGTTACATCCACGTTTGGCAATACCTTCGTGCCACATGAAACAAATAGGCTTTCCGGTAACACAGTCGTAAACAGTCAAATTATATGTCCATAATAGTCTTTTAAAAAATGAAACTGATGTTTCCAAGTTCGGAGTAGGCAAACATTTTTGTAAATCAATTTTTTTTTCCACTGCGCCACCTCTCGCGAACGTCTGACAAACATCCGAGAGTAAAACTGTCATGAATGAGCTTCTCAATTAGCCGTTTGGACTCGGCGTAAAATTGTAGATCCCTTCCATTCGTCCCAAAAATTGAAAACCCACACAAAGCGAATGGTTGCGAGAACATAGACCTGTCGCGCCAAAATATTTATTTATTTAAAAGTAAGCACCTTGTCGTCTTTTTTAGATTTATATGCACCCTTAAATTTTTTATAATTTGACACACTAGTATACCACAAAAACTCTTTTCGGAACTATGTATAAAAATTACATTTATTTTGTTTTATTTATGATAATTTACTAACAAAAATTACCGTTATAAATACTGGCTTTAAATTCTGTGCTCTGTTATTACAATCACTTTTGATATAGACACTACAGGCAACTATAAACCACTCTGACTGCTATCTGCACTGCACTGAAATAACATCTTAAGTTAACTGTTATTTGGTAACGGTGCACCTGGAAAAATACCTTATGTCGACATAAATCTGAGAAATATTTTTTTTTTTAAATTTGAATATCATCCTAAGTAGACTTATGATAGTTTACTTTTTCACACATTTGATTATATTTCACATGCATTTTATCTTAAGTCGAGTTAGGTACACGACTTTTAGTAACTTACACAGAGCAAACAATCTTATATTGACATAAGATGTTTTAGCTTTTCAGGAAATGCCAAGTATATTTTGACCAAAACAATCTTATATCGACATTAGATGCTTTAGCTTTTCAGGAAATGCTAATTATATTTTGAACAAAATATCTTAACTGAAATAAGACGTTTTTTTACAAGTAGTATATCATCTTATGGGTATTTAAGATAATTTATTAAATGTTAATACGCAGTTTTATCAACTTAAGATGATTTTGATTTTCTATAACTCGGCATACAATTCAGATACAAGGACGAGGGTTTGGTACAACTATGCGTACTGAATAGGGGAATCTTTTGCAGTAAACTGTTCAAAATTCACTTAAATCGACTTAAGATAGTTTACATTTTCAGCAGAGATAAATAAACAGTCAAAATTTTGCATTCGAACTGATAGTTTGATTTTGGTCGCTACAATATTTTCGTTGCTCGAACATTTTTATTTTTTTTTTGGGAATACGCTGGAAGTAAAAAATCATCGAAAGACATTGCAGAGCTATACGCGAGGGATGCTTCTGCAATAGTGATGGACTTTAACTCATCTAAAAAAAACTCCCGGGGGACTGACATTAGCCATCCCGAATAAGATTGCACCTAGTCGTACGACTAATCAGCAATTTATATTTTGATCTATTTAATGAATTTAAAGAGATAAATCCGCCGTTTGTCGGATTTTTAAACTTGTTTTGTTTGAAATTAATACCTAATTTCTTAGCCCTAGCCAAATCTTACAGATCAAGAGGTTTTATCCGTCTCAGTCTCCTGATTACATTGTCATCATTTAAAAGTTCTGTTATTTCTGCGTTTACGTGGTTGAGAAGCCGATTTCTATGCCTCCGAGCAACCTTCTTAACCTCATCTTCAACTATTTCAACATTTAGATCTCTATGCAGATCGGCGTTGCGTATGTACCAAGGTGCATTAACTATGTTCCTTAGTACTTTATTTTGGAAAACCTGAATTTTTTGTAAGTTTGTTTGGCATGTACATGCCCATAATTGGAGCCCGTAGGTCCATACTGGTTTTAGGACTTGCTTGTATAGCAATAACTTATTGTAGTTGGACAGGGATGAGTATCTCCCAATAAGCCATTACATTTTACTGTATCGCATGTTCAACTCATCTTTTTTTTCTTAACGTGCGCTTTCCAACGCAGTTTAGCGTATAGAGTCATGCCTAGATATTTAGCTGTGTTAGAAAATTCTACTACATTGTTGTTAATGTAGACTGGAATGTGTGGTACGTTTTTATACGTAAAATTAATATGGATTGACTTAAGGTCATTTAATCTAATCTGCCATTTCTTAGTCCATTCTGAAATATTGTTTATTGCCGACTGAAGCTTTTTTGTTGCTATTTCGACAGTTGCTCCCACAGCAAAGACGGCTGTGTCATCTGCAAAAGTAGCTATGGTGATTTCTTCACTTTCAGGCAAATCGCTAGTGAAGAGTAGGTATAAAACTGGACCTAGCACCCTACCTTGCGGTACACCAGCTTTAATCGCTCTTAATGTTCAGCACTCTGTATCTTGCTTAATTCTGAAGAATCGATCTGATATATAAGACTCCAGAATGGTCGAATACTGCTTCGGCAGTTGCTTTTGTAATTTGTATATCAGTCCTTTGTGCCAGACTTTATCGAAAGCTTGTGCTATATCAAGAAATACTGTAGAGCACACATTTTTCTCTTCAAATGCTTTTTCGATTTTATCTGTGATTCTATGCACCTGATCAATATTGTAGAGTGCTTGTTTCTATACCCAAATTGATGATTTGGAAGTAGCGATTTTTCATCAATAATTTTTTGCAGACGTTTTGCCAGCATTTTTTCGAATAGCTTGGACAACATTGGTAGTATCGATATTGAGCGATATGAGGTTACTTCGCTGGTTTACCTGGTTTTGGGTATCATTATTACCTCCGCGACTTTCCACATGCTTGGCACATATCTTAATTAAAATGCAGCATTTATAATCTGCGCCAGTTTTTTTAAACCTTTTCCAGTAAATTGTTTTAAAATTTCCCCTATGATTAAATCGAACCCTGGGGCTTTTTTATGTTTATGCATTCTTTGATTTCTTTGGCAAGTTCTTTAGCTGTTACCGGCCGAATACATCTGTCTTCTTCACACGTTTCTTTGTTTCCTTTAAAATCTTTATCTTCATAAGGTTTGAAGACGTTCTCAAGGTACTCTGCAAAAGTATTTGCTTTTTCTTGACTGCTTTTTGCCCAATTACCTTCTCTGGTTTTTACTGGCGGAGTGTGAGCTATTGGCCTGTTCATTTTCTTTGTTGCCTTCCAGAGCGAGTAGTCGGTACTAGCATCATTTGAAAGACTGGTAAGATACGATTTTAAAGACTCGTTATTAAATTCTCTTATAGATTTTCTGAGCTTATTATTTAAGTTGTTCAGTGTGGTTTTGTCGCTTGGCGCCCTTGTCTGTTGCGAGCGTTTTCTAGCTTTCCTCTTTTCTGTAATAATTTCACATATTTCACGAGGATAAGAGTTTTGTTTAATCTTGTTTGTTCTTTGGGGAGTTGCAGCCCATGCAGCTTTTTGTATATCCAATCCAGTGTAAATATTTGCACTGCTTCTTCTAGTTGATCTTCTGTTTGAATAGCTGACGATAGTTGGATACTCGAACATCAGCGTCAGCGTTACTACTTGCAAAGTGTGGATGAGACTCTCCGCCCTCGAACAAAGTAAATACATACTCCTCCTCATCTATTTTTGCTTAACGCTATGGAGTCCAAAATCCCCTTTAGCATGCCTTTAGATGATTTAGATTATCCCGCCTAGGGAAGACTGGGAAAAACTCAAACCGAATTCATCAAGTCTTGGCCTCGTGTGGTATACAGACGGTTCTAAGATGGAATCAGAGATCTGGCATATATGGAGAGTCACCTCCAGTAAAGTTGTCAGTTAGCCTTGGAAAATACATATCTATAATTCAAGCTCAAGTCCTTGCAATCAACCACTGTGCTAGAATAAACCTAAGTTCTAACACTCGTGGAAAAACTATGTTCATCTTTTCAGACAGCCAAGCAGCTCTCAAAGCTCTGGACTCATCTGTAATAAAATCAAAGCTTGTCTTAGAAACATTCACAGCCATCTATGAACTTTCCAAGAAAAACCTAGTCATTCTCCACTGGATTCCAGCCCATAAGGGTTTTGCTGGTAACGAAGAAGCGGACTCACTGGCCAAAATCGGCGCTACAATGTGAGCAAAATCATTTCAGGGGTTTCATCAGAAAGATATCACATATTGAATCCAATGAAGTCTGGCTTAAAGCTCCCGGGAAAGCCTGCACCAGACAATTTTTCCCCAAATACTCTCCCAGGAAATCCTACTTCCTGATTAACTTAGACAAAAATAACCTTAGAATACTAACAGGAATAATCAGTGGCCTCGGCCTCATGAAAAAACACCTATACCGCATTGGAGTCGGACTATGTCTTGAGAGTGATGAATCCTCTCTTCACATACTCATGGAATGTCCGGCTCTACTCAACCTTAGGAAAAAATACTTGGCGGGGAAATCACTTCAGCCACCTCAGTCACTTCAGCAACTCTCGCTGATATACACCCAGAGAAGATTTTTTTCTTCCTGACTGCTTCCGGAGTGAAAAGATGGCTCTAGGACCTTACCAGGGAAGACACAATAGGCATCTTTAAAGAGGCCGCAGTGCCAGAGCCCCCGTGAGGGCTCTCCCGCAATCCAATCTAATCTAATCTACCCACTTTAGGTGGCCTCAACCAATACGCCTCAACCAATACGCCTCTCCAGTTAGCGCGATCTTTGGCTAAATGCCTCCAGTTGCGCACTCCAAGATTGTTGAGGTCCCCTTTCACTTGCGCGCGCCACCTAAGGCGAGGTCTTCCTCTACTGCGTTGGTTGGAATCGAAGACTCTTCGGGCCGGAGCGTTGGTGTCCATTCGCTCTATATGTCCTAGCCATCTTAGACGACTGATGCTGATTTGATCATTTAACCCTGCTTTCGTCCGAGATATTGGTGTTTTTTCATCCTTTCGAGGATGTTAATGAAAGAAATTGTATAACTTAACACTGCTGAAAGTGGTATAAAATGTTCTTTATTAAAATACAAAAATCATTATTATAGTTTTATTATTTAAAAAAAAAAGAAAAAAAAAAGGTTTTTCTATATATTTATTTTTTTTTGGTGAGAAGGAAAAAATAGTTTTTTTTTATGTTTTTTAGGAAGAAAAGGACAAAGAAACTTAAATTCTTATTCAAAAGATACATTTAAAAAATGTTGGTTTTCTTAAGGCCGGTCCACCAACTTCATAAATTCGAAAATCTTGAAATCCTGTGAAGACAATTCGTTAGTTCATTATAATTGTTGAAATTTCAGACGTCTTACCGATTAATTCATCAATTTTTCGTTGAGGCACAACACAATTTTCCTATCTTTGCATCTTAGGTCGGAGATCTATCTATCTATATAACAAAAAATTTTGTTGGTGGCGCGAAAAAATACAAAAAACGTTCGAAATTTTTTGGCATGCTGTGTGCAAACGTTAAACTGAACCGCGAACCGAACCGAAAAGAAATTTTAGAATTTCTAAAATATTAGAATTATTCTATCAAAAAAGTTACCGGAATGTCCGGTCCGGTGGATTTTCTATCTCAGCATGCCAAAAACCAATTTTCTTTTGATGCATTCGCTTGTGTCTTGCCCTTATATAGTTACCTATCTTTTGGGCTATTCTTCCTCCTATGTAGGATCCGGCCGTTCCGCCAACGAACGGCCCACATATAGATCCTGAAAGTAAATTTCGAGTTATTGCGTTATGTCTGTTATGTTATGTCGGCTTTCCGAACTCCCCAAATTCCCAGGTGCAAATAATGCCAATTAGGCACGTCTGGGTATTTACAAGAGTTCGTCGTAAGCCTGTGCAGCAATCCCTGAAGATTGCTGCCCCAAGAGTGAAGGCATAGTATGCCCACGTTAATATTGCAATAATCTCATTCATGTTTGCATATAAAGTTTTAAAAATGTTTATTGCGTTCTGACAATAAAAGTCAAGGCCTGCTTTTTTAATATTTCGAGAAGTGTTTGATTTGAATTTGTTTCAAAAACATTAGAGTGGGTTTTTATTTTTTATATTTTTTTGTGGCTTCGAATCTTAACTAATATCTACCTGTATGTATAACTAATGTGTTTATATATTATTCCAACGGTTTGAAGTCTATCATCTGCCTAATTTCGACCTAAAGTGTCCACAGCTTTTGGTGGTACATTTGTTGTTGTTGTGTATGCCGTATGCGTCGTTATTTCCAGGGCGATATATTTACTGTTATTGTGAGTTTCGCCCGAACAATATTCCACCCGAAAAATTGACATTTCACTTTTCGTTATTATGAGTTCCAGGCGAAAAATTGTTGATGTTCGAAAAAAGACCCTCATTGGCAGCACTGTTTCGGGCGAAATATACTGCTATTTACAACATAAATTTTCCATTCCTTATTTTTTAAGTTAATTTAGTATTAATTTAAGTTAATTTTCGCGCGAAACCCGCAATAGCTTTTAAATTTTCGGGCGGACAGCATTTCGCCAGGTGAAATGTTTTCCGGGCGAAACTCACAATTAAGGCTGATTATATATCCTTCGAGTCTACCAACAGGGCTCTAAACAACATGAATCTCTCTCCTATCATAGCGAGATGGATAATTTCAATGCTAATTCAGACCCGCATCGATGATGCGGAAATATCGGCACTAACAACCAGAGGATGTCCTCAAGCGGGCATCCTCTGGCCTCTCTTATGGTGCCTCGTCATTGACGAACTACTTAAGTCCTTGGCAAGCCAAGGATCGATGCCTTAGGATATGCAGACGACGTAGCAATCTTTGTCAGTGGCAAATTCGAAAGCACGGTCTCAGAAAGACTGCAATACGCACTTTCCACTGTTCAAAGATGGTGTAACAAAGAATCCAAGAAAGACGACCATAGTCCCTTTTACCAAAAGAAGGAAACTAGACCTCCTTACTCGCCCTTATATGTATGGGGAAATTATTGAATTCTCCCGGGAAGCCAAATACCTGGGAATCATCCTTGAAAGTAACTTATCATGGAACCTTCAGATAGAACAAACCGTTAATAGGGCTGCCAGATCGTTATGGATCTGTCGTCGAGTCTGCGGTAATATCTGGGGCGTTAGACCGCGGATGATATACTGGCTATATTCGCTTGTGGTTAGACCAGCGATCGCCTATGCTGCCGTGGTCTGGTGGACAAAAACCAACGAAGTCACCACAGTCAAAAAGCTAGAACGGGTACAACGTATAGACGGTAACTGTATGACTGGCTGTCTACGCTCCAACCCGACCACTGCACTAAATGTCATCCTAGGCCTAACACCCATTCAGATCCACATTCAAATGGAAGCAAGATTGAGTATTCATCGACTGTTCCATTCGAACAACATCGACCCTTATTCCTATCAAAGAGGTCATCTTCTCCAATCACTATGTCAGCTAATATCTGCCTACAAGAAGTGGGTGGATTTATTTTGTAAATCCAGCACAAGTTTACAGAAACCGAATTGCATCATTGTTAGAAATATGGAAAATTTATTTATTTTTTTTGGTTCAATATTTTTGTATACAAATTTAAAAATTCTTTCATTAAAACGCGCATTTTTTTACGAGTTTTCTGAACTTCAAGCCTAGTATGCAGTTCACGTGAAATCCAATTTTTCATACAAATTTTTCACGGCGAATTGTCAAAATGTACTTTCGACGTAAAGTTTTTACTAGGCTTACGCGTTCCTCTAATAAATAATTCAGTATAATACATAGTCCTTTGTATTTTCCAATTTTAGGAAACTTAAGAAGAAAAGTTCTGCAAAAATTGATGTTGCAGTTTTTTGATAATCAATGATCAACGGCTCTTTCTCTTTAGAAAGATGTATAATATCCATGCACTGTTGATTGTTTAAATGTGACGCGTCTCTCTGAATTGTCGAAGATACTCAACGGAAAGAACAGTCCTATAAAATCTATTCTATTTTGCAAAATTTTGACAGACAGCTTATTTTGTTAGTCAGCTGTCATCGGCATTTCAAAGCATCCACCAATGAAAGAGCTTACTGTCAATTTGTTGAAACTGTCAACGGATGCAACCTACTTCATATCGCACCCGGCATATGCTATGCATTGTTTACGGGCCCCTTTTCATAAGTTGAGGTCAATTTTATTCATCTGTCGGTCAGGTAGAAATTGCCATCTAAAATTAACAAAAATCAGATATTCGCGGTCAAATTGGTAGCGTTGTATGTTGCCAGATCGAAAAACTGCATTTTTATAACGTAACAGGTACCTGCTCCAGTTAGCATGAACATTATTTATCACCTGCATCGAAAGTCAATATTCTCAATCTGTATCACAAAACTAAAGCAATAAAAAGGACGAAACCACAGAGAGATGAATTCCTTGCTTTTGGTGAGATTTAATCGGAGGCAACATATTTTAATTACCACAAAATCCAGCATTAAATTCCATCCTTAATGAAAATTCAACAGCTTTCTGTTTTTTAACACACACACATCCGCCCTTCACAATGTCCTCCTTCATCCAAACGGATTGGACGGCTGCCTGTGTTATGAAAGTGTTCCACCAAAGAGACCGGTATGTGTGTGCGTCTGCATACTTATGGATATATCCTGAGATGCATGGAATTTTTCAAGGATATAAATTTCTAATACCGGCAATCCAAGTATATCACCATGCATATCTATATAGAGATATATGCTGACGCTCATAATCACAGCCATTGGGATGGATTCGTTCAGAGATCGGAAATGGGGTGAAGAAACTTTCCCTTAACTTTTTTTATTGCTTTTTCTCGGCGGCTGGAATGTGTCTCACTGAACTGGTATTCAGAGTCGCCTGGCTGAACGATGTGTAGACGTTGGACGGTATTGAAATATTCATAAAGTAATGATAGTCCATGTATAACCTAGTCGGTCCCTCAAAATTGTGTACCTTTTAAGGGTTGAGATTACTGCAAAAATGCGAAAGCGATTAATGAGTAAGTACTATGCGGATTACGATTTAATTCATTGTGGGGTTTAATTTAAAATTAAAATTAAAACTAAAACCCGCACAAGTGATTCAGTATTCTATGACGAGTAGAAAAGTGAAAGGTTGTGATAGGTATTTGATCTGTCCACAGGATGGATTAGTTTTGATGGGAAAATGAATACCTACAAGATTATGAAAAGACCACTATCGCATGAATATGACTACCTATTACGGTTAAGGGTTACAATGTAGGTTAAGTCAGCGCTCGTTGACCTCTGGGATCATTTTGAGGGTGTTTATTAAGGAAATATTAATTGGAAGCCGTTGACCGCTGCAAGGGTGGATGAAACATCAACTTTGAGGTAGGAATTCAACTCAACTAATAACACCACATCGGAGATCTGGCAAAGAATTCGCCAAGAAAGCCGCTGTCAATTACGTAAGTCATAACAATTGCAGTTTTTCTATCTCCATTTGCATTTGCATCTAAGTATTATAAAATGAAAATAAAACGAATTGAAAGTATTGAAAGTCCCATTCGCGGATGCAGGAACGACGCAGTAAAGCCGACTGACAAAGTGACAAAAAATGTCAAATGTGACAATACCCGCAGTAAGTCGCTTCATTTGAAATCCTGAAAATTGTGTTTCCCATCCCCAATGGCCGTGATATGAAACGCATCCATTGTCTCGCCTACCACGCTCAGCTAATCCATTGGGACGCAAACAAAGTGATAAAGGAAATCAGACGGGGCCAAAGCGAGTGGGAGCTACTCGTTCCTTCGTCCTTTTCTTGTGAATTTTGTAGGACGCGACTACGACTATATACCAAATAAGTAACCAGGAAGGAAATAGAAAAACTATCGTACAGCTAAAGGGAATTACTACATCACTGAAGCCACCACCCATCTGTTCTCAATCCCTGGGATGCATCATACCCTATACCCCGCCATAATACTCCGGCTATATATGAGAACATTGAACATCATCCAGAAGGCAAAAACCAGGATTCGCTTTTAACCAGATTATATCAGCTGTCAGGAGAGGCTATGAAATGCTTCTACACGTTCTATGTGGATATCAGGACTGAGAAGAACCGACTTTGCCGTATTGTCGCTGTCGGTTGTCGTCGTCCTTGTCCTTACTGGTGTGAGGGGGGGTGTTTGTGTGCCGGCAAATGTGTTAAATATGGCGGAAAATTGCATTAAACAGCTGCTTGTCACCGTTGATAAGGGAATTAAATTTTGCGGTGTCATAAAGAAGCCAACGCAAGGACTCTGGTATATCGGTTGTGTTTTGTGTAGGTACTGTATAGCTGCCAGACGACTACTTACTGTTAGTAGCGTAGCGAGATTGGTTCAAAGTGTCGGTGAAGGTCCTCTGGAGCTGGGATCATGTTTATTATTGAATGGACGATGTTGGCGACAGATAATATCCTTTATTTCAAGCATTTAGGTTGTCATTTCCGTTTCTTTTTGTTTTCCCTTGGATATGGATGTTGTGAAACATGAGACACCCAAGGACGTTTATGGGGTTAAAGTGCCAATTGAAAGTCCTTTTTTCTTTGGCAATTGCGTTAAATAAAGTTGATTTTTTAGTTGATATGAATATAATATCCTTATCCAGGATTTCAATGAGAGTAGGCGATCGCTTTAGGCCAACTTACTCAGCATACCTACCACTAACAGTTTACAGACACTTTATATAACCAATCGACTTTGAGACAGTGCAGTCGTCCATTAGGGTTCCCCAGAAATCTCCTTTTCAAAATAAATAATTTAATTCAATTGCTCAGATTGATTGATCTATCTACAGTCAAGAAACAGGTGTAACATTGTGTCGAAAATGCGTTTCAAAGGTATTGTTAATAATTTGTGTAACCTTTTTATGCAAATTTTTTGAGCCATTTAACATTTTTTAAATACAAAATGTCTCGAAAACTTTTGCTGAACTTTTTGCCATTCTCTTTTCCATTTTTTTAGTTTTTTTTTTAATGAAATCAATTTAGTCTCACTGAAAATGGAGAAGACCATTTTAAGAAAATGAGTTCTTTGACCAAACGCAACACATTTAACCCCCCCCCCCCCCCCAACAAAAATAAACTGACTTTTTTGGAAGATTTTCAACCAGATTTAAAGGCTTTTAAAAACCGTAAAATGTTATATCAAAATTGAGTTACAAAACGTTTTCAGTGATTTTATCCTTTGTTTTTGTCAGCTAGCAACGATTTTTTCGACAAAACTCTTTAAATAACATTGAAAATGCGCCTAAAATAATTGATTTTTTGTTTTCAAAAACCGTGTAGGTAATGACTAATTTGATTTCGTTCAAACACCTTAGACATTGGTGATTTTTTCGGGACGCTTTTTTGCTATTGTTAGAGGCAAATAATAATAACAAGGTGAACTTGTTTGCGAACAGAAACCCGAGTACTGTGTCAAAAACGTTTTTTTAAACGCGATTTTAAAACAAGTGCTAAGAACTTCTCCAGAGAAAATTTTAATAAAAGAGCGCCTAGAATATTTGTCAGAAATCACATTTTTTTCTTTATAAATTCGTTTTAGAACCGCCTCTGGAGACTACTGCTATTAAGAAAAGACATTTTTATAAAAAAATGCAAGAAACAAGTCCTAAGAAAAATATCTAAAGCAGCGTCAAAAATGCCTTGTGCATCTAATTTCAACGCATTTAATTCTATTTCTTTAATCTGTTTTCGAACTATTTTTAAATGAATCAAACGCCGCAACTTGTTATATCAGTTTCACTGACTGTGTCATTCAAAAATAGCAAGGACTTGTTAGGCAGATCTTCAAAAATTGTTGTTTCTCGCAAGAAAATATTTTTAGTAGAACCTTAAAACACATGATAAGCCTCATTCCTTGGTGCATATTTGGCGGTTTTTTAGGTGATTTTTAGGTAACTTTTAAACTTTATTTGATAGTTTATAAATCCATTTAAAAGAAAAGCATTTCTTAGAAAGTTTTTTTTTTTAATTTTGTGACTCCAAAGATTGGTAAATACTATTAAGAAAAACTTCTTAAAATATCACCAAAAACGCTTAAAAAATGCACCGTCAAATTGGACCTAAAAATGAATTCAGAAATTCGATTACTTATAACCGATTTAACAAGTGTTTTCTGTGAAATAACCATTGGAATTTGAAGATAAATACCTACACAGAATTAGCAAAGATTTGTACAGAAAAATCTTCAAAAACGTGTTCAATTTTTAAGTACATAATTCTTTGATTGGTCAAAAAACGATTCGCCTTAAAGCCAAAAAGGCATTGGAAGCTATGAGACGGATTAAGCAGAGCGGCAAGAAACGCTTAAAAAATTGCATCAGAACACGTGTCTAAGATAAAGACATTTTTCTGACTTGCTTTAACACCAGATTTTTGACCTGTTTTACCTGTTTTTTTTTTAATTACCACGATTTATTTGTGCATGTTTTGATGATTTTTCAATGACCTAATGTTCTTCCTTCGAGAACAGTACGAAAATAATTTAAAAATGAAGCGTGTGAGATGCTTGCGGGGTGTGTGTGTGGGGTGCGGAGCTTCCGTTTGTGGATGCACACGAAGATTTCCCGGAGAACGGCGATCGAATAGATCAGAGCCAGACGACCAACAAGTGTTCAGTCTGTCTACTGTTCTACGTGGTGAAAATATTCCCGTTGGTCTTAGCAGCGACGATGATGGACAGAGCCAGGCGACCAAGAAATTGTTCAGCCTGTCTTCTGGGATGAGCAACTGATAGCAAAGAAAATGAAAAGACTCCAACTTTTAGTTGTGTGTTCAATTCACTAGTTTATTGATCAGACTGCGACTTAGACTAATTTGTGTGGGCCTTTTATACCCAAAATAGTAACGGTCGCTTTTGTGTGTTTTTTTATTCTTCCGTTGCGTTAGTTCTATTTTGTGTATAAAGGAGCTACACGTTACATTTTTACTTTTTTTAAATTATTTTTACAGATTTGAGTTCATGTTTTTTGTTTTGCATTTTTAATTATAGAATAAGGTTAACGTACAAAATGGTAGCATTGAAATGATAATAATAAAATAAAATATATAATTCGTAAGTATTTGTATAATGACTGTTACAAAAAGTTTTCATAGTACCTATCAAAATTTTTACTTATCTCAAAAACGGATTTTTAGATCTTTTGTCAAAATTTAATGTCAAGTGGTTGCTATAATTCGTTTGACAATACTTTTTGTCGAATAAAAAAAAAAAAAAAAAAAAAAAGAACGTTCGTTGTTATTATTATAGCAAATCTAGTCGCAACCAGAGGTGTCTCTAGCGTTCTATAGAAAAATCCAAGACGGTTGACATTTCGCTACACTTGTTTTTCTCTTTGAAGCAAGAGCAATAGTTATGTTGGCGTAATTTTTTGGACTGCGCTGGTATGATTTGACATTTCACTAGCATTTCCTAACTTGTTTTGTTTTTGCTTTTAATAAACGTCATAAAGCCTTTGGAAGATATCCGTCGGGCAATTTACGTATGCCTTTTTTAGGATAAAATGTTCGTTATAAAAGTAACCACCCACGAAAACAATTTATGAAATTTAGAATTCTGCGATGACAGCAAATGTAATGGATTCTAAAAAAGCACTGGGAAACGTGGAGGTCTAATTATTTATTGGTACCGTTTTAATAATGCTGTACATTTTTACTAACGCTGACAGGAAACCAAGGCCATAAAAAAAGGGCTGACAATGATTATTTGGACTGCTTACAGCCGTCAATCTTTCAAAAAAAAGTGTCGGCGAGTTGTTCAGATCCTTAGGCAAATTAAAACCGTATAAAAACTTTTTTCCAATGAAGAAAGTGCTTTCAAGATTAATTATTATGAAAATAGCCCCTCGACAAATAGATTTTATATGTATGTAAAAGTCTGTAGAAAGTTGCCTTTTCCATCCCTTTACAAAAATGTGAAACACATTTGTTGGCCACCTCTTCCCTTGCTGTGGCGCCCGCGAAACTTAAAACTGCAAACTCAAACGACCCACACCATCCACAAGGACACGGGTCAATTTCAGTCCGATGAAATGGCTAATATTTACATGGTAAAAAGCGCACATCCACTTCAATCGGCGAAACAACAGCATCGCATCGATTACCAACAATCGAATCGACCCAAGAAGAGTCAATTGAAAAACCACTTCAGATCCTGTGTTGCAGTCACGCTATGCCGCGAGTTAAGTATCCATAGCAAAACATATTGAGAAAAAAGATAACATTATTTGTATTCAATGATATCTTTAGTCTCTAGTACAGTCTTGCACACAACGCTACAATGATAACATATGTAAAAGAGATAATATCGTTTGTATACAATGTTGGAATATTATCTCTTCTTCATTATCAAGCAAGACGATTGTACGCTTGGGTCTCCTTGTAGATAGATAAGAAAAGTATATAAATACGACTGTATGATGAATTTATCAAGAGTCTTATTGTAACTACATAGTAGCCTTAAGCTCCTTTTAGAATTAGTAAAAAGTATTTCAATAATAAAGGACATAGTTCCAAATAAATATTGTTTAATTTTAAAAGTAAGAAACAAGTGTTTTAATTGGCGATCCTGCCAGGAGGTTAAATATACTTTTTAACTTCAATCGAGCGGACCTCGGAGACAAGTAGTGAAATCTAGTATAAACAGAACACTCGCGTTACCGGTTACAAGAATTACCTAGCATAGCAGGTACAAATATAGCTTCTTCGTACGAAGCAGCAAAGCAATTCAGTGAAAGTGTATATGTGGAGGAAAAAAACACACAAATTCGACGACAACAGACACGAGTTCAAAATGGAACAACTCGCAGTATTAATGGCAAGATTAGAAGCTTTAGAAACCAGGAGCAACACAGTAACACAAACCCTAGAGCACACACGCACAGAGAATGCAAGGTTAGCAGCAATAATAACTAACCAAAATCAAATAAACACTAATTTAGAAACAAAACTAAATGAAGTAAAATCTGGATTAGGCATAGTACCAAACATACCTGTGCTAGAGGAAATAAGAACCACATATACAGATGGTAGTGAAATACAGTTAGACGCATTTAAAAGCCTACCTATTTTCAACGGCGATCAATCAAATTATCGGTCGTGGCGCGAAGAAGCATCCAGATTAATGGACAGCATTAAAAACTTCAAAACACACAGTAAGTACGCAGCAGCATTGACTATAGTGAAAAGTAAAATACAGGGTGCAGCCGCGAATGTGTTAACTAATTATAACACAATTTTTAATTTTGAGGCGATACGTAACAGATTAGATTATACGTACTCTAATCAAGAACCTCTATACGTGCTACAAGACATGATGAAAGCCATCACGCAAAAAAGAAGCACACTGTCTGAATACCACGACGAGATAAATAAAAATCTCAATTTAATAATATCAAAAATCACTATGTCAGGTGATCCGCCGAATATAATCGACAGACTAATTAAAAATGCTAACGACGACGCAGTTCGTATATTCATTGATGGTATGAGTGACAACTTTACAAGAGGATCATTATATTCAGCTACAATAAATGATCTAGAACACGCATTCGCAATTGCTCGCAGAATAGAACATGATAATGTGCACAGGCATTTACATCTCACTCAAGATAAGCACCACAAAAATATGCCACATGAACGCAGAAACGAAAGAAGACCAAATTATTCGAGCCAAACAACGAATTATCAACCCCAGAAGCAATACGATAATATGCAGCAACACAATCAAGGACCACAGCCGATGGAGATAAACTCGAGACAAATTGTACATGCACAGCGACAAAATTGGAATCAATACAAACCCGATGTATATAATCCACCAGCGAAACGTGAACACAGCGGGAGTTTCAACACACACAACAGACCGCAACGATCTTATCAGCAGAACTTCAAGCAGCAGAGAGTAAATAACTCCCGACAACAACGCAGAGACGATGTCAGCAGTACATATGCAGAAGCAGATGAAACGGAATGTATGGTAAATAATAACATAAGAATAGATCATTTAAACTAGTAGACGGGTTGCCCTGCTTAAATTTAACTAGTACTATTTCTAAGGAAATTTATAAAATTCTTATTGATACTGGTGCAACCCATAATTACATTAATAGAAAATGCGATTCTAGCGAAAAAATTAAAATTAAACCTATAAAAATAAAAACAATGCATGGTTATTCTATGGTAGATACAAAGAAAGTAGTTAGGATATTAAAGAAAAATATAACATTTTTTGAATTAGAGGATATTCAGTCTTTTGATATGATATTAGGATATGAAGGACTTAAAGTTCTAAACGCGGAAATAAATTTCAGTAATATGACTCTAACTACCATAAGCAGTGTCGAATCTATTCAGAAAATTAATTACATAATTGGGGAAAATAATATTTATAAAGCAGATATAGATAGACTGATGAAGATTAATAACAGCATAGGACCGTTACCCTTTACAGATACTATAGAAGCAAGCATTAGGACGACCAATGATAATCCGGTTTATGTTAAACAATATCCATATCCCATAGCAGATAACGAATTCGTAAACAAAGAAATACAGAAACTCTTACATGACGATATAATAGAAAAAAGCCATAGTCCTTATAACAGTCCCATATGGACAGTACCTAAAAAAGGTTTGGACGAAAAAGGAAAACCAAAACGGCGCATGGTTGTTGATTTCCAAAAACTTAACGCTCACACTGTAACAGACAGATACCCCATTCCGGATGTCAACATGACAATTCAAAATTTAGGTAAAGCCAAGTACTTTACAACATTAGATTTGGAGTCAGGTTTCCACCAAATTAGAATCAAAACAGATGATAAAGAAAAAACAGCTTTTGCTATAAATGGCGCAAAATATCATTTTAAACGAATGCCTTTCGGGCTCAAAAATGCACCAAGCATATTTCAGAGATGCGTGGACGACATTTTGAGAGACTTTGTAGGTAAATTCGTACACGTTTACATTGATGACGTATTGATATATTCTTCATCTGAGGAAGAACATATACAGCACATAAGTCAAGTATTCGACGTACTCAATAAAGCCACATTAAAAATATCTGATGAGAAAAGTAAGTTTTTTCAAGAAGAAGTAGAATACTTAGGTCACATAATCAGACATGGTAGAATCACTACGAACCCTGAGAAAATAGCAGCTATAGAAAATTTTCCAGTCCCACAAACGGTAAAGGATTTGAGAGGATTTTTAGGTCTTACAGGTTACTATCGTAAGTTTATAAAAGGATACGCAAGCATAGCCAAGCCCCTGACATTATATTTACGAGGAGATAACGGTAAAGTAAACAAAAAACAAAGTAAAAATATTAAGTTAAATCTGAATGATTCAGCATTAGAAGCGATTAGAATTTTAAAAAATTATTTGAAAGAACAAGTCGAACTTTTTCAACCGGATTATAGTAAACCATTCGAGCTTACTACTGATGCATCCAACATAGCTATTGGAGCCGTACTAAGTCAGAATAAGCAACCTATACACTTCTTGTCAAGAACACTGAGTAAGACAGAAGAGAACTATAGCACAAACGAGAAAGAGCTATTAGCGATCATATGGTCCTTACAAAAACTCAGAAACTACATATATGGTATAGCAGACTTAACCATATATACCGATCACCAGAGCCTTATATATTCTGTATCAGAAAAAAATCCCAACACAAAGCTGAAACGTTGGAAGGGAATCATTGAAGACTTTGGAGCAAAATTAGTTTATAAACCAGGAAACCTAAATCTTGTAGCTGACGCATTATCACGTCAACGCATAAATACTTCTACCATAGAAACAGCACATTCAGCTGAAAGTTCTTCTAATGATATAATAAAAACTGTGAATCAGCCTTTTAATGCATACACTGCACAGTTCGAACTTATTGAAGATATAACAAATAATATCGAAACACAAATCTATTTTAGTAACAAAATAAGACTCATAATAAAGTTTAAGGACAAAGACTCTTTACTAAGGCAGATGAAAGAAGTTATACAACCCCAAAAGATTGTAGCTTTGCATACGAAATTTGAAAACATATACAAATATGGTGAAAACATAAAAAAAGAATTCCCACTAGTAAGATTTATATTCACACCAAGAAAACTTCAAGACGTGACAAATTTGGAGGAACAACTAAAACTTGTAAGGGTAACTCACGAAAGAGCACACCGAGGGTTACGTAACAATATACAAGAAATCTCAGAGAAATATTACTGGCCCGATCTAAATAAACAAGCAAAGAGTTTCAACAGAAAATGCATAGCATGTCTATTTGGAAAATATGAAAGAAAACCTATCAGAGAACCTCTGAATAATTCAGAAATACCAACACATGTGGGAACACACATTCATATGGACATATACTTCAACGACAAGTATACTTTCCTTGTAACAGTAGATAAGTATTCTAAATATACAATCCTTCGGGAAATCGAAACTCGAAACAGACTGTACGACGTTATGGAAGAGGTCTTATCTAATTATTTCCCAAAATGTGAACGACTCATGACAGATAACGAGAAGGGATTCAAAACAGAAATGGTGAACCAAATGTGTTTGAAATACAACATAACTAAAGTAGAAACTCCAGTATACAGATCGACAGCGAACGGTCAGGTAGAACGTGTAAACGGTACAATAACTGAACTGTCTAGAATATTCACAATTCAGAATAAAACAAGACTTATCGAAGAAATATTTAGAACAGTGCGTGAATTAAATAATTCTATACACTCAGTTACCGGTTTGAAACCTAGAGACATTTTCTTTAATCAAAATAAATATAGCAATAGTGAAATTATAATAAATAAACTAAACTCAGCATCCAAAAAAGTGATCGAACGTCTAAATAAAGGAACTCGACACAGAGAGTATAAAAAAGGAGATAAGATAATGGTAAGAATCACAGGTCTTAGAAAGAAATCTAACGCCAGATACATAACAAGAATAGTAGAAGAAGATAAAGGAGACACTGTAATCTCTAAAGAAGGAATAAAAATTCACAAGGATAACATAAAGAATTATCATTTTTCAGATGACGAAAATATTAATATTCCTAACATTACTAGGAATTGTACAGAGTCAAGAAGGGCAAGGAAACGTTCAAATAACTGAGTTACTAAACAAGAAGTTTATACTTACGCAAACAGATGACGTGTATTTATTCAAAGAACAAACTTATTTGTTACATGCCACCAACCTGACTTCGATATTTCAACCTTACGTAAATATCGTAACTAGTAAATATCAACCTACACAAGAAGAAAAAATTTGGTTAAGTAAAATTAAGAATTTAGCAGACCAATTACAAGAACATACTAGGCATACTAGATCAATTAACTTTTTAGGAACAGCTTTCAAATATGTGTTTGGTAATCCTGACCATTATGACTTAGTTAACATAGAAACGAGTATAAATAATCTCATAGAAAACAATAATAAACAAAAAACTATAAATTCTAGATTTGAACAAATTTTGCAACAATTCGAAGGTCAGAGCCTTAAAGAACATTTAGTAATAGAACAAGTGTACGAACAATTATTATTATTGACCAGAACAATTAATGCAGCAAAAAATAATGAATATTTATCAGAAAGCCTAGACTTAGATGACATTAAAAATATTATTCAACATGAAATAATTCAAGTACCCATAATAAATATACTTGAGTACTCTAAAATATTATTAGCTAGAACTGATGAATTCTTCATCACAATATATAAATATCCAGTTCTAATTAAATCATGTAAATTGTATAAAGTAACACCTTTAAATTCAAAACATGGAAAAATCATTACAGATAAAACAATTGCCTTATGTAACCAAACTTATTTAAGAACAAGAAATTGTCAAAATCATCTAAGTAAAAACATTTGTGAAATTAACTTTGAAGAAGAAAATTGTCTTATTCCACTTTTAAAGAATATAACTTCAAAATGCAACATTAAACAAGAATACGATTACGACTTAGAAATTGAATCCGGTGTTATGTTATTAAGCGGTAAGCATAAGTTAAATAATCAAACAATTAATGGTATAAACTTAGTTACTTATGAAAATACTATAAATCTAGACGATAAAATATACAAAAACATGCATAAGCAAATTAAAGAAGTTATATTAAGAAATCATAATTCAGAGTCTTACATCGACCAAATAATTAAAGAAGATACAATGTACAAATTCGATAACATAGATACTTTAAAAAAACTAATTATTCCTTTTGAAGAAAAACCGATATTATCAACTATATACACAATTGTAACACTGATTGTTATTCTAGCATTTACGTACATAATGATAAAAACTATACAATGTATAACAGATCGTCAAAAACAAAAAAAGATTGACGCATATAACAAAACTTATGAAAGAGAAATGTTAAAAATAGCGTCGAAAAATCGGGACGATTTCGTTTAACAAGGGGGGGAGTTAAGTATCCATAGCAAAACATATTGAGAAAAAAGATAACATTATTTGTATTCAATGATATCTTTAGTCTCTAGTACAGTCTTGCACACAACGCTACAATGATAACATATGTAAAAGAGATAATATCGTTTGTATACAATGTTGGAATATTATCTCTTCTTCATTATCAAGCAAGACGATTGTACGCTTGGGTCTCCTTGTAGATAGATAAGAAAAGTATATAAATACGACTGTATGATGAATTTATCAAGAGTCTTATTGTAACTACATAGTAGCCTTAAGCTCCTTTTAGAATTAGTAAAAAGTATTTCAATAATAAAGGACATAGTTCCAAATAAATATTGTTTAATTTTAAAAGTAAGAAACAAGTGTTTTAATTCGCGCTATTACCATTATTACGTTTCGAATGAATGGAATCAAAATCCTTTGTGCTAAATGACACCTCTCACTCCATCAGTGACTTGCTGAAGTGAAATACTTTTCTATTGCATGTCCTTCCACAAAATTCAATACCATCCTTAATTCGATGGTCTCTTGTACCTCATGCGTTTGCAATTCGAAGCACACAATCGCAACCCAGATCGTCGGTCGCCTTTCTCTGTAACAACAATAAATCGCCGCGCTATAATATTTCGCCGGACATGTATGAAATTTGTGTGTCCTTTCACTTGACATTGTCCATAGCAATCTGGAGCTATTGACGCAAAAGGCTGGGGACTGAAAGGTCTCGCAATAAAAAAGAGAAACTTTCACCATAAATCATACAAGTTGTTAAGTAAAAATATACTGCGCATGGGGTCATGTGTCAATGATATAGACGGCAATGAGTTCGAGGATATTTTCGCTTTTGCAGTGTATTCTGATTGAGAGCGAACACGTTTTGTTTGTATTTCAATTTCAGAGGACATCTAGCTCTGAGGGTTTATAGCACCCGTGGGGGCGATTATTGATTTGGGGGCTAAATGTGTAACCAGAACTTGTTCGTATTATTGCTTTTTTGCCAAGTTGACCAGGATCAGACCTAGCTGTCTCCAAATTTACAAAAAATACTTCAACTCTTTGAATAAAGATCTCGAAGTGTTTAATTAACGATTTTTCTGAAATTTTATATCGATAACTGATTACGTCGGCGCAGTGGCTTAGTGGTAGTGTGTTGAATACCGAAAGGGCTAAATTACATCTTATGTTTTTTTTTCCACTGCGCCACCACTCGCGAACGTCTGAGAAACATCCGAGAGTAAAACTGTCATGAATGAGCTTCTCAATTAGCCGTTTGGACTCGGCGTAAAATTGTAGATCCCTTCCATTCGTCCCAAAAATTGAAAACCCACACAAAACGAATGGTTGTGAGAAACTACGCCTTGGGTCCCATAGACCTGTCGCGCCAAAATATTTATTTATTTAACTGATTACGTCATATGAAAGCAAACTTACAATCACTCTCACTTTTGCTACACCCGTTTAGTAAGAAAAGATCGTCGTCTTGCGTACGTTTCTCATTCCCGGTACAGAGGAAGAAATCTTCGAATGGGTAGAAAAAAGTAACCGCATTTGGCACACGATTTTAAAACTCCACTTACTCATTTCTCAGTTGCTTAAGTGCAAGTAATTTAATCACATAATTCCAATTTAAGGCTTTCCATTTCTTCCATCGTCTTTACTAAATACTTAATGGTACACAATTTATACCAGAGCCCTACCTTGAAAACAACTATCGTGTCCTTACCAAATAACCCTCACATGGTCATAGAGAAAATAGAAACAAACCAAGTAAGTGGTTAAGGGAACTCAAATAGCGTAACATTTTAGCTTATAGGAGGGCCAAACACATCATCATCGCATGTCAAGAGAACTAGGGAGTGGATGTGATTTTTATCATTACCACCTCCATATATAGACTGGCTTTCAATTCGGACCTGGCCCCGGAACACCCACTCGAAACTGGCCAGTGCCACGGCAGGTCAGAGAAGGGCAAAATGAAATTAAAGTCACTCCCAGTTTGTTCGTTAATTCCAGGAAATTGCAATCTGTTAGACAAGAAATTAAAAGTGGAAAATGGAGCGAAAAATTCGTTTATATAGAAATTGCAGGAGTGGCAGACATATCCGGTCAATTCTCGCATCGATTTGCAATTGCAACGAAAGGAAATCGCAAATTATTTTCATACATAATGTTAAAAGCAATCCGGGAATGATTGCAAATGTGAATTACTGACAAAATTGTAACGCCCATCGTGCACTACTAAAGGGTGCGTTTACATTCCAGTGAAACACATTTTCGAAAATATGTTTTTAGAGGTGATCTTTTAAATTAATAATTTTTTTAGCATTCAAAACAATTCAAATTTTACGTTTTAACTGATGTGGATTATAATTTAAATTTAACGAATTCAATAATAAAATAAATTTAAAAATATTTTCTTTTGACATTAAAGTTCTAAAAATGTCAATATGTTGATGGCACATATTCGAATTACAAAGGTACCTAAGGTGGTAATTTTTAGGAAAATAATTATTTTAAACTAGAGACTATGTGGAAAGTTCTAATTCTTCAAAGTAAAATCAAGGAAAAAACATAGGTTTATGTAGTACGTTTTGGAGAAACTAATGAAAACTCGAAAGTTTTTATTTATTGTTCATAAAAAGTACTGCAGTAACATATGTTAAAATTTTAAGTAATGAAGAATAGAAGAAGAAACAATTTTAATTCATTATTTCATTTGATAAATAGTTACTTTATAATAAAAAAATTAGGGCACGTTAACATAAAATTTTTTTTCATGTAAATTCGGGTTTCTTAATAATTACGTTATTGTTTTGAAGAATTTAAATAAAATTCAAAACAAATTCTAAAATAAAGAATATTTAAATGTTTTTTTTATAATACCTACAAAATAATTCATAATAGACAATGTCTTCAAATACATACCCGTGCATTAAAGAAATAATAATAGAATATTTTAGAATTTACGAAAGGTTTATTAATTCTTAATTTAGATGGAAATATATTGATTTTTAGCTTTTATAAAGTGTAAAGTAACATGAGAAAATAAAGGAAGACGTTTAATATATAGAAACAAAAAAAAACATTTTAAACCAAAACTTTTCACAAGAGATTTTTGTTTAGACGCAGTAACGCCTTTGGTAAGAAAATCTGCCTTTTGTAAGAAAATCTACATGAATAGGGATAGGAAAAAAGGAATTATTGCAAGAGGTGGGAATGGACTTTTTGTTACCACATTGAGGTTTTAATGTTTTTGACGAATTTGGTGATAATTGGAGTTACAAACACTTCAGATAAGTACCTAGTCATCTGAATATTTCAACGACAAACATTACTTTAAAGTTTAGTTGATAATAGTGCGACAATTCGCTGGCGTTTTGCAGCCCATAATATAGCACCAGATTAAAAGGTACCTAAATACAGTCTTTTGTAGAACGCCTTGCATCTAAATCACCAATCTTTTTTAACTTTTTTCTTATATAATTTTTAGGTCACAATATGCAATTTTGTATTTAGAAATTTCTCCATTGTGAGACATTTTTTCACACGGAAAAATGAATAAATTCTATTTCTAGAAAATTAAAGGATAATTATTATTTTTTTTTTTTTAAACTTTCTTAACAATTCATAAGCAACAATTTAAAACAAAGATTGAGTTCCACCATTAAATTTTAGGTGGTTCAAAAAAGCAACATATGTTTATAGTTTCGTTTATGGCTATAACCGGGGCCTAATTAAATTCAGTTCTTGTGATTTATACAGCAAACAACCTTTTGCGAGCATATATCATTTGATTCAGCTCTATCGGAGTCGAAGTAGAGTTGCACTTATCTATGTTTAAGATTTTTAAACTGTCTGAATTATACTGGGAGTGATTAATTTTCATAGATGACCTAATTTTTGTTTTCAGTGTGTCTGAGATTGAAGTCCATGCCATGTTTTAACTTTAAATTTTTTGGTCAGCCGTATTTGCAAAGATCGCAAGTCCAGTGACACGAATTTCAATGGATAAAATTTCCAGTCATTGATCCAGTTTTATATCGTGCGTCAAGTTAGATTAAAACTCGATTAAACTTCCCATTCCAGAGTCTGCTGGATTATTTAAGACCATAAAGAGATTTTTGCAGAAAGATCCTCAAAGCAGCTTGTTTGAGTCTTCCTTAGCTTAGCTAAGGATGCTCATCAGAAGATTAACTTTTGAAAACGTTAGGCACTTCTAAAATACGAACAAAGCTTAAGTAGACGAGGCGACGTTACATGCGATCTGTTAGAAATTGATCGCGAATAGCATCGAGGCTTCTAGACTCTGAAAAATACTGACCAGGGGTCGAATCGCGTCGTCCGTGATCAAGCATTACGTTCACGGAATTAAGCTGATTTACATGTGAAACAAAAACAAATTCCGTCACGTAATGCTCGTTCACGGATGACGCGATTCGACCCTAGATGCGCGGCTGCCCCTAGATTTATTAAGAAACCAGACCTATCGTGGGCTGAAAGTAGGAATTAAGCTCTGGAATCACTTTTTTAAGGCAACTTTCCACGAATATGCATATGTTGACTCTCTGATGTTTAAGTAGTAAGTAAATTGTCAGAAAATTGTCCTGCCTGGGAGCTAGGTATATCTGGGTGGCTAGATTTTAAAGGAGCAAAATTCAATTGATTTAGAGCTTGGAATTGCAGAAATCTCTGTTTCCAGAAATGCCCCCAAAAATTACCTACGCTCTTGCATATTTGAATGTGTTTCAAAGAAAATTAAAGTATATGCTGCAACAACAACAAAGACACAGTCATTAAGCTCAAGCCACGTTTAATGACGGGCACTGGGAAAATAAACAAGAAGTGCATCACGCGGCGTAGAGTCATCTTCGAGGACGCGCAACGTTATCACCACCAACAGCGACAGCAACAGCAACAACCAGCGGCAGCCTAAGGACGTCGACAACTTCCTTTGTGGCCGCTGTTAACGACTTGAAAATTGCAAGAAAATTACCCTTTGGAGCTGTTTTCATTTTTTTCCTCCGTTTTACTGTTATTGGGTGCTCTACAGAGACCTTCCTATTAGTGTTGCTGGAGGGGGATGGAAATGACGGTATTAAGCAACTGTAACAGTCGCCTCGTGAAAAGTACTCTCACTCGTGTGGTGGGTGCGGATTGTCTCCTTGTCCAGGCGGTGGTGGTAGGTATGAAACATGTCTACAGTATCTCGAAACATGCAACGGCTTCCTACACGATTTCTTGTCGTCTGTCGTCCTCGCATAGTCGTCCACCTAAAAAGGGATGAATTCAATGGAGTAAGAATGTTTTTTGTCATATTGCGGTATGCATGACATTAAATCGGTCGAATGGCAATATATTCAGGAGTTTTTTTTTTTGTATTCCTTGCTGTTGCTGTTTTCTTTAGTGGATGCGGTGACTATTGTCCCTTTGTATGCGCGGGAATCACATTTTGTTTTGCACGATAGTTATCCGGATATTTTTGCCACTCAGCACGGAATGAAATGTCGAGATGCGAGCGGCAAAAAATATCGTTTAGCTTGCTTGTCGCGTGTAAGAAACAAAGTGTATACGAGAATAATACGCGCTGAATGTTATTTTGATGTCGCCGCAGTAAGGTATCATCATATATTGCTAGTATGTAAAAGGATGCAATTAGTTTTGCATTAAACGTATAGTGTTTGCTGCGTCTTACCTGTGACGTAATATATTTTAGAATTTTTTCTGAACACCAAGCTGCTATTGGTAGGGAAATGCATGCGTACGCATATGCAAGCTCTTGGCTAATTGTGAGATGCGTTCAGTAAAATAAAACGGGATGTTTCTTGGAACTGACATGAACTGACTGACAGAGACTTCCTTCAGAGTTGGACTTCACTTGCTCGGCAGAGTGGCTTAGGTTGTTAACGAAATCGAGATAGTAACTGTGAATGAATTTGGCGTAGACGAGGAGATTCGCAAATAAAAACTTTATACTCATATGTAAACAAGGTAGTTAAAACTAAATAATGTATTGTGTACAAGTTAGGTCGATTAAGCGGCAACTGCAAGTAAGTTTCACGTCTTATGTACCACCAATGCAACCAATGTGAATTACAACGAGTATGAAGACTGCAAAAAGTCATTGGGTAATATTAATAAATAAGATACAAAATAAGAAAATTGAGCTTCCATAATCTTCGGTAAGGCCTTGAAGCAATCCTCTAACGATAAAAACCTCCTGCTGATGCTGATAAATGTGAGAAGCTTCCTTTTGCGAAGCAATAGCCCACCGCGGATATAAATTGGCTTTCAGAAGTAGAAGTTGTATTTTCTGTTAGGTCTATCCAAGCTGTTCAGGAAGTCTTATATTTACAAGTAGCGGGAGGGGAAATAACCACGATAGCCCACTACTGAAGTCAAGTTGTTACTTGGTGTTCGTGTCGGACTTTTAATTCGTTTAATTCTGGCGCAGTGGCTTAGAGTTAGTGTGTTGGACTACTAAGCGAGGGGTCCCCGGTTCGAATACCGAAAGAACCAAATTACATCTTAAGGTTTTTTTCCACTGCGCCACCTGTCGCGACCGTCTGACAAACATCCGAGAGTAAAACTGTCATGAAAGAGCTTCTCAATTAGCCGTTTGGACTCGGCCTTAAATTGAACATCCCTTCCATTCGCCCCAAAAATTGAAAACACACATAAAACGAATGGTTTTAAGAAGCTAGGCTTTGGGTCCCACAGACCTGTTGCACCAAAATATTTATTTATTTATTTAATATGTTTCATCAAATTTTGTCCTCTTCAATCCGCCATTTGGATTACACAGAGCGAAAAGTAAATTTTACTATTAAATCTGATTAAAACTAATAAATAGTATAATATTGAGAAATCTTAATATTATTTTTGCGTGCAAAATTATAATATTAAATACCTAATACAATCGAATTTGTTGATTTATTAATAATTTTCTTTATTTATTAACCTATTTATTTGTTAATTTATTTATCTATTAATTTATTTATTTGTTAATTTTATTTATCTGTTAATTTTATTTACCTGTTCATTTTTTTATTTGTTAATTTATTTACTTTCTTAATATATTTATTAGTTAATTTATTAATTTGTAAAAAAGGTGAATTATACTTATTTGTTAATATTTGTTTGCTTTATTTAATTTTAGCTTTTATTTATTTTTTTGTGAATTTGTGGTTTTCTTTTCCTTTGTTTCCTCAAAATAAAATTGTTTACTTCCACAAAATGTATATTTCAATATACATATAATTAAATTAATTATTCAGTTGTAAGATTTTCATATGCTTTCGTTAGGTTTTCCATATTATTGCTTTGAGATTTTCACATATATTTCATATTGTTTTAAGATGCCTTCATATTAATTTTAAATAAGAAATCTTGTTTTTAAATATTTGTGGCTTTCATGTAGAATATTCACTAAGATTTAAATAAGATTTCCTCTATTGCTTTGATGCGACTTTCTTCTTTGATAAAAACCATATAGAGAAATCTTAACACCGTTTTTCTATTTTATGTGTCTGTTTTTTAGCCTCCACCGGACACGTTACACGAGGCATGGGTTTCAGCTCACATGTGAAAATCAAAGGGATTCATATTCGAGGAAAGTCCCAAAGAGGCCGCTATGTTTTTAGCACTCTTAAATAAACAATCCATATCCTGAAGGCAATCTCCAAGTCCAATAACTGCTACGAAATTGGTACCTTTTCAGCAATGTAATTAATTCCTGCGGGCACCTATCTTTTCGCTCATAAAACCTCTATCCCAACAATCTTCAGCACTCGTATACACATACACAACTTGTATAAGTGATGTAAATCTGCACAGCATCCCGGCATTATCCTCTTAATCCCAATGAATTATACAGAGAATAGCTTTCCGCGCTAAAAATAACACCATGCAGCAGGGGTATATGCGGCCTGGCTTCCTCATTGGATATCTAAAATAAAATGTTTCCACTTCTCCCCGCACCTGGAATTAGACAATATGCCACATGGAATTGGAATCCGGATTGGAACTTCTTTTAAATTGTTCAAGCACCTTAGCTGGTGGGTAGTCTCCCCCCACAGCACTGACTTTTATTTCCATACTTTTGTTCAAGTCTTTTAATTCCGCCTCTTGGTGGCAAATTAAATCCATAAAAATAAGTGTGTGTGAGATGCTTAAATAATATTTCGCATTTCATTTTATTACATTCGCCGGCGAGGAAGCGGTGTAAGTAGGGGTTGTTACCCCCTTCCATGCAGCCAGTGGTAGTGGTGGCTGTGACGCAAGTCTCGTGAAATTGTATCTTATGCATGAGATGGGATTTACCGCGGCGAAATGTTTAATCCACAAATTCATATTCATTTTGGCCGCTGACTGTGTGGCGCGACGGGGGGATACGAATGCAAAATTTGGGGTTGAAATTTTTAACCATTGTTGAGAGTGTGTAAATTGAAAGTAGTAGCACGTCTGGGAGATGCAGAGGGATGTAATGAATGAGTGCTTACAGGTGGCGCGCGGCGGAGTTTTGTTATTTGGTGAAATTTAATTTTCTTTTTTCCACCCGTAAAGAAAGGACGCATAAGTTTGTTAGTACCCGAGGAGTGAAACGCAATTAGGGCGATATCGCTTCTAAACAGAAATTCATCAGCTTAGTGTGAGAAGACAATTGCTGGTGGATTTGCTCTCGGATCTAATCTCGAGTGGAGAGATTTCGTTTTATTTTTGTTTTCATTTCATCTGCTGGTGGGCTTTATTTTTATCATCGCGAGGACGCCTTTTGTTGTGCGATTTTAATTAAGCTTTACCTATCGCAGTGTATATTGTTGATTGTCCATTTCTATTTGACAGTAGTAAAGCATTCAAGGCGGATGGAAGATGGGGACTCAAATTTATTTGAAAGTTGATTAGTGTCCTTTTGAAGGGAAATAGTATTGTAGGCAAAGAAAACGTTGAACGTTGCGCTGACATGCCCAGAAATATTTATTGCACTGATGCAAAGGTGCCTTGAGGTGGGGGTCTTCCCTACTATGGAAACTCCAACATCTGGCATAGTAAATAACTATTCTACCAACAGAAAGTTGAGGTGCCAGTCCGGTGATAGTGTTATAAGTAATACAACTTCACCGCGGGAGTAACACAAGGATCGCTTCTTAGACCTGTGGAAAATGTATAACGGACTCTCTTTGCTGATGATTTCGCCATGATTATTCCGGTCATTCACGAGATAGGGTCCGGATCTAATAATGAGAATCAATATTTGGATTAAGTCTGACGGCCTAAAACTATAGCTGACTGAGTCTGATGCTGCTTTAAAAACCAGCCAAAAGACCGTGTTTGCGGCAGCGCCTGTGCCGGATGCGACGGCAAAAATGTCCTCTTTACATTTCCGTCAGTTGCACCCGTTGACAGATAGCACAGCGTGACAGAAAGCAATTTCATTGGTGGAAAAATTGAAGGCATGAGAGAAAATGTTCATGGCTGTTAGGCTAGTATTTTGGATGATCGTGGCATTTCTCCCTTTTTGTGGGAATTTCGATGGACGAAAAGCTTTTCGTTGGAAGAAATGGAAAAAGCAGCAAAATTGTGGAATAAATTTCTATAAATTTCTGAGGCAATTTCATCAAAACATCTACATTCCACCGTGATTATTAATACACAAGATGTCCATAAAAAAATAACCCATTTTGATTTTAATGTACCCATGATTTTCTTTCCTTATAACACAAAATAAGCATTTAAAAGTTACATTGACGCAATTTAAAGGGAATTTGAGTTCGGTGATAGGGGAGAAAAAAACGTTTCATGGGAAAAATCAAAAGAGAGTGCTAATAACACAGCCCGTCACCGAATCAGTGTTGAAGGTAAGGATGGAATATCCCAAATTTACCTTTAAAAAAATCCCTTTTCGATGGACTTTATTGTTTGGCTTTAAAACTTTTGAGTTATAGAATTATAATTTCGGCCGATCTAAGATTATCCTCAAAGACTGCTATTTCAAAGTAATGAAGTAAGACAGTCCAGTTCTCTTATACCTTATCAAACACCCGTGCATGCAAAGCAATTTTTTTGATGCGCCTCAATTTTTTTTGCGATTAAAGTTAAATGAATCTCTCGTTTCTTGAAGCCGAGCAGATACTTCCTGAAACATAGTTATGGATCGCCCTCAAAAGCCATTCGACATTATAAGGGATTTTGTATAAAATTTTTTACTATATGAAAGAAAATCCATTTAATAACTAGAAAGTCCCTTTATCCCTCGTACCAGCGTTACCGTTGAAGAATTTTGAAAAGTAGCAAGAAAAAGGGCATTGGAGAAAAAGAGGGCCATTTAATGAAATAACTTCAAATCAAAAGTAAACACAATAAACAAACAAGTTTTTGTGTTGGTAATTTTTTTTTTAATTATAACAATTCAGTCGATAAAACATACCATACATACATTATGTAAATGTGAAGTAGGTGTTTATTACTTTTTAACTTTCTCGGTTATTACTGTGCTTCTATACTTATTAACAAGATCAGAACTTGGCTCCCAATCTTCCAAATCTGTACGTGTTATCAAATTGTATGCAGAAAGTATTGATTCAGCAGAACTAATGTTAAGCCTGTTGGTTTGTTTATTTTTCATTAGCGTTCATTTTGAAAACACGCACACGCATTCAGCACAGGCACTGCTGTGTGGCAATGTCAGTATTTGAACAACATAATTATACAAGTTTCGGCACAAAAATTCATCAATGTGATTTTTTATTTGCTCGACTCTGTACGAAAACTGTTGCAAATCGCCTCAGTGACAAACCAATCAATGCGTATCAATGAGCCACTTCAGCGCAATGAATTTATGTAAAAGTAATTAGCTCATCTTTAAAGTTTGAAAATTTTAAACCTTTATTTTTCCAAATTGTGAAAAGGGCCAACATCGTTAAATTTTAAAAAAAGGAGTCTCATTGTGCCAAGGTGTTAAAAAAAGTGCCAAATCGCAACTTTAGTGTCACAACGGTCACGCTGCCTCGGACATGATAAGATTTCCAGAAAATCCTTCAAAAAGGGATAAATCCTTCGAAATGGTATCACTGCACCGAATGCGACGGATTTTATGGGACTACTCGTACTCATTCCTTCGACAGGCGATTTCTTGGGGTTTTAATCTCAACAAATCGAAGTTAAGTAGGATTTTCAGTATGCAGTTACAAAAACTACGTGCTATTTAATATTTCCGAAAGTCGCACTAGGTATTTATTCCAAATGGAAGTAACTTTACAGCAGCAGCTTATGTTGGAACGTTTTTGGTGATGTGGGTGGAAATAACAAATAGGTAAACTACAAACTTAAAGTCCAGACACACAATCCTTTAAAGCTAATGTTATACAATTCAAGCACAAATGTGGCTGGAACCGTTGTTTGTTCATTCGTCTACTTTACTTTGCTTTGCTGATGTAGAAGCTAAAAAAACTCACTTAATGCTGCATTTACAACATCACACATTTCTAACACGGAATATTAAATGGATGCCGACTACTAAATAGCGGTCTGACTGAAAGAGACAGCATTATCTAACAGGCGAAAATACGTGACACGTATTTTGGTCGGCCATCTTGTTTACGTGCTACAAATTATGGGAAAGCTCTACATGACCTACGAAATCTTGCTTTCATATAAAACAAAATGACTTCCGGAAGTTTTGAATGGACAACTATTTATTTTTTTCGTGTTATTGATTAATGATTTGTTGATTAAACTTACTGAAACTGTTTCTGTTTATTATTAATCTATATATATAAAAATGAAACCCGTTTTCCGTTGTCATGACATCACGCGTGAACGGCTGGACCGATTTCGTTAATTCTTTTTTTGTTGTGTTTGTTATTGTCAGCAGAAGGTTCTTATTAAAGAAAAAATTAAGAAAATTGCGCGAAAAATTAGAAAATTTAAGAATACTTAACCACCATATTAAATTTCTACTGTATTATTCTAAAAAAAAAATAGAAAAAGTATTTGCAGGGCTGTCATTCATTTCTATTTTATAAAAAAAATATATTCCTAAGCCTACCAATTGAATTAAATATTCACAAAATGGTGCAAATACGTGAGCCATCAACTAAATATTGTGTGTGTATTCATTTTCATCCATCATCGTCATTGTCACGGCAAAGCAAAGGTAACCCCGATAGGTGGCGCTGTTGTCGATCTTCTTAACCACTCAACCGATTTGAATGAAATTTTGTAGGTGGGTATGGTTGGTTGTAACTTGATGGATAGGATAGTTTTGGACCCAATAGGTGGCGCTGTTGTCGATCTTCTTAACCACTCAACCGATTTGAATGATTTTTTGTAGGTGGGTATGGTTGGTTGTAACTTGATGGATAGGATAGTTTTGGACCCGATAGGTGGCGCTGTTGTCGATCTTCTTAACCACTCAACCGATTTGAATGAAATTTTGTAGGTGGGTATGGTTGGTTGTAACTTGATGGATAGGATAGTTTTGGACCCGATAGGTGGCGCTGTTTTCGATCTTCTTAACCACTCAACCGATTTGAATGAAATTTTGTAGGTGGGTATGGTTGGTTGTAACTTGATGGATAGGATAGTTTTGGACCCGATAGGTGGCGCTGTTGTCGATCTTCTTAACCACTCAACCGATTTGAATGAAATTTTGTAGGTGGGTATGGTTGGTTGTAACTTGATGGATAGGATAGTTTTGGACCCGATAGGTGGCGCTGTTTTCGATCTTCTTAACCACTCAACCGATTTGAATGAAATTTTGTAGGTGGGTATGGTTGGTTGTAACTTGATGGATAGGATAGTTTTGGACCCGATAGGTGGCGCTGTTGTCGATCTTCTTAACCACTCAACCGATTTGAATGAAATTTTGTAGGTGGGTATGGTTGGTTGTAACTTGATGGATAGGATAGTTTTGGACCCGATAGGTGGCGCTGCTGTCGATCTTCTTAACCACTCAACCAATTTCAATGATTTTTTGTAGGTGGGTATGGTTGGTTGTAACTTGATGGATAGGATAGTTTTGGACCCGATAGGTGGCGCTGTTGTCGATCTTCTTAACCACTCAACCGATTTGAATGAAATTTTGTAGGTGGGTATGGTTGGTTGTAACTTGATGGATAGGATAGTTTTGGACCCGATAGGTGGCGCTGTTGTCGATCTTCTTAACCACTCAACCGATTTGAATGAAATTTTGTAGGTGGGTATGGTTGGTTGTAACTTGATGGATAGGATAGTTTTGGACCCGATAGGTGGCGCTGCTGTCGATCTTCTTAACCACTCAACCAATTTCAATGATTTTTTGTAGGTGGGTATGGTTGGTTGTAACTTGATGGATAGGATAGTTTTGGACCCGATAGGTGGCGCTGTTGTCGATCTTCTTAACCACTCAACCGATTTGAATGAAATTTTGTAGGTGGGTATGGTTGGTTGTAACTTGATGGATAGGATAGTTTTGGACCCGATAGGTGGCGCTGTTGTCGATCTTCTTAACCACTTAACCAATTTCAATGATTTTTTTTTTGGTTTGTATGGTTATATGGAAGGATATATTTTTTGAATTTTTTCAACTAAACTCTCATTAAAGTGAAAACCTATATGGGCACGTTGGAGTGAACTGAAAAAGCTAGGTTTTATACAGACACTATACACAAAAACTCTTGAAATAGAAATAGAAAACTTTGGATTGGATAAATTAATGAATACAATTATCAACTGCACTGTATTAAGATTATAAGATTAGTTATAACGATTTGGTTTTTTAATTAAATTTCTTAATGAAATTCAACATACAACACAGTTCAATTTAACATCCACATTTAGCGAGAGAAGTTTCACATCTGGCGTGTGGTCACAAGCACACTCTGTTTTTTTTGTATATGTGTAATAAACGACAGCAATGTGCATGCAGATCTTAAAATTGTTAAAATGCGCTTTATTTGATTTGATTGATTAATGAAGCTATCTACAGGAGATGTTTTACGAATTTGAAGTATTATTATTTTTCATAAACATTTTAAGCACATGTACCTCCAATTATTCATAAAAAAAAATATTAAGCATATTGCAACGAATAATCAAAGAAACCACATTTTGCACGGGCGAAGCCGGGCGGGTCCAGCTAGTTACCACTATCTTTTGATATGTTTTCAGTCAGAAATGGAAACGCTTTCAAGTAAATGCAGACATGTTGGTCTATTTCCGTTTTATATATTTACTATAATTATGGTATAGGTTTTAAATTTACTTAGGTGCACCTTGCACCATATATGCGAAATTGCAAAAGTTCAAAATGATAAATTTCCTCTCTGCAGCACAAATCCGTGATCTCATTCCAAATAGGCCACTTTACTAGACAGAGACACCCCAATAGATCATCATCACAAGTGGCCACTTAAGCTGCGGTCCATTATAAAAACACTAACACTACCTTTTCCACACAGGCAACTTCACTGCCAATTGCCGTGGTATTTTCATCGGATTCAGTGTAACTATAATTTCTATGATTAATTACATCGTATCATTAATTATCATAATTATTTTAGCCAAGGAAACATTCAGGCAAACCAGAGTGCGCCCGCTGCGGACAGTGGTTGCGCTGTCTTTAGTGGACAAGGACACCCATGTCGTAGTGGGTGGCGTTGCTACACATATTTCTTTTCGTAAATAATTGTAATTACATTTCCTTGAAAAGTAATTAATTTCCTCCTTAATGTCGGTGACATTTGCCAGGTTAATGTCATAAAGAGCATTATGAGGGGTGAAACATGAAACAAACGTTCTCGTTTAACAACACTCATAATAATGTAATCCCGCAGTTGGACTGGGTTTTGTTGAAAAAAAGAAAAGAATGTGTGCTTTCGGATTGAGACGAAATGGAGGGTGTTGGTGACAACTGTTATTAATGAGAAGTTAACTACAGAGGTGAAGAACGTCTACCGGATATTTGATATGCGAATGCGACACCGACAGCATGGATTATGACGGGCGCCATTGTACAGCTGCTGTGACAAACAATTTAGGTGAACTTAGGGAAATCTGTTTTCCAATTCGCCACTAATAGTGTTGTGCTTCAGTAGAGATTGAATGATGTTCATCGCACAGGGAACGCTGCAATAATACAATAATTAATAATGCGATACACGAAAGCCGCCATCTACAGTAGAATCGCGGTAATTGTGTGGTGGTCTGCATTGGAGTTCGGTCAAATAGCATGAAAGTGACTGGCTGTCCTTGGTGACAATTTGGAGTTTTCAGAAAAATTGCATTCGGCATGCAGACCTGCAACTACAAGGACTATGCTTATTGCTTATACCTATACCTAGGTATACTTGAAATGGAAAGCGGATGTTGTACGAGCCCCTGTTTGAATTCTTTTATACTAGCATTTCATTGAACTAAGACAGAAAACCATCAAAATATCCAGGCCGACTCGATAAGGAAATAAATATCTACCACAACATCAAAGCGACGTTTTCAAACTGAACAGGAGGAGTCTCACGTTTGACAGCGATTCGCTAGTCCCAATCTGCATACTGATCGACATTTCAATTTAAATCAGTTGCAATAGAGATATTTTCGCAGGTAAACAGATTTTTATTTGTATCCTGCCAAACAAAACCGTTAAGTGGAAACAAAGCTATGGATATGGAACCTCCGAAGTAGCTTCAGGGAAGTTATGTTAAGTTAATGGGTGCATACAACAGAGCGAGACCTGTAGTACCCCACTTAGGTCCATGTGGACGCATTGTGATCAGCGCTGCAGGAACAGGCACTTTAGTGCCAAACTGGCACTTTCAAATGAGTTTGGCACTTTGGCACCCATTGGCACTCAAAAATTTAAAATTTGGCACTCTTTTTAAAACGCAATATTAAACAAAATTTCCATTCAAAACATTACAAATAAATTTTCCTAATAAAAACTAAAAACATTGCCAGACTTGTTGTTCTTTTTTGTTAACTCCCACAAAAATCTATACTGATAATTTTTGTTTTAACATCCATTTTTTTTTAATTTGGCACTCTGAGGCACTTTTTGGCACTCAAAAAAATAATTGGTGGCACTGAGATTTTTTTTTCAGCTGCAGCGCTGATTGTGATGCCCTTGTTGGGGGGTTGTCCGATGTTGTTGGCTTTGACATTTTTTCCCTCTTGCAGCTACTCGACCTTGTCCAGCCATCGCGATGTATTTATGAACCTGTAAAGATTGGTTAGTAAGACATCAGAGAGTTCCAGTATATCGTGGAAGTAGAAACTTCCAAGCGTTCTATTCCTCAAGTGATAGAGACTAGGGCATAAACAGAGGAAGTGAGGTGTGTCCTCATAAGCATCCTCGTCTCCGCAATCCCTGCATATATCGTCATCTATGAGATTTAATTTCAATATATTGTTCCTGAGAAAGTTGTGACCTGCCAGGGCCCCTACCAGTTTGTGTAGCGCCGTTCTATCAAACTGCTTTAGCTTTTTGGTCCGACTCATACTATATTCTGGCCATAGCTATCGTGAAATATAGCAGGTAGTTAATTCTTTCCACCTAATGTTGGCTTTCATACGGGTCTTACTTTCCACTCTCTCCCGGAGATTGCAGAGGGGTGGTTTGATCGACTCAAGCGCCTGCTCTTGATCCATTACAGATCCATTTCTGGCCAGTTTATCAGCCATCTCAAAGAAGTTACCTACCATAAAAGCCAAGGGCACAGAAAACTATATTCCTTACATTGTCAACTTGGGGCAAACTCATTTTGAATGCAAAATTTTGTCTAACCAGAAATGAAATGAGGAGACTATATGAAAGAGCCATGAAAAGTGGCCTAACAGCCATGAAATGAACGAACTTCGCAACGTACAAATCCTTTTCGATGTTCTTAACCCAGCTTACTCATTACAACTGTAACCGTTTTAATGATCGCTATTCAGGTTCGGAGTTCTGTAAGGCGTAAAATTTTAAGCGTTTAACCATACATATGCTATAGTAACTTTTGTATCTGTGCTACGACTTTTCCGTTCCAACGTTGAATCCGTGCTGGTGTGGTACTTGGAGAGTGATCACTACTATTACGAACAGCTTTATCAGAGAACGGGCCATGAACCTATAGGCACAACCATACAAAGACGAAAGTGGCAGTGGATTGGTCACACTTTCCGAAAAGGTGACAAATCCATAGCTATAACCACGCAATTCAATGGAACAAGCTTACTCAAGATGACAAAATATACACGGCGGTCCTAGGAGTACATGGCGCAGAACAGTCAAAAAGGAAGCACGACTTGGAAAAAGTTTAGGATTGCCAGAAACCGCACACGATGGCGCGTAGGCATTGTAGAGGCCCTAGGACCCACAAGAGGATACAGGACATAAGTAAGTAAAACTTATTTCTCACACCTAGCGCTTCTTAAACTAAATTCCTCACACGATACCTATCCTTTATACATAAACAAATCGACAAATTCCGCGCTTTTACTGCGATTTAATTTCGATAATTGGTAGGCGTTTATGCCACTTACCCACTTAACTCGTAAACTAAACAAATTGTTCAATTCCGACAAAATTACCCTCGAATGCATTAAACATCATCACAATTGTCGATTTCCCGCAAGCCGCAACCATATACCTACTGCGGGTTGGAAAAAGAAAAGGAAAACAAAACTTTACGACATGTCACGTCAACAGCGTAAACCGATTCGCAAACAGATCGATTACCACAGTCAACTTTGTTGTGTCAGCTCTTCGACATACGGCCGTAAAAAAAAGGAAATTCCCCCAAAAGTCTGACAACAGATAGCAAAAACACCTCAAACTCTTAGCTAATCAACAACTCTGGGCCTTCTTGGGGAGCCGTCCATTTCGAGAAATTTTCACATTAACTTTGCGGCCACATAAATGTTTTAACCTTCTATTAATAATTAAGTACCGTATAATGTCCTCCTCCCCCACGAACGGTAGGTTCGACGGCACACATCCCCCCTGCGATGCCATCAAGATTGCGTGCCATTGCAGCCGTAAAAGGAAAAGTTATAAATTTGTCCACAGACACGGGGGTGCTGGCATCATACTCGTACAACCGTTGTTGGCTGGTGGTATGCACATGTTAATAAGAAGAGGTCACGGACCATCAACTATCCCATGCATGTCCTATTGTAAGAGAGACGGTCAGGCGGCTTTCCGGGACGATTTACGAATCTGTTTTATTGCTGTGGGTAGCTTTGGAGATACACGCGTACAACGTATAAGATACCCTCCCAATGATAAGCATGGATAATGGATATACCATCAACTCTGCACACTGGGCAAGCAAATGAGTTCCATCTCTGTGCTATAGTATAAACCACCAGAGACTCGTGTTGTGTTTTTGTGCTGCCAGAGAACAAGAAACATGAATTAGACATCCGTTAGGGTTGCAGGAGATAGTCTCGACCGCCCGGAGTAGTCCTAGTCACGCACATTCCACCATAGTTGCCGGAATTATAGAATTATTCAACACCGAAAAGCTACAATGATAACCCACATGCAGAGCCTAGATCCACAACAAACAATTTCCTCACCTCCTGCCAGGTAAGAGGACGAAGAACTACGACCACCGCTGGGATAGTGGTGGTGGTGGTGCCGTGTTCCGAAAATTGGGCCGAAAAGTTTTTCTTCTTTTTTGCTGGTGCAGTGGTTTCTTTTTCTTGTATAATTTTGGCTAGCAAATGTGGAATTGTGAGAGCGCCTTGAATTCCGTGCCGGATGATCGTAAATTAAAAACTGCGGCTAATAATTTAACTTTGCCGAGAGGCGCATAACAACCGGAAGAAGAAGCAGAAGAGCCTATGTGCTTTGCAGAGGGTAGCTATCTCTAATGCGGTAGAGGCCAGGGCGTTGGTGTCGGTCGTGTAATAGGCTTTGCCGGAGCTGAATAGTAAATCGTTTTAATTGCCAACATATTCAGTTTTAATTCCATACTTGTGGAAGAAGAAAACTTTTCCTGATTTACTTGTTGTGCGGCGGCCGGCCGGCGCGCTGTGTAAATCCGCTGTGGGGGAGGTTGTGGCTTTTACCTTGAGTATAGAAGTAATGCATCTAATGAGCGTGAATGCACTGCTATTTATTGGGCGTCTGCACTTGCATTGATAGCGGAGATTTATTGGATTTGTCTATCCGACGGATGGAGTTCTTGGGAATGGGAACGTGGGGCCTGGAAGTCGGATTGTTTGATCTTGGTAGGAAGACACAGTACTCAGTTTTACGAGTTAGCCTTAATTTCAGTTTACTCTTCCTCAAAGCATTGCATTCCACAAGGTTGTTTACTTAGGCCCATTCTCCTGGCAATTGTGCCCATCAACAACATTCTTCGAAACGTCAGTTTTAAACGTATTTTTAACCAATTTCGAGCAAATAAACGGCGACAAAATGTTTGAAAATATATTTTTTAATGAATGACAGCCCTGCAAATACTTTTTTATTTCTTATTTAGAATAATACAGTAGAAATTTAATATGGTGGTTAAGTATACTTAAATTTTCTAATTTTTCGCGCAATTTTCTTAATTTTTTCTTTTATAAGAACCTTCTGGTGACAATAACAAACACAACAAAAAAAGAATTAACGAAATCGGTCCAGCCGTTCACGCGTGATGTCGTGACAACGGAAAACGGGTTTCATTTTTATATATATAGATTTTAGAAATGGATTTTGTACTGAAAATAAAAAAAAATTCTGAAATCAAAGTGTTTTTACTTAATACTACGAAGTCTGTACTTTATTTACAAAGATTTTCTTATTCCAGAAAACTTTTTCATCAATTTAGAAGAAATTATTAAAACTATTCAAACAAAAACGATTTAATACTATACTTTATTTTAGATCGAATTTATATAAGACTTTTATTGATCAAGGTCTACTTATACAGAAATATCAATCCCTTCTCTATCTCTTCTCTTCTCTTCTCTTCTCTTCACTTCACTTCATCATCACTATCACTATCACTTCACTTCACTTCACTACCTACATATAATATAACTGTAGAATAAAAATGCCTGACCGCGCATCACGCAGAAACTACTGGACTGATTTTGTTGAAACTTGGCATCGTGATTGCTTATGTTCTGGGTCGGGCTTTAGGATACCTTTTAACCCGGAATATAACTTGGTTTTTACAAAATAGTCAAAATCAAAACAGATAGATGTAAGGAAAATTCTGTTTATTCAGACCTAGCTCAGTAATGGCTTATCGGATTGAAAAATAAAAAAATAGGTGAATTTAGTAAATTTTCTCCTGAATCATATATAATATATAAGATATAAAACATCCTCCTGCGTTATCCTGAAGCTGAGCAATGTTTAAAACAATTATTCAAAACATCGCCCACAATTTTCTTTCAGTGGATACCAATGTCAGTAGTCCTAGTCATGCAGCAGTGTGTATCGTTGCAGTGTATGTGTGTGATTATTATTATCTAACGTGATCATGACCACGATTGCACTTCAATGGGCAGTCGTCTCTTTCTTTTCAGCGCATACATTCAGGTTGAACACATGTTCAGGTGGTGTTCATTGGGAAAGGTTTGGAAATGGGCTAAGGTGGGGTTCGTGTGTCAATGTCAAGTTGTTTCATTCGTGTTGCTTCTTTTCGCCGTGGCGTTCGCCGACATTTGAGGTGGGTAAGAGGGAACAAATAACAGAACTTTGCGTAAATCTTTTTTGTGTAGACTTTTTAGTAGGTAGGAATTAAAATTATGTTTTTATTGTCTTTGTTTTTGCTTTATATTACTTTTAGAAAGGTCGAAGGGAAGGAACATTATTTATAAAAAAACGGCGGGTGAAGCAAGGCGAGCACGGGTCAGCTAGTATTTAAATAAAATTGTAAAAGAGAATTAGTTTCTTGGTTTTAATAGTTATTTATTGAAGAAAATTATTTACGAAAAATAAATTGAATTTTTGTTTTCCAATTTCAATGAACATTTGAACGATTACAGAGTACAAAAGTAAGTATGTATTAAGTCGATAACAGAAAATCGAATTCATCTCAATTTTCTTGTTTTAAGAAAACGATGGTAAATTTAAAAAAACAATAAGAAAATAGAAATGCACGATTAAAGAAAATAGTTGTTGATATAAGAAAAAAGTTCTTAAATTAAACCGTTTATGGGATATAAAATAATAATGCGAGATTTCAGAAAAAGTTTCGTATTTCCGAATTTTACTTCTTAAGTCAATAATGATTCCAGAAATAAATTCTTCGTGTAACAAAAATGTTCTTGGGCTCACGATTTAGGATCAAAAATATTTGTTGAGGATTTAAAAAAAAACTTATTGATGAAAGAAAATAGTTGATGAAGTCAGGTATCATTCTTCACAAACCTGCTCTTGGATCAAGAAAAATTCTGCATGATCTGAGACCAAAGTTCTTATTAGAAACAAGCTCCTTATGTCACATATCTAATTAAGCCAAAAGTTTCTTAAATCAAGAAACCCTCTGCATGATTTAGGAAAAACAAATCAAATTTTAAGAAAACATTTCTTGAGAATTTAAGACAGTTCTTTTCTTTAATCAAGAACAATTTTCTAAAATTTCCTCTTTTCATTCATCAATCATTCACAGAAAATGTTAAAAATAAGAAATAAATGATTTGGACTAAAACCGTACTTTATTTTCTTATTTAAAGAAACTTCTAATTCCAATTTAGAATTTTTTGAGATTATCTACAGCTAGAATGAAGTCAAGGTAGGCTGTCAGATAAATTTTCCATGATTGTTTGAATTTGAATCTGTACCGATGGACTCCTTATGCTTTGGAGTAGGTTAAGTTAACATTTTGGTACCGAGTCTCATGTAGCTTGGGAAAATATTCGAGGCATGGTCTTGCAGCTGCTTCATATATATGGTTGAATTGCTTTCGGCTGAAGTATCTCTTTGCCTTTGATTTTTCGTGCTTGTCCCATATTAAACCCAAAGTGACTGCAAGAAGGTCCATGGATGGGCCCATCTAGCTCTAAGGTGGGTATAGTCCACCCCACAGATGTTAGAATAGTACTCTAAGAATTTTGTAGCCAAACAAGGCATGTTGAGGATTTATGTACGTAGAGACAAAGGCCGAATAAAATTATGATTATTCTGTATCATTGGCGAAAAAACCTTCGCCGTCTCTAGTGCTGTTCCAATACTGGGTTGAACCTCTCAGTCAGTCGCATAAAACACTAATCTCTGGATCGCCTGTGAATAAATTCTGTAGTCATCTGTTTTGAGGTTTCAAAATGCACGTGCCTTCAATATTAGCTCAAATAGCTCAAAAATTATTCAGCAAAACTTCTTCACATACCTACAAACCGGAACCGCAAACGAAATTCTTCCAGTCTCTGGACATTCCATGAGTAAGTTTAAAAAACATTCAAATGCAATTAAAACATTAAGATACCTAACCTACTAGGGGGTGAAAATCCTTGAAATTCTCCCTGGCCTTTGGAGAAAGTGATTTCATTCTAAAAGCTAGCTGCGTCAAAAGAGGTTTCAGTTCTGCCGCCCACTCTTCTAAGGTTGAAGTTCTGCTTGAGTGATTTTTACTACTTGATTGAGGATATTTGCCTGCCACCCTCGGTCATGTCAGTAGATCATTAATAACACTACGCACCCCTATAGCTTGATGGACGCATACTTCTTGCCTTTCTGTTCGATTCGAACTCGACGTCATCATCATCACTACAGAAACAGGAGTGGCTACCGGCTCTCGCCCGTCATGAAAAATTAATTCTCTCTAATTCGATTAAATTTCGGTCAGAAGGACGTGAAATTAATGCGTGTGTCCTCTACCCGATATTTTTCATGTGCGTGTGCTAATTTCACTGTCGTCTGCCAAACCAACTGAACTGAACCGTGCTCATTGATTGATTTCACTGGAGGAACTAAAAACACGAAGCCAGACACAGGCATATGTACTCGGACGCGTGTACCTATACGAATTTATATAATCGCTTGGGTGGCTTGACTTAACCGCAGACCCATAGTAGGTTAGACTTATACTGATTACTGACAAAGTTGAAATAACGCGTTTACCTTCGTCACACTGTATATGGCGGCATGTTTAACGTCATCGTAGTAGGATATAAGGAAAAAAATTGTATCCGTCCATACAAGTCACACTTGCTTTTTGTAGGATTTTCATGAGTGCCCGAATGATTGGTCTCTCATTTAGAAATCAGGCGAAGGGGAGCTAGACAAGACTACTGATTTTGATCGAAATTCGGAGCTCGGCCTGCTTCTCGCACGCGTAGGGCGTAGGGCGTAGGGCCTAACAGAGCCACTCCAGTCCGCAAAAGGAATTGCTGAAGAGAGATTTTTAAATGATAAGGCTAATGTTCGACAGGACTAGTTATAAGGTGACTGAAAAATATTCTGAGAAGGTTTTGGAAACTGTATCACTGTGACCAGTCTTTAAGAATGAAGATCTTAATATTTATTGCAGGAAATTATGAGTCTAATCGCAGGGAAGATCAAACTTTCGCATTAATGCCCCCTCTAAGCAAAGTACAACTTTGAACTTACAGCTTGTCTTGTTTTCCTATTACATCCACAATAGATTCATTGGAAATCTGTCAGATTTAGGCTTATTCAGCACTAGGTACGAGCTTCCTCCTATAACAGAACCTGATTATAATTTGTTTAAATTGGATGTGTGTGTACATCCGCCAGTCCATTCGATTTGTAGGAAAATAAAGTTAACAACAATTTATTTCGACACTATTTGAGTATTTTTAAATTCAAAAAGGTCACGAGATGGCGCTGCCAGCGTGCACTAATTGGCCTAGCCTGTCGTGTAAATTGTCATGTTTCACATTTGTCCCTTATTCTTCTGTTTACACGATTTCCCTTTTCATATCTCCATCGTCACAACGTCATGCATGGCGAAAGGGGAACGAGGAGAGACATCGGCACTTCGGCACTGCCATCTCTTGTGAGCGGCCAGGCGGCCACCCTCTCAATTGATTGGACTCAGTTTTCACCTGAGTAAATTCCGCTGGCTCTTTTCCAAGGAATTTGCTGTGCGAATCTTAAAACAAATAAAACCCAACAATTCCTGTAAACAAAACTATCATGATTCTCGAAAACGTCTTTGCACCTGCAAATCAAACTCAAAACTCACAACAACATAACCGGAAATCTCGACCATACGGGGGTGTATTGGATCAGTGTCCTAATTCTATTTGAGTTGATTAATAATAATTGCAATGCACACAGCGCTACTTGAATCTTTTGTCTTCTATACTCGAACACGGTGGGGTTTTATTTTTAATTGGAAATTTTTAAAAATCATGCGAAGCGAAGATAGCTATTTTCGAAGGACGTATGCGAGTAATAAATTTATTTTGTTTACAAGCCGCGACAGACTAAGGTCTTATATAATAAAGATGATGTCGGCGTCACTTGGTGGGTGCATGATGACAATTGTAAATGGACGCAGGATGGCATCGTATTATTATTTCTGTCACATTGGCCGGTAGATTAAGTGAATGCTAACAAAGTCCTCCTGATTAAGTTGAAAAAAAAACATAACAGGTGCAAGAGACAAAGTGTGCAGAAGGTGCGATTTATTTTAAGTTTCCGACAGCGATTGTGAATTTATGGGTTTTATTTTTAACTAGCAGAGACTCCAAAAACTATGCAAAAACCCACTTCAACGAAAACGAGTACCACCAGTCCATGCGCAAACATTTTCCAAATGGGAGCCACCTGTGAGCAGGCGTCTCGATATGTTCAGTTTGTGTGAATCAGAATGAGTCGGCCGATTGCGATGAAATATTAACTAAATAATGCTCCATGTTTAAGCAAATGGTTTTCTAAGAGATCCATACAGATTGGGTGAGTAGTTTTACTGTGAAGAGTGCACAAATCCACATACCCAAAGACAAATTTTATAATTTTATTATTTGTGTAGAGAGACGATTTTGGTTTAGGATTTTCGGTAGTAAAATAAGCTAATGGGCCAGAAAAATTGGCAAAAACCGATAGCTTTGACTTTTCGATCAAAGTTTGGCACCAAATAAGGTCGAAACAAGGTTTTAAAAATATGCCAAATTCCGTACATGCAGCACGCTCTGTATTGGAGACAAACATTTAGTCGCTGCCTTGAGTCGATGAAATTCGGTCAGCTCTTGTGAATCATGATCGCCACGGCAAACGAGACCGAAAAATTAAATAAGAATCTCAGGATGCAGACTATCTGATTTACATATATTGAATTCAAGCTCCAACGCCATAAAGCATCAGCGGTGGGATTCTGTAAGATGAAAACGTTCAATCGTTTTCGTTTAAACGAACGTTTTACTTCATGTAACTTCAAAAACGAAAGACATTTTCGTTTCATGCGAAAGGAATAAAGCGAATGCTAGATATATGTTTGACGTTTCTCATTAACTTTGTTTATTTAATAAGTGGTTTTGACTAATTTTTATTTCACAATAGGTAAATATGGTGGCAAGTTATTTATTAATAGCAAGCAAGAAGAATCCGAAAAAATCTTAAGCTGCCCGATGGAAGGTTTGTTTATTAAATTGACTTCTCCATCCACTCCATAATAATAATTTGTTTCGTTTGGGTTGCTGTTGACGTAATTTAACAATGTAATTAATTAAAATAAACTGTTTGTATCTTGGTAATAATTGCTACCTAATTGTACTTTGTTTAGAGCCGTCTAAACAATATACACCTTCTCAAACTTTAACTTTTTTGTCACACCTTTTCTTAAACCCTTGCGAACGAGAAGAAGAAAACGAATTCAGTTACATATAAAGCAAATTTTCGCTTTCGCGTGATTTCTTTGTGAAATGCGAAAGTTGTTTTCGTGTAGTTTTTTTTACAGAATCCCACTCCAGGACTGGTATGATGAAGGTTTTATATAGAATCTCCTTATTTCTTGGGGAAAGGACTCTATACTACAAAATTGCTTCTTTTAAGCCCAAGGAAAATGCGATTGACAAGAGTTTTTCTTAGTTTCTGTTCAGATATTGCTTCTAGAAGTCATAGCAGAGGTGATGTAGACAAAGCCTCTTACTACATAAAAGTCTTTACTTAGGTAGGAACTATTTGAGACCCCGTTCGCTGTTGCAGTATTCCTTGATTATAGAATTTTTCGGGACTCCTCTCTACTGGTTTTCTTTATTAATAAAATACGACATTTTCAAAAACTCCTTCACACTAATTAAAGTTGGAATGTTTGCACTTGTAGTACCTTCACTCAATATCCAGATATATAGCCAACTACATAAAGACTGATTTGGATGTGCTCCAAATCAGCCAGCACTCATTATGGTTTCACTCACTCACTGCTCTCGTGTTTTTGTCAAATAAAAATTACCAAAAAACCTGTTGACATGAGTCACACCTCAAACGATCTTTTATTTATTTCTGCTGTCAAAATGTTGAAATTCCATAGTTATTTCCAAAATTGTTAGTCTTTAAGTCCATCGCCTGGCAAATCACTTATTGAACGCATAAATCAATGCAATTGCACGTCGACTGTCAAATTGCGATGCATTATTCGCATATTCGCCATAAAGAGGGATGCCCATCGCACACTCTCTCACTCACTTGAAACAGTTCAATTTTCATTAAGGAATTTTCTGAATTATGACACGTGATAGATGCCGAAATTTTAATTGCATTTGACAGACATTGTGCGGCAGCAGCAGCAACCAGCAACCAGCTATGGAATGGTAGACAGTGTCATCTCACACACGGTCTATGGTGGGGCATCAGCGCACACTGCAGCCACCCCTCGTTTGGGATCCCTAATGAGAGGATTACGCATACCCAGCACATTTCTGGCTGGGTCATCGAAATTCAATAGAATCGCAAAATTGCCCCACGCGTGAAGGCGAGGGAATGATTGGGTGGACTTATGCACGCCGATATATATGCTCAGGAAATTTATAATTACGGCGCATTCGCTGGACAGGTTGAAATTTTCACAGCTAATAAATTAATTGCCTGAAATCAAGTGAAATGATTCAGAGTCGCGAATTGTGTCAGGACGAGGATGTTGGCGTGCATATTATGGCGGTTGTAGTTCGAGGGGAGTCGAAGAGGCGGAAATTTATCGAAAAACAACTGTCTCTCTTTATTAGCGTCTTTAATTCTGATGCGGATGCGGACCGAATGCGGGGGAGGAACTACAAATAAAAATAAATACTTGATGCCTTGGTTGCATGTGACATGGCGGTGGCAGAGGGCGGGCGTCGACATGCCATTCAAACTGTTGTGGATGTATAGAAAATCGTGCTGAACATTCTTTGATAGTCCTTGATATAAGTTGGATAATTATTTCATTCAACGAAATCGTATTAGTTGGCGAAAGTTTAAAGGATTGCAAATGAGGAAGCACAACTCACTTGTGTCATGCAAAGTCGCAATTTCCCACCTGCGGGGTAAGGGATAGGCATTTGTAGTAGAAAAAGTTCCTGATGGCATAGAATGATAGATTTGACAATTTATTTTCAGTTGGCGAGGTCATGGGGATATTTTCTATTTGACTTGATAAATTTACATATTTGATGCTGATTGTAATTCGTACACAAAACATAAAAATAGAAAACCAAATTCTCTAAATATGGCTTTTTCAAAAACTCATTACGATATTTATGAAAAACTCTGAATTCCGAAAAAGTCTAAAATCTTTGGCAAGTTTACCTTGCATTTAATGTAAAATAAATTTTGCATTTTAAATAAAAAAAATGAAAGTTTACTTTGGTCCCTTTTGCATTTGTTTAAAAAATACTCTTGCTCAATTATTAAGCTAAAAACTGAGTATAAGGTTTTGTTCAGGATGTAAGCATTACTCGGTTTTTCAAAGTTGCATCGAAATCGAAAATGTTTTTTTAAGATATACATCGTTTTTTATAAGCAGCGTTTTCGGTGATTCGAATGAAAAACGAAGGCAATAATGTTGAAAATGTCAATTTTATTCCAAGTATGCATTATGGTCAAAATCGCTGCAGCCGATTATATGTACTTAGGTAGGGTCGAGGGGATTTAAAAGGCAGGAGGAATTGATATCAGCACTTTTCTAAAAAACTAAAACCCTGACAGCGCTTTAAATGATGAGAAAACGAAGTTAGTAACGATTGGTTTGAGTGATAAATAAACAATCACTGCGGTCTGAAGTGGAGGTCTTTTTTTATTTTTGTGCCCTTTCCATCTTACTTTTATGGAAAGCATTGAAAGTGCCATGAAGTAGCAGTGCACCTTCATTAATTTTACAATCATTAATAAACAACAGATTATCCTAAAGGAACACCATTACAAACGTTTTTTTTTTTTGTTTTAGTTCCAAAAGTAATTAAAAAGAAGGATATGACATTTTTGCTGAAGAAGGAATTGACAGAGTATCAAATCCCTTCTTTATGAGTCAAATTAAAACAACTTCTTACCATTTTTTTAGAATGTAAAAATGATGAACAAACAAGAAACAATAAAAAAATCCTCATCACAACTTGGATTTATTTTTTATTTTAAATTAAGTTTTAGTGCAATGTTTTTTTCAGTTAGTAAACTTATTTTGTTATTTTAATTCTCCGTTCTTAAACTTATATAAAAGTAGATTGATTAATAGATTAATATACGCTGAAAATAAAAAAATATATATTATTTGTTGATCATTTTACGATATTTAACATAAATCTGAGTTAGCTATCAAGTTAAAAATGACTATTAATTTGGCCTTATTATTAAATTAAGAATGAATTTCTGTTACAATCGTAATCGAAAAGTCAAATTTTTTTTAAAGTAGGTACCTTCCTTAAGCCCGAAAACTCCAAATCTGAAGTTTGAAACAAATCCGTACAGCCATTGTAGACATCAGGAGCAGACGGTCGGAATTGCGAGACCCCCTTTTTGAGTTCCTCTATCATCGTAATGTCAGAATTGATAAAAGGCTCGAGTTCGAAATTGTGTACAAAAACAATACCTATCTCTCTCTACAATCGAAAAGAATTGTTTTTACACATGCGAATAGCATGGAATTGGAGAAGATCCATATCAATTTTATGTAGCTCAGCCACGGGACGGAGTAGAAATATGAATGATAGCTCAATATAGGTACTTAAAGAAGTGTCGCCTAAAAGTATTTTCAAGCTTCTTTAATATTGATTATTAAGGTTTATAAATAGTATAAAGATAAGTCGAATGAGGCTAAGTCGAAGAAGCAATTTCAGCTCCTTCTCCTTGCTATAGAATGTATTGTCCGGCTGGAAAGAATTGTCTTTCGTTGTAAAGTTCAATTATGTACAGGGATTTTAAGATGTAAATCATCTTCTTACATTATTATAAAGTTCAACAGTACCTTACTAAGGACCCTTAGTCCTTATTTGTATACAATTACAATAAAAGTATTAAGTTTGATTAAAACTTGAATTTTCGATCGTTTCTGTCAGGGTTTCTATAATGTTATTTATTTAGTATTTGAATTTAAAGTGTCAGTTTGGCAAAGCGATGTAAGGTCAACTAGCTAAAGCAATAAAGCGGGATGGTTAAAATAAGCCGCGAGGATATAAAAGAACAAATATTTTAAGCTTACATCGAAAAACATATAGCGTGCTTAATCCGAACATACATCTGAGTAGCCGCCTCTTTATATGTGATTCTTGCGTTTTCTTAGGCTAGGTATCTGTCACAGTGTGAATATTCGGTCGTCAAGCCCTCGCTGCATTTTCTTTAGCTCACTTTAGGTAGGTACTCAAACGCCTCTTATTTTTTCCTTAGTTAAAGTTTTAATGCGTCCCGTCGTTTTTGCAGACAGATAGGCCTTCACTTCCCCAGCCTTTACCTATGAGCTTGTGCATTTAGCATCAAAATAAGGCTTGATGGTGTTAAGCCATACGTAGACTCATGTTGCTTGCTGGCAGTATAATACTGGCAGTCTTTTATGTACCTACTTATTTTCATTGAAGCTTTTTAATGATTTTCCTGAACTCTCGCTGTCGATTACGACTACAGAAAATCCACAAACACCAAATGTCGAATGAATATGCTCGCCATATTCAATAAAGTTGAATTCAACCAACTTCGATTGATTGTTTACCTAATTCCCAGCATTCTCTTGCAACGCATGCGTTTTTCGTTTGTTGACGTCTTGTGTCAACATTGCAGACAATTGTAGTCCAACACGTGGTCGACCGGCAACACAAACAAACGCAAATATTCTCTTCTGACTTTCATCGTTTCCATCAGCTCTGTAATATCATCTGCCTTATCCTGATAAATAAAAAAAAATAATATCACTTTGGAAATTTTCAATTTTATTTATAAAACATTCGAAAAACAACAACCGACCAATCACATTGCAGAAACAATGTTTTGTATCAGGCGAATACGTTCCACTGGCAACATCAACCCCTCATTTATCGGGTCGGGTGGTCGGGGCAAGTAGATGCATTCTGCAAAATATCCTCAACTAAAAACATGCTGGCATGTTGCTCCCCAGCAGCAAAATATGTTTACAAAGATTTCCCGCCAGTTTTTCCGCACTTACACCATATCGCCAGAAACAAAGTGGCAGCAGTAAAAGGCTGAATTTAATGGTGCATTTTTGTGTCAGTCAGGTGGCGCGTTCCTTAACTTGTGTTGGTGGAAAATGAAAATCATCCCCATGTGGATTTTTCCCTTTTACAACGGAAAACTGCTGGCTGCGTCGTCGTCGTCATTGTGTTGTTGTTTTTGTTGGATGGTTCGTCTGTCTTCTGCATCGAGCACGAGTCTATGTCTATGGCCGGCATCAGAGGATAAAAATGTGAAAATCTTGTGGCACTGCCACTAAGCCGCCACTATAACGTGGGTGACTGAATTCAGTTGGTGCAGACTTTTTCGTGCGAATGGACGTGTATTGTCTAACGGGAAGTGACGCGTAAAGAAATTTTCATTATTGTTTCCAACAAACAGCAGCAGCTGTCGTATTCAACAATAAAACCAAACTTGCTATTCTTCGTTTTATAGATTTTAACATTGTGTGTCAGCTGGGAATTTATTTATATTTTTATCATCTCTAATAAGATCGTCTGGCGGGATAAATAATTGTTTTGTGGCAAAAATTGCAGTTTTAAGTGAAAATTGTTTTCAAGTTTTAAGAAAGAAAGAAAATAGAAAATTTTGTTTATCAGAAAGTTGCAAAGAAAAATTTCAAGTTATAACAACATTTATGTAGTGAAAGATACAAAGTTTGTGTGTTTTAAATTGTTCTAAAGTGTGTTTCAGATTGGTTTGCACAAAAGCAGTTGGACAAAAAGAAGTAAGTCTTAAAGGTTTAAAAATTTAAACGAAAAAGTGAAATTCTGCCGTTGCAAGGGAAGACAAGAGTCTTACTAAGTATCTTACTAAGTAACTATCATGCAAATGCTTCAAAACGGCAGCGAGTCAAAGAACGTAATCTTACTTTGTGAATGGAAAAAAATTGACAAAAACTGTTTGCAAAATTTTGCAGACTTTCACTCAGGTTACTACAGCTTTTTGAATTTCAATGATCAATCAATGATTATAATCGTCAGGGCTATATTTAAGAAAGGCAAATGGTTTACAAAACATTTGACAAACAAATGCTAAGGTTTCGCTCACATCTGTTTTACACATCAGTATTTTGTTTTAGTGAGCAAATTTGCTTTAATAAGTTAGAAGGCAGGTTTCTTCTTAATATGCGAGTTTTTTTCAGTAGGATTTTCAGAAAATGTCAAATGTCAAGTAGGCCTTAAGTGTTGCTATTGCATGCTGAAAATCCTAATTTACTTTGCTTTGCTAAGATTAAAGCTCAACAAACTGGCCTAATGTTAAATAACATTTTTTGTAGGCAATCATTTGTCAAAAACAACCACATTTCAAATAAAATGAAGGTACATATCTATAAAAAAAAAACCTTTAAAAACACACACCTAATGACATGATTGCAGAAAATTGAGCGATTAGAGAATTGAGGAATAAAATTTAGTTCATATTTTAAATTTTTACCAAAAATTTATATAACATCTTGTAAGGTTTAAAGATTACCTATTGGTGAACTTCACTAGACGTTCCCCAAGGCAACATTCGAATGGCTTCAATTCTGTTAAAAATATATTTTTTAAAAACATGTAAACCAATAGCTTACACCTACGAGCTACGACTACGAGCAATTTTAAGTAGATTAGAGTAGATTCTTTAGCCGTCAGTCATCTAGTCGGTCTAGCGACAAACAACAGAAACGTAATCCGTTGTATTTGCATTAAAAAAAAGTCAACAGCTTCATTTTAGCAACAGAATTTTATTAACAAAGTAAAAACAACAGAAAATCGCGCCTGGCGAGTGGAAATCTAGTTTCTCTACCGAGCAAGCAACATAAATGTCGAATAAGGTTGCGTTCCGACCGTGTTGTATTTTTGTTTTGTAGATACTGTTGACTGTTGAGTGAAGTAGCTAATTTGTCGGCCAACAAAGGACAAACGAAAAATCCTTTTTCTATAGCCGTTACAAAATTCTCTAGCTGAGCGATGAACATAAATAGAGCCGCCCTTGACAACTTCTGCCATAAATTGTATTCGTGTGAATTCTGACTTGAAAGCGATTGTTGAAAATTTCTGTTTAGGATATCCAGAGGAGTGTTTTTTGGCCCACGTTTGAGTCTCAGAAGTGATTTTTTTAATCCGGACACAACCGACAATCAACATAAGTGATTACATGAACTGTTGATTTTTGACAGTTTTTTATCCGTACATATGCGTCTTTTAAAGATATTATTATCTATCTTCAGATATTATTAAACAGGGCTCTGCTGTCATTTACAACTTGTCCATCAGTTATTGAACCCAACAGACAGGTTGGCAACCATAATACATTTTTGTGCTTGCTTGCTTTATGTTAAAATTCAGTTTCCATCTGCATCCACCTTTATCAAAAAGTTGACAACAGTTTGACGGCAATGGCACATATTTTCTGATCAATACCTATACTATTAGCATTAACCGTAAACTAGACCCGATGTTTTATACCTCGAACACTTTCTTAAATTCGAATGTACATCTTTGCCCGATGAATTCTTGATGTTAACTGATTTCAATTATCACTTTTCGAAAAAGGCAATATTTAAAAAGTTTCCCTTATTCTGCAATGGTTTCTTTCAAAATTTTGCATTTTGTAATAAAGTTTTTAGTAAATTAATGCTCCAGCCATATTGAATCCGCTTTCCCACCAATTTTTTTTAGCTGTCACTTGTGTTTTTCTCCACACCATTTGACACTATCCTTTTCTTGAACTATTCTATAGAGCGCGTTTAAGAATTTAATTGAACTTGAACGTCATCACTGGCTTTTTCGAACTGTGTACCCCTTCACGTAATTTCCCGAGTGCTACAAGTCTGTCAAACTTAAAATATGGTAAAAAAAAACTATGTAAGCTTAGAATTTGGACGCGGACTTCGAGCCACTTTCAGCTGAAAATGGATTTATCCAAGTTATACCCTTAAGCGCAGTAAAAAAGCTTATTATGTTGATTAAAAACAAGACGTAGGTACCTACTCTTCAGTTTTAAAAAAAATAAATAAATAAATATTTTGTGTGGGTTTTCAATTTTTGGGACGAATTGAAGGGATCTACAATTTTACGCCGAGTCCAAACGGCTAATTGAGAAGCTCATTCATGACAGTTTTACTCTCGGATGTTTGTCAGACGTTCGCGAGAGGTGGCGCAGTGGAAAAAAACCTTAAGATGTAATTTGGCCCTTTCGGGATTCGAACCTGGGACCCCTCGCTTAGTAGCCCAACACACTACCACTAAGCCACTGCGTCGACTCTTCAGTTTTACTCTAAATAAATATTCATATTGATTTTGACAGAAACAAACTTAACAACCATCTCTCAATTTTAATCAACTAGCAGGTTTTTTATGTGGAACTGTTTTGTTATTATATAAATTATACATATATGTATGTTATTTCCATTTAGGACTTAACTGAATTAATAAAATGGAACGTTAAGAGAAAAATCGCCTAAGCGAGACAAAATCGAACTCAAAATTCAAAATCTAAATCTGCATGAATGTCGAAGACGTCAGCGATGTTGCGTGTTAAAGGCAAAAGACTTTCCCTACTTTGTACATGAAAAATGTGCTCAGTCATATGAAAACGATGTCCTGGTAATTTCTGTTTAATCTTATCGATACTTATCATTTTTGGTAAGCTTATTAATTTGAAAGTAAGTCTTTTTGTTACCCTTTCACACCTAAACCGCTAAACCAATTTTTATGAACTTTGGTATAGAAATAGACAAGAAATTGGAAAAGGACATAGGCTACTCTTTGTAGAAAAGGCAAAACTTAACGGGGATGAAATTTTGTATAGAAAATCAAATATTTTTCAAGTTTGGGATATGTAAATTCATAATTTTTTTTTCTGGTGAGAAATAAAGAATGTTTCTGCGTTTTTTACCAATCAAGGTAAAATACGGGACGATTTCAATTATTACCTACCTATAGTCTAACTCTCCTAACCGCTGAAAGATTTTACTGCAGATAATATTGTGTATAAAACCCAGGCACTTAACATTAGCAATCTCTAAAATGTTGCCTTATGACGAATTATGTATGTAAACCTTACATCCTATAGCACTCTCTCTAGTCCAGTTTATTTTTACTCGTGCCGATGCAAGCTTGGAATCTTTTCCGGTTGTATTGTCAGAAAAGTTTTCTTACCTGCCTCGTGCCCTGACACTGAGTGCCATGCCATGTTCTTTGAGCGTGTGATCCTCTTTTCCGATACTTGATCTTGATTTTTTCAAAAACTTTAAGAAATTTTAAGTGTGCTTAGTCTAAGTCTGCAATGGTCTAAAATTAAGTTCTCTAAAATGTATGATATTGAGCTTAATCTGAGCACACCTATTATTTTTAAAAAATGCATTGGCTAAAATTAAGCTGCCAATATTCTGAAATCAAGTTGCTGATTTCTAAGAATAAAACGACACGTTTTTAAAACTGTCATGAAACTATCTCAAAATAAGAATTAGAGGCTTGTCAAAAAACCTACTCGGACAAAGACCTTTCGAGCTTAAAAGATTTTTATCAAATTTCATTTGACACTGCTTTTCTTGATTTTAGCTCGTTTCTTTCTGTGAGTACTCTTGCGTACATTTTCAGACGCAACAATTTTTGTCCTCTGGCATTTACTTTAGGTACCTGTGTATGTTGCTATTTTCAAATTCAAATTATCATTTCCCTGCACATCAAAGCAATACCCACACCAGTGTATTGACACACACCGAGTCCTAGAACACACTCCCCATCTATGAGGGGTTTTATTTGTCGTGGAATGTTAGCCCAAATTAATTACAGATAATCATTGCGCGCCACTTGGCCGCAAAGGAACAAAACAAAGATGAATGTTGCAGAAATTAAATTGAAATATCACGAGCAAATGCACACAACCCATTATGAGAAGAACAATAAATCTTCGCCGCTGCTGTGCATACACTGCCGACTCGCTAGCTGTACCACACAGCATTACACTTAAGATAAATCGTTAAATGCTGACGCTGAGGAGTGCATCTTCTCAGTAAATGCGGATAAATCCTTGAGCGCAGCGAAAACAACCTCAACAGTCATGCGAGACTTGAAAAACTAAATCAAATCAAATTGATGTGTTGCTGGGGTGAAATCCGCGTTTATGGTTCAGTTCAAAGTGCGCAAATTGTTATTGGGAATTATTTTTATAGCCACTTACTGTGCGGTTGCGGCGTTTCCAAATCCTATCATCATCATCATCGAATAGCTCACAGAGCGAGGTATGCGAGCCCGAGCGGCCACCTCAAATCAAAGTGTTTATTGCGTTCAATTGAACACACACCAACACCACGGAGGGAAATATGAATCATGGATAATGTGATGTTTATTTCGAGGATATATTTAAAATAAGGTAAGCAATACCAAAAGTCTTAACTTAGTGCCGATCAACGTTCAGATAGAGGTGCACCTGCACTATTCCAATGGACTCGGATTCGGATCCAACGGAAGTGCTTTTGATGTTCTATAGATACCTGGGTATCTGATCTGATGCGAGATGCAATATCTATGTGTGATGATTTTTCAGACAGAGCAACAAAAAAAAAAAAACCAAAAGCCGAAAAATATCGAATAAGAAAATTTCTAATTATTTATATTGCGTCGAGGTTAATTGACTCTAAAGAAAATGAGGTGTCAAACGAAACTACATCAAAGAGAATTTCGTATTGTGATAGCATTGGAATAGGAATACGACCAAGACAAATAGTGTGTAATTTGGTTGCTCGTGGCTAGGTGCCTCCGAGCAATGATGTCTGCTCTTTTTTTAATTAAAATTTGTATTTTTAGACACATGTGTATGAGGAACATTTTGAATTTAAGTGCTCAGGTAATTGTTAGATGGGAATGCCTAAGAGATGTTTAATTTTTGGCACTGGATCAATGTGAGTGGGTTTTGATTGACTTCAGAATGGCTTGTTACACGTCCTCATTCAAGACAATGCGACCCACGACTACCCACTGGCTCATGCGCAAGCAATACCCTTTGGAGAGACACCTGTGAGTTGTATGGCCAAGGGTGGTGATCGGTCTCTTTCAGATAACTTAAAATGTGTATGTCTTTAAAAACTCCGATTGCCATATGTGGTTTTAAAAAATGTATATGGATTGGCTGAGCAATTTTAACGTGATGCGGTAACAATTCCACAGACAAACTTATGACAGGTATATTTGATGAAGACTCCGATGTGTTGTGTCCACGAATTGATGGAGCGGAAATGAGAAGAAGATTTGACAGTTAACCTCTATAACCTGTTTATCCGCTGTAAACTGAGGGAGCATTTCTTTAATAAGACTGCTAAAAATGAAACATAAATTTTACAAGAATTGTTCTTATATGAATAAAAAAAATAGGTAGCTGCTTTAGGTAAAGCAGGTAAAAGCTTTCTAAGGTTGTTCATATTTTTTTATATATATTTCCTAATAATTTTCCCTGAGTATCAGTCTGCCTCATCTTTTGAAAAATCCATCACTTCGCATAGATGTCAGCGTTTGCGTCTATCATTCGCTTTCCCGTTTCCCAGTAAATTGGGCTTATAACTGCAACCTGATATTTAAATACTCATTATTTAATTTTTTACTGAAAAACAAAAGAGAACATTACAAAAAGGCAATGTAAGACAACAATATACATTACCTTCATTTCCGGAGACACCATAGCTTTCTTTAAAAAAGGAAGAAGTTGAGAGAGAGTGTAGCGTTAAGTCTATTTTTTTCGAGCTCCGGTTTATCATAAAAAAAATTTGAGTTATTTTGCAATTTTAATTAGTTTTGCTATAGTAAATTCAAGCGAAAGTGTTTAAGTTTCTATTCTGAACAATAATTTTTGAGTGTGAGTCAATTTTCGCCCCACAAAAGCAGAAAAGAAAGGAAAAAAAAATTCACAAAAGACTAAGCTTCATGCAAAAAGCATGTCATTGCAACGGACTCCGACTAAACTCACTGAAAACAGTAACAACAAGTCTCAAACACTGTCAAACAAAAGAAGACTAGCGGCAATCTCACCTGAATTCAATCAGCCGAAATTGTCTGAAAATAACAATATGTCCGTTGGTAGTATGTCGATCAACGATTTACAAGCGGTTATAGTTAACGCAATGGCCCCGCTTTTGGATGATAAGCTGAAAGATATGCCCACAAAATCCGACTTGGATGGTATTTGCTCTGAGATTCACGAGCTTAAGCAAACCAATATGGTGTTGTCAGAGCGCCTCACAAACATGGAGAACTATTGTCAACAGCTGGAGAGTCAACTAGAGTTGTTGTCACGGAAGTCTAATGAATGCACTGTTGTCATGCATTTTCCTTCAGACGGAAGAACTAACAGGCTGGATTTCGCTAAACAGACCTGTTTAGGCCTTCTAAATCTAAACGAAAATGCTGATTTGCCACTAACCGTCACTAAGGAGTTCACGAACACGAGCACAAACAAGACCACAATGGTACTGAGTCTCCAGAATAAACAAACTGTCGCAAAAATTATTGAAGCGGCACCAGAAAAACTAAGAAACTCTGGTATCGTTGTCCATAGAGAAAATTCACTAATGGCCCGAAATAAGAGAAGACGGTTATTTGCGATTAAGGAGAAACTTCTCACTATCAACAAAAACTGCAAAATTGCAATTAAAGGAACCCGATTGCAAATCGACAAACTCATCTTTCCGTACGATCAATTCCGAGGTTTAATAATAAAGTCAAAACAAGAGCTTGCGTTTATTGAGGAGAAGTTCGGTGATAGTGGAGTCGGAGTGTGCTATTTTGACAACAAGAGAACTGACAACCGTCAACAAAACCACCTAGCGACACGTGTGCCATCTGTATGCCAAAACGAGACACGACAAATGTACAATGGTGGCCAAAAGTATTTTGACAACGCATTGCAAAATTTAAAACCGCTTATTTCTGCAAACTGAAAGAAGTAACGGTACCCATTCAATTTTTAGGAGATAGATGATAATAAAAGCTTTAAGTTAGCAAAAGATTAGACTGATAACGTAACACCTTTATTTTCTATGAATATTTGCGTGGCAGATTACGATTCTTTGGCTGGACAAAAGTATTTTGACAAGTCAATGTTTTTAAAAAAATTAGCGAAAAAGTTAATATTGATGATAATAACAAATATATTAATAAAAAGTAAACCCTCCTTTGACATCAATGACATTTGTAAGCGTACAGGAATTGATTTTACCAAATTTTTTAATGTTTCCACTAAAAAATCCTGCCACAGTCCTTGAACTTCAGCAATCATCTCCTCACACGTCCTGGATAAGTTTGAGCTTCGTTTTCTTCTTATATAAGCTCACAGATTCTCTATTATATTGAGATCGGGGCTTTGAGGTGGCCAATCTAATGTATCGACTTCGACATTCCTCAAAAAGTATGTTATCATATGGGCCTTGTGGCATGGAGCGTTGTCCTGCTGCAGTATAAATGATTGTCCAATGAGCTGGTCACCGGATGTGAATGCGTAGTCATTCAGGATACGTAAATATTTGTCTTTGCTCATTGTACCATCAATTGGTGTCAAATCGCCCAAGCCATTAAAGCACACGCAACCCCAGAACATTTCCGATCATCCACCATGTGGTACCCGTTGGCACACAAGCCTCATTTTGCGAGCATTCTTTGGCAACCTGCAATTAATCTTTTTCTTCAATCCATGATAATCGAAATAGCTTTCATCTGTCCATAATACTTGTTCCCAAAACGATTGCGACTGTTTATGTAAGATTAGGCGAATGTTAACCTTTTCGGCTTATTTTTTTGTCGAAATTAAAGGAATTGGAAGAGCTATATGAGTTAAAAATCGGCCTCCTTTAGCCGTTTTTCGATAGTTTTTCTACTAATTGATATTTTATGGTGCTCTTTGAGCTAAATCGACACTGCTTTTGGTGTAACCAGCACATTTTCTTTATATTTTCTCAGGATTATGCGGTCCTCTATAGGCTTTGTTTTGCGTGATCTTCCCGATCTGGCCTGATTTTTAGTGAATTATTCTATCTTTTTTTGTTTATTTGGTAATAAATTGTTTGTCTAAGTACGTTGTATAATTTGCAAAGGTATTCTGCAGAAATAACTGCATTATACTTAGTGACCATTTTATTTCTAATAAGTTCACTTATTTCACGTTTTTTGACCTTAATTTAATAAAATATTCGATCAAGCAGTAATTATTATTAATAAAAACAAGACAAATAACTTTAAAAATTAGAGCACGTGTTTTGTAACGCAAACGAATTATGGTTAAGTGTTAAGCAATGTCAAAATACTTTTGTCCAGCCAAAGAATCGTAATCTGCCACGCAAATATTCATAGAAAATAAAGGTGTTACGTTATCAGTCTAATCTTTTGCTAACTTAAAGCTTTTATTATCATCTATCTCCTAAAAATTGAATGGGTACCGTTACTTCTTTCAGTTTGCAGAAATAAGCGGTTTTAAATTTTGCAATGCGTTGTCAAAATACTTTTGGCCACCATTGTATGGTTCTGACCCTGGATGTAGTAACCAACAATAGGAAAGTATTGCCGTCTGCCAAAGTAATTTTTTATTTTTAAATATAGTATGCTATAATATTACAGGCCTTAAAAGTAAATTAATAATTTCTGATTTCTTTAAATTTATTTTGAAATATGATATAATAATATTATTAGAGACTTTTGTAGAGAAGGAAAAGGAATTGCAATATCATAACTATTTCAAGGGTTATTCTATCAAGTGTCTTCCAGCTACAAGAGCCCATTTAAGGGGAAGAGCAAGTGGTGGTATTTTGTGCGCTGTCAAGAACACGAACTACCACGTAGATATAAACTTTAAAAATCACGAAAACAGAATTTTAATAGATATTACACAAAATGCAAATAAGCTGACAATTTACCCAGTCTATTTAAATTTTGGTAATTGGGAACACGAATTTGATATTTTATACAACTTTTTACTAAATTACAACTGTGAAAACCTGATGCTAATCGGTGATTTCAATGGTCGAATAAGCCATTTCCAAAACTCTAATTTTTTTAATAACGGAAGATTTTCTTATAACAGAAAATCGCGGGATACGAACTGTAACAGACGGGGAAGGCTTTTATCCGAGATGGTCGATGATTTCGGTTTCTTTATTTTGAACGGCGTGTCTAAGAGTGATACTATGGGGGATTTAACTTTTATATCTGATCAGGGATGCTCGGTGATCGACTATTGCTTGATAAAAGGCGAGTGGTTTAATGTTGTTAAGGACTTTGAGGTGTATCCTGCTAACTTCTCTTGCCATTTACCAATAGTTGCAACATTGGAATTTACTTGTTTTTACGAGTATGGCCAACACATACCAACCAATAGTGTTTCAAACTTGAGGTGGATAGAAAGAAGAGCTAGTCAATACCGAAGTAAACTGGATGACCAACTTATCAATCTGCCCAACTTTATCACGTCCACAATAGAGGACATTGCGAATTCAGTCTTTTATGCGATTCGTGAGGCTGCGAAGAGGATGGAAAACTTTTTGGCTTTCCCTTCTACATCGAAGTGGTACGATAAGGACTGTTCCAGGCTAAGAGAGAAATCGTTTACATTTCTAAAGCTTTTTAAAAGAACTAACAATACCTTTTTCAAGTCCTTATATTTAGAAGCCAATAGAAACTACAAACGCGTATGCAAGTTCAAGAAAACAAAGTACTTTGAAAAGTCGGCATCCATTTTATCAATGTGTAGAGATTCTAAAGCTTTTTGGCGAAATGTCCGATTACTGAGCGAATGTCACAAAAAAATTTCGACTGCGACCAGTGTTGATTTGCTTGCCAATCACTTCCGAGATCTCCTACGTCCAGACCCGAACCAAAACTGCATCTCTTTTGCCCTCCCCCTAGTCTATATCGAGGAACTGGACTCCACTATAGTGATGTCAGAGCTGATGGTAGCATTAAAAAAAATGAAAAATAATAAAGCTGCAGGACCTGATGGTATTCCAGCAGAGTTCTATAAACAATCGACGCAGACGTTTCTAGTATACATTCTAGAACTCTTTAATAAAATCTTTTGTGACGAGACTTTCCCGATATGTTTTAAAACCTCTAACATATGTGCCATATTTAAAAAAGGCGATCCTTCTCTGCCCGAAAACTTTAGAGGAATCTCAATGCTTAGCTCACTAAGAAAACTGTTCACCCAAGTTCTCTACCATAGGCTAGTGAGTTGGGTTGAGCGGAATAGTATCCTCAGCATTTACCAGGCTGGATTCCGATCTAGCCTGTCGACAGTGGACCAAATATTTATATTAACAACTATCGCCAAACGCTTTTTAGAAAATAAAAAGAAATTGTATGTGTTTTTTGTTGACCTTAAAGCGGCTTTTGATACCGTCAACAGAAATTCACTGCTTTTTAAGTTAGCAACGTTAGGCCTATCGACAAAAATGGTTAGAATCTACGAGCAGCTTCTTGCTAACACGTCTGCGGCTGTGTGTAGTGGTAATCTGAAATCATCCACTTTCCCTACAGAATCTGGTGTCCCACAGGGTTGTGTCCTGAGTCCTTTAATGTTTTCTCTTTTTATAAATGATGTTTGTGACAGTATCCCAGGAGGCATTAAGTACGGTGATGTCGATGTTAAAGTTTTGCTTTACGCGGATGATCTGGTCATTCTTTCTGACAATCCCCATACTCTACAGCTGCAAATAAACAAATTAAAGCAATATTGTGATACCTGGGATCTAAAAATCAACACTGGCAAATCAAAAATCCTTGTTTTTAGAGCGCAAAACCGGGCCGGTAGGGAGCATGCCTGGTCTCTGGATGGTACTCCAATTGAGGTTGTAAGCCAGTTCAAGTACCTAGGGTTCTTACTTACATACAATCTCAATTTAAAACCACATATCAAAGAAAGAACTCTTGCAGCTAAAACCGCAATCAACACCTTGTGGTCTAAGTTTTTTTTAAATAAATGCGTTGACCCGGCTTCCAAATTTAGAGTTTTTAATGCCACAATTAATAGTTGTTTTTCTTATGGCAATGAAATTTACGGCTATCAGCAGATTAGTGAGATCGAATGCATGCAAAGATATTTCTTTAAGAGGATTTTTAGGCTTCCCCAAACTACACCCAGCTACGCGATTCATGTGGAATCAGGCCTACCCTATATTTTTACGAAAAATCTTAAAGCTAGCGCTGACTACATTAGCAAAGTTATGTTAAGATCTACGAGTAACTTACAAAAGAAAGTACTTACTATAGCTATAAGACGCAACTACTCTCCAATCAAAGACTGGTACGAATTAGCCGAGTCCAACCAGACTTCTATTGAGTTAACTGAAAGAAATGTCTGTGAGTGGAGGAATATTCTCTACGATTGCATCTCTGTTGTTGATTACAATCTGCTAAAGCTTTGCTTGGACAGAGCAAAGGAGTCAACAAGTAGGTCAGTATATAGGGAGCTCAATCTTTCTTTGGGTTCCAATAACTATTTTAATAACAAACTAACAGTTCAGGAGATGAGTCTGATTTTTAAAGCTCGAACAGAAATGCTTGAATTGAATTTCAGACCGCATAGAAGTGATTTAAACCCCAGATGTCCACTTTGTAACCTGCACCAGAACGAGAATGTTTTTCATTTCCTTGCGTTATGCCCCATTATTCAGGAAATTCGTAGACTGTACTTCTACAAAAGCTTCTTAACTTTTCAAGAATGTGCTCAAATTCTAAATGGAGATAGTGGGTGGAGATCGCTTATCCGATTTATCGTGCATGCCATGAATTACCGAAACTCTTTTGCATCTTTGTAAATAAAATTTTATCTTTCGTTTTAGCTAAACTAAAAGCCAAGTTTGTTTTTTTTTTTTTTTTTTCCAACTCAAAAAAAAAAAAAATAAATATTAAATCCGTTTCCTTTTTTAAATGTTTGTTTTTAGCTAAACTAAAAGCCCATAATGTCTATTGATACAAATCTTTCGATCTCATCTCCATCGATTAGTTTCAATTGCAATTCTTTTCACTTTTCTCGACAAAATACCAATTGTGACAAAAACAAACACACCAGTTGTGAATAACAAGTCATATTCCCAAATTGTGAAAAATACACGAAAAGAAGAAGAAATATCAGTAAAGGAAATGCTTTCTACTATTATCCAAAGATTGGATAATCAAGATAAAGTTATTAAGCTACTGAGCAAAGAAATTTCCAAAGGAAAAAATCAACAAAATAACAATGATTGAAAACCTAAAAGTCGCAACCTGGAATGCAAATGGTTTACACCAACATATCTCTGAATTTCAGGTATTTCTACGCAATGAAGACATTGACGTCTGCCTGATTTCTGAAACCCACTTTAAACAGGGAACAACAATTAGAATTCCTGGGTACCTCTGTTACCACTCTCCCCATCCTTCTGACAGTGCCAGGGGAGGTAGTGCTGTAATTGTAAAAAGTATTTTAAAACCCTATGAATTACCCAAAATAGGAAAACAAACCATGCAAGTAGCGATAATAAACATTACGACTAAAAGCAAGCAATTTAACATAGCTGCTATATACTGTCCACCTAGACACTCGCCTACAGAGGAAGATCTTAACGACCTTTTTCGAGCTCTAGGTACTAACTTTATCATTGGAGGTGACTTCAATGCAAAACACACCTATTGGGGGTCCAGATTAGTAACGACGAAAGGTAGGAAGCTTTACAAAGCAGGGCGAAATTTTAATTGTAACTTTATTTCGACTGGATCGCCTACTTATTGGCCATCCGACCCAGCAAAAATACCAGACCTTATTGACTTCTTTATAACGAAAGGAATCAATAGAAAAGAAGTAAGGGTTGAAAACAGTGATGATCTGTCGTCGGATCATACACCTGTAATCCTAACGGTCAATGGCATGGCAGTAGAGCAGGTTAGCAATGAAAGACTTACCAGCAAAAGAACAAACTGGTGTAATTTTAAAAAAATTCTCGAAGGTTTTATAAACCTTAGAGCTCCACTGGCCACAACAAGGCATATTGACATCGAAGTGGAACAATTCATAGCCGATATACAACAGGCGGCAGAAGATAGTACACCAACTATTCAACAACGTAAGCAAGCTTCGGTAAAATACCCCACAGAAATTAGGGAACTAATATTAGAAAAGAGAAGAGCCCGGAGAAAATGGCAAATGACAAGATATCCCGGCGATAAAACTATATTCAATAGACTTAACAATAAACTTAAAAAAAGTATCAGTGAGTTTAAAAATAGAACTCTTACTAAATATCTTTGCAATTTAACTGCTGACAAAGTCACAGACTACTCCCTTTGGAAGGCTGCCAAATATTTAAAAAGACCTCAAACGCAAGATCCCCCGTTAAAAACATCTGACGGGAAATGGATCGGCGACCCAAAAGAAAAGGTCAAACTATTTTCGGAACATTTTTCAAATGTTTTTAAACCTTTTCCACCTAGTGTGGCAAACGAACCCCTTGAATTCTTTGATAGGATAGATGAAGACGTAATCACTTACGTTTCACTTAAAGAGATCAGCACATGTATTCATAAGCTCTCTAATAAAAAATCGCCAGGTTATGATCTTATAACTGCCCAAATTCTGAAGGAACTACCCTTCATAGCATTGGTTAAACTTAAGCTTTTAATTAATGCTTGTTTTAAGCTAAGATATGTTCCATATCATTGGAAGATAGCAGAAATTATAGTTATACCTAAACAAGGTAAACCTCCATCTGAAGTCACCTCATACAGGCCAATCTCACTTTTACCTGTATTATCAAAACTTTTTGAGAAACTGCTTCTTAAAAGACTAGACAGAATAATAGAACAAAGAAGGCTTATTCCCACCCACCAGTTTGGGTTTAGAAATAAACACTCGACAATAGATCAAGTACATCGTATAACAAATATTATAGAAAAATCATTAGAAGAAAAGCAAGTTTGCTCTACACTATTTTTAGACGTTGCTCAGGCTTTTGATAAGGTCTGGCATAAGGGCTTAGAGTATAAACTTCATAGGGATCTACCAAGACAGTACTATGAGATACTTAAATCTTATATTTCAAATAGATTCTTTAGAGTTCGCTATGGTTCAGCGTATTCTGAACTCAAAGAATTACAAGCAGGAGTTCCACAGGGAAGTGTTCTAGGACCGACCCTGTACTTATTGTATACTAGTGATATACCACATACAAACGATGTGATGATAGCTACATTCGCAGATGACACTGCTCTTCTATCAACTGATAGATGCGTGATTAAATCCACAGAGAAACTACAAAATTCTGTTAACGAGATATGTGATTGGGCCCAACGATGGCGAATTAGACTTAATGAGTCAAAGTCCACTCATATCAATTTTACAAATAAAAAAATAACGAACGCTCCTGTCGTTATTAATAACCAAGTAGTTCCTTATTCTAACACAGCTAAGTATCTGGGTATGAATCTAGATGCTAAACTGAAATGGAAGGAACATGTGAAAAAGAAAGTAGAAGAGTTAAATATTAGGTATAGAAAACTGTATTGGTTGCTAGGACATAACTCTGAAATGTCCACTGAAAATAAAATTTTAATATATAATCAGATACTAAAACCTGTTTGGACGTATGGTATCCAATTATGGGGTTGCACAAAGAAAACAAATGTACAAATAATACAAACATTCCAAAATAAAGTCCTTCGGGGAATAGTAAATGCCCCGTGGTATATTAGAAATAATGACTTGCATCGTGATTTGCAGATTGATCCTGTAACGGAAGTAATTAAAAAGTACGCAATTCGTCACAATGACCGTCTGCAGATGCATATTAATCCTGAAATAATAGACGTCTTAAATGTACGATATAATATTCGTAGATTAAGAAGAACTAAGCCTCACGAACTTATTATCTAAAAAATATGAGAACCCGTATTCAAATTGTAATACCTTCTCAAACGCAACTTAACGTTGAAAGTAAAATCATTTGTCGATCTTTCTTTGATTGGTCATGATTAAGGAGGTGTTTTTAGTGCGGTTAGAGTCCCACACTACTCTGGGTTTCTAGCCCCATTGTGTCTTTCGAGATTTTCACCTTCAATAACAAAAAAAAAAAAAAAAAAAAAAAACTTTTCTTTTAACTTAAGAGCCTGTTGTTAGCAAATTTAACTCATATTTAACCTGTTTACCTATAATTTATTTTCTGTCACACTATAATGTATTCTCTCTTTTTTTATTAATTTGTAAAGTTTTTAAACGGCAGACGGCTGATAAGCCAAGCTGTATATAATATTCTTTATTTTTTACACTGATTTGTAACCTCAAATAAATAGGAAATAAAGATTATAATCAATCAATCAATCAAAAAAAAAAGTTGTAGATCAAATGTGCTCGTTAATATTTCACGCTTATGAATTTACAGCTTATCCGGATTTTGTGCATTTTACAAGTGAGCCTGATATCTACCAGGCACTTAAGAAATAGAAGTGAGAAACTAGACATGTTGCGCCAACAATTTTTTATTTATTTTTATTTTAACTTAAGAAATATACATACCTAAATGACTATTAGCTTAAAGGCATTTAGTAACTGCCTGCTCAAAACATCCAAAGAGCTTGGTCGCCCAAATATACTTTTAAATTTAAGTATAAAATTAAGTATGCACCTAAATGAAAAAATCAGTTTTAATGATAATGACATAATGATGTTTGGGAATGTGAAGGCGAAAACATATTAAACCGTTCATTCACTACGTGCGCTACTAACCAACTTATTTTGTTTAGGGACAGATTCAATAACTTCATGTTGACACGTCAGTCAGTCAGTCAGTGCTAAAAATAAAATAGAAGCCACTCGACCTCGCCATCCAATGTCGATGAAAATATTTAACACACTAAATTCCAAATGGAAAATGCACGAGCTGTGAGTTGATAGGTTCCAATCCCATTTGCTCGTCGCATTCAACACAACTCAAGTCAACAAAATTTTAAAATGTTGAGCAACGGGTTGAACAGATAATGTGCACCATACTGTCTTCCAATCGGATCAAATACTTACTTGAATATGACATAAAAATGGCTAACATTATACTTCAGAGTTCAACTTTGTGCATTATAGTCTCCGAGTTATTTTTGCATCTTACATTGGACTTTTTTTGGAGAGGACAACAAAGATTTTGCATACCTAGTGAAAATGCGAAAACTGCTTTTGAAATCGAAATCCAATTTCATCCATTAGTCGTCGTTACATTAGTCTTCTCAAATTCAAAACCCAATAAGTGACATTGTACAAACCCATTTCCAATTTTTCTGTGGGTAACCTCTTTTTTTTACATATTGATATTACATATTAAAAATGGTAAACAGAGCACAAAACGTATAGGGTCCCGTGCCTCACACACAAGACTGGTCGTTTCTTAAATCAATCGATCTAGTTTCTATCAAAGTTGTTGCATTTTTTAATTTTTAAAAAAATATATTATTTTAAAATACAGTAGACGCTCTAAGAACTAGTAAAAATCATGTCTGCTCACTATTTCGATCGGAAGTTTTTTAAGGCTTACCAAAGCTTTACCTGATATACCTGGGTTAATAAAGGTTTTTTTTTTTCTTTATTAATTCAAAACACTTAAAAAATTACAAAAAAATAAATAAATTGTATTAATCTTTAAAAATGTTAGTGATTCAATACATTCACTATACACAGGCTCACTATACTGAGCGACTACTGTAAATCCTAAGGTTCCGATATCCTCCGACAGACGGAGTATACCTCGCTAGGGCTGATTATGTTCATCTCTTACTTTCAAACATTTTATTGTAATTTTATTATAGCAAAAATTACAAACTGAAGATTTTCCTATAACTTTACGTTTTTAAATGCGACCGATGTTTTGTAAATATCCACAAAAAAAAATCACTCAAAAAAAATCTAACTTTAAATAAAAAAAAATGTATTATTTAAAATTAAAAAAAAACTGTCTCTTAAACAGGAAAACAAAAACACATAGTTGCAGAAATATGTCTCGCTCAAAACATTTCGAAACAAATCCAATTTGCCCTATTTTTATTGAATACTCTGCTCGTATATCTACTTAAAGGGTACACATCGCGACATGGTTTAATCCAAACAAATCCCGCTGTGAAAACTTATGATATCCACTTAATCTACTTAACAGCCCTATACGCAGTCATCTTTACACACAAAACAATTCACCATTTCATTTCATAAATCGGCGCAAATACCGTATTAACAAAAACAAAAATCAAAGCACATAAATTACTGTAAACAGAAAAGAAAGGCAATTATTCCAAATTTTTCAATCAGACTATTCGAAAAATTAAACAAAACATTCGAAACACTTTATTGGATTTCGAAACTACTAGCAGTAGGTGTAGCCATAGACACTTTCGCAAGTGTAAACATCTCACTTTCCGTGAACCGGGGCGCGCCAATGAATAAACAAAAAAAAAACAAAGTTGGTTTGTCTAGATACGACTAGCGTATACATTTAATAACAATTCTCCGAAGTTTCTCAGGTTTTATGTATTCGAGAATAGTGTATTTGCGTTATTCCTAAAATTGAACAATTCGAAATGATCTGCTTTGTCTCCAGCACTCATAAAAATGTGCATTTTTAAGTTTATGGCCCAATCAGTATCATAATTCTGATCCAGGTGGAAATTCCAAATCATGAAATTCCTCTGGCTACAACTGCAGACGGTTGGTTTATTTGACACATGGCATGATTTCCTAGATAATTTCGGTAGCTGTGCTTAGAATATTTTCAAAGCAGAAATACAAATGAAGCAGTGTTACCATGTACTGCTTAAGCAGCTGCCTCCGAAGTGGAGCCAACAATTACTTACTTACTCGAGTGGGGCCACAGTGAGGGGTGGACCTGAACCTCCTTATAGTTAAGGCTGGTACGCTGTTCAAGTGAAGTGAAATTTTCACTCCTCTCCAAGAAATTGCTGTGAAATTGTAAGTGAAATTTTCACGCCGAAATGTCAAAAATTTAATGCGACGGACAATAAAAGCCAAGTGAAATAGCAAGTAACGCCCTCTACATATCACTTTTTGAACAATTATTTTTCACTTCAACAGCGTACTGCTTTGTGAAATTTTCACTTGAAAAGTTCATTTTGACATTTCGCAGTGAAAAATTTGTATGAAAATTTGGATTTCACTCGAACAGCGTACCAGGCTTTAGGACTAAAGACTCTTGGTTTCAATTCGATCTGCATGCCTTAGACGATGCGTACATTTCCGACCAGTTAAATGTCGCTGTGGGTATTGCTCGCAGAATTTGCTGTTCCTTTGCATCCTCCTCCCGCAAAGGGGACCGAAATTACTCAAATAATTTTGCAACCAATGAGATCTTTCATTCGCCTTTGCTAACGCCTATCCTTCTGCATCATAAAGCAGGACTGGGATGATAAGGGTCTAAAAATCAATTTACGTTGGCCAAAGTAACAGCGATGAGGAAGAATAATTCCTCGCTTGATATCTGCTGTCTTGATATCTGCTGTGACATCAAACGTCTCGGTGAGATTTATTCCGAAAAACCTGTATGGAGTAGCGAGCGTTCTCCGTTGTCATTCTGAAAAATCTGACAAGTTTGGCAGGGATACCAAAACTAGGCGTGGCTCCCTATTGCTCGCCTCTATAAATGCTGTCATATGCGGCCTCAAAATCGCTGAAAAGATGGTAAACATCGATGTGGACTTTTTGGTTTTATTTCCAGGGTTCGTTTGGTCGGTTCATAACTTACCCGCCGGTCGGTCGTAAACGAATGGTTTCATGCGATTACACAGCACCGCAGACAGGATTTTATATGTTATTTTAAGTAGACTTATTCGTATATAGTTGGCGCAGTTTAGAGGGTCTCCTTTCCTTGAGGCGGGGGAGAGCATTCGTCAGTTTTTCTTCAAAAATTAAGATGGCAACTCCGTTTCTGAGCAACCACTCCAGAGCCACGGTAACCGCTGGTTGGAGGAAATAAGATGATTCAAACAAGATGGTGCTGTACGAAAAATAGCAGCCCCATCCGAAAATTGATCTGTCGCATACAAAGTTCAGTAAATGTGGCACTGTGAAAGCTGCGCCCTCTGTTGATTTATTTTTGAATATTGCCGTTTTTGTTCACTTGAATTGTGTGATTGGCGCAGTTTGACATTTTATTCCATGGCACCATTAAAGACCGATGCAAGTTGGAAATTCCCACTCTTAGTGAAATAGAGCTCCAATCTACTAATCCACTGAAAGTGCTATTCAAGTCTTTTACTTAAACTAAATTACAATCCATAACTTTCTTTCAGCTTAAAAATGAATCCAGCAAATAGCGGTTACTTCATACTTTAGAAGATGATAAACTAGTGAATGAGTTCAAGACCTTAAACAATGATCACCTGAATTTTAGCCATCATTAGAACACTTGTTTAAATGAAAATCTTTACTTTTGCTCTGAATGGAAGACGCCTTCGCCATCAACAAATTTCAGCATTTCAGAGTCGGTCTAAAAAACGAAAACAATTCGTATGTACAAAAATTAACTCACAGGCATTTTTCAATAACAAACAAAAATAAACAATTCACCTAAACAAATAAAAAACAATTAAAATATCGACTTCCAACGACGATAGTCTCTTACTATCAAATTTGTAGATACGTAAAAGCAAGAACGGTCCCACACAATTTTTGATTTATTTTCATCACAATTTAATTACCACCTACTGGCAATTAAATTTTAAACATATTAAAAATAAAAACAAAATTTTAACTCAATAGATCCATGAATCTTGGTTGTCGAAAATTCCCCTTTGAAAAGAGGCCTTCGATTTTGAAGCAGGGGGGCATATTATGTCGCTAGAATTTAATCAAGTTTGCTATTTTTTAAAAGATTCTTAATCAGGCAGGTGTGGGAAAAAATCTACAAAATTAAACGAAACACATTTTCAGCAAACGTTAGATCATTACGTTCATTCATTTTCGTTTTCGTTTCCGCGAAGAAAAAACATATTCTTAAAGTTTTGATTTTTTTCGTCTGCCCCATATATCTCTTAAAATAAAAGACATTTTCATTTAGTGCGAGAGGAAAGCAAAGGCAGCTTTTTCATTGAAGTTTTTAATACTCGGTGATTATTTCTACAGTTTAAATGACAAATGCTTGCTTTACACTTAACAAGTGAGTTGACCAAAGAAGGAGATATTCAATCCAATTTTAACTAACGAAACGAAAGAGAAAGGAAATCTATATTGAGACTTTAATACAGTAGGAAATCAATTCAGTTAATAAAGAACCATCAGAAACGCAGGAGTTGCTGTCAATGAACTTCCTTGATCCTAAAACTATGCAATTCCAGCTACACTGCTATTTAAACGTTTGCAACAGGAGAAAGGAAAACAAAAAAAGTTACACGAAGGAAATTTTCGTTTTCGCTTGATTTCTTTCGTTTTTTGAAATAAGTGGTTTCCGTTTATCCTACAAAAAAAATTTTAATTAATTACGAAAATTGTATATCGGTTGTTAACTGTAAATGGCTGTAAAAAAAACTATTCGTCGAAAGTGGGGGACGTAGAGGGACGAAACAAATATCTAAAATATGTTTAAGAGCATTATTTAGCGTGGAAAAAATAAGTCCCGGTCTAGGCACACTATTTACCTTGAGACACTTCAAGTCTATTTCACAGAACTGCTTACTATACGGTATCTGTATCAATATAGACAACTGAAGCTCCTTTGAGCCACAAGTCAAAACAACTATTTGAACAAAGAATATAAATTCCTCCACTCCCTTCGCTTTGTATTTTAGTATTCCTCCCATGACACAGAGATAGCGCAGTCTATTTCAAGCCACCCCTACACCTTGTTAGACAGGACACTTGTCATAAACCTCAGACTAATTTGAATTGCAATGACAAACGCTGATTGAGAAAAAAAAAACACAATCCTTGACACTCATTATTCAAACAGTCTGCAAGGAAAACTTCTTCAAGCTAAATTTGAATGCGGATCAAAGTTTTCCTTTCGCTTGTCATACCATTATCCTTCTGGTTCATTTAACCCGTAATTTAAATAAAAATGTCCTTGCGGTGATTACCTTACAATAAGACCAATTAAAATGAACTTTCACTGGGAAGTTTCTTATCTTACTCGTATCCTTTTCCAATGCCAATCGTCTTTAATTCACTCGAATGCTTCTGCTGCACGAAGACGAAGCCTTTCTCCTTGTTTTTTGTCACATTTTCAACACAAGTACTTTTACTGTCTCTCTGCTTTCATTTACGGCCAATCGGAGTCAATCGCTTACGGATTTCAAAGCAGCAAGTCGACAAAAGAACTCGCGGTAACCAAACTAAATCGATGAGGAAAGCGATAACTTTTCAAACAAACCGGAAGGAAGACAGTCCTTACGGACGGACGGAGTTAAGGTACAGGGTGAAAAAAAAATACCAACTCCAATTGAGGGTGAATTAAGCAAATCCTTGAAGCATTTATTTCAAAAGGCACATAGCCCCCACACCGCAGAGATTTACTCCACAATTGCACACTGGAAGCAATATTGTTGGGTGCGCTGGTATATAGTGAAAAATACGTTTCAACGCTTCCCCATCATCGTCATCATCCATTGCAAGCAAACGCCGTGAAGGATGTTGTTCGAGTCGTTGAAATTAAGTGGTTTTGTTTTAAATCCTTCACGTACAGAGTTAAGGATTCATTTGCGAGTACAAATCGTCTCACTCTCTCAATCCACCCAATCCGTCTTTTGCAGAGAATCGTTTTTTTTTTATTTGTGTTCCACTGCCATGTAAATCCTTAGAAAAGTCGGGAAAGGCAAGAAAAGGGAAGAGAACAAGAAAATAAATACGAATAAGGTCGCTTAAATCATCATTTGTCATTTGAACATGACATGCTGGAGGAAAATACGATTTGATTGTGAGATCCTCTCGGTTTGTGTATACAGTGATTCGCAGAAGTTCTTAAGGAAGCCCATGAAAGCTTCACAATATGTTGGCGTATAATTGGATTTTCCGTCATTTATTTTATGGAAGGACTTTTATTTTTCATATGGAATTTCATTGAAATTATATGAGTACGGTGGGACAGTGTTAAGTGCCTGGGCTACTGACACGTCTTACAAATAATAATTAAAGTCATCCTGCAAGAGCTTCTCAATTGGGCCTCTCGGATTTGGTGTAAAATTGCAGGTCGTTTCTATCGGAACTCACTCAATCGAATGGTCATGAGATGGTAGGTCTAGGTTTCTTAATTGCAAGGAAGTGAACATTTTAGATGCTTGCAGCTAGGGTGTGCGTTAGGCCTTAAAATTTAGGATTAGATTTTTTTTTTTAATAAATCGAATAATAAATCTTTTGCCAGGAACGGCACTTAAAAGGCTTGAAGCTTGTTTTTAGAATTGGCAGCACTTTTTTCAGCGATAATTTATTAACTTATTTATACTTCAAAAATTATTCCAATATAGGATTGTAAGATGCTTTTTTGTTCCAGCCGTTTGAGACTAAGTCAAAAAATACCATTTTAAATTTTTATACCTAAAAGCTATGTAGAGAGCTATGCAAAGAGCTACAGTGGGTTTCTTTACACATTTTGTTATATTGGCCCACGAGGACCTAAGAGTGGTATTGCAGGATACGCCATGCTCTACCTACCCGTCTACATAAACCTAACCTACATTGGCCCTCGAGCTTTGTTAGAATTTGTAACTCTTGAGTATAAGGAAAAATGTATTAGGGTTGACTTCTTACTCATTATTGTTGCCTTGATAGAATTGAATAGGCGTTTTTAAGAATTCTATTCAGCTTCATGGACAGCAATCTCTTTGCAACCATAACCCTTTCCATGTCTCTCAGTAGTCTATTAGAAGCCACCGAGTGAAGGAATAAGACTCCGCCTTACGGGGTTCCACAACTCATAAACGTACAACCCCACTCCACAATCACGCTGGTACTTACAATTCTGCCTTGTAACAGTTATCTAAATAAAGTTTAAACTTCCGTTTCCACGAGTGCGTCCGGTATGAAACCGCCATTTCTACAGGCCTTACAGCTTGAATGTTGTCACCCTGACAATAGTTTAGTTTTGTATTGATGTTTGAGCTTGAGTTGGTGTCAGTAAAGCTTTCCAAAGCCTTTAGCAGGAATGATGATCCGCTTAGAAGTGGGATATTTTTAGGGTTGATGTGTGAGTATTAACCCACCTTCAGCTTTAAAAACTAGCAAGCAGCCCTTCGAAGGATTTTTAGTTGAAGCTGCTTTTAATACCGCACATAGAGGGCGTTTTCATACTCAAAGTGAAGCTGTTTTCGGTTCATCTAAAACAATCGATTGGTGTAAAATGGTGTACCACAAGTTTGTATTCATAGCCCTATACTGTTCACCTATTTAATTTATCATAATGAGGTATGCCTGAAGAAGACAGTAGACGTACTTCTTGCATTTTTGATCGACGCTGGGAAAGGAAAAAAGAGGGTTTAAAAGAATATTTTGTGAAAGTATTAAAATGTGTTCTTTTTCGTAAACCCTTCTTCAATATCAGTTGGTAATTTTTGTTTTTAGCTCCCCAATTGTAATTTGTAGCACAGGCTCACACATGCCTACTAGCGTACATGCCTATCAATATTTTGCTTATCTATATGAGCCCTCAATCAAGCCCTAAGAAGCTTAATGATAGCTTCGTCTAACTATTTGCCTACAATTACGCACACCAGGTTGATTGATTTAGTAACGCAATGCGGACAAAACAAACTAAGCTAATAGAACGAAGTCTGACCCAATTGTGAAAAACACGCGCTGCAACATGCAGTTTGGAAGTAGCTTCTCCGGACTATTTCAAAAATGGATTTCGGCAAGAACACGCGCTCTCATGTGACTTCTTCAATCTTGTGCTGGAAAAAATATGGTAGCAGGTTTTTCCAGCTCACAGCGCGCCGTGATAGGAGCTTTCACAGCGATTAAAGAACAGGCAAAATCTGTGGCCTGGAAGTAAATGAGGAGAAGAGTAAGAATAAAACAATTTCGAGGTAGTTAAGGAGTAAACGTGAACTTCACGAATAACACCATAGTGGAGATCCGGCGAAGAATTACCCTAGGAAACCGCAACTACTTCGGTTGGGCAAAACAACTCGGTTCAACACTCCTAACTCGAAGGACAAAATGTGCGCTCTACAAAACCCTTATCCTTTCAGTTCTGCTTTATGGCGCCGACTGCTGGACGTTAAGGAGGAAAGGCGAACTCTATGAGCTGTACCAAGATATGGATGTAGTCCAAAAAGCCAAAACACATTGACTACATTGGCTCGGCCACACCGGCTAAGAGGATCTTCGAATCCCAGCCCCCAGGTTCGAGAAGACAAGAAAGACCGAACCTCCGTTTCAAAGACCAAACCATTGCGGATGCCAGAGCGCTTGGTCTGGACAACTGGAAGCATCGTGCCCGTAATCGAGGATGAAAGGCTGGAGTGTCTCAGGCAAAGGCTCTTCACGGGTCTGCAGCCCGTTAAGTAAATAAGAACTACGTCTATTTGTTAAACAAAAAAAAAACAAACCCCAATAACCAAATACAGAATAACAGAAACCTCCCAAAACCGATATTGAGTAAATTCCCAAATACCGTCTGCCCGGGGCTCGGCAATAAATAAATGTGATTGGCCACTTCCAAAATCCTCTTCCTATAACATCCAATTTAAGTCACTGTATATCCGCTGCATGAATATTCTCATAATTGAATGGGATTATGCACTTGTACGGTTCGAAAAGATTCACATTAATATCTGAGAGTGTGCATGTGCATAAGCCTCTGGTATGTGACTTTTGAAGAAAGAATAAATTTTGAATGATGTCTGATTGAATTTGCAAGAAAAAGGGAAATCACATTGGCGAATCCTCCTCTGCTAAAGTCCTCGATAAATTGAAATCCCATCGATAAGTGATGGAGCAAATAAAACTTTCTCTAATTGAATTTCAAGAATATTGCAGCTTATTCCAGAGCGCTTCTAACTCTCCTACTTGGACTTATATAAGTTGAATAAAATATCCCCCAGAGATTACACATCTCCGACGGAATAAGCTATATTTGTCTTAGGTCTTTGCTTTTATGTAAAGTTCCTTAAAGTTCAATCCATTGTGTCTTTCGAAAGGGTTACATCATAGTGAAGGAGACATCACTCAATTCGTGGTCGGATGGTGTGCCCCTCTGACTCCTTGATAAATTGACAAAACAAATCCCTCGCGATGCACGCAATTATAAGCCCACGGGGTTAGTTACCAACCAGTTATTAATTTATGTTCAATCAACAAAGCCTGCGAGAATTAGTTTATTAACCCCTCGGCGGCGTCGGAGCGTTTTTAAACGTTTTGTGTGTAACCATCAAAGACTTGTCTGGTTTCACAAATCAATGCGAATTATTGTTATATGGTGTAGGTCTGGACTTGACTGATTGATTTTTATTGCTTTCATTGATTTTAGTTATGGCACTTTTATTCCCTTTGATTAGTAGTTTATGGCGACAAAGTGAGCTCTTTTCATGTTTCATGGTTTCTGATTTCGAAATAAATAGATTTTTCAATACCCACTGTTCCTGTGCCGTTGGTAAATTATTTTAAATTTGTAACAAATTTCAAGAAATATTTTACTCTGAGCTCTTGTAGAGAGAAGCTATAAAAGTTGCAAAAGAATTCACCAATCACACGGGATTTGAAGTCATTAGCACGTAGCTAGTTCAAATGAAATCAAATGAACAATAAACTTTTTTATCGTCCAGTCAAGGCCGATGTTCACATAAATAAACCGAATATATTATGTTGAACGTTCTCTATTTTTGAAAGAGTGTTTCAAAGTAGATATACAAAAAACCGAAAAAGTTAATACAAAACAATATTTAGTTTTCGTGAATATCGGACGTCATCGGACGATCGAGATCGGTTCGATAATAAAACCGGTACTATAAATGACCAGAAATATACAAGGATTCATGTTCAGATGGTGTCTCGCATAAAATTACAATATTTGATCAGATTATCTGCAAAGTTTATGGACTCGTCTGCAGAAAACTTTGTACACGAATTTGAAGTATTTTTTTAAGTTTGAGCATTTGTTTAGGACTTTTTTTAACATGTATGATTTGGACATATATGTTTAGATTCAAATAAATTTCGGTTTCAACAAACGAGCAATTTCGGTAGGAAATCATTAAAAAGTGCTACTAAGATAGTAGATAACTCTACTAACTGTGTCCCTTAATTTATTATTAACAGACGTAAAGCCGTCCGAATCAAAAATTGACCTAGACTGCAAACGAGTAGATAATTTCATTTTCACAAAAAATGTTACCAGGTAAAAGTTAAATTTACTTTTAGGCCTGTTTTTTTGAGCATATTTCTTAGCGAAGCAAAGTAAACAAAGTTGGATTTTCATCACGGAATTTAAAGAACTACGACCTATTTGACATTTCTGAGACTAACAGTAGGTGTTTATCCCTTAATAATAGCAACAGCTTATGTTTGAACCTTTCTGGTGATGTGGGTAGAAATTGCAATTTAACTGCAAACTTAAAGTCGAGGCATACAACCTTTTACAGCATTTTATACCATTCAAGCACAAATGTGACTGGAATCGTTGTTTTGGGGCATTCTTCTACTTTACTTTGCGTTGCTGAAATAGAAGCTAAAAAAACACTCCTAAGGATATAATCGAGAAATTGAAAATGTTTCGGCCCTAATTGCCTTTTTGTCAAATTCTTCCTTCCAAACCTGGTGTTTGAAAGTACTAAAGTGCATCACGATTGTTTAGCGACGACTCGTTGTGCTTTTCTCGGGACAAAAGTTTTGAAAAGAAAAACGAATTCTTTCCTTCTACGAAATTTCTGCTTTTATTTAGTCAAAATGTCCTTAAACCCGTGCTTCTAGAGTGAAAACGAATATATCTGTAATTAAATCCAATAAAGGAAAAAGATAAGTTGGGCGTGGATGGATATTTGTATAATTGTGAAAAATTAAATAGATGTAAAAATTATAATTGCGCATGATTGTGCAAACCGAATAAAAAATAAGTGTAAAGCACGAATAGTGACAAAAATTAACTATACATAATTATAATTATCCTAGGAACAAGAAAAGCAAAATTTTGAAAAGCAGACTTTTTTAAGACAGAACAGAAAAAAATCGGAATTTTGCAAAGCAGTCTTTTCTATCCTTTACATCCTTTACAAAAAAAAACTGTGCTTAAAAATTAATTGAAAATGTGAAAACAAATGCTCGAGGTCGTAAAATACAAATTGACTTTTGAAAAAAAGAAACCGACCGACTTGGCTGTCGCTTCGGGGAAAAAAAGGGATTGCCTGCAAGCTGAATTTGACCTTCGATGTAGCCCAGTTTGAATTCAAGTATTTGTGCCGGTGTTTATCAAAAGGGAATCACACATAGGTAAACTTGAAAAAAAAAAACACCTCACTCTTGCTTCCGCCATTTTGCCTTTTCACACGTATTTACAGAACACAGACAGTAAAATTGAGAGAGAGGGACGTCTCCCTAGTTAGTTTATGTTTGCTAGTATAAAGATGTGTGGCGCATATTCTTTTTTTTTATTTTTTCCTCCATTAATTCGGCGATGACAGTAGATTCTTCTTTAGTTTACGCGATTTGCCGGCAATTTGCATAACTACATTCGCCGCGACACACGCGCCGTCCACCATTTCAAAGGAAATACGTTTCAGAGAATCTCAGCTCAACGAAAGAAAATCCTCCCGTGAAGAATTTTAAGGATGTGGTGTTGAAGAACTACAAAATAATAGATTTACAAGTATAAAACTGGAGATCATTTGCATAGATATTTTGACTTAAGGATTGTACGCTGTTTGAGTGAAGTGCAATTTTCACACCTCCAAAAAGCGCTGTGAAATCGAAAATGACGTCAACACAGCATGGCATATTGAATTTAATGTTTTCATTTTTCTCAACATTCATGGGAGCGCCCAGGTATCCAAGTTCATTTTGACAATTCGGGGTTAAAAATTTGTATGATACGAGTATATTGTATTTCGCGTGAACTGCGTAGAGCGTAGGTATTGATCTGGACTGAATGTAGGTAACCTGAACGCAGAAACTATTACTTTTCCTATGTCAGCCACATATACAAACTTACGTCTTAGTACCCTTAAACCTTAATTGGGTTGCTGGAGAAAGGAGTGGGATTTATTGTTATTCATGTTGCCCGTCTTGGTGTTGTTTAGTTGATAATTTAAATGATCTAAAAATGCGTCGCCCTCCATTTCAATTTTCAAAGACTCACTTTCCGTTGATTTCTTTTACTTTCCGAGCCCAAATTGATATAACTTCTCGAACCCCTTCCACATCGCTTTGCAGTTGCTCTAAATAGCGACAACAAAAACTTTGTTGTACGTCCAGGAAAGAAGGTTTATTTCACGTTTCCTAAAGTGCCCACTCGGTCCTCAATTGCATCTCCTGTTGTCCTACCCGATATTCAATTCCCACATGCGTAACAAATCTGCCGATCATAAAAGAAAGAAAAAAACTTATTGCAAGCCAAAGGAAATTAAACAAGCAACTGCACAAACTTCACATTTCACTGACTGCATCCTGCCATCGTCACGCAGTATATACAATTACACTTCGTTGCAAAATAGATGAAGCTCAAAGTGTGTGTTCAGTTACGACGGGTGAATGGAGGAAGCCTGTCTCCGGCTCATCGTGTTATTGATAAAATGGTTCTGAAACGTGCCGACTTCATCTGCCATGCTATCGCAGACAGCAAGTAATGAACTTTTCTCCCGAACACACACAGTTATGAAACTGTGATTTGCAGTACTTAGCTCAAAAGGATTGGAACGATGACGCCCCTAACCATGCACACATTGACACACACGACAAGTTTTATGTCTGATAACTTTTCATCCTTTTTCTGTGAAAACTTGTTTAAAACTTGTTGAGCGTTTTATTGATGACATCCCTGATTGGACATCCTTTGTTGTGCTTGTGCTTACAAGAAATTTCGGTATTGTCGACACAGTTTCCATCTATTATTATTAACAATGTTCAGAGCAGAGCATGTAGCAGCATATTCCAATTTGTTGACGATTGATGAGGCAAACAGAACACATTTTCATTCAACACTCTGTCACAGGCAATTTCCAACAATTATTTATTTGCCAGGTTGTAGTTTTTAACGACTATCCGAATTGTCCTGCAGCTGTATTCAATCAACAAAACGTATGTTAAAAACACAGATTAATGACCAACTCTGTGCACCAACAAGAAATAATTAATTCCCATCCCAACTTGTTGCACTATCAATAACAATGTCTCTTCATTGTTTTTATTTTCAAATTTTCTCCTTCATTTCATTCAGCGTTGAACTGCTGCCAACGATGTGTAAATGACTCAACACTTGAAGCTCATTCATCAAATTAAAAAAAAAATCAAACACACAGCAATTTTAATCAACAGCACAGCGTCTTTGAATGACAACACCACACCAACGAGGAGAGGTACCTAGATTCATAAACTCATTGTTGCATTTTTGACACAAATTCTGCGTCTTAAGGTGGATATTTATTGGGGGGTAGGAACTTTAATCTTCCAAATAACCTTAGGGGTGAGAAATTGTTTTTATTTTTCCACTTTACTCTGTGTCTAGTCCCCGGTGAGGTTGGGGCCACTTATATCATGAGATTATCAAGGATTGTTTATGTGAACGATAAATGGGGGTGCTGTAGGGAAGGTATTCCCAATGAAATTGCAAGCAGACGTTCTTCAGTGTATAGGAGGTACGCGAGGGATAAGTTTCACTGAAAGTCATATTTTGCTCTTGTGCTTGGCTCGATGTGACGACCGCAACCTGTTTCATGAAGTCAGGTGGGGTGGGTTTTTGTTAAGTATCCAGGGTGAGTCATAAAAATGAAAACCAGCCACGCTGCATGCGGTGGCTTGTTAAATTCTTTATTGCGGCTGGTTATGTTTGGAAAATATTCCAATCGATTGCACGGTAACATCGAAGTCCGTGTGGGGCATAGGGAAGTGCAAACAAAAAAGTTGACTAAAGTATGGATGGAAATAAATATTTTCTCATTTTAAAATAAATCAATCAACACGAAGGACCTAAGTGATTCCCGTATTAGCAACAGTTGCAGTTAGTGTCTGAACCACTCAGTGATGGCATAAATAATTTAACAAGTACCTGGAATTTGTACTGGTCCAGAGGACGGTTGTTGACATTAAGGGTTGGGTTCGATATCCCGCTTTTTATAATCTCGATTCTTAAAATCCCGCTATTAAAATCCCGCTATTTATAAGCCCGCCTTTTGTAATCCCGCTTTTTTAAAATCCCGCTTTTTGAAATCCCGCCTCTTATAATCCCGTTTTTTATAATCCCGCTAGGGATAGTAAGAAAATTAAAATTAATTCATCAATGAGTGTTTTTTTTAAATGCAGTTTATTTTAACATTTATCATTTTTAGAGGAAGTAACAAAGTAAGAAATAAATAATATCAAAATAAATTTGTAAGTAAATATGACAATCTTTAATAATTAAAAATATATATATGTAAAGTAATGTTATATGAACAAAAAAAATTCAAACCATAAACAACATTTTTTATTTTATTAGTTCAAGTGTATATTATAAGCAATGCGACGCAAAAAATATCTATTTTTTTGATAACAATGTTTTGTAAAAATACGGGATTAGCGGGATTTGGCGGGATTTTAAAAAGCGGGATTATAATAGATCGGGATTTTGAGCAGGCGGGATTTTAAAAGACGGGATTTTAAAAAAGCAGAATTTTAGCAGACGGGATTTTAAAACTTTTTTCGGGATTTTTGAAAAGCGGGATTCCGATACGCTCCCATAAGTATGATCAATGAAATCCCCAAAAGCCAAAACGTTGTGTCTTCTTCACTGTCCGCTTAGGGAGTTATCCGTCCAAGGGAAGAAAATGTTTTTTTTTTTACAAATAATCTCTCAATTACATAAACAAAAAAAGTTCTGCTAATTTATTTTGATTGACATAAACTTCGAAACAGAAAAAAATTCTCAAAATTAATATAAGGTTAAACTACATCAAGTATTCATTAATTATAATAACATACATTTTTAGGCTAGCATCCTGCTCCCGCTAAATTTGATCTTCCAAACAAAAGTTTCTACAAAAATAAAATAAAGAGCGAGGCAGTTAAGCAAAGCAGCAGCCTGTTTGCAAGCTGAAATCTTAACTTTTATAGATGGGCCGATGTCGAAAGTTTCCACTCATTTAGCTTTAAATCGAAGATAAATTTTCACGTAAAGAACGGAAGAAAAAGTTTGTATTAAGTCTTATATGGATTTTTTGAAGGAATCCGCAGAAAATATTTGCGTGATAAATAAAAGCAAACCCAAAAACCCTCTTCATACGATGTGGAGGAACGGCTAGCAATCAGGACAAAATTTTGAATATACTCAAATATTGCGATCTCTTTGAGCGTTGAAATTAGAAAATTATAGTTAACTGACATGTGTCATAAACATGTTGTTAGTGTCCCATCTATATTTTTCTTTATAATGTAGCTACCATTTTTCTTTGGTGTGGAGAAACAAAGTTGAAACCAGGGACGCTAAAAATGTATTGCGACTGCGAGCAGGATTCTAGTCTTTTAAGTTGAAAAAAAATTAAAAAAGGGAGAGGAGTTTTTTTTGCACAGTTTTATCAAAGTCATCAAGAAGCTGAAGTGCCGGCCAATCGAGAGTTCAGTCTTTGGGAATTAAATAGAATATTTCGTGACAAGTTTATCTATAGGTACAAACAAATGCACTCAAATGAGTACCAAGTACCAACTGTCGGGTCCAGGCGGGATACCCCCAAAGAAACACGAACTTTGGAGCAATGTACACTTCTTCCCTTTATTGTTGTTCCTTAAACATTTGGATTTAACAATTTTAAATTCACTTACTCGACCTTAACAAACAATTTATACGTAATCTCTAACCACGGTGGAAAGCAGGATTCTGTGGCAGATCGGAATGCTCACAATACACACCCACAGAGAAAAGAAAAGGAAGCGGAATGGATCGGAATCCGGAATGCTCAGAATATCAGGTTCCTATGGTCAGTTCTGAAAACCAAATGATGCCGTCAAAAGTTTAGAAAATAGTGCAAGTCTCTATAGGGAACAAGGTCGGCACCGAGTGTATTGCACCAGGCGTTGAGCTTGAGCGTACTGTCGTCCCGAGTATATAAGTAAATGTCCACGTGTACTCATAAATTCCACGACAAGTAGTAAGTGTGACTTGTAAGCGTTGTGACAATATGCAGTATCCAGTGGTGGCGATCAGTGGCGAGTGGCGGATTTCTCAGTGGTAACCGCCTTTTGTGACGGATCGTTACAACACATTGCAAAGAACTTTTACAGGAAGGTTTAGTTGTTTTTAAATATTTTGAGTAGCTTGTTTAGAAACACTCAACAAGACAAATAAAAAATTTCAAAAATGCCGTACGCTGCAACCGCTCCCGTATTATGTTATAGAACTGAGTCCGAATCAGTTCGTTTTTCAAATGATTAATTTTAAAATAGTTGACTACCAATCCAAGTTATTCAGTGCAAGAGTTCCACGTTAAAGACCACTTTGTTTAAAATCTAAGACACACCTACTAGAAGCTTCTATTTAAAAAAACGAGTCAAATTTTGAGCAACTGTTTTTTTTTAATAAATTTGTCAATATTTATGTACAAACCAAAACATTATGTTTTCCAATTTACGAAAATTGCTTTATTGGTGTGAGGTGTATTGCTCTTAAAACTAAGAAGCTGAGCGGAGCGCTTGGTATTATTTTGACTGTGCCTTATGAGAGTATATTACGCACAAATCTTTCTCTGAAACAGACTGCTTTTGTTAGTTCGTTCACTCAAATTGGTCAAGGTTCAGCTCCGAAAAAAGTCTGCAGTCTGAACAATGTTCACCGCCACTCGCTAATCTTGTGACATCTTTATTTGCTGCGTCTAAATAAAATACCTAGTCTCGTCTAAAACACTTCAAAGGAAAATAATTAAATCTGAATGATGCCAAGTAAATTGCCTGCACACGCAATCACAGATTGTTGTCTTCGGGTGCGTCTATATCTTCTTGTCTCAGCGTGAATCCAATTTACTGCAAATATAAGTCTGCGCTCATACCTGATGTAAAATTCTTTTTAAATTTTTGTCAATTAAAATGCCATAAAACGCTGAGGAACAGGTATACTACATCACATCCTCGGACCGCAGCCAGTGGGTGTACCTGTACAGGTGACGAAGTTGCTGTATTTAGCTTGAACAAAAATAAATTCCACCTCATGTCTTCTTCGTCCAATGGCCAGCACACCTTTAGCTCTAGTAGGTACATCTATTGATTGACACTGATTGTGTTTTGTGGCGAAGCTGCCATCCTTAAAAATAGACACAGTTGCGTTCCGCTTGAACTGCACAAGAAAATACACATATCTTTTGCTTAATGATGAGCAAATAATTGCGGCTATAAGTACCGGCCCACTAACAATGTGTCGAATTGTTGTCAATAGCGAAAGCCAGAAACCACCCTCCCAGCCAAGCGGTGAGGGGTGGACAGTAGAAAAAAATATATATTTCCTCTAATTTGTCATCTCTCGGTGTGTCACACCTAGGGAGCTGTCATCCACGTGGACACTACGCTGATGGATGTCGAAAATGGGGTCGTTCATCAAAGCGTATATATACACAGCGGCAGATCGAAACAGTACGGTGCGAGTGAAGGTGCCACTGACAGAGACATCGACATTTTTCGTTCTCGATATGACCGGGTCCGGCTTGGCCCCAAAGAGTAATTGCCTAATTTTAGATACATGAGTTTTCGGGTGCGTTTTTTCTTCAAATGAATTTTATTGGCAATTCGGTCATAGATATTGAACAGATGTCGAATTGTCGGCCGAGAGCAAGTGTTTACGTTTGAAAAGTCCACATCATCAGCAGGATACGATACTCGTCGGCTCGGCAATGCGTAAACAATATAATGAGAAGAACTGTTTAATGGATTACATCGCATTGACAGACATATACAAGATATGAGCGAATAGATTGATAAGGTTAAGTGGATATCTGTCCAAACTCTATCACTGCAATAAATTCACTCGAACGCAATAAATTTTTCACCCCCACCCTGTGGGGCAATGTAAATATTTATTTTTACATTGTTATTCCCTTTTTTCCAATAAATACTACACTTTGAAGACTGTAAAATCGCAATCCGTTTAAGGTTTTTTTTTATCGAGCACTTGTACTCTCCATTCGACTCTGGGTACATTGTCCCTAAAACTATGCAACACGTTCCATTCAAAATTGACTCGGTCTCAATTTTAGCTGCCTTTGTCCAAAGAGCAATGCATCTCATGGGTAATTTCACTTGTCAAACTGTCACAGGGCAATTCAATTAAAGTACGTTTATCGAAATGGTACCTCATATGCCAGTTGGTTAGTCGGTTTTAATTTTAAAGAGTTAATTATTTCGATTGCTATGCAGGCAGACCCCAGAGTCAAGAGCATTATGGGCATGGGTAGTGGGCGGACCATTTGCCTGAACGTTTTATTATTATTTTCCGCATACTTAGTGGTTATTTTATGAAATGTCCACAATTCGGGTTGTGCCGAAACAAGTACCTACTTTTTTGGTTGTTTTGTTTTGTCTGCGTATGACCAGTCCAATGTTAGTGGTGGTAATGCCAGACCAGAGCGCTTGGCTTGAGATCCCCTGGGGGTAATATATTTAAATAAAATGACGGCGACAACGGACCAGAAAATGCTTTATGTGATTTCGAATTAACTACATTATGTTGGAATTTTTTTTTATTTAAATTCTGCAGTCACAGTCTGTTATTTTGTTGTCAGTTTTTTTGCTGTTTTCTTTTTAATTGAGGAAAAATTAAATTACAGCGTAAGTGCAGTAATGCAATTAATTTACTGAAACTATTAAAGCAATTTATGCGAATGTGAGTAGTAAATTGCTCAACATTTATTTGCGCCAACAAATACCTGCGGAGCTCAAATGTTTTGAGAGACTTTGGCAAGCTCAACTAATTAACAAAAATGCTGTCCAAACGTTTAAGCCAAGCTTTCTTCTTTTGCGTTCCATTAGAGAATTAAGTGAGGAAGTCTACTCAACTAGCTGGGCGTAGTAAATCGGGTAAACTCACGCCTGATTTTTCTTCGTTTACTACCTGCATTTGTTACATTTCTACGTACGTAAAAAACGTTAAATTTTAATAGAAATTAAAGCATTTAGTCACGCATGAGTTGAAATAATGTATCTATTAAAAAATATTCAGTAAGGAAAGTGCAAAATAATATTTCAGTAAAAGATAAAATCCGACTTATCAAATCTCTGTAAAATGTACAATAACAATAATCCTGTAACATTCTTTTTATACGAAATAAATCTTAACGATTTAATTTGATGATTGGCGGAAAAGACTGTCAATTTGACGGTTGACCCGACAACCTAGGTACATTTTAAGTATATATTTAAAGTATTAGCGCTACTTCTAAAACATTTGTAGAATTTTGCTGCAAACAATGATGCAATCTGTCAAGTGACCGCTTGACTAAGTTGACTTGTGTGCACAAAGTCTAAATCGATGAAAAATAAAATAAAGAAAGCACTTGCTGTCTTGATGACGCTCTACTTTACGAATTTTTCGAGTTAAGGAACGACATTGAGTAAAAATTCGTTAAAGTTAGTAAATATTCGTTAAATTTAAAAGTAAAGGAACAGACCATTAATGCCACTACCATCAAAATACTTTGCACATGCAACCATAAAATCTGAGATCTGAAAAAAAAATCTGGTGGTCCCAATGGAAATCGACATAAGTTTTCATCTGCCAGGTGATTTTCCAGCAAAAGGGCGGGTTCAAAAAATTCAATAGTAGTACCTATACAGTAGCTGTATGCAGCAACAACACAGAGTAAGTAAAGTGTACTAAACGGACCGATGACAGGTCGTTCCTAATGGCGTTTTCGATTGAAGAAAAGAATTGCCCTTTCTATGAAAAAAGCAAATCTAGAAGTGCTCTTTCTACGTAAGTAGGAAAGAGGGCTTCCAGATCAATTTTTAACACGAAAGAAGCGTACGGAATATTTTTAAAGAATTGCCTGAACTTACCAACACACACATGATTAAAATGTTTGTTGTGCTATTAGAAACAAATTTTGCGCTATGTGATCATAAAATATCCAATTATTAGTGCAAGTGTTAATTTAAATTGAAATATATTAACTTAGAAAACAAAAAAAAAGGTAGCAAAGAGAAAACCAAATCTCCCATATGGTCTGCATATTATGGTTTCTACCACTATTGCAAAAGTGCTCGAACGAATTTCATTGAAAAGAGCAATTCTGAATTTTAGAGCTTTTGAATTGAATTTTTTTTAAATTATTGTTTTTTTTGTCTAATAGATGAAAAAGAGAAAATTTTAACTTTTTAATGAGGATGTATGACAGTTAAAAAAAATAATTTTAAGATTTTAAAATCTTTTGGTCAAAAAGATTTCGAATTTTTTGATTATTTTGTCGATGAGATGAGAGATTTCTTTCGCTCTAAGTAAGTTTCGAACATTATAATTAGTTCTACGTTTCAATTAATGGCCTAAAGTCGCAAAGTAAATCTCCTGTTTCCTGAATTAAGACTGTTCAGTGTTGTTTAAGTTTAAGCTTACTAATAGCCACTTTGGGTAGATGTCCCCTTAACCCTTGTAAACATAAAAAAAAGGTTTTTAAATAAGCATATGTTATAAAACTTGTCGAATAAAAAGCTTATATATACCTTTTCCTATTTTAACTTTCAGTTTAAACCATAACAACAAATGACTTATGAGCAAGGTGAGTTAATTGTCTATTGATACAAACCATAGTATTTGCCTTATGACTTTTAGATACCTAAATTCACGGTTTTTACGAACGTTTTAACAAGAACAGGCTAAGGGACCGAGTTGATTTTTGAGTCCAAAAAGCATGCCACTGTGTTCACTTTAAATCCGTGTGTATATAATTAAAGCTACTTAAGTTTTAAAAATACTTTTATAATAGTCGAGAAAAGTTATTTGTCACTTTATAGCTATGCCTGCTTTCTACGAAACACGTGATTAAAAAAGCCAAAAACCTCACCCATCGACTTTTCATCCATCTATAATTATTGTTGGATTTTAAAGGAAAAGGTGGACTTTGCCGTACAGGACGATGTTCTAAAATCAGGTACTAGAGCTTAACACCCAAACAGTTATGGGATGAGTTGGGCCTGAAGTTCAGTTATTGTGTTGCATGAGTGGGCCTTACCTTTCACTGTTCGCTCCTATACCTTTGACGTTTTTGTTCTGTAACCACATCCTATGCCCGATCTCCATTTCGAAAATTGTACAATTTTCTACATAAATTTATCTATTGTGACCTACAGAATATTTAAGGTGGAAGTTTAAAACGTTTGATTGTAAAGGGTTCCATGATTATAAAATAGCCAATTACATAGGAACTAATCCGCCGTAATCCAGGCAGATATATGTACGTAAAATCCGTCAAAGTAGAGGCACTTACCTATATAAAACTCTAAAAACTAAGTCACAATCAAAAGCAAACGCAACAAAATAGTAAATAAACATCAGATTTTATTTATTACAACAAAATGTATTTTAATATATTTCTGCTTAGTAGCGATAAAAAAATTGGTTCATGTGTCATCACAGTGTTTACACATATAGAGCCGTACTAATCATGTCCAATTTCGACTTTACGTAGTTCACAATAGCTTCACCTTCACAATCGTGAGCTTCCGCAAACATAAAGTCGGTACAGGAATTTGTTATTAGTAAGACGCATAGTGTAGCATTTTTCTGTATTTTGTTTTAACCACAACACTGCTGGAAGACATAAGATTATTTTTCTAAACGAACATTATGAAACAATAAAATATGTAATGTTATACTATACGTAGTTGTATATAGTTTTTAGGCTTTAATCAAAACTTGTGCATTATAAGGTGAAATCAAGATTTTAGAATTATTGTTGAAAAAGTTATAAATAACAGAGGCAATTTTTGTTTAGGAAAATACACAGCAATCAATATCAGCAGTTCAGTTAATTTTTTAGTTTATTTTTTAAGCAAGGAAGCGCTCTTTAGGGGGTTTATTCTTATTGGTCTGTCTGAAAGTTTGTGGAAATAGTGATAGTGATGTCGACAGTTAAATGGTTCAGATGTGAATACGTTCTGCAAAGGTAAGGGGAATTTTTTCTATCTGGTCCTTAGTAAAATTTGAACTTATGTTCCATATTGGAAACTTACTGCAGAAAAAATTAGAGCAGCAACTTTAGGTTTAAAAACGCATTCAAATTTCAGCACATTAAATAAACGATTTCTACAATTCATTCGCGACAATCTTAAAATTGTGACATATAAATGAGTGAAAAAAAGTATTCCTCTGCTTAGCAGTATTAAATGGGGATACCTATGAACGATCATTAAAACCTTTTTTCAAAAAGACTTCTTATTATTTATCTGTCCATTTTTTTTTAATTTTGTCAAGACTGAACTGTTTAGAATGCCAGGTTGGACAGTATCACTTAAAAAAGGGTAGACGGGATGACAGCGAAAGGTGTCTCGAGCTGAATCTGAATTCATACAAGAATTATGCTTATTTTCGATTTTGTTGCATTATTCAGAACGACATTTTCTTTACATCAAGTCATGTTTCTACGCATTTACGTAACGACTGATATAGGTAGTTCCGAATTAAACAAACGCATGGCGTAATTTTATATTGTAGATTGTGTCACTAGAGACATTCGTTTATTTTGAGGAGAATGTCATTCGTCAGAATTACAAAAATCATACAGAAGTGAAAGGTAGCCATAAATGACACAAGAGTCTCGTAATCGAGCGATTTCGTAGTAATACATAGAACGTAGATGGTTACACGAGCAAAAAATGACTGCTTAAGTATGTTGGTTCTATCGATAGGTCTGATAGTTGTTTTCGAATAATTCGACTGCCTATAGCACAACTTTTGTATGGATGCGTTTATACCTATGAACTAACTGATCAGAAAACAACATAATCAATTGCCAATGACCTAATTTCCCTACAGTTGGAGACCCAAGAAGGTATTTGACAGGTACAAACTGTGCTAGAACTGCTCGCTCATATCCACCACCCATCTAATAATCCATTTTACTAGGTATAGCCGATAGATAAATATTAGTCACACCCTTGCCCCTATCGATATCACTATCTATATTTCGCAGAAACTTTCCCGAAATTTAACCTTAAAAATAAAATATCCCCTCTCTGTAATCACAAGAAAACCAAATACATATTAATAACAAAAAGAAAATGCACTTCAATATATACCCCACCCACTATTACCCCACTTAAACTCTCCCTCAGGAAGTACATCATAATATACCAGTCCTTAAAGAAGTTCGCACTTGCGTTTCGATTTGGGGCGCATCACTGGACACAAAACCGATCGTATAGCCTCATCGAACACCGTCTTCAGACCCTTCTGCGTCAACGCCGAACACTCCAAATACTTAACAGCACCAATCTCCTTGGCCATGGCCAACCCCTGTGGATATGTGATGGGTGATAGTTTCTTATCCTTTAGCTTCTCTATTGTGGCCTTGTCGTCGCGCAAATCCAACTTAGTTCCGACCAATATAATTGGAACACTTGGACAATGATGACGCACCTCGGGATACCATTTCGCTCGTACATTCTCAAACGATGCTGGATTCACCAGCGAGAAACAAATCAGAAAGACATCTGTTTGTGGATAGGACAATGGTCGCAATCGATCGTAATCCTCCTGTCCAGCTGTATCCCAGAGTCCCAGATTGATGGGCTTTGCATCGACCATAACATTCGCCGAGTAGTTATCGAACACGGTTGGGATATATTCCCCGGGAAAGGCATTCGTCGTATAGCTGATCAATAGGCAGGTCTTACCAACGGCACCATCGCCCACAACAACACACTTGATGGCTTGCATTTTACTTTTGTTCGGATTCCAGGAATGTCAATGTCACAACCAGTAGTACTAGATAGATTATTCACTTTTGGCAAGTAAAGGCAAATTCACTTTTTCGAACGTGTGCTTTGGATTGTCGTCGTCGTTGTTGTTGTTGTTGTTGTTGCATGGGTTGAGTCCAGTGTTGTTCCTGATTAAAAATAGATGCAGCACCACCACACAATCAAGATAAGATTACACAATACGGCAACGAGATATCACAATGAGATATCTTTCGGCACAAAACAGCAATGAACTAGATAAATAGTTTTGCGGAACGAATCCAAATTTGTAATTAAAATATTTTTTCCAGCGAAAAAAAACAAAAAAAAAAAACTAGTTACTCCATGGGAAAACACACCCAAACTGATCGCAAATGATTCGAATACTAGCGCAACGAATAGAAGCGAGAGCATCGATCGTTAGTTTGCAACAGTCGATCGATACTACTCCCACATGTGTAGCGGAACGCAAGTCATCCTGCTCTATCGCGAGGAATTTTGCTTGGGGTTAATTGATAGTGAGTGAGTAAAATCCAAATGTCAACGATCGCTGTTGGTGTGCGAGCAACACTTGCGTGGTTCGTCTTCGTCGTATCTGCTACAATAAAATGAGTCACCCACGAGCACAAATTGCTAACTAACCATAGATACTTTTCCATTAAATTATGAGAAGTCGACGCAAGCAATGCCACATAACGTGTCATCTCTATCTGTTCAATGGGAATGCTTATTGAGTTGAGGTAGATACAAAATGATTTGGTTCTCTCATTTTCTTTTAATTGGATTTTCTTTGATCTCGCTCAGCGCTGCAGCTGAAAAAAAAATCTCAGCGCCACCAATTATTTTTTTGAGTGCCAAAAAGTGCCTCAGAGTGCCAAATTAAAAAAATCGCATATTTAAACAAAAACTATCAGTAGATTTTTCGGGAATTTACAAAAAAGAGTTACAATTCTAGCAATGTTTTTAGTTCTTATTAGGAAAATGAATTTGTAATGTTTTTTAATGGAAATTTTGTTTTATATTGCGTTAAAAAAGAGTGCCAAATTTAAAAATTGTTAGTGCCAATGGGTGCCAAAGTGCCAAGCTGATTTGAAAGTGCCAGTTTGGCACTAAAGTGCCTGTTCCTGCAGCGCTGATTCTCGCTGCGTCTCGTCAACAACAACAACCTGCTGTGCTTGTGAATGATGTTGATGTATTTGTAATTGCTCTCGGTTGGATATGAACAAATGCAGAGAGAAACACATTTGATTCGATCAGTAGGGAGGCGTTGCCAGGAGACATTTTGGACCGTTTCGTTAAGTTTATTATTTATATGAGACCACCGCTTGATTTGGCATGGCCTTCGAAAGCGGCATTTAAAGTGAAATATGTATTTATAAAAAATAACCATTTGGGCGTTTATTCAATGAAAATGGGTGTGGTGTACTGGCTATTTCTTTATTTATATAAAAGTGAAGTGCGTGGGTTTTCATTTCTATTTTTTGCTTATTTTATTTAGTTATTAATTTTTTTAATAACTTTTTAGATGTAAAAATATATAATACGGCTATATGCCAACACAAGCTATCTGTTGTCCATTTTGCACTCTTATTCTAAATCAAAAGAATTTATGGCATCGATTTATAGAATTTACGGCGCATTTATGCGTAAGAAGTTTTCGTTTCACTTAAAGCTTTTGATGTGTTACTAATAATCATTTTAAAACTTCATTATAAAGGAATTGAATAGTTTACATAATAACAGCAATTATTCTGCCACATGTGGCGCTATGCCTGTTTAAGAACTTGACTTTTGAATGTATGGAAGAAACTGACAGTTTTTATTTTTGAGGCATTTTAATCAAGCTCAAGTTGATATGCATACGTATTGTCGAATTTGTCAACATACTACGTAGGTGTTTTTTGAAACCTTTGTGAAGGCCTCAAATACTTCTTTTTTTGTAGTTAAGGCTGGTACACTGTTCGAGTGAAATCCAGTTTTTCATACAAATTTTTTACTGCGAAATGTCAAAATGAACTTTTCACATGAAAATTTCACCAGGCGGTACGCTGTTGAAGTGAAAAATAATTGTTCAAAAAGTGATTTGTAGTGGGCGTTACTTGCTATTTTACTTGGCTTTTATTGTCCGTCGCATTAAATTTTTGACATTTCGTCGTAAAAATTTCACTTTCAATTTGGAGAGGAGTGAAAATTGAACATTGAAGAGCGTACCAGCCTTTACAGTCCGCTTTTTTTTATCTAATATCTGTATGAGGGGTCCCGGTTCGAATCCCGAAACAACCAAATTACACCATAAGGGAACTATTCATTTATATTATATGAATTTTTCAATTAAAAAAGTATTTAAACATCTTTTGGAAAGGGTCTTGATGGTCATGAGTGAGTGAGTCAGTGAGTTGGGGTTTTTGTGATTTTTAAAGCCCCTGCAACAGATTTTAAAACTTTTAAATGAGCTTAGTTAATGCTCCATGTTTAGTTAGTTCGTGTAAAATGGGTGTATTGGTTTTTTCTCGAGAACTTGGATGTGCACTACCGTGCCATTTGATTTCACCTCACGTAACGCTTTCCACTGTCACAAGTGCGTTTCACAATAAAAAGAAACAATACTGCAAGTTTTACGATTCCTATTTGTTCCACGAAGTTTAAGTTATCTTTCTTACGTGACACACTGGCCAGGGAATCATTAAAAAGGGCAAACAAAAAGGAGTGCCTATTGTGAATCAAGCATAAAGGAAGTTCACCTTCTCTACGCAACATTTGCGTCGAATTCTACGAATTGGGCCTTCAATTTGTACCCTTGGCGAGCTTTGCAAAGGTCGCGCCCTCGTTAAAAATGCAGGCATTACTATCCTACATGCTATAGGGACGGGTAAACGCGTTACCGTACAGTGTACATTTCATGAACTTCAAGATTATCCCCGGGGTGGTAGTGACTGACGAATTATAGACTTAAAAAAATATACTCTCATTTTCAAACTTGTTTTTAATTCTACCTTACTTTGCTTTGCTAAAATAGAAGCCCGTCTGTCAGACAATTGTTGGTATTTCGCCTTAAAGTGACAATTGTTAAAATTACCCCCACTTTCATCATCCCCAGCCAAACCATATCAACGGTTTGTTTGACTTTTTGAAATTTATTGCTCAATTGCAACCCAACACGCCAGTTCACGCAAACATTTCGCTAAAAAAAAAAACCAATGTAAACACTTATAATCATAACGATAAACGCTGCCGAATTAATTATTTGCACAATTTCAATGTTGCCAAGCAACAAATCATTGTCAAAAGGATTTTCACATGTGCAACCATGCGTCGGGCTTCCATCGACAATTGGACCTCGGAGTGTTTGGGGGGTAAAATCGCAGTTCGTCAGTTAACACTGCTAACCAACCAACCCCGGTCGAATGTGCAGTGCAATTTGGAGGTGCCAAGTGTTACTTTTTAAGCAGCCGGAAAATGCAATTATTTTATTGTTCGTGCTTTTGTTCATCGGACTGTTTTGTCTGTGCAGCGCCGCTGTGCGTATGTGTAGGGTATAAATGGTAAACGTAAACGTTTAACCTCAATCGATCCATTTATCAACACAATTTGCATTGGATGCCTCTTTGGGGCAACACCACGGTTTATCACCTCAGCGCTCAGCGCTGGTCTACGGTTGCAATGCAAGTGGGATATGCATTCCATTCAACCTCATAGTCGGTCCTCATCATCATCATCATCATCATCGTAAGCAACAGCATCCCCATCATTGGCATTCAGTATAAAATTGGAGCAGAGTGTTTATATGGTTGGTGGTGTATATTGTCGGCAACAATAATAACAGCAGAGGGTCGCGGTGTATCATGGCGGTTTTAAGGGAGTCCAATTAACAATTGAATACACCAATGTGGTAAAATGTGTTGCCTTGCCGAATACCACCAGACTTTTATGAGCGGGACAATTAAATGTGCCGAGAGACAAAAAAATCAGTGGATTGAGTTGGAGTGTATTGCTAGATAACATCGGACAGATGTATAGAGCTTTGGGTTAATTTTTTTCTAAGGCGAATTTATTTTTCGTACCCTAATTGTCAATCAAAATGTTAGCTGAACAACAGGCTCCAGGTTAATAAAAAAAAATATACATATATGTAAAGGTATTTGATTCGACGGTTCCAGCTAGCAAAGGTGAAGAAAGAACTTAAAGCAACATCAAAATATGTAGGTACCTACCTACACTGCAACTCATTTTATTTAGTACATTTAACTCCATGAGGGACAGGAAAAATATCCTTGAACGCTTCATGCACATTGCAGATATAAAGTCATATGCCGACAAGACCACACACGATAATTGAAGAATTTTAAAGGCGATTCTATAACAAATCGATTCGCATTTCCTTCATTTTGCGTTCTACGACAGTAGACGACTAAATAAATTGATTGAATTTCTTCTGACAATTCCAAGCGATAGGTACATATTTCGTGTGAAATTATTGACGTCTCGTCGATGGAAGAGTCGCCGGCCAAAACCAACGCGGAAGAACAAAATGCGAACAATGAGGAAAAGTACACCGAGAGAAAAATAGAGTAATAGTAAGCAAAAACACGCTTAAATTAATCAATTTTCAAGTCATATTCATCGCTATCCGATCTGTGCTTAAATCAATCACGTCGGTCTGAAACTGGTAATATGCCATTCTTTCTTTAAGAACTCGCATGATTAATTTAAGAACTTTTGTAGTAATTACGAGTCCTTAAATTGATAGCGAATTTTCTTATTCCTTAATCGCAATATTATTGAATTAAGAAGGATGGGTGCTTAATTTAAGTTTAATCATTTGACTAGGCATTCTTAATTTGAAATTGATTTTGATTATTACTATCACCGTGTGCTATTGAATTCAGAACGCTTTTTTCTTAGTTTAAGTTAATATCAATCGAAGTTTTGATTGATTTGACGTTCTCTTGATACTGACTAATATTGATTAATACTGACCTTTCAGAAATGGACCTGCTACGTGAATTAAAAAAGAAACACGACATTCGTTTTAGAAACAATTTTATTGTTTTAATGACCAATTTTTTTAATTAACAATTTTTTTTAACATAAAAATGAATACGTATTCACAAAAAAAATAATAATTTTGAGTGTGGATACCTACATATAAAATAAAAGCCCGTTGTTAATCGGATAAATGCAGGGGAATTCTGAAAAAAAAAACAAAAAAAGGAAATTCATTAAGTGAATTGCAAATACCGAGGTTTGCAAAAACTGAGAGTACACTGTATGTGTATGTATAATATATAAAAAAGAAAAAAATTTACTTACCCAGCAAATACTTATAGCTCTTTCACAAAATTTAAAATCTTCTCATTGTTTTCTTCGTTATTTTTATCACTTTTATAGAATAAATACCTTACATTCACAAAATCACCAGCCTCACAAAAATTATTACTATTTTCCATTGCCTTGGGAAGAAACCGAAGCGACACGAACACTTTACTTAACAAAGACAAGAATTTATGGGCAAGAAATTGTTTTCTTATATTAAATCCACGTTTTCTTAATGTGACTAGGTACGTACTTCAGATTAATTTTTTTACTCTGCACATTCTAAGATTGAGAATGTAAGAACTGTAATAGCTTACAAAACCGAGTAAACATCAAAAAGAATAAGAGTAATATTAACTCTGAAAAACCTTAAATCTAGTATGCAATATATGGCGAAAAGTTGATCTGCTTGTAACACTTTATTTCTTACTTTGAACCTATATGTTGTTAGATTTAGAATCACTGCGTTAATTTAACTTCGCACGTTTTTACATTAAAATTTTTTTTATTGAAGTAAGAAAAATCAATTTTAATGTAAGAATTTTGATTAATAATGTGTGTTTTCTAAAGTTAATCTTAAAAGTACTTAAATTCGGGTCGCGGATTTTCCCTCAGTGTATAATGCAAATGCATAAAAGAAGATTCGGCGAACTTCTGGAATGGAAAGCGAGGAGTATTGTTGTTAGAACTCTCTTCATTTTTCCAACTTAGCGTGGTCATTTTTTCCTTTTCACATTACTCAAACTCCCTCGATACTTTTTTTTTTGAAAAGATCTGATTTTTAAAAGTAAAATTTGTATTACGGAAAGAAAATGTCATTAAATAAACCTTTGGTATAAAAATACAGTTCGTAACGTAATTTATGATAATTTTTTTGGAACTAAAAAATTTTTCTAAAAGGTGATACTTTTTATAAACATTAAGTGCATTAATAATCATGGTGGAATGTTGATATTTGAATTAGATAAATGTTACCAAAAATTGACAGTTTGAATGTGCTCTTGTCAGATTTTTAAAATTCCCAAGATTTTGCTGCCTTTTCCTTCAAAAGTCTTTTCGGATATCGAAATATCAAAAAAAAAAAAGGAGAAATCCCACGATAAACAACACTGGCGAGAAAACGATTATCGTCAGAATTGAGTTTTCGCTGGCAATACAAATTATTGGACAGTTTTTCCGACAGTCGATTCTCGGTACTTTTCATCTGATATGAATTGAACGTTGAACGTTGAAGTGCTTAGGCACAGCTCCGATCCGTATAGCAAGCTCGTCTCTGTGTCAAACTTAACTATGTGTTGTTCTTAGTTGAAGTGACGTGCATCAACAAAAGTCATACAGCCGTATTCATAACATTTAATTAAAGCTGAATAATTGGGATAATTTTAACTTAACTGCAGAAAACCTTATTCATAATTTTTTTTTTAAAGATAGTTCACTCTGTCATAAAATTAAATGCCTAAATTCGCATTTAGCGGTGAATTAACTTGCGTGTTCTCTGTTGTGCCCACAATCAAATAAGATGGCGGATACATTTTCGAATTTTTTAAATTAATTTAATATTTTAAGTAATCAAATCGGTAACCAAAGGCGATTAAAAAATTATAAAATTATAAATTATAAAATTATAAATTATAAAACTATAAATTATAACGGTTTAACCCTTTTGATCTTTCGGAAAGTAAATTCAGAAATAAATATTCAATAACTTTATATTCAAGGCGAAAGCGCAGATATTTATGGGTCCATTCAACCAACTCTAAGCCGAGTATGCTAGAAAGTTTCAAAGTTATTTGCCTCAAAAAGGTAATTTTTTTTTAATTTGTGCGGTTATTTTTCTTAATTTAAAAATTGATTGTCATGGTTCTCTATTTTTTGAATTTATTTTAACTGTCAAAACTCAAAAGTGACAGAGAAGTAGGAGAGAAGTTTTATCACCCTTCGTTAAATCTTTTTTGTTATGTTGACTCATTTGTAACAGATAATTTTACTTCTTTTAACTTCGATTTTAAAAATGCTAACTTCATACAAATTTGTGAAGAACTAAACAATTTTGACTGGAGCCCGTATCTTTCTCTTGAAATCAATGACCTTTGTAATGTTTTTTATCGGGTCATTAATAACGTAATTTTTTCCTATGTCCCCGTAGTTTGTGCTAAAATTAGTGTTGGGCAGTCTTGTCCATGGGACAATGATCTTACCCGTCACCTTAAGCGTTTAAAAAACAGAGCCTATAGAAAATGGCGTTGTAGTTTGGCTAATGAGGATTATCTGGTGTTTAGAAGGTTGAAATCAGAGTTAAAATCTTCCATCCGTTATGCATATCAGGTGTACATCGAGGACATGCAAAACAGTCTTAAGTCCAGACCTGATAAATTCTGGAATTTCATAAACTCAAAGAGTAAAAGTGATGGTTACCCGGCCTCACTCTCTTTTAATGGACATTTAACTGATTCTTCTCTTTCCATATGCAACAATTTTGGTTTATTTTTTCAATCAGTCTATTCAAATCATGACTCAAGGATTGATGAGCAATTCTTTAGCTTTCTTGGTGATTTCCCTACTCCTATCTTCAGAAGCATTGACATTTCCGAAGATGATGTTCTGGTAGGTCTGACCAGCTTAGAATCAAGTCTTAGTCCTGGCCCTGATGGTTTACCCTCCATCTTTCTTAAAAAATGTGCCATACCATTACATAAAATTGTGTGCCACATATTTAATCTGTCCTTTAAAACTAGCACCTTCCCATCCCTCTGGAAAACGTCTTTCATAGTTCCTATTTTCAAATCTGGTAGGAGGAATAAAGTTGAGAACTATAGGGGCATCTGTAAGCAATCTTGTGTTCCGAAGTTGTTTGACAAGTTAGTTACGGATAAACTTTACTTCTACTGTAAGTCCCTAATTTGCAACAACCAGCATGGATTTGTAAAGAAACGTTCTACTGTCACCAACCTTCTTTTATTTTCAAATTTTGTGATATCAGAAATCGGGAAAGGCAATCAAGTTGATGCCATTTATACAGATTTTAGTAAAGCTTTTGATCGCGTAGACCACAAAATACTGCTTTACAAACTCGAAAAACTGGGTTTCCCAATACCTTTCTTAAGATGGCTCTCTTCATTCTTAAGTGATAGATTTCAGTACGTGAAATTCCGCAATGCTATCTCTAATAAAATTTTCGTTTCCTCTGGCGTTCCCCAGGGTAGTCATATTGGCCCTCTCCTTTTTATATTGTTTGTTAATGATATTGTCAAATTTTTGCCCGAATGCGAATTGTTGATGTTTGCCGACGACTTTAAATTGTTCATATCAGGCAAAGATGTACAACGTTTCCATCTTCTTAACCTTAACCTGCAGAAATTTTATTTGTGGTGCAAACAAAATTACCTCTCTCTTAACGTTAGCAAGTGTTCTGTTATTTCTTTCTCTCGATGTAAATCACCTACAGAATTTGCTTACTCCTTTGATGGTAATACAATCCCTCGTGTATATACAATCAAGGATCTTGGTGTTATTTTAGACACCAAGCTATCCTTCAATGATCATATTGACTATATCTCAAATAAGGCTAATAGGTCCTGGGGAATGATTAGGCGTTATGCTTGTGAGTTCTCTGATCCCTACGTCATCAAAACTTTATACATATCTTTTGTACGGTCAATATTGGAGTATGCATCTATAGTTTGGTGCCCATACTACAGTGTACACATCTCCAGAATTGAATCAATACAAAAAAGGTTTCTGAGATTCGCGCTGAAAGGGCTACGTTGGACTGATCTTATTAACCTACCTCCATACATATCAAGGTTGAAACTGATTAGCATGGAGTCCCTTGAAGTAAGAAGAACGGTGGCAAGAATTTTATTTCTTCATAGGGTACTCATTGGTGAGATTGATTCTCCTGATATTTTACGCCTTCTTAACATTAATGTCCCATCGTCAAACTTACGTAATAATAGATTCTTTAAAATATCACACTCGCGCACGAACTATGGTCGCTCTTCGTCAATAAATGGTCTTATGATTTCCTACAATGCAAATATTCATTTGATCGACTTTAATTTGTCGATCTGTTCTATTAAAAGGAACCTACTGGACGGTATTCCGACATAATTGTTTGGCTCTATTTTTTTATTTTTTTCATTATGTTATTTTTCCTATGTATATTATTATTATTGTTCTTATTATTATTAAAACTATTCTTGTTTTTTCTTTTTTTCTGTTACATCTTTAGTCTAAGAAAGAGCTTGTTCTTTGATGGCAAAATAAATAAAATAAATAAAAATAAATAAAATAAAATAATTACCTAACTGATTAGCTACTACATGGCAAAATAATTTTTATGAATAAACATTTTCGACGACATGACTTAAGATAACTAAGTTTTTAAATTTGCCCATTTTTTGGAACACCCCTCCATAAACGCCAAATATAACATCTGTTCTTGTGACCAATCTAGGCCAATCAAAACTGAGACACATTGACGTAGGATGAATGCGTTCCTTTAGTGGTTTACTTGGTTTGATTTGTGGCGGCTTCTGCAACTGTTTATGAATCAAAGAAACCGGATAGTGACATTCACAAATGATTCCTTGTTTTGTTGCTTAGTGTGCACCTATGTGAACCTATATTCAGACGGTAACAAATGTATGTGACATATCTATGCAGAGTGTGGGGCAGTACATAATTTCCTGTGTTATACCTGCGCCAATAACTTGAACAGAAATGTCAAAGTTTATATTATACCTCTTTCCATTTAAGATGATGCTGATGACCTTTAAATTCATATAACACAAGGGCCTTAATATTAATCATTTTAACCTTCACCTTATATTGAAAATTTCGCCATTGTGAGTTCGAAAAATTTTGACTAGATACTAAAAATGATTATTAGTATCACGGAAGGTAAATAAAAAAAAATAGTTGTTTTGCGGCTTCGTATGTTCTTAATTATTCGTTTGTATGAGTTTTTGGGACGAGTGGAGCATTGGGGACGTTTAAGTATCTAGTTTAGTAAGTCTGAGAGCTGACTGACTTGATGTAGGTATCTCAGTTTTGATTCGCCTAGATATATCGCATGGGCTGCTGTGCGAGTTTACTTTTATGGGGTAGCCAAAGAATCTAGTCAAGAAATTTGTGACTGAGTACTAAGTTGACAGTTCGCATATGTGGCCGAAATGTGACGTTTTCGACCAATCTAGCTTTTGTGTTCAGTTTACATCTAGTCCAGACCAATCTAGTCGACTTAAGACAACTAAGTTTTTGAATGTTTTTGTTATTTTATCTGACATATAATATAAAGTACTTTGATCTTTATTGATCCGTCCAAAAACGTGCTGCCAAATAACGCACATTACCTCACGTAAAAATGTGCAATCCCACAAAAATTCACTAAACCTTCATACATACGTAGGTAGTCATTCGTCATTTCATGTGCAAAAGTGCGATGAAGAGGTCACGTCCTACGTAGGGGTTGACTCTCTTCATCAACTTTCTATATGACCTCAGAACTGCAACCGTTTTCAAGAACGACGCCAACAAGTACTCCCACTCAATAGGTATGTGTGCCCAGCGCCAGCACATGCATTCACAATAAGTCTTCAATTTAATTAGATAAATTAAGTAATTTCCTTCTCCGCTCATAATCATAACATCTTCAGGGTAATTACTGCCATAACGCTCCTATTTATGAATTTCTATGCCACATACATTATATACACTCGAAAACCGTATACGACACACCTTTTGTACATATGTGCCAAAGTGGCAACATCTTTAGCATTACTAAACGACTTTTCCCTTCAATGCATACGTACATACATTGAAATTCTATGAAACGGAGGCAAGTCCGTGCTACAAGGATTAATAGTCTGCGAACACATTTAATTCCAATTTAGGTTAACAGGATGAAAATAAAATGGATCAGCAGAGTGTTTTGCGGTGTTTGGGTGTATCACTTTTAACACATGAATGGTCGTATATAGCGACGGTAATAAAAAGGAAGCATAAGCACGCAGTGGCAGTGTATGTTTTTTTTTCATATATCGGATGAAATGACTTTTGTTGTGTGTCGTAGTATAAGCGGAATCCCTATATTCACAGATGACTCCCTTTTCTTCGATTAAGGATGCTATAAATATGGCTGCACATATGGTAAATATTGTCTTAACCTAAAAGTTTGCATTCCATGTGTCCCGGTTCTTTTTTGTCTCTTTCTCTTTTCAACTGCAAGAGGACACAAACGTACAGCTTGTGCTTTGAATTTCACTTTCTACTTTCTAGTCCTTGCATTGTATACATAGGAATGCTTTTTGAACGAATCACATGGTTTTTGGATGTGACTGAAGCGGGGGAGATTTAAAACTTTTTGCCAGCTGAGACTGGTGCCGTCCATCGGGTGGCTTTAACCCAATATGTCTGCTTTAAGGATCAGAGGGAGGTAGATACAACAAAAAGAAGATGGCCCAAATATTCCTATTTCACATCTTTCCAATTGGTAGTAAAATTCGAAGAGAAAACAGTACCAGTGAAGGCGAGTCTTTTAACAATATGGACAACAAGAAAAGGCATTGGCGCTAGGACATTTAAAGCGAACATTTTTTCCACAAATGCAAAACTCAATTGACTGTGGTTAATTCCGATTTTATAACACGTGTACAAAGACTTGTGGCAGTGTCTTAGTGGTAGTGTGTTGGGCTACTAAGCGAGTGGTCTCAGGTTCGAATCCCGAAAGGGCCAAATTACATCTTAAGCTTTTTTTCCACTGTGCCACCTCACACGAACGTCTGACAAACATACGAGAGTAAAATTGTCAGAAAGAGCTTCTCAATTAACCGTTTGGACTCGGCGTAAAATTTTAGATCCCTTCCATTCGTCTCAAAAATAGAAACTCACACAAAACGAATGGTTGTGGGAAGCTAGGCCTTGGATCCCACAGACCTGTCGCGCCAAAATATTTATTTATGTATTTATTTTTATATACTCTTTCTCTCCACAACATGTTACGCTACTTTTTTAAAGCAGTTTTATATCTGGGGCCGAATTACCGCATCTGTGAGCGAGCAATACATCACTGAATTTTGTTGGTTTTACATGCAAAGCAATAACAAATTCAGTCACGTATTACTCGATCACGTGTGCGGTAATTCAACCCCTGTTGAATAAATATTTCCAAGGGTTTTGATAACGAGTGCTGATAATCCTGTTTCAATTGTAATCATTAAGTTTGGTGTCGTTTTAGGTAGCTGGATACATCTTTTTACAGTCTTTTCATATCCCCAGGCTTGAACGGCATACATCATCATAGATTTGGCCACTGCTACAAAAGCTTTGTATTTTACACTGTGAGATACAAGATTATTTGAAAAAGACTCGTATGCTCTAACTATTTTTATCGGTTCGCTGTTCCCTTTCGACTCCACAGTCTTCAGTACTTTTAAAGCCGTTTTATAATACACTAGCTGTACTCGCACCCCTTATCTGATTTTGACCTTAAAAAATAAATCTTTATAATACAATAATTCTACATATAATAAAACTGTAGCATTAAAAGTGCTAGACCATGCATCACACAGAAACTACTTGACGGATTTTGTTGAAACTTGACATAGTGATTGCTCATGTTCAGAGTCGGGACTTAGGATAGTTTGTATCCCAGAATGTAACGTGGTTCTTACAAAATAGTAAAAAAAAAACGATGCAAGGGAAATTATATTTATACAGAGCTAGGTCAGTAATTACTTATCGGGTTGAAAAATAAAAAAATAGGTGAATTTATTAAATTTTCCCCTAAATCATTTAAGATATAGGTATAACTTCCTCCTGCGTTGTCCTGAAGCTGAGCAATGTTCAAAACAATTACTCAAAACATCGCCCCCAATTTTCCATCAGTGGATTCTACTGCCAGTTGTCATGCAGCAGTGAGTATCGTTGCAGTAGTTGAGTAGTGTGTGATCAAATGTTTTGCCGTTCAATGGTCAGTTGTCTCTTTTCAGGACACGCATTCAGGTTGAACACATTGAGAACGGCTGAGCCGATTTGGCTAAATTTTTTTCCGTTGTTCGTAGTTACAAGGAAAAGGTTTTTACGAAAGAATTTTTTTTAAACTTTCTGGAAAAGTGGGGAAATTGGGAAAATCGAAAATAGATTTTTTGTATGGAATTTTGTGTGCAACTTTCCTACCGAAGAGAAATGTTTATAATTAAATAACGCCAAGCAAAGCTGGCGGGGTCTACTAGTTTGTATATAAATGCAGCGCAGCAGAAAAAGTATTTATTTATTGAAAAAGTTTTTACTACGCAATCCAATCCAAGGTTTTCTAATTTTATAGTTTTCGTTTGCGGTTTGTTTTCGTGTGGTCACAATTTTATCGGTATGCTTGAAAGATAGCATAGTTTTAGACATCCATCCACAAAATTTTCTTGAAATCGGTTTTGGAGATCGAAAACAGCGCCACATCTTGAACGTTAAATGAATTGAACTGAAAACGAAATGTTGGTCTACAGCGCCACCTGTTGAGAATTTATAGACTTTTTTTCGCGTAGCAATTGCGAACAAACCCGCAAAAGGAAGTGTTCAAGTTTAAAACATTTCAGGTGAAAAGAGCCTTGATCAAGCAATTGCGAACAAACCCGCAGAAGGAAGTGTTCAAGTTTAAAACATTTCAGGTGAAAAGAGCCTTGATCAAGATTCCGCCATATTCTATTCTTTCAAAACGTCTATTAAACAAGGCAAGGCATATATACGACATCCTGTGATGTGCACCATTCTGAAATTTCCAATCCGTTCCATATTACTGATTGAGTATCCTTATAAATACCCTCAAAAACCTTACCAAACTTCAACGTAATTCCGGCATTATACAGCCTTGAAAACAAAACTCTTTTGTCAACTCTGTCGAAGGCTGCCTTAAAGTCAACGAAAAACACGAATAGTTTCATTTTTTGCTCAAGGTTTATTCCAGCTTTACTTTGAAGGATACAAATGTTATTATTTATTGAATATCAGCTACGAAATGCAGGCTGGAATGTTTGTTACCATCTGTGAAAATTGTAGTATTAATTTTGAGAATCACTGTATATTGCTATAACCAATTGTACCAACTGCATATTATACTCGTCTTGTCACTTTGACTTTAACTTTCAGTTAATAAATATCTCCCCCTTTTTTTACCAACCATCAGCAAGTAAGGACCTTTTAATTGATCTCAGCTCAGCGCCATCATTTCCATTTGCACAGTCGATTTATTTAATAGGAATGCAAAGATTTTACAGCCAATGACATTTACATTAATGACAGGACAAAGTGCGCTTTCATGACCAGTCTTTTCAGAGCTTGTCTATATCCAAAGACTTGAAGGATCTGTCTTAACTGATAAAGTTAAAAATAGGTCGGCTATCAAAATCAAAATGTGGACTTTCTTTCGCAACAAACTGTAAGAACGTTTGACTTCTGTTTGCCGCGTCAATCAACCCAACAGTTTGTTGGCACATTTCGTATTTGCCTAGAGTCGTCGTTGGCCAAAATATGGATGGAGTTACTTACTGCCGCATGCAAGGAGGAAATACAAGAAAAATAAAAAAAAAAAAAAAATTGAAAAGACACCATAAGTAAATATTCAGTTTCCCATTTCAAATAAAATGATGAACCAAATGTTTTCCAGTTTTCGTTTCGCTATACGTTCATTCTCTTTATGATGCTCGAAGGATGGGGTGTGCATCTGCATATAGTATATACTGACTCTTCACCAGACATCAACATCATCATCATCATCGGTGTCGTTGTCATCTTGTTTATAGCCGACTTATTTGCCATTAGGATACATATCTATATTCAGGGTATTCTAGGCCTGTAGCAACCAACCTCCTTTGCTCGCATTCATCGTTGAAAAGAACTTCCGGACGAGAGCAGGAAAAATGGTTGTTCGTATAAAATATCCTTTGATATGTCAGGTCGACCTATTGACTATATGTGTGGCATCATGTAAAGGATACTTGCGGACAGCATGGCAGCTCCATTCTACCAGTGCATGGTAAATTAGAGAAATTCTTATCGACAGGATATGTGGCTGAACATTACCTACCTTTACATTCGGCTGTTTGTCTGTGGTTGTATCATATGGCGCGGAGCTGTTTACTTTTTTACGCGATGTTTGCCAACTTTCAAGGGAAATTCACTCATTCAAGTTGTGTGTATATCGTGTATGCGAGAGGAGGCTTTTCAATTGCGAATCCTTTCACAGTCGTTTACCTGATGAATAGTGGGCTCCTCGTATTTCTTTTTCTGAATATGAATTTCATCTCATTTTTTCGAATTTGCCATAGAAATGCGTTTCTTGTAGACGCGGAGAGATTCTGGTTTAAGATAGATGAAAACCATGAAACAACAGGCAATTGGACTCTAATCTTGTGCCACTTGAACAGGACTTGTTTTCTTTTGCCCTAAAACTTTTATGGAAAAACCTTGGTTAGTCTCCAAACCTGCAGTCCAATCGGAAATTGAAAACGATCGACTGTCAACGGTGTGACATGACTCCATTTCCAGTTGGATTTTCATTAACGCAAACAGGCATCCGCATCATCCCTTTGCTGTCAATATACAAAACTATACCATGCTTCCCTAATAATCCCCCCCGTTCTCAAGCAGACAGAATGTGCGGTCCTGTAATGGAAACCAAACTAAGCACCATGTCAAGTGCACGCCAAAAAGCCAATCGATGGCAAACATTGTTGCGGCCGCTCTGTGACATTCGTAGTCCATTAATTATTCGCGCCGTCGTCATTTGGTATCCGATACGGAAAAACATTCCCACATCGTGTTTTGTGTATCTCGTTCTCGATAATCTAATTAATTCTTATATCGTATAGATATCTCCTGCTTCGGGCCGCATATGGCTTCTCTGATGTCAAGCGGCTAGTTGGCAGCAGTCTATAGGTGAGCGTATATAAATTAAGTGGCATTTTAATTCGCTTCGATCCAAGTCGCACATTAAACGCATGAACGAGTGTCCTCGAAAGAAAAGCGATTCTTGCCAGAGGAAACCGCAAAAATGTATCTATCGTGGAGTTGTTAAACGCCGCATGACTTACCAAGCCTGTGGGCCTGTTGTGCATTAATTAATACGAAATACGAACTATAGGTACACAGCCAGACACTCGTGTAGGGTGCCTTGCGGTACATACGCAAAGGACAAAATTTCGAGATCCTTTTGGGTGCGCGTTTCTTCATACCTACCCCAGATGGTAGACAATAGTGGTAGATAATTTCCAAAAAATATGGAAATGCAATAAGTTAAGTATATGAAGAGTGTGGGTGGAGCTGCGGGGACGGGACTCATTACCGTAAACGCGTGCATTAAACAACAAAAGAATTAACGGCAACTTATTGCGTTGGAAAGTTATTCGCCTCCCCTTCGCCCCAGCCAACGTTGATTTTAAATTGTCCTTTGTGTTTGCATAATGACTTGAAAAATGTGTTTTCGAAATGCTTTTGTTTTTTCATTTGTTTGCATATACTAGCACTCGGAAACACCCCTTTTCGAGATATCAAAAGAAGGGGCCTTGAGATAGGGTTGCGGAGAGCGCACTCGACTAAAGGACTGTGAATTGGAAATGGGAAGAACAATGAGAGCACGTATCATTTACAAGGACAATACTGTTGTTGTTGTTGTTGTGTATGGGAAGACAATGCCTACTAATATGGCAATGAGCAGGGAACAGCTATGTCACTTACAAATGCAAATGAGACATTCCAACTTGGGTACGCTACGTGTACATCAAATGTCATATGTCAGAGCTGTTGATTCAAAGTCAATGGGGCTTTGTTTCGTTTATGGAATTGGTTGTCATTACAAATATTGGATTGTTGCTATATATACTGCCGATGAATGCGGTCATGTTGAAAGAAAACCTAGATTGCATCACCAAGAATGATGCATATGCATAATGTATGACCATGGTACCTATAGTAAGTGACGACGCTACGTGGAATGAAAGTTTTCACAAAGTCCATTCGTTCCTGCAAATTTGATTTGGGAGAACAGGAGCTGTGCTATTGGGCTGGCCCGCAAATAAAGCTTTTAGAAGTGAACGAGCAGTAATAGAAATAGATCGCCCTGAACTGTGTTCGAAGACAGGAGGATCAACGTACAGTTTAGCGGGAGTTGAGGATGGGCATTTTTAATCAAATTTGGTTTTCCCTCAACTAATTTATTGAAATTTAACTTCACCTTCCTAACAAAAGCTGCCAGGAGTTGGTACGCAAAAATTGTTGTTCTTTGGGTAATATTTTAAATACAAAATTCTATAAGTTATTCACTTAATAGTTTTGAATTAGAGTAACACGATCTGAAGAGACTTAAAAGGAACTGGAACGGTTTGTGTCATAAGATCCTTGTTTCATAATATACAAAGTAGCATTGGACCGATCTTTTAAGGAAAATGCAAATTAGTTTAAATTGTTGTTAAATTGCTTCATACATTCAGCATATTTTAATTTTGCATTTTAAAATTCTGGCAACACTGGCCAAACACTGCAAACAGTTGAATAAATTGATCCGAGTTTTTCTATGCTCTAACAGATCAAAATTTACACGAGGATCTTGCCAACATCTGCTGCTAGAATTAGGAGTTCCATTGCCGAGTGAGGCTTTTGTGAACACACCCGTCGATTGTACAACTCAGCCCGGGCCGATGCAGACAAGCAGATCAAATAGGTTTCTATGTTTTGTTGAAAATTTATCACATTAAAGCGCAATAAAACAGTACAGAGCGACTTGCTTCGAATCGGCCTGAAGGTATGCAATAATTTTTGTTAAATCGGCTATTTGGTCGAACATAAGATTGACTAGGGTTAGATTTTGTTAAAAATCCATCTGTAAGTGATCCTAGAGCTGCAAAAGCTCAACCAGTCTACGGGATGGTCCCCTGGTTTAGATTCAGAGTCAGGTTACGTACCTCTCACTAGAACAGCCTATCACGAGATTGGAGCATTGTGGTGGTTGTGGTTACCCGAAACCGCGGGAACTAGCGGTGTTTATTGCAATATAGAGGTGTGGGTGGAAATTGCCCTTATCAGGAAGGGGAAATGATCTTATATAATCATCTGTAAAGTGAAGTATGGTTGCTCTAAGCACTGCTCACACGGCGTTATTGTCAAACAGTGGGTATGCACCTTAAAACAACAATTATTAAAAACCAAATTAAGCCTCAAACCCTAAGTATAGGAAATAATGCCTAAAGCCGTACAAGAAATACATTATACCGGATTTGGCATCACTGACTTGATTACGTATTATCCGCAACTTTCACCGGGAATTCACTAACTCGACTTATCCTAATGATGAAAACGGGCATTATTGTACGAGGGTTCATGGATGGCAAAGTGAAGCTAGGCGCCTTTTGTTATTTAGCCCTGTAGCTGTAGTCGACCCATCTGTGAATGGGACATGGCAGACGGTTGTGAATTTTAATTTTTTTACAGACTTTAGTAAATTTTGGTCGCATACGATTGATTATTTTTGCCCATTACGGTTAGAGTTCCCAACTATCCTCCATTTTGAAAGACAGTCTTCCTTTTAAACTACTTGCCCTTCTGTCCTCCCTTACTGGAAACGCCATCTCAATGGCATACACATGGAACACACCCTTCACTCCCATTAATTTTACTGAACGCGTTTGCTCTGTCATATACAATTCAAATTATGACGGATTTCACTTTTGAATTAATTCATTTATTCTCCATTTAATTTATTTTTAATACTAAACTTTTTGTATTTTTTTTATAATAAAATACATGCCTAATCATTTAATTTTTGTTTTATTTTGAGAAATTGTTTCGAGTAAAGTTGGGAACCCTAATTACAGGAGCATGTAAAAAGATCGCAAAAATACTTTTTAAGGATTAAAATAAATTTGATGAAATATTTAAAAAAAAAATACAACTATTGGTTTGGTTTTTATCAATTAGCTAAAAATTTAAAGCGAACATTTTTCCATTATGTAAAAGTTTATTAATTCTTTTTCTTCGAAGTTTATTATCCTGATACATTTTTCTCATCTTTTAGTATGAACTACATTGAAACTAAAATTAGAAAAAGTACAAAAAAGTCAGTTTGTAGATATAATTATATACACAAAAAAGTCTGAACTACGAAAGCTCAGAGCTTTTTTGTTTACACGCCTTTAAAATTTCTACAAGCAATAATAAAAAAATTTAGCCGATTGAAGTAAAAACAAGAGTTTTTCTTATCGAAAGTGACACAAATTATGCGATTTGGAGTGTATCTGTTTCTAAAAGTGAAAGCTGGAACTTGTTCAACATTTGACCGCGTCGAAAATTTTAAATTGAGAAAAAATATACAAACTGTATGTGATGAAATATTTTTTTACTTTTGCAACTTTTGTTTCGATGTACTTCATACTTTATGAGGCGTCTAACGTTTTGGAATATTTTCTAGCAAACAGTTCATCTGTTTCTCAAAAAGACAGCCATTTTCGTATGAAGATTCAGCAATTTGTGGAACTTAGTTTAATTACCCCTTACTTTATAGACAATGAAAATTGCCAACTAGACAGCTAGACGTCAACTGTTGAAGAAAATTATGAGAGGTAGTGATCGGGATTCGTTTTCAAATTAGACGTACTATATTAAAGTTGACGAAAACTGTTTTTACTTACACTAAATTGAGTTTGTTTTTTAAACCTAAAAATTGCACCTAATTTGTATCCACTCCACCTCACGTGCATGTGCTTGATCATCCATCTGCGCATTTCCCCAGAAAAACATTGTAGGATTACCAGATTGAAAACGAGAAAGAGTTACATACTTTATACTGTTCTTTTTATATTTTCAATTTTGAGGGACAAAGTAATTTTCAAGTCGAAAAGGGTTATGGTAACCCTTAACGCATACTTCGCCTTCGTTCCGCTCCAACAGAGAAAACGACACACATTGTTTTCGGTGTGTGCCCACAATCCCAAAGCATTACGACCTAGAACAACTTTTGATAATGTTTGTCGATTTTATGAAAAGAATTAACGAAGTTAAGTTTTGGTTTGTAGCTCAGCTCGTCTACAAATCGGTAAAGCTTTAAATATTTAAAAACTTGTTGGCTTTCTAACATACATCTTCTTGTATTGATCACGAATTAATTGAATAATGACAAGTTAAGAACACTGCAGTCATATGAGAAGACCTCTAAAATCTCTCCACCCTTGCGCCAGATAAAAGCCGAGGAATTTCGGCTTACTCATCACCAAAAATCCAAACAGACATTTATGCCCAAATATCCAAAACCAATCGACTCTGCTTCTTCGAATTAAAAAATCTTTTTAAATCCATTTTACTGCGCTGGAAAATTGTGCTCTCAATATTTCCCATCGCTTGTGATGATGATTTTCATTATAATTCTTTCAAAGCGATTAAAAATTCGAATAATGGACTTAAAGCTGGGCGAAAAAAAATATACAATAATAAAAACAACGTACAAGGAAAACAATTTTGTATAAATGAAGTAATACCGCCTGAGTGAAATTCATCATACACGGCCTGGCGCGCTCATTCTCTCCCCACCCAACCATAGAACCAGGACCAACCCCAAACACAATTCGTATTCATCCTTTCCCGCGCACTCATCGCAAGTCAGAGAGAGAGAAAGAAAACAAGAGAAAAATAATAATAACAATAAATTTCCATAGAGTTGTGGCGTTTTATTTCAATTGCACGCCGGGCTCGGGCATATTCCATCTGACTGGGGCCTCGATTTAGTTGCGGACAGTTGACTGTAATGCGAACGAGAATGGCGCCCAACGCAAACGTATCCTGTGTGTGTTGCTTCTATTGTCTGGCTGTACGATTGGGTAGTTGTGTGTCTGTGTGCCCGTTTGGTTGTTAATCCGACTTAAAGCTGAAAAACCCGCCGATTTCATTCCGAATAATGATGGATACTCATACTTCCATGATTCTCACTCCAGAGATTTGCCTTCGTCCTTTCTCTTTTTTTTTAGCCTCTATATTTGGATGAAAGCGAGAGAGTAGAAAAAATAGAAAGAGACTCGATTGTACGAGTTCACTAAATACTTTTGTGTTTTTGTTGTTGTATTGTCCCGTACTCACTTTTCATCAAGCGCTTTTATTATTTTGCAGGATAATCCGCAGTGTCCTGTCCGAAGCTAGGATCTTTTCATCATCATCGTGGTCGTATAATAATATTCGACGCAGCAAGAAGCAAACTGTCATCGTTACCATCATACGCTCGTTGTCTACGTTGTCGTTGTCAAGTTGTCAAGAGCGAAAAGCATTTAATCCTTAACCAGTAACCGCACAAGGATATCATCGGCAGCAAATCGATTGTGCTAGTGGAATTTCAATAAGGAACGGATAAACGAGTGCATTCGCTCGTCCCCCCTGTGTGCTTACAGACGTTCACAATTCGCATCCTGCCAATATGAAGATGTCAAAGCTATCGAACCAGACCAACTCCCAGGATCCGCAGGCGGTTAACTCACGTGTATTCGTTGGCAACTTGAATACGTTTCAGTGCTCCAAAACGGACGTGGAGCGTATGTTTCAGATATATGGCCGATTGGCAGGTATGTCATTTATAGTAGGTAGTATAATCCAAATCCGAATCGTCCTTTTATTTTGTTGTTGATGTCGTTGTTCTTTTGGCTCGTTTAATGCGATTAAAACATATATTCGATTGAATTTGGCTGCTGACCTATTTGATTATATGAGTGGCTATCATGCAATTTCAGGAATCTCGATGCATAAGGGATATGCGTTCGTACAATTTACAAATCCGTTCGATGCTCGGAATGCCTGCCACGGCGAGGATGGAAGGACCGTACTTAGCCAAACTTTAGGTGAGTTAAATGTTCGTATTCTTCTTCTTTTTTTCTGTTTGCAGCCTTAAGTGGGTAGATATGAGTTCCTATCCTACACTTGGAAATTTCTTCGGTCGCGCGCCGTTTGTTGTTTCGTGTTCGGGCAAAGTTATCCTTAGACAGACACACGCTGGCCTGGTTGAGTTTTTGCCACATTCATAGTGCTATTCACTTCGTCTACTCGACGAGGGACGATAATTTTGCAGTGTTTCATTTCCGGAGTATTGGCCGAGCAATATAGCGGCGCCCACCGGATGAGGCGAGAGACTTGGTGGATGGAAACCGATTTAACTTACCGCTGTGCTGGGGGTATTAATACGTATGGCAAAGCGGCCATTTGGTGTGTGTTTTTCTTTTCGTGGCAACGGTTGTGGATTTGTATAGTTGTATTTTTTTGTTCGTCCTTTGCGGCGACGTCAGGGTTCTTCTATATGAGTAAGGTATTCCCGTTTTAGTGCATTGCACTTTGCTGAATTTATTGCCTGTCGAAGTTGTCTGTATATTTATATCGACTAATTTCGGGACGATAAATTTACTGCTACTAGGTACTTGGCTTTTGTCTCCGGTGGGTTTGGGCTTCTGGCTTTCTGACTTTGAGTTGAATGTCTCGAGGGAGGTCAGAGAGGGAAATGATATCGAAAGAAGTAGCACAAGTGGGGAACGTTTGTGTGGATTGTGGAGTAGTGAAACGTACCGGGCGTAGTGTCAAGGCTGGATTTTAAAGTGGGCATCAGCATGTAGGCGACCATCAGCATCGAAACAATCCAATTTAATTGTGGAATCTGAGAGAGAATGGAAGTTGTAATTCGGACTTTTGTCTTCAGATTTGACATTAGTTGCAAACACGAATTATATAGATATCGTCTATAGAAGCACTGTATTCGAGTTCTGGTGGGTCTACGGAAATATGGCTAACAAACAAACAATCGTTCGGCCCTCCGTCTGGGCGCCATATGTAGTTTAATTCAGAGGTGAGGTTAACTAAAGTATTCAATTGATACTATGCGGACAAAAGAGATCTTGTAAAGACATCTGGTGAAAGCCTGGTCACCACGGTCAAGTTTCTAAGATAAATTCTTAAATTAAAGTGAACTTTATCGACCCCGTCCATTCAAGGGTTCGAAGGAACTGCTGACGATACAGCAGCGCATACTGACGTGTAACGCCCTTAGTCTTAATACTATGGCTCCTGTGGCCTTAGACCCCGGAAGATATAGGTATTCGCTTGTGGTTAGACCAGCGATCGCCTATGCTGCCGTGGTCTGGTGGACAAAAACTAACGAAGTCACCACAGTCAAAAAGTTAGAACGGGTTCAACGTATAGCCGGAAACTGGCTGCCTACGCTTTACCTCGACCATGGCAATGAATGCCATCCTAGGTCCAACACCCGTTCAAACACATATTCAAATGGGAGCAAGATTGAGTATTCATCGACTGTTTTATTCACACAACATGGACCGTTATTCTTATCAAAGAGATTATTTATCTTTGCTTAACGCTATGGAGTCCAAAGGCCCTTTTAGCATGCCTTTTGGATGACATGCTACCGCAATACGGCTTCCATAAAAACTTCCTCATAGTTATCCCTCCTAGGGAAGACTGGAAAAAACTCAAACCCAATCCCAATGAACCCAATGAACTTGTCAGTTAGCCTTGCAAATAACTTATCTATATACCAAGCTAAAGTCCTTGGAATCAACCACTGCGTTAGAATAAACTTAGTTTTCTAACACAGGTTTTCTAACCTAGTCATTCTCCACTGGATTCCAGCCCATACGGCCTTCGCTTTTAACGAAGAGCTGACTCACTGGCCAAAATCGGCGCTACAATTCCGCTCATCGGACCTGAACCCTTCTGTGGAGTCAGTAAAAATCATTTCAGGAGCTACTTCAAAAAGCTATCACGTATTAAATCCAATAAAGTCAAATTTCTCTCCTAAGAAATCCTATTTCCTGATCAACTTAGAAAAAAATAACCTGAGAATATTTACAGGAATAATCAGTGGCCACGGCCTCATGGAAAAACACCTACACCTTATTTGAGTTTCTCAGGATCCAACATGCAGAATATGTCTTGAGAGTGGTGAATCCTCTCTTCACATTCTCATGGAATGTCCGGCTCTACTCAACCTTAGGAATAATATCCTTTAATAGGGGCCCCAGTGCCAGAGACCCGCTGAGGTCTCTCCCGTTTTACAATCTAATCTTATCTAGGATACCCTGTATACGATAAGGAAGATTAAGAAAGCAACTGACAGGCCTTAAATGATATCACATAAAATCCGATGAAGGTGGTGGAAGAGCTAAAAAAATGTGCTGACCAAATCGGTTCAGCTTAATTAATGGACACAACTCTCAATTCTACTGAGCTAACCAGGATCCGAAAGCCCGCATCCATGAACAAGCTGTAGGTATAATTGGTCGAATTGTGGACCAATTGTTACAGTTCAGAGAGCACCTAGTTTCGAGCTATTCGGGTGATTTTCGATTTGAAATTAGACGACATTTTAAAAATTATTACTCGTTCGGGAATGAGGCGATTTACTATCAGGGAAACCTTTTCCGAATACGTGGCAATCATCCTCAAATGTGACAAGACTAGGTATATCACAATTCAGCCGCTAAGAAGAACGTTTCAAATTAGCAGACCTTAGTCAGTTGTTCTTCGCTGATTTTGAACTTTTTTTTGTTATTGAAGGTGAAATTCTTGAAAGACACAATGGGGTTAGAAACCCAGAGTAGATTAGGACTCTAACCGCACTAAAACCTCCTCCTTAATCATGAACGAGTTCTGAATTCTAAACTCACACTTGCGAGTGGGGATAATCCTTCTTTGTTCTATGATTCCATCTACTTCTACTGGTAAAATTGAGATTGATATCAGGTTTCTTCTGATAGAGGCTTACCTTGTTTAGGTAAATATAACTAGAATTTCTGCTATTTTCCAGTAATATGGAACATATTATTATATCTTAGCTTAAAGTAAGCATTTATCAAAAGTTGCATTTTTACCAATGCTTTGGAGGATAGTTTCCAGTGGCGTGGCATGAACATTTTAAAATGGGAATGACATACAAATAAAAAAAAACTTACATCTATGTACCTTGAAACAAAATTATATATTGTACCTACCATTGCTTTCCACATCAACTAAGCGAAGTCAATCCAAGACATCTTTTTTATACTTCAAGTCATTAATATTTAAAATTAACAATGAACGTAAGGCATAGTAAAAGTGGCTTCGATGTTATCTACAAATTTAGAAAACAAAAAGTAGAAGAAAATCGAATAACTCGAAGAAAAGCGCGTTATTTTGTTCATAAATCATAATAACCAAGCGAGTTGAATAAAGAGGTGTCAACACAACACACAGTGTTCTGCTCAAGGAAAAAAAAAGATACAAGCAAATGCTCTCTTAAAATCAACTATCCAGTGAGGGCTTTAATAACCCGACATATTTGGGGAAATTTAAAAAGGGAAGTCGGTAGGAATCCGCTTATATGGCCCTCACGCCACTGGTAGTTTATTCAAGATTTGAGCAGTTGTAAGATCATAACCTTGTGATATTCTATTAGTTAGCTTATGAATACATGTGCTGATTTCTTTTAGCGAAACATGAGTGATAACCTCTAGGCGTTCGTTTGCAACGATAGGTGAAAAAGGTTAAAAGTATTTGTTAGATGTTCCGAAAAGAGTTTGACCTTTTCTTTTGGGTCACCGATCCATTTCCCATCAGGTATTTTTTATAGAGGATCTTGAGCTTGAGGTCTCTTTAAATATTTGACACCCCTTCAAAGGGAGTAGTCTGTGACTTTGGCAGTAGTTAAGTTGCAAAGGTAATCAGTTATTTTTAAGATTGTTATAGTTTGAATATAGTTTTATTGCGGGTATATCTTGTCATTTGGCATTTCCTGCGAGCTGTTCGCTTTTCTAATATTACCTACTTTCCTTATAGATATCTGTGGAATATTTTACCGATGATTGTTTGTTGTTGACACTTAGATGTCAATTTACCCTGTTGTGACCAGTTAATAAATCCCTCAAGTAATTCGTTAAATTCATACCAGTTGGTTCTTTTATTGGTAAGTCGTTCATTGTTTATTTGTTCAAGGCTTAATTTGAGCGCACCCTCGGAAGGTTTGCAAGGGTCTGTGCGATTAGGTTTAATGTTAAAATGTCTAAAATGATGGTTGTCTTCAAAATACCTTTTAATACCTTAAAGCGTTAGACACTGTGATAGTGAAGTCTCGAGTTGGGGGTCTTATTCACGAACGATCGATGGAGCAATTTTGGGGTACCCTGTAATTGGTCTGATTTGAAGGAAACTTCCACTCTGGTATTGCTAAGTTATCGGCCTTTAAATCATACCATATGACGAAGGGTCTAGCTTTATTCTGTCGTACCATCAACGACGATAATCAGAGCAATGTTATCCGAATTCGTGGCCGATTTACCCCACTGTCCACTTATTGTTTCTGTTTTACATAGAAAATATATAGAGCTGTCGAATATATAGCACCGCAACCGCAACAAATAAAAAAAAACGCACAACTGAATGAAGCTATAACTCACCATAAACGAACTTGGCATGCAGCTCAATACCCCCGGTCCCATAAACACGCCAAAAATATCTAAAGAATTCACTAAATTCTATAAACTATCTACAATTACAAAAGTTCTTATTCTAACAAATGCCAAGCACATTCCATTCACACTGTCATCGGCCGAGCGTACAAATACTTCATCGGAAGACAAATCATCATCGCCATCATCACAATCAACTGAAACGGTCTGCATATGCTAATTGACTGTCATCGACGGCATAACAAATCGTGAAATATTCAAAAGCTATTCCCACATGCATGCCGAAAGCGTGACGTGGCTAGAACGCACTCAGTCAATCAGCCATACAGCCAGTCTCAGTCGTTCTGTCCTCCGCCGGTCAGCAGCGCTGCCAAATTAAATGATGGAAATCCGTCCAATTCGAAGCACAGTCCCATGCAGCCGTGTGCGCGCATCCAAGTATCTAATTTTGGGTAAAAAATTAATTTCATTCGAAGAGATTGTAGGTACGTAGGTACCTACCCCACCACCCCATCTCGTTGGGTCCTATCCTAACATGCGCCACAAACGATTTGTCTGTCAACACAACCAACTGCACTGATGCACAGAGAATGAAAGTGCACATATCGCACACGAAGTTTTTGCGATATTTATGTCATCCCCTTATGCCCGTCATCCCCTGTCTGTAAACTGTACACCATGGGGGAATGCGAAATTTATTCAAATTTTCAAATTGGGAACATTTTCCGCTTTTCGAAAAACATCTTAATGCACTTAGAGTCTCTAATGAAATTTCCTTTTGGCATTACACAGTTACTTGTATGCTGTATCCTGATGCAGTCCATTATATGCGATGTGTGCGTGTGTGGAGGGATGTACATAGTTCCTCGTGTGAACTTTACTTTTGCTCTACTACACAGCTGTGGGAAAATCCCATAAATGTGCATTTAATTAAAAATAAATATCGAGTGTCACAGAACACAGAGGACATGATAAATTCCATTCTACCCTCCCTCCGCCACAAACGCGCGCGAGGAAGAGATTTGGTGAAAAGTTTTGACAGCGCGCCGCGTCATCATCAGAGCATTCATCTGCCAACTGTTGAATGATGATTACGCTGGCATAAACACCACATTAACTCATTTGTTTAACAACATCAAACTCGCGGAGGGTTGTGAATTATTAACACCCCCCCTACAACCCTTTAAATGAGATGAGAGCAGGCGAAGCAGTGAAGGACTCGTTGGTTGAAGTTTTGCGGCTGAATTCTCCCCGCACATCCAGAGCCAGACAACAAAGCGAGTTGGCTTCATCTTAATTATGAAAAGTTTTTCTCGTTTTACTCGCCTAAGTGACTTATTTGTTGATGGTAGTGGTGCGGGTGGTTGGTGGTTGGTGGCGGCTTTGCCAGTGATTCTGTTCTGGTATTGTTTTGTAAAATATAAGTGGAAGGACTTAAAAATGTTTTTCCCTTCGCAATCGCTTATGAAGATGGACGGATGAATGCAAGGGTTGGAAATTGTCCAAGAGCGGACAAAACGAAAGCAGAGAGAACGGGATTGCAGGGAGATTTTAAACCAAAACGAAAAGTGGATAATGGCTTGATGAATGCGATGAATAACACTCAACAAGCAGTATAGTGTCCTCTGATGGTGTTGTCATTATTTTGGCTCTTTGGGTTCTTACTGTTTCGACGTGATGAAAGGGCGGCCTTTATTATACAAAACTTTGATTCTTTCTGTCCTTTTGTTGTGACGGAAATTACCAACATTTTGATGAGATGGCTTTGAGATTCCTTTCAAATAGTTTGTTGGACTTTGAGTTGTGAAAATGTTTAATTTATAAACGCGATGGGTGTTGGTTTTCTTTTTGCAGAACCTTCAAGAGTTATATGAAATTTAAAATTTGGAATACTGTCAAATTTTTGCCACTTTTTGCGTTTTAAAAGATCTTGTAATTTTAGTAGGTACTCTGGGTCAAGGGCCGTTGTAATGTTAAATGTTACAATTTAGTCAATTGAAGTTTAGAAGTTGAAGTTCATAAGTTTAGACATCAATACCTGTGTGCTTGTACCCCAGTTGAATCCTCATCATAGCAATAGCTTTAGGTGGCATCAGCAACAAGAAAGAGGTATGCTACAGGAGCGGAGTATTTTTTAACGAAAGGTTACGGGCTTTCCGTCAGAAAATTAGGCCAGATCGCACTATTACAATATGGTGCTAAAGTGTTTTTATTTACTCCGAGGAGGACCTATTTGCCTAAAGCAATACGCCTCTTCAGAAAGACCGGTCTTTCGAGGTACATCAAATGAAGACTCTTTTGGGGCTAGGGGTGCTTGGTGCCATGTGTCATTTGCAGGTCGTTGTCACTGTACAGCTCGTAGAACTGGCTGGTCAATCTTTTTCTACGAATCGCGTCAACGGGAGTGGGAACCTAAAATCACTTAAAGAATTTTTCATTCAAAGCGAATAAGGGTATTTTTAACCGCCCGGCGCCCTCGCTGATAAAAAAGCTTCTTGGCCATACATCATAAGTGGTTTCCTTACGTGTTTCTTGACAAGAAACTGTGACCCCATTGCCAGTGTTACCTTCGAAAATTTTCGAAAGGGGTCCAAAAAGGTGTCCCTGGCTTTCAAAAAGGGTCCCGTAGGAAATTGAAGAAGAAACAACCGTATCCCATACATTTTGAATTCATTTAAAAAAAAATATATAGAAAAATGAAAGTTTTTTAAGGGCTTATTTACAGAATATTGTATAGGGATTGGTACCTATTAAAATTAAAATATTAAAATAAATTAACACAACATTTAAATTCAATTCTTCACAATTTGCTACAAATCTAAAAGAAAAAAATATAACGTAGCTGGATAATGTGAGAGCGAGATTTTTGTCGATTCGATGTCGATAGTTGAAGTCGATAACTGTGTTAAAAGAGAATATAGTATTTTGCTTCCTGTGGTGAGATACATAGCCAATTCTGAAAAAGGGTCCGTAGGCGTTCAAAGGTGTCCTGTTTTTTCGTAAAGGGGTCCGATTTGGAGTATTTTTAAAAAGGCGGTCCTGGGGTCCGAGTGTTGAGGAAAGGTTCAATCGGACCCCAAGGGGTCCCAAAGGTAACCCTGCCCATTGCCCTCTTAGGCCAAAAAAAAAATGCAATTAAATAGGGTTTTTTAATTTTCGAATTTATTAGCGGAAGTGTCTATTTTGACGTTTCATTCGAATTGCCAATGTTGTGTGTGACTTCTTGTTGAAAGGGACTATAACCAGCTGCTTATAGTCAAATTTTGTGTCAGTATTTTGTTAAAGTGAGATCGGCATTCGTACTCTGGGTACAAGGAGGTCAAAATGTGATTAAAATGTTTGTTGGCAGCTCGAAACCTGCATTCGATTTTATTTAGAACTAGCTGTACCCGCCCGGCTTCGCCCGTGCAAAATGTGGTTTCTTTGATTAAGCCTAGTACGCTGCTCGAGCTTAATTTTAGCTACCATACAAAATTCTCTCCAAAATTTAGCTGAGCTAAATTTAAGCGAATCCCTTTAGCCGAGTGGTACGCAGCTCGAGCTAAAAATCAAAATTTTGTTTCCGAGTGTCCTTCATGTATCTGTCAAAATTTTGCGCACCTATTTAATGGGTCGGCACATTTTGTTCCAGCTAAATTTTGACAGCTTGCTCTGCTCTGTTGTTCTGCTGTGTAAAGATGAGTGATTTTAATGAATATATCGATGAGGAGTACCGGGAGCTAGAGTCTTTCATTTAAATAACAGAGAAGTCCTCAGAAAAAGCTAGCGATGGTGGTGGAGCAACAACCATCGACATGAAGACTTGTAGATTTTGAATAAAGGGAGGATTTTTCAAAGAACAGCTGTTTTTTGTGACATTTATACACAGGACTCTCTATGTCAAAATTTAGCTAGGCTTTTAGCTGATGTTTGGAGAGAAAAGTTGGAGAGCAGCTAAAATTTAGTTCAGCTCGAGCAGCGTACTAGGCTTAAATCGTTACAATTAGTACCTAGTAGCTTAGTATTTTTTTTATGAACTATATCACATCCACATTTCTCATAACGCGTAATTTGTCGAATAAGAGATATTTCTTACCAGTTAGCACTGTATAAAATAATTCGTCTTCCTTCTTATTAACGTTATGTTAACAGGTATTCGCTTCAAATGTTAAAGTGTTAAATCATTGTCTCTCTCAATCCCGTAAACATTTCACACCGTATCTGCTTTCTGCTATGTCTCTCAATCCCACGCCCCCTGGCCACGGCCTGAACAACACCAAAGAGCCAAACACCCAGGAAATGCGATTTATGGATAAATAAAATTAAATGAAATAGAAACTCATCAAGAGAGCAAAACAAAGACGGTGTAAAAGTGTCTAAAGCATCGACTCACACGAAACACCTCACATTACATTCCTGCACTGCATCCGCTGTACTGTGTTGTGTGTGTGTGTGTGTGATTGCGCATGGCCAAGCGGGTTGAACAAAGAGGTCTCACAGTATACTCTTCTCTCCTAAGGAAAAAAAATAGATACAAATAAAATAGTTCTTTCAAAATCAACTGTCCAGTGACAGTGAGAGCTTTAATAACCCGACAAATTTGGGGTTACGATTGCTTTGTCGTGAAGACGACAATGATGGATGAAAATGGATACACACACAAATATTTAGTTGATGGGTTACGTGTGTGTACTTTTTTGTGAATATTAAATTTATTTGGTAGTTAGGCTTTCGTGTATATTTGGTTTTTGTTAGATAGTGTTGAATGGTAGAAATTAAAAATGGGAAGTCGGTGGGAATCGGGTTATATGGACTCCACAGGGTTTATTAATGCATGAGTGAAATAGGAACTGAGCAAGAGAGCAGACACGTCTTTCCTACATATTTCACATTATAATTTATAGGGTAAAACACCCAATCATTGGCACCTTAAGAAAACTTGAGTCTTTACGGGTGTGTAAATATAAAAAAAAAACATTCAAATAACATTAGAGTACATAATTCATTAACATTTATTAAGAATTTTTTTAATAAAAAACATAAACAAAACATAAAATTTCTTAAAAAAACATACAGTACAATAAAGCAAAGTAAATTTTCACCAATTATCGGCACTTCGTTCCATTCATTAGCATTCCTCAGTGCATGTTTCAAATTTTGTCCATTTATTTAAAAACCTTTTAAGATATCGAGTTAATGGATATCCTATGTTGTACCTGCATATGTCCTCTTTAAGTTGGCATTTACTATATTTAAATGCTCCCAGTATTTTCGAACGCAAAGCGTTGCAAAGGAAAAAACGAAAGAAAACGAAAAAATAAATTACTCTTGTCCAATTTTCTCTGGAATTTATAGAGATATAGAGTTGAAACAAATTGGAGATTGTAGGCCTAGGTATCCTCTATAGGCGCGTGAAAAATTCATCGGAATAACTTCAGCAGTTTTTAAGATTTTTGCATTCAAAGACATGCAGTCAAATTCAATATAAGTCGAACAGAACTACACCAATTTTATTTATATGATATCAATTTCAATAAATCTCGTACGTATCGTGTACGGTTTTAGCATTATACTTAGGGCATGGTTATAGGTTCAACCGAGTACCTCGTTGGGAAACTGTCTTTGACAGCTTTATCCTCTTCTTCTATATAGGAGATGAACGCGTATTATACCTATTCAGACAAATTTTTCCAAAGTCTACCGTGTTTTAAAAATCTGATTTAGACTTTCATCCCCTTTTTGTCCAACTCATCTCATTGCATGGTATCCTAAATGCCAGTTATATCTGACTTATTGCAGCCTAAGAGTGCTGACAAATTTTGGACTGCATGTGGTCCCTTCAGTGTACAAAAAATCATCGTGCATATCCAAAGGTAGCTGTCATTACTTTATTTTGCAGGTCTCTCAGCAGAAAAGATGTCTTTTTTTCAAGTCTGAAAGACCTTGTTTCTTTAAACACTTCTATAATGCGCTTCAAGCTACCCGGATCAGCAGTCCACCAGGATATATGAATGCAAATCTTGGCCAGTTAACTGCCATCAATTCTCTTTCAAAAGTCAGGCTTAGACATCCCCAAAGAACTGAAATTGCAATTTGTCCAAGCGACAACGAGAAAAACAACCAAGTGATTCTGTTTACATCGATCTTACCGAGTTAATTGCTAAAAAATTACCGAACAGACTTGATTGGGCTCCAAAATCATTCGGGAGCTATTCAGTGTTACCAACCAACTCTTTTTAAAAGAACCGGACCTTCAATTTTGACTAAACTGCGTGGAAGACGGATCGCTGTCTGTCTAGTGAACTTGACTTATCAACGAACAAATAATAATTTTTTCGACGGATTTTTCTCTCATTAATAAAGTTTTATGGGACCTTACGCCTATAGCTTCCCCATTTGCCAGGGTGTAGTTAAAAAGGGAAAGCACTACCTACTGCCTTCTGACAGTTGGCTACCGTGCAGCGTCTAAATTTTCATTGGCCTTGATTGATCACGTGAACAGTTTTTCCAATAGACTTATGCGGAGGAGTAACCAGAAAATCATAAATGGGGAAGTTCAAGTATCTAGTTTAGTAAGTCTGACAGGTGACAGCTGACTGACTTGATGTATCTCAGTTTTGATTGGCCTAGATCGGTCCCATGAGCAGCTGTTTCAGTTGACGTTTATGACAGGGTAGCAAACGAATCTAGTCAAGAAATTCGTGACTGAGTACTAAGTTGACAGTTCGTATATGTGGCTGATGTAGAAAAAGCGACGTTCCCGACCAATTTAGTTTTTGCGTTCAGTTTACATCTATTCCAGACCAATCTAGTCGACATAAGACAACTAAATTTTTGAATGTGCCCAATCTAATGACGGAAAAGAAAACTCTGTTGACGTTTTCATTGAAAAAGTGACGTTTAAATACTTTTTGCGTTAAGGGTTCTAGTCTAGGGGATTAAACTTTTGTACTAGTCAATTTATTCCATTTCCTCATGACTTTTGGTTTAATTTGAATTTCATTTCTTTTAATTTGACAGATGTCAACATGGTAGCTGAACCAAAGCCACACCAAGTCGGACGCAAGCGACAAAATGTTACCAAAACCGGAAATGACTGGTAAGTTCGCACTTAGTAAGCCATTTCCTTTACAGATTTCGGAAACCGATTCTCTTTTATATATGTGCACAGCCAAAAATACCGCTATAAATGAGAATGTCATGCATAAAACCACTTTGTGTTGAATAATTCCAGTTGAAATTACGACAATTGATTGATGGCGGTGGATGGTAAATTCGTAGGTAACCCCAAATGGAAATGCTATACCACCATCGCTGACCATGGTATTTATTATTTGACTTAAGGACTATACCAGGACGAAAAATAATCACATATTATATGGATGTCCATTTTCGTATATAGTCGATAGCGGATCGCCCTTTTAGGTTTCTAAAACGACAACTCTTCGTGTTACTTATCAAGGTATGACTTTAGTGTTTTTTCCCTAATTTCGGGAGTGGTATATATTCAAGATATATGAAGAAACAACAAAAAGGACAACCACCGGCTGATGATGATGGCCGAGACATGCGATGCATTTGTTTGTGCGGCAGCTTTGCATGTCTCATTCCGTTTTGTCGCTGCGAAATGTGTTGCATGTCGAAAAAAGGTGTTAGTACCTTGTTAGATGGGTGTGGCATAATTAATTATGTTAAATGGATAATAATAACCATTTTCCGTAGTGGGCTTTGTACGAAATATTAGATTTGTAATCATTGTCAGTGATGGCCTTGTATGTTCACTGGGTATACAATATTTTAGAAACAATTTGTCACATGGTGCATAACAGAATTGGTGGTCTAGAAGGTGAATTATTTGTTTTCGTGACGCTATTTGTGGCTTAAACAAGCGGTAACAATTTTGTTTTCATTCAAATTGTGTCACTCAGCATCAAAATATTAGTGAAACATGCGATAAATCAGCTTTTGGTGGGTGTATAGGCTAATAAGCGAAGAGTTAATAAGCGAAGGTTTCAGGTTCAAAACTTGGGAAATTAAACTAAATTCTAAAACTCGGGATTATTTTACTAACATTTAAAACGCGAAAGTATGGATGTTTGCCCCTAAATTATGCCTCGACGACTGAACGGAAGATCAGTTCAGGTCACCACCCCATATTGTTGACTTTATGCACCTATTCAGACGTCACTCTGCTGCATCTGACTTTCCAGTGCCCATTACAAAACTGACGGGCGTTGCAATTCCCTTCAAAAAAATATGTAGGTACACCCTTTCTCCCCTACAACCACCATGTACAGGGTCACATACTCGTTCATCAACTTCTGGGAACTTGCGACCGTATTCCGTCGAGCCGACGCTCATTTGTTTTATTTACATTCCATTTAACATTTACTTTATATTCCCTTCACAAATAACACCAATTCATCACTTGAATGTCCTGCCGGCCGGTCCAATCCTTGCCTGCTACATGTGGCTCCATCAACCACCGGCTCCACCACCAGCACTCTTGTAACTAGTGTTGATGATTGAACTCAAACTCTTGGGCATTTTTCTTACGCTCCGCTCCGTCCCCGTCGAGTAAATATTTCCAAAGCCACGCGGTAGACTCCCCCCAACTGTGTACAGTTACAGTCCTTTGCTGTTTTGTAAAAGTCAACAGCAGAGTGAAAATTTGCTGAACAAAATGAGTGCAAGCGACCGGAAATAAATTGTAACTTTTCTTCCTTCCGTTCCGGTCCTTATTCATTCGCACCAAAAAAAAAACACACAACGAACCTCCTCCAATTTTTCGGTAAACACTATGCCACACAACTCACAGGCACAGGAGTTGTGAAAGTTTGTGTGTGGCCGACACTTTTTACCACACTGAATTTGTCCAGTTGTCATCTGGACCTGACCTCCGGAACTCCCCTATCCAGCTGCTGCTGACCCGATGTTCTATCATTGTCCATCTGCTGTCGCCTCTCTGTCTGAAGTTTTATTTATTTTTTAAGGTAAAACCTGACTTCGCACCCCCGAAAAACCCCAAACCAGACATCCACCAGTCACCACCACCAGCACCACCACCGCCAGCGCCACATTGAAGTGATTCCTGAAGGAGTGGTGAACGGTTTAACCACTAACTACCAGTTTGTGGGCGACCTCTGTAATTTATATCAATCTGTGTGCGTTGCGTCCCAAAAGTTAATCGAGGGTAAGAAGGGTAAAAAATCACTCCAAATCAAATATTGACAAGAACTTTTGTTTCGTCCTTTGGCTGTGCATGTCTCGTGGGGGTGGAAATGATTTCCCACAAATCCCCTGATCCCCTTTGGGTAGAGGAAACAATTTTCGAAACTTGTTCTAATTTTTGCCTTTCTTTCTCCTTTCAGGGACTACTACTACGACAGGTAAGGCAGTTTGGAGCCTCGACCCGAACCTATTCCCCAACTAATTTCGCTTGTTATCCCTTTCAGCTACTATGCATCTACCCTATTCCGGGCAGCTGGCGCTCGCCCAAAGAAACGCAAACGTTTAATGGCACCACAGGCTAGAATGCTGACCGATTCGGTAAATAATGGCAGTCTAAATGCGGCCGTCGTAGCCGCAGCCGCCCAACAGCAGCAGCAACAGCAACAACACCAGCAGCAGCAACAGCAGCAACAACAACAGCAGCAACAGCATGCTGCAGCCGCCGCTATGGCAGCTATGGCAAATCTATTGCCACAGCAACAGCTAATCCTGCATCAGCAAAGTTTATTATCGAATGGAGTGGTGGCTAATGGAATGGTCAACGGTGTTGGTGGTGGTGGTGGGTCTGGGACAACATCGCATCACAGTCTGAGTGCGTTTCTGCAGCAGCAACAGCAACAAAAACAGCAACAGCAACAACAACAGCATCAGTTCGCCGGACTTAATTTAAAGCCAACTTCACCGACAACCAATGCAGCTGTAGCAGCAGCAGCAGCCGCCGCCGCCGCCGCTGCAGCCATATCCACAGTTGCACCCACACAATCGTCGTGCATTTCGAACAATTCGTTGACGACAACAGCCGCATCGATGGCGAATTGTGAACAAATGTCAACATTGTGCGCAAACAGTTCGCCACTGATTCAGCAGACAAATCAACAACAACAACAACAGCAAATGTTCCATCAGCATTTGCTGCAGCAGGTGAATGCACAGCAGCAACAGCCACAGTGGGGTCCATTCAAAGTGTACAGTAAGTTTTGAATTTCTTTACTTTTGATTTAAGTGGGATTTTTGTAAAAATGTTGATTGCGAGGAGAAAGTTTATGCATAATAAATTTGACACAATACTTGCGAAGCGACAGGTTTGCGAGGTTTGTGTCTCAATGATAACGATAAACTACTATTACAGAAAACACTTAAATCTATTACTTTTTGATCTCAAACCGATATCAGCTGTTTTTGACAGATAAGCTTCGTTTAAAAAAGTCAATTTAAATGACATTAAGTATAATTATCCAAAGGTCATTACCATCTGATCGCAAAACAGACAAATGACACGAAATCGAAATAATCGGCCCTAGCGAGGTATCCGTCGGAACGGAAAATTCTCCGCAGCGCATACTCTCTCCTAGACTCAAATCCAAATCGTAAACAAATTCCGCAACCAATTTCTGTCGAAGGATATCGGAACCTAGCTGTCAAAAATTGAAGAAAAAAATGCACTTCATCGCACTTCAACGTAATTCGCCGATATGCGTTACAAAATGTCGGAGAAAAATTCCGAATAGATGTTCCGAAGAATACCTCGAAGCAAAAATCCTCCGAATCGTATAACATCGGAGAATTTTCCGTTCCGACGGATACCTCGCTAGGGCCGAATGGGAAAGGTGACATTTGTCATTTTCATGAGGCATGTCATTACTATGACTGTGATCGTCATTTTATCACTTGGCATCCCAAGTCCCAACGGAAAATTCTAAATGACTCGCAGTGTTCGTAATTTTTGTCGCAAATGACCAATGACGAATGTCGCGAAAAATGGCCGTGTAAACGTACCTTTTACTTTGAAAAAATTAGCAATCTCGTCATTGCGATCAAATCGAAGTTGTCGATTAGAAAAAAGAAGAGTAGTGTATGTTTTTTTTTTAAATTGTTATTTATTTTCTTCTTATCAGTTATGTATAACTAAGAAAAGATTGACCGCGGTATTAATAAAGAAATGGGCACAAGTAGAGTAAGTTCGACAAATATGGCCAACGTTGGTAATATGAACCACCACTATTCACTATACCTATATCCTTAAGTACTCTTAAAAAGCGCAGGTAGATACAAACTTATTCATTCCAACCAAGTTCAGAATAGTTTTGTCTCATTCAATCACGGTAGGCATGGCTCGAAGGATGTGATATTGATAGTATTCATATTGAATTTTCCTTAAATTTTTTTTTTTTTTTTTTTTTTTTTTTTTTTTTCCGAGGGTAGGTGAAAATCTTCCAAAGACACTATGAGAATAAATTTGATTATCTTTTTCTAAGTCTGAATAGCGTTAAGGCCTTTCTTATTTTTCGTGCTATCAGAATTTAAAAACAGTTTTAGACGTGTATGACAAATTAAATTCAGTGAAAAAACGATAGTGTGTGTAATATAGTCCACCCCATTTGAGGGCAAAGAATCGATTGTTTTCTAAGTAAAACACAAAAAAAAAAACGACCGAAATGGGCTAAGAAAGATATGATGCGAGAAATCATTGCAGTTAATAGAAAGGGTTGGGCATATTTAACACCAGATGAGCCGTGGGCCATATTAGCAGCAATTTTTTGAAAAGAGAAAAATTGAGTTTCCCCAATTTTTGTTTTTATCTTTTTGTTAAGTTTGATTTTATTATTAAAATTATAAAAGACGGAAGTAGGACTATATTTAAAAAAATTAAATCAATTCGACTTAAATTCATGGTTTTATTTCACAAAATGTTAGGGTGTGCCATATTTGCAGCACTTACTCTAAGTAGACGTCAGATAGCATACAAAAATTTGACATAACTGCTGAGTAAAAAGTTGATAATCTTTACGTAGATAGAGTCTATTAATACGTGGGTAAGGGTGTATCTTGAAACAAAGATTTCGTATGCATTGTGTTTTAATTGAATTTAGCAGTTTCTTTCCTCCTTGCCACCTCAGCAAGTCCCCATCCAAGGAACACTTAAGAACAGTAATAAATGACACCTTTAACTCACATTCAGTGAGAGGACTACCCACGACAGGACGGGCAATTATTTAACCGCCTACCTACCTCTAAATGCACAAACTATCCAGCAGACCCCACTGAATTTTACCTCAGTTTATTTTTCCAACGTCCTGCTACTTCAAAAGTTCATCGTATTGTGAATACTTTCAACTTTTCAGTTTGTACTATTTTGAAATTATTTACAAAAAAAATCAGCATGACCGTTCAAAAGCGTCTCTCAGTGTTCCACATTTGTTCAGCATTTAGCTGCTACGTGCCCCAAAACGCATCAAGCTGTCCGTAAAACTATTCACGAAACAATTGCATCAAAAACCGCCTCCCCCAAATTGCGTACCTAATATGAAAAGTTCACAAACCTCGTGATTTATGAATATAAGGGGATAATGGATAAACAATTGCCACAATTGTACTTTGTACAAACTAACCAACACAGACAAGGGGGTCGGGCAAGCATGTCGCCTTCGCCTGGCACCGCAAACATTGGCCTGGCCATTGTTACAAGCGCCAGAGAGGAGAAGACTCGGTCGGAACCAGTCGTCGTCGCAATGAAAACAGATGAAACTGTTGTTTGTTTGCCAAAGTGCTTACGACAGTAGTTATGCCAAATGTGTCCTTTAGGTTCGAGTTACATGAGTGCGCGCCGGCAGGGTTAGTAGTGCATACAACTTTTTCGCTTCATCTTCCACCATTCTCCCAGCTTAACGGAATTGTTTTTCTCTATCTTATACATGGATGGACTTTATTTTTTGTTTTTGTTTTTGTTGATTCTAGGTAATCCGGACACATTAATTTGTGGCAACTGCAGGGAATGCTTCTCCGACCTCGGTGAATTATTGGACCACAAAAGGACTTACTGTAAATTAAGGTTTACATGCAAGTGCCAGGACATGGCGTTAGCATCAAGTAATTAATTTATTAGATATATAATTCTCAGCACCAAGTGTGGAGATGAGTATTTGGCGCGCTTGGCCAAACTCCTTCACTGCGTATGCGTTTTAGATGCATTTAAAATTTTCTATTTTTTTTTTTTTTTGTAGAGAGTCCACCAGCGGGGGCGAAGCTTCTGTGTGCCGTTTGCAAGGATGCCTTCACAAATCCCTGGGATCTGATGGTGCATGCTCAGGCGGCCCACATGGTAAACATCTATGAGTTGGGCAATGAGCCGGTTGCTACCACTAATGCCAACAACATCATCAGCAACAACAACAACAACAATAACAACAATTGTAAAAGCATCAACAAGAACAGCAACGAAATAAACGGAACTGCTCAATTGAATGGTACAGCTGCAGCTGTAAACGAGAACGGCTTATGCAGTTCAACAGAGGGTGGCACTGGCGAGTTAGTGGCATCGCCACTTTTGCCGCCAAAAGTCAATGGAACTCTAAATGGCGGTGTCGGTAGCTGTAACAATAGTAATTCGGGTGACGGAAATGGCAGTGATATTGAACCGTGTTTGGAAATCAATGGAGGCATGATGTGCAGCCCGAATGGTTCAATAATTGTCAAAGAGGTAAGTGAGATATGGTCGCGGCGGGACCTTTGGATGTCCCTGTGGATGGGTGCGGGGTAAGTGGATTGGGTTGCATTTTTGGATACTGCAGACACAGAGTTCATTAAGAGGATTTCGTCAACAGGTGGGTTTGAGAATTAACTGTTCAATGTGTTGTGCTAATTATGCGCCACTTTTGTTTGCCGCTTTCAAGTAAGTTTTACTACGAAGATTAAGTACCTACTACCTATAACATTCGCTCTAACGAGGACGCCAGTAACAGTAGTTATGTTAAGTGTCCAGATTACGTACCAGCAACGCACATTGGCGATATTTTCTACATTAAATTAGATCTATTGTGATCTGCAATAAATCTAATGTAAGATTTTTAAGTGGCAACACTGCTTATGGATTTACTGTATTTTGACTATTAGTAGTTATATTTAGTTTCTTTATTTTACAAAGCTTATCCTAAATCTAATGGAGCAAAAAAACAAACAATTCAATAAAATGATTTGCGTTACAAAATTTTGCAGATAAAGGAGCTTTCAAATTCAGTGTTCCAAAATTTGCTAAATGTATATTTATGTTATACCTACCTACCCACTTCACTACAATTATTGTCACTGGGTGTAAGCATTCAGATCAGACGCTGCGTGGCGTGTAGTTTTCTAGGATTATTCACAATAAATTGATTTCTGTTAGATATTGTGAGTGTGTTCGTTAAGTATTGCAGAGTTTCATTTAAATTATGGAAATCTATCGTATGTTATTATTTTCCAGTCAAAAAAGGTTTTTCCTGTTAAAAACATGTTTTTTTTTCGTTCAAAAATCGGTTAGGCCGGATTTCAAATTTTCTCCGGTCAGAGTAAAGAAAATTCGGTCACATATGACCGGAATCTAGTCAGAATGGCAGCACTGTCTATAATTTAGTATTTTTTTTTAATTAAACTGGGGGAATGAGTTTGATAGTCATATCAATTGGTCTTCTCCCTAACAACAGAGAAGACTCTGTGTAGGCCCCAGTCTTGGTCTGCGAATCTGAGTTACGAACTCCAAATCCGGTTGAGGATATCGTCTAGGTTGTTTCGAGAGAAAGTTTCTATGTGGAATAGAGCTAACTATACATTTAAAAAATACCATAAATTGCGTCTTTTGGATGCACATGACATGTTAATTATGAGTTTTAAGCTCCAAGTCAGAGGGTCTGTGCAAAAGAAAAAGGCCTAAGGCGTTAAAAAGAAGAGAACTTCAACCAATTTGGAGTCCGCAACTAAAGGCAGTATGCCTTAGGACTGGGCTTACTGGAGAGGCTTTTAGTTGAGCGCCTGGTGGATCACAAATTGTAGCGTACATGTAAAAGTCATTTGAGCGAGAGACGTTTTCAGCTCGAAATTCTTAGAAAATTCTGAAGGAACGACCATTATTATGCAGTCAATGGCAACATTATATATATGCCGGTCTGATTAAAGATGCATACAGCTACTGAAGCTACGATTTGACGACTTTAGCTGACTTTGACAACTCAATAGATCTCTTTCTCGTGATTACATAAAAGACCGGATCTAGTTCTATACTACTTTATTGTTGTCCGCTTAGGGGCCAGTTATAGCGACACGAAAAATGCAACCGAAAAAATTTCTTTTGCTTTTTTTGGTCTTAAAATGAATTTTAAAGTTGGTTTTTAAAAAAAAAAAATAATGAAATTACATATCTTAAATTTTCGAAAAAAAGAACATTTATTAATTTTTCTGTACCTACGTAAAATTTTTTTCGTTCAGAAAAATTAATTCTTTTTTAGAACAATTGAAGATAATTTACTTACTTTTTTTATAAACTAACTTTAAAATTCATAAGCAAGATTTCAAGACCAAGATTGAGTTCAACAATTTAGGTTTAAATGGTTAAAAAAAGCAAAATAATTTGTTTTCGGTTGCATTTTTCGTGTCGCTATAACTGGCCCCTTACATGCGATTGGCCTTTGGCTTCTTTTTGACCTGGACAGAGTTTAAGAACGAGGCTTTTAGGCCTTTTTACCACAGAACACAGAACAGAGATAAATTATTGGGACGGGTGGTGTTTGGTATGGCTGATGACTTTTGCTCGTCTTATTCGCAGTTTAGGTCAGACTGCTATAGGACAGCGAGTGCAGCATTTCTTTCTTCCTCCATCCAATTTTCTTTCGATGTGCTTTTGATAGTAAAAAATGCATTAACGTCTTTCAGATGTAAAATGGTACAAACCAGTTAAGTGTTCATCTATTTCGTGGACAAAAAGTAAAATTTTATAAAACGGTACCAAAAGGTACAAAACTCTTACTCCAACCATCATAAAACCACTTACAGTACTTACAGTGGTAACGAATTGATTGCAAGCTTAATCAATTTTCAGCAGCCACTGTGATTGAATACGTCCAGGGAAAGTAAATTTCTAATGTGGCCAGTGGATTCCATCCTATTTAGGCCCGAATTTTCAAGAACACCCCATTTACAACTTTTTTGCAACCACTGCTGGGAATATAATCCATTATTTACATAACCCGGCTTAGAAGCAAGTCCTAATTAACTTGGGGACTTTATTGAAACACCACAGCAAAAGACTTTCCATTTCTTCCGCCGGACCTTATTACACTATCCATTTGCAAATTCATTAAAGGCGACAAACTTTTCTCATTACCATTGCTCTCTTCCTGGACGACACCAACACCATTCGCCAACCAGTAATTATGAATGATTGATGATGACAACCTCTACCGCAACCCTTAAATCCATTTCACACTCTATTCGTTTTTCTCTCCGCCATCATCATCACAGCATTTTACTAATATTCCTCTTTTGATATTTTTGTCCTGCCCCTCGGAAACGCAGGACATTCATCCGGACGATGCATCACTCGACGAACAAATGTCAATCCCATCGCCCACACATCACTCCGATGACATGATGAAACTAAACGGATCACTGTCATCACGTGGCAGTTCTCCAGCAATGGACGCTGACGATCAACCACGCCAAGCCTGTATCGTCCGTACACTAAGCATTGTAAGTATCAAGACTGTATATGATTTATATTTTATACGTGAGCATTTTTCTTATTTGGAAACAATTAAAAGAAAATCCCCAAAAAAATACAATTAAAATGTTTGTTTCGTTTTATTTATTAAAGAAAATAAATTGAAAACAAAAAACAAGTCGCAAAATTTATTTCATTAAAGGAAGCCGCAAGCCCACCCACTGGCACAGCATCAGCAACTCTGGGGATAATGACCACAAGCATCGCTATAAGCCTAACGAATGGTGCAGCAACCGTATCCCCACAGTAGACGTTGTGGCGACGGATAAAGAGCGATCCCGAACATCAAATCCGGGTATCCCGTACACACACAGATACGTAATAAAGATTATATTTAACATGAGAACAAAAAATATCAATTCGCATGCAGAACAAAAAAAAAAGATACAAAAATATTATTAAATAAATTAATGTTGCTCCCAATTATCACTGAAATGTTATCCTTTTGTATAGTCTTGTGTTTGTTTTATTCATTTTTCGAATCCTTTGCGTTAATAATTTATTTTTATGCAGTTTTTTTTTCATTTAACATTAGCACTGTGTTTGGTGCATACTTTTTGTTTTAATTGCTTGTCGGATTGGATATCGATGTGAGAGATAAACGACGAAGAGCCACAGCCATACATGGAATTTATATTTTTAATTGCATGCGTATACCGTGTGGCAGGAAGACTATCAATCAGAGAGCTTGCATTCTATCGGATTCATATCGGTATAGTACTCGCGGGTATGATGTGATAGTACCTGTAGTATTTTTATCGGTGGGGTAGTGGTAAGCCTGTCACAAGAATCATAGCAAGAGGATTACTTGTGAATGCGTTCGGCTTGCAATGACAAAGGTCACTGGTGGCGGCTCGCGTAATGGTCACGTTAATTAAAATTAATCATTTTATTTGTTTTATTTAAAACGTAAGGTAACGTTTGGCTTTTCGAGTATCAGTATCAGTGGCTGTGGTATTTTGGTCTTAAACAACAGTCAGTCGCTGCTGTTGTTGATAGTCCTTCACTTTATAAACAATAGGTTGAGTTAGGTGAACGATCCGACATAGCTGGGCCAATATAAGGCCGCTTGCAATGCAACATGAGTACCTATATAAACAAATTATTTATACGCTTTATGAGGTAGAAGCAAAGAAATGACCCCAACTTCTACTGGGGTCTAAGTCCGGGGCGGATTCTAACCTCAAGCTAGAGGCCTTGATATTTCTAACTCGGCATAACCATAGAAGAAGAAGTCTTATGAAGCAAAAAGCAGGAAATTAAAGACTTTTAACGTTTTGACTCAAGAGAGCGATTCACCCTCGAGTTATGCGATATGTTTCGTAGCCCTGTTAAGACAAAAAGTTTTCTAAGTAAACTAATTTCAATTCTGTATAAGAAAGTTTTCATGGTTTGTGAAGGAATTGATCGATTTTATTTCCCAAAAATGCACACAATTATATAGTTCTCCAACTCTTAAAAATATATAACAGAGGAAAGGTAATCGGAGACCTCTGGGCAATTCTCTTACTCATAAACTACTTTCTTTGAATCGGCATTTTGGTTTGGTAAATGGTTTAGAAAGATCCTTTGTTTTCATGGCAATTTAATCAATAATTTACAAAAACAAACAAATAGTAAACATAGAAAGCGGGCTTAATCTTAATGGATCTAACTAAATAACATACCATCCAACAAGCAAAAGTATTTAAAAAAAACTCACCCAAAACATCCGCCTTAACGCTTTTGGTTCATTTCGTCCAAGCTCTTTCGTCTATTTTATGCCCTTCTCCGAGTCCGTCTATTTAATTTTTGTCTCATTCCCTCGAGTTGCCTCATCACCAGCGCCCTGTTTTCGTTTCATCAGAGTTCGAAATTGTTGCCAAAAGCGAAAGATCCAAAAATAATTTTCAGAAGCTTGTTGATGTCGAATTTTTTTATAATTCTAAAACATAAAAGCTTCGAAAGCTCGAACAACTCGAATATGTTCGTGTGTATATCGATTTTCCATGCTCTACCCAATCCGATCAAGTTTGCCTCTAATTAGTCTTTCAATCCCTTCATATATATTATTAAGCCATTTAAGTATAATTCTTTTAAGTTCTTAAATGTTTAGTTATATAAATCACACAAACACTGTTATTGTGCCATATAAGTATGTTTAATCTAATCATATTAACTACGTTTTCAATGTAAATACATATCAGTTAATTATTGTAACAAATAAATATCAATTATGTACTACCCTAAGTTAAAGTAAATAAATTTAAATTTATAAACAAAAAGTGAAAACAATGAAATTGTACTCTTAGCTAAATTAAAATTATAATTAATTTTTAGTGTGTATCAATATAAAGAAAAAAAATCAATATAATGACCAAAAGCTATATCAAAAGGAAAGTCATTTGAAAATATATTAACGAGCTTTGTACATAAAAAAAATATTTAATATAAACTTTAAACGTCATAACTAATAGTTAGTTGGGTAAACTAAAAACAAAAAAAAAAAACATTCATCACGTAATCATATCATTTTACTAAAACAGATTAATCAAGTAAAAATAAAACAAACATTGTTATATTTATATTTATTACTATTACTTATAATAAAGAACGAAAAGCTATATAAACTGTAAACCTAAATATAATTATTATAAAAAAGAGAAGGAAAAATCTTGTATAAGAAATTTCCAAGGAATTTGTTGTTTTAGTTTGTTTTCGTATTCATGTCAGATCTGTAAAAAGCCTTAAGTTTTAATGTTTTATATTTATATAAACGTTAAGAACAATTATATTAATTTAGAATAATTTAACAAAATTATTATTAAAAAAAACAAACAGTTATTATTATTATAAAACCAAATCGTAAAATGTGGAAATTGTTATATTAAGGTTGCTAATACTCTAAAATAAATGTCCCCCACTTATATAAAAAAATTATGAAAATGGGTTTTATTCTTCCATCATATTTTAAAAGATTAGTCAAGGAGGGCCATGAGCCAAAAAAGGTAAGGTAGATTTGACGATGCAAAATCTTGATGAGGTTCTTATCGATACAAGCAATTAAGTTGGAGTTTGTGGACATATCTATACAGATGACGTCTGCAAATTTGATATACATAATGAAGCTATAACAAAAAGGAGGAAATGTCTGATAGAAGGCATGAAGTTCGACTGCTTCAAAGAAGAGTATAAATACCTAGCCAATTCCTCCAAAATTTGTTAAATGTTGTTGCCAAAAGTCATTTTTCAACCCGTACTTTTGGACTCGACTTCCTTAATTCGCGAAAAAAGGTTCTAAAAACAAGTCCAAAATGAGTTAAATGACGCCTAATAAAGCGAGAATAAATGCATTTTAGCGAGTTTATTATCGATCTATTGGTCGTTTCAAAAGAGCGTAAAAAACGCTTCGAAAGACACCTACGACAAAAAGAGTCGGAAATGGGCAAAACACCCCTAAAAGAATGGGTCCCCAAAAGTTATCAAACAAGCAACGAAAACAGATCAAAAAAAGCGTCAAAAAAGGGTTTTACTATTTACGGCGCTGAATATACATTTGTTTCAGAATTTCCAAATCTCTTTTATCATCACGCAACCTTACGAAAGACCGTCGTCCTTGCGATAGTAGTGAACGCACTAATGAACAAACGTTTGATTCACGTAAGCTGTCGCTATATTTTCATCGATCGCTATCATTTTGTAAAGTTTTGCTGTCAAAAACATCACTTGTGACTATTTTTTGACAGTTTATCTGCTATAGGTATGCTGTTATTTCATAAAAAAATCCTTCCATTTTAGCCAATTGTACCCATCCTCACCTTACATCTCTATACCAGTTTAGTCTGATTAGAGAACGGGCAGATAAATTTATTGTTTTTAAAACTAATAAACAAGTCTCCTCACAAAGACGGTAGTAATATAGAAATAGCGTTTTTTTATAACCTGTACTGTCACTTACATCTCTGTGAAGGGCATAGGGGGTTCGATGGTCTTTGTTTTCAGAAAAAAAATATAATATTTCGGCGACACGTTGTATCCAAAAAAAAATATATTTCACGATCAGCAATAAAAACACAATTAAAACTGAAAAAAGGTATCGTGCAGTAGCGTTTGACAGCTGAACATGTTGCACGAATTTGTATTAAGTCTCCAGACTATATATATTAACAAGCTCACAATGACGAAATTTTCCGTATAAAGTTAACCTAACCTACAAAGAATTTTTCAATTGGACGGGTAGATGTTGGCAGGCAGTTGTTGTGGTGGTGTCTTTCTAATCTGGTGTTCATTATTCAGTCACTGGTGCAAAATCACCATGGCAAATAATCCAATTGAGCAGCAGATCCAAATAAAAAACCTTTATTATCAACATGAGTGCAGTCGCAGTGCCCTTTATAAGTCGACTCTTCAACGTTTAGTGGGTAAATTCGAGACAAGCGCTTCGGTAAACGCGAGATCAGCCTGCGTGCCGCAGATCAGACGTCACAATGGACACGAAGATTGTGGCATTTGACCCCGCCAGAGTTTTTCTTGTTAGGTTTTTAATAAGTGTCAGGTCTATGCCAATAAGTCGCAATCAACGGATGCCATTAAACCCGAAATGACCAATGCCAGAGTCTTTAAAAATTGGACTAATCGGATCAGTGTCCTCAGTGAGAAGGTGCGGCGGATATTTGAACGATGCATTATTTACCTGATGGTTTCAACATCGACCCGTCCTTTACAATTCATTTGTTTTAAAAAATATGTTTCTAGTTTGCAACGTCATTTAATTACGCAATAAAATCAGATTCTAACCTCCGATGCCTTGAATAAAACACTCTTACCACTCCCTTGATGTACAAGGCAAGGCACCAAAAACAAACTCCCTGGTCCACTAGGTGTTCCTAGTGAAATTAATTTGCGGACACACACGGTTTTGAACTTTATATTGTTGCACTGTTTATAGTGCACTCCAAAGAGCTGCATGAAAATATTCGTGACCATCATTCTCTCTACTGCAGATTGCAGTCGTCCGATGATGTTTGCATGACAGGCAAAGGAACCCAAACATAGGTCCTTTACTTGGTGACACTGTTACATCGTTTGGCGGAAAAACTCATTAACTGAAACAAGGTAATCAGGTAGAAGCACACCCGCACCGAAACCAAACAAATTTTAGCATTATTTTGCGTAGGTATACGGTCAGCGTCAATGGCGGGTTGGCAATTGGATAATATTCTATGCATTTCTGTGGGAGGCTTTCAAATGACGCTCAATGAAGACTGTGGAAATTATTACTGACGCTGTCAACACCAGCACATCCATCAAATGATAACTCAAAGTTCCATAAACTGATAAAGAATACACACGGCAATCATTGCAAGCGAGCCGGAATTTTGACATATAAAAAGTCTAACCGAAACGCATCCAACCTGCTTAAAGGGCAACCACTCTTAGGACGACAACGATAGCTAATTTTTTGCATCGTACCAAGAATGCAATTAAACTTTTCGAATTGGATGCGGAAAACTTAATTTCAAGTTCTCGCTAGGCTCGAGTCAGGAGACGGATGGATTCCGTTCTCCTTTTTACCGGTGCTTTGTGTGTGTGCACAGTGCACCCAAACATAGAGTGAGTGTTACGCGACGTTTACTCTCTGGCTGGGGCGAATGTTCGTTTCGCTGTTCATCGTAATCGGTGATTACAATCCGACACATACAGCTCCTTAAAGGATTTACGCGGAAGTGGGTAAACTTTGAAGGAAAACCACACGACTCTTTATTTAGGTATATGTGGTGCATTAAACTGGCTGGGGTGCGCAAGTGTTCTCAAAGTCAACTATACACGAGGCAGGGTGGCAGTGGCAGTGACAGGCAGTGCCGGCTGAGTCGATGGCTTGGATAAATGTTTGGGGTGTACATTACAAAAACACCTTGAACCTGGCGAATCACCGGTAAAGTATTTTAAAAGTCATTATAAACTTCTTTGAACTCTCCCTGTAGGAGAGAGTGAACAAGTCGTGGAGTACTTATGGGTGCATAGAGCGGGATATCATGCGCGAATTTTTGCGTATTCCTGGGGACTAATTTAGAATGCACATATGAGCATGACTTGATGACATTTGTAAGGCTTGTGATCTCGTGGGGAAGGAGTTGTCAACTTTGACATCCACAAGGCTATTCTGAATTAATTAAGAGCACGGCGGCAGGAATGGAATTGGCATCGTCCTGGCAGGTTTTCAATTTCATCCTAAAGAGCATGTCATGGGCGTCCATAGCCCACGCACATGGATTCAGAGACTATATGGGACTCACTTCATAGATGAACCATAAGCTCTATTTTAATTGAGACCCCCAACTCGCAATCCCCTTTAATCTTGTTTCAAAGTCCGGCAGATTGTTTTCCTATGGGTTTCATATCAATTAGAATCGCACTCAAAATGTCAAACTAAATTGTTCCTTGTCAGAAAATATCGTCGCCTATTCCGTTGTTTCTCAAGGTAGCCATTTTGGTCCACTCCTGTTGCTGTTATTTATCATCGAAATAAGTACTTTTGTTACATACTAAAAGATTTTACTGTTTTCTGAAGAAATGTAAATGGATCGATATATTTTATCAATTAGGAAGTCATTGAAAGTGTGGATCATTTTAATGATCTTCGAGTCATTTTTGACAGGAAGCTCAAATTTAACATCCAATTGAATTCAATTGTCAGTAAGGCAAAAAGCCGATTGGGACTTATAAAACGCTTTTCAAAGAAATATAAGGACCCCTAGATGACCAAACTTTTATACTGTTCTCTCGTGCAAGTTTTTGGTGTCAGAACTACGAATCGGAAATTTAAAAAATTAGGGCATTTTTTGTGGATAAATAAACTCGCCTTTAAATAAAAATACGACGAAACAATTCAAGAAATAACTTTTATTAAGTTTAATTAAAAAGGATTTTAGTGAAAAAATGATGTCGTTCAGCAAAATATAACAATTGGAATTTTGCATCGCTAAAAGCGATTTCTTCTTTTTAAATTACTTGGTTTAACTTGGGACCGCGTCGGTTTAAGTTGCTGAATCTGCAGTTCTTGGAAATACGAAGAAAAATATCAAATGCCTGTATTTTTATTTTGCGTTCTGACTGGTAATGCCGACTCCACAAATATTCTCAGTTCTATAAAAACAATAATATTCTAGACTGATGACCTATCAATAACCTGACGAAGAATTTTCAAAAGTTCAGTCATTTAATGGATTTCAAACAAACAAAATTCATTTTAAAAACAATTGAAAGAAATGTAAATCATAATTATGTTAAAATAACTATACCTGCCTCTTTTTATTAACTGTGAGTTAAATGTTAAGTAGTTAAATAAATAAATCCGTGTGACGAACAAAAACGTATAAAAACTTTTAAAAAATAAGGCCAACAGTGCTGGAATGTGACAGAGTTCGGAAAAACTACCTTTAAACATTACTGAATGCTATTGTTAGTTATTATAAATAAAACTATATACAGGAGTACATATTTGAAACATATAAGAACAAACCTGGTTACTTACTTACAATTTTTCGATATCACTAATATCGATTGCATTTGTACATTTCTCTTAAATAACTGATAAAAGTTGCCTCAAAATGTTACCATTTTCTAATAGTAATACTGCATTGTTAATTTTTCATAAATATTTTAAGCAATTGTACACTTATTCATAAAAAATGCTATCCACGTGTAACAAATAATTTAAACTCAATGGATAACATTTTAGGAACGCTGCCAGCAGTTCGCCAACAGTGAAAGTTGCAAGAAGAGTTGCTGGAATTTTTGAACTTACGTTATATTGTCAATACGAATTTCTATGACCAACTCCTAAAAAAATAGCTTGTAAGCAAGTAAATGTTAATCGACCAAAATTGTGAGTCTCAGTATTATTTCAAAAATTTTGTTTTTTGCATCGTAGATACGTATTACGTTATATTGTCAATACGAATTTCTATGACCAACTCCTAAAAAAATAGCTTGTAAGCAAGTAAATGTTAATCGACCAAAATTGGGGGTCTCAGTATTATTTCAAAAATTTTGTTTTTTGCATCGTACGTATTACTAATATGCAACAAATCAGACCCACTTCTCCTGTCTCCTGTATTATGTCACAGTCTCTATAGCACTCCTTGATTTGGTAGGTACATGAATCTAACGTAGCCCAAACACTGGCGCATGGAACGCTCCTTTCGGAGAAGTAGTTGCTCGACGTAGAGTATGATAAGCTATAGCATTTACCCGCGATTTTTTTTTATGACCTTGGAATTCGAATTAATATAATGATGTGGATTTTGTTTTTACCAGAAGCTCGATGAAGCATTATTTGGCACTGTGCATCTTTATTCTCTCCGCTTAAGCTCATTGTAGGTATTTTTTTTTTTAAATTTAGCGCTGTGACGAACTGTCACAAAAAGGCGTTTGCTCACTTTTTCAAGTCCGCCTCCAAATAGATGCTCTTGGTAGCATTCTCCGTTGTGTATGTCAGAGTTTGTCAATTTCATACTCCTTTTATCCGATATCGGCTTTGCAGGCTTGGATTTGTGCGACAGCAAGCGGTTAGTTGAGGCTAGTCACGGTCTATGTGCACATCTGAGCTCCTTAATTCATTTGGGACTTCAACAGTGAACAAAATACTGTTTCTATTTCAATTAGAACATATTTAACTGCCATATAGACTTATGAGGGCTGAAATGAATCAGGTTTATAGATATTGACCATGTTATATTCTTTGCGGCTCCTAATAAGCACTCCGAGACGTCTAAAAGATAAACCAATCAAAAAAAAGTCTCTTCGTCTTCACCAGAAGTGTTCGATTGTGGCTGCAATTAAAGGCGCACTAACGCCCTCTGGAGATAAATAACAGCTTATCGCTGTTTTAAGAACACAGATGAAGCAACCTTCAATCTGGTCCCATAATTCGTTTCAGTTTTAAGCTCGGTTGACCGAAAACATGAGCCGATTATACTTATACCATAACCAACCACTAGGCTAATCACAGCTCATTTGAAAGTGAGATGAACATCTTTTAAATCCATCATCAACATTCAGAAAAAGATTGCAAATTAAATATTTATTCATCTCATATCCTTGTAATGGAATCACTCATTTCATATCGTCCTGCAGGCATATGCGAGTGCTGTGCTATTGCAAGACCCAGCCACTCCGAGGAAGACAAATTCATATGGGCTGCGGTCGAGCATCAGCATTCCGTCTGGCATTAGATACAGGACGCCATACAATTCCTCCAGGAGGTGGGCAATTTTAATCTTCGATGTGCAAAACCAGCATTCAGCATTTGGAAAATATTTGTGGTATTCACTCCACCATATCCGTAGAAACAAATTTCCTTTTTCACCAAATATCTTTGCTTTCTGATGGGTGGGAACACTTCTCTTTTCAGGGATTCAACAGTTTTGTTGTTTTCTGCTGATGCGGTATTTGCTATTCCTGGCGATAGTGAACATCGTTGGCGTTCACTCCGCGTGGTAGGATTTCCCTTTCGAAGGGAAATACGTTTGTTGATTTGGGATAGCATCTAACTGTCTCTCTCTCTCTCGCGCGTTCATCTCCAGGTAAATATTTGATTTTTACATTAAAGTCAATTTGCTTTCATGATTCTGTAATACATTGTTTACCCTCTTGAGTTTCGCCGCCGCCGGTGGTGTTTAATTTCATTCATCCTTTGATCCACTTGAGTTGTTTTACGTTCGCCAAGCGGATTTTATTTTTTGTTCCATCCAGGATGCACGAACTCGTTGAGAATTAAATTTTCAGTAGAGTGAAGTGCACCGATTGGTGGCGATATGTTGAACGATTTTAAGTCCAAGATGTAACTACCAAAAACAAGGTAGTTGTGGTGGATTCATACTCGTACTGTTTCAAAACTGACGTCAATTTTACGTCCTATACATCATAGGAGTCAGCACAGACAAAGCCACTTTTAACCTCGACAAAAAGGAAGCAGCGAACGATAACCTCATGACACACACAAAAACATTTGCAACGACAAGATTTCATCCTGGGTTAGATTGCAAAGAAGAAATATCACTCTTTAACAAGGGCCTCTTCAAGAGTATGATGTAGATTTTTGCTACAGTATGCATTGAAGGGTTAAGTTTCGATATTTGGATACAATTCGCCCGAAAATAAGTGTAGTCTTGGTCAGGTATGTTTGGCACTTGAACTTGTTGGCATTCTAGACGCACAAGCTCCATATTATTCTTCTTCTCTATCTCTTTTCTTCTCTTTTTTCTCTTCTCTACACATAATATTATAACTGTACAATAAAAAATGCATGACCACGCATCACGCAGAAACTAATGGACGGATTTTGATGAAACTTGACGTTGTGATTGCTAATGTTCTGGGTCGCGACTTAGGACACTTTTTATCCCAAAATATAACGTGGTTCTTACAAAATAGTCAAAAAACCGGATATATGTACGGAAAATTCTATCGGATTGAAAAATAAAAATAGTAAACTTTCCCGTGAATCATTTAAGATATAAAATATCCTCCTGGGTTGTCCCGAAAAAATTATTTTTTATTATTATTATTTAAAACATCGCCCACAATCGTTGGAGTAGTGTGAGTGTGATTATTATGTGCGCGCTCTAAAGTGATCATATGTTTTGCACTTCTTCGTCGTCTCTTTTCAGCACACGCATTCAGGTTGAACACATTCGGCTGTTGTTCATTGTGATAAGTTTGGAAATGGGCCGGTGGGATTCGTGTGTCAAGTTGTTTCATTCGTGTTGCTTCCTTTTCATCAACAGATGGGTAAGAAGAAACAAATAACAGAACTTTGCGTAGATCTTTTTGTGTATACTTATTAGTAGGAATTACAATTAGGTTTTTATTGTCTTTGTTTTTGCTTTATATTGATTTCAAAAACGTCCAAGGCAAGGAACATATTTATAAAACACTGTTCGATGCAGTTCGATGAAAATACGTTTTGCTTTAAAAGTAACAGGGGGGTGAAGCAAGGCGAGCTAGGGTCAGCTAGTGTAAAATAAAATAAAATTAAGTAATAAAATTAAGCAAAAGAATATTGCGAATGCGTGCTTCGTAGGACCTATCGACGCCCCACAATCCAGCAAACAGTTTTACACTACCTATACCAACCATCCAAATAAATTGAATAAAAGTCCCTTTCACTACCTGTACCTATACTGTTATTACAGTATATGGTGAGCGCCTGTGCCTTTCAATTCCACCCTCATCCTTTCACCTGCAGTTCATTAAACACCGCGATGTAATCACCACCTAATTGAAAAAGTGTGTCGCGGAATTTTATGTAAACACCGCGCGATAAATAAATAAATCAATTATTGCAGATTAAAATAATTTAGCCAGCTTATTAGCCGCTGCCGATGAGGCTTAAATGTAATTTTCAAATTTCATTTCCATTCAATTTGGCTGGCCGTGTGAACTTTCACAAACTATTTCCAATTTCCTTTAAGTATATATATTTACGATTCTATTTGCGTGTTAGAATGCTGGGGATTGTTGTTTATTGCCCTATGTGACCTGTTACACATTCCACTGGACGAAAGGATTGCAAGGTTCAGCCGCAAAATCCCGATTAAAGTGAGAACCGGTCATAAAATTTGGAGTCTGGTTGGGAATTCCTATGAATGTGTGCTACATAATCTGGCGGCGTCCCTCACCGGTGAGCTTTGACTGGGGACATGTTAGGGTACGTTAATATTGGACACACAATCATTTTAGAGTTTCATAGAGACTTTGATTGAATATGGATAAAACTCCTTCAAAATTGTTAAGGCCGACTTTTTGAAAGTTGCTATAATTTCCATGCAGCTCCAGTCAGGTAGTAACAGGACCTCTACAGATCATAAAGCCCTGGATTCTGTTAACCTTTTAAGTGAGAACTCCCTCTCGAAACAGGATCTATTCAAGCTCAAGCAAACAATTTCTAAATTGCTGCTAACTTCACTAGAGCCATTCTGACTGGGGATGCTCACATTGTAAACAACAACAAAAAGTCCCTGCATGAAACGAACACGGTCCTCAACAGCAAACACATATCTATTGTTTTTTTTTTTTTAATTTTAGCTGTCCACATAATTGAATCATTCCACCCATGCCGCACATAGTCCTTTTAATGATGGGGAAAGTTTCGCAACCAAAAAATGGTTTTAATTTTTCAACTTAATGGTCACTTAGGGACAACTCCGTAGAAAGCCACCCCATAGTGGAAACACACAGAAAAGGGTTACGGCGACCCTCATTAAATAAAGTTATAATGTTTACATTTTCACAGCACCATCACTATGTTGTGTGTCCTCTGTGAGGAGACGTTAGTGCGAAAAGTTCAGCTTTTAAAACTGCGCCATCATAGGAAATTAGTGTGCACACTGAAATTATTTATAATTGCGTGTAGACTTTGGCACCCCCCCAGAGTTCATTAGGGCTGGACAAAATGTTCTATTCTCTCAACAGGTAAAGGTAACCTCAAATCTGTGAAAGGTTTTTTTCGTACAACTATCACTACAGGTATGGGACAGTAGACGTCAACAATGGTCTACTAAGAATATGGAGTACTTCTCTGGTGGACGACAAAAGATTCCCGATATCTTGTCTGCTCAACTGACCATAAACTTCTCACCGGATGAATATCAATTTCAATAAACACTTCAGATGTCCAAGTAGTACTCGTATCTGTTGCAGAAGGAATAATGCACCGAAGCACCCTGGCGACAATAGTCGGACATGGACTGGACATACGTACCTACCGTTGTAAAAGAATTGTTTGCAGAGATGTTCTGTGAAATTGAGAATGCGATTGTGAATCTGTTGTGGCAGTGGCCACTTAAAAGGATATCGAACCGTGCTATTTTGAATTTAAAGATTTCTCTATCGATTGCTTTGTTAGCGAGAGGGAGCAATACGAAATGCAACCTAATATGTATCCATGACGATTGCAAGTAATAAAGTCGTTACAAAAAATTATTCAGCTCAATGAATCCTCATAACATATTGTAAAGCAATTTACTTCGAGAAGTTGCAACGCAGGTCATTACCACATTTGTGGCACTGATGGATAATACATACATTCAAGTCAATTACGTACGTTAACGTTATACCACCTGAGTATTTAAACGCACACTGAATGTGCGAACATAGAGTGCTTAAATGTGTGGGCATTTTGGATCAGAATATTTAAATGCACACTGATTGTGCGCAAACAGAAACAACATACAGTACTTAAATGAGTGGGCATTGTGAAGCTAAATATTTAAACGCACACTGATTGTGCGCAACCAGAAACAACATACAGTGCTTGAATGTGTAGGCATTTTGAAGCTGAATATTTAAACGCACACTGATTGTGCGCCAACAGAAACAACATACAGTACTTAAATGAGTGGGAATTTTGGATCAGAATATTTAAACGCAAACTGATTGTGCGCAACCAGAAACAACATACAGTGCTTGAATGTGTAGGCATTTTGAAGCTGAATATTAAAACGCACACTGATTGTGCGGAAACAGAAACAATATACAGCTTTAAGTGTGGGCATTTTTGAGCTGTCCCAGGTCCCAAGTGTTTTTAACTTGCTCTTAAATATTTGTTTGCTTAAAATAGGTTAGCGCACAATGAATTCTTGATAAGGCTCGACCCTCTGTTGGATTTTTCAATATGTGCAATTAATCAAAAATTAAAAACATATTTTTTGGACAAGTCTAGCTAAAAATGTCATCGAGACCATAGCGCACATTTGGTGTGCGCTTAGCGCGATTCATATTTAACCGCAAAGTTGTTTCCAAGAGATAGTGATTCAAGGTGTGCCTTTGAAATAATTTGTGCTCTCTGATGTAGTATTCGCTCTAAACATTTATTTATAAATTATATGTATGTTCGAGACTAGTTTTGAGCGATGTAATCGGAGTTACGTGTTCTTAAATAAAAAGGTTTCTTGTCTATTTTGAGGTTTGAATTACTTAAGCGCAAAGCAGTGGGCGTGAGAGGTTCTTGAATGCTCGCAGACCAAGCTTCTCACAACGCATTGGGTGTGCGCTTAACAATATTGATACAAATGTGTGTGCGCTTAGCGTTTTTCTCTTGCATATCTCTCGTATACTACTCCAAACAACTAGATTAATGCACAAATCCACGAAGAAGCGTCAGATTTGAATTTTGCTCACGTAGTCATAACAATCCACAATTCTAGTCTAAAAATATGCGAATTTACGTTTAATGTGCGTTATAAACCATCCATTAAAATTATTAATATTAAAAAGCCCTGCAAGCGTTTACAGTTAGATCCAATTTGAAATCAGTCGTGATCCCAAATCTATAGGACTATTCATGCACACTGAGGTAGATCAACATTGGCTCGCTTTATGCCTCCTTCTCATCCGTTTCCGGCTTCCCATTGCCCTCTTCGTTCGCCTTCTGTATGCGATCCATCTCGAGACGTTTTCTACGTCTCATATTCAAATTCGTCAACAATCGGACGGAGCAAAAGTACGCCAACTCGACAAAGCTCAGAGTCGACACACCCATAAAAAGACCCAGCAAACCTCCGCAATTGGCTAGGAAATCTGTGGTGCCGTACAATTCTGAACGTTTTGAGGTTAGAAATTGTGCCTCCTTGAAAAATATTGACAATCGCGACATTCTCGTTCTGAAAGTAAACAAGTTTTGAAATAAAATTGCGGTAGCCTTGAAAGAAGTAGCCTTACCCGGGATTGTCCTTCACATAGCTTTCCTCTTTGAACGCACGGAACTGAGAAGCGTAATCGTAGTCGGCCTGGGAGATCTCTGCTTCGTATGCAATCGAAGTGCAGGCTGGCAGACAATTGCAATCGGTAACACCGCGGAAGTTCTCCGCAGATGTCTTAAGCCCTTGTTTGAATTCCTTTAGGAGCAGGGTGTCTTGAGCTTTTTCGACGCACTCAATTTTCGCCGCCCCACAGACTGCGGTGTCCGCATTTCCTAAAATCAATCAATGGACGTTATCCAATAAAGGCTGCTCACGGCACGACTTACGAGGCATTGAGAACTTAACACAGCCGCATTCTTGCCTGGTGAAATTGGACAGGCACTCCAGTTCACAGTTGCTCTGCGTGTAGACCTTAAAGTATCTGAGATAGCGCTCCCTCTGAAAATAGCACTGTCGCCTGGAAAAAGAGCCGTTCAGTTAAAGTTTCATAAGCAACGACTTGAATTGCACCTCATGGGTTCATAGTGCTTAAGCCCATCCGATGTGGTGATGATTTTCGGTTTGATCGATATCAGCACCTCCTGATCGAAGGGAATCCGGAAGTATTGCTGCGCCACGTTTGGCACCTCTCCGGGAGTGTGCAGCAAAACCTTGAAACCTTCAACTGGACCGCGGCACAGCATATCGATGTCATGTTGGATACCCTTAAGAACCAGAAAGAGCCCCGCTCTAGCTCCGGCGCCCAGCACCCGGTATGGGTAGGTGTCAGGACCGGCTTCCACGCTATAGCCGTCCTCAAGATTCCACTGGACTGTCTCGTTGTTTTCGCCTTCAAAGAGTACATCATCCACCAGCCTGAAAGGGGAAGCCTTTAAAAAAATCACAGGTAGTTCGACATGCTTACGCCTCATCACGGTAGATGTCCTTCGGATCGAACGCATTAAAACTATAGCACAGTCCTTCCTCGGTCAGCGTTTTGTGGAATCTATCGCAATAGCTATGAAAGTTACGCCATTTGCAGTAGAAGTAGGTCTCATTGAAGACCGGCTGTATCTCCTCCATGGCAGCGATCAAATCCGACCCATTGGCATATTCCTTGCCATAGTTCATGCCACCCAGCAAATGTGACAGGCAGATTTGTGACACGGCGTCCATGTAGTACCGCCTTAAATACGCAATCAAGTCTACATTAGTACGAATTGGGAGGTTTGTGCTTTTGACATTCTTACTCCTGTGATGTGATATTATCCTCTGACATTAGTTTCCAGAACATTTCAGTGAAATTGAAGATATTTTGCCGGCTCTTGGTTTCCGGGCAAACCGTCACCGACGGGAATGGTATCTGCCATACTGGTGTGGATTTCTCAGCGAAACTAACTATCACCGGATTGTTGTTCCATTTGTTCCATATGTTCATCGTCAGCGTACTGCAGATGTATATCGATAGAAAGAACACGCAGACCCAGAAAATTCTGTAAACAAAAATTAATAACTATTAGAGATATATTTTTGACTGTTTTTGTCATCCGACAATAAGGTTCGCCAATTTGGTGTAATTTTGAAGAAAATTTTAACCCGACCGTAGGCCTATACCAGGTCGACTGGGATACATAGGTTTTTGGCAACGACAAGTGCATCGCTCATCAGCCATTTCAATCAAGCTTTCTAAATAGACTGAACGTGCGTCTCATACACATGTGGACAGTGGCAGTCATATTAATTAAAAGCTAATCTTGCATGACTGACCTCAGGGTCAATTGAAAATTTTGATAACGACCGGCGTGGTGTTTTTGTAAATTAAGATGCCTAAGAGTCGAATATAATGCAGTCTATGCAGGAAGGCGTTCGTATGTGAGGTAATGCGCTGCAATCATTTCAGGAAATATGTGGAGGAACATTTCACAAAATAGGTACATCGAGAAAAAAAAAATCCTGAAAGCCATCAGCTTCATGAAAACGTAGAGGTGTGGCTTTTCGGAGTATTGCACTGTATTGGGGAGAGTCTCCAGGTCCAATGACCAGAGAGAGAATCTTCACCCATAAAAATAAATATGAGAGTCTTGTTTAAACAGTGTAAACTGGTGGCTTGGTGTCAATATGACCTTGTACTTATCACAAACATCAATGTTGCTCATTCGAGAATTAACATCCCAATGGTATCCATCACCGGGCACTGGACGTATGTTCGCATGCTCCTTAGCCCTACAGCCTAAGCGGCTGGACGGACTTGGTGGACCTTTTTGTTTTGCACTTTAACCTCAATACAAATAGTACTTTCCGTATAACGGTTTTAAACCGACTTGATTTGTTCGAAAACGGCTCTAACCTATAACGATTTTTACCAAAATTGATATTAAAGCTTAACTAGGTGGGCTTTATACAGCTGCATACTCAGTTTTTCCCCTTAAAACTCGAATAACTGTACTTTTAAAAAAAATTCCGAAAACGGTCCATACGATTTTAACAAAAACTCATTCCTAAGGTAATATGATCATTTCTAACTTGATAGCAAACTCTGTTTTGAAGAAATGACACTTTTAAAAAATTTGGTTTTCTTAGTTAACATGAAAACGGCTCCAACGATTTTGAGCAAAATTCATACTTGGAGTAAAATTAATCTTCTCTTCTCTTCTCTTCTCTACATATAATAAAACCGTAGAATGAAAAATGCCTGACCGCGCATCACGCAGAAACTACTGGACGGATTTTGATCAAACTTGACATAGATAGTGATTGCTTATGTTCTGGGTCTGGCTTTAGGATACTTTTTAACTCGGAATATTACTTGGTTTTTACAAAATAGTCAAATTATGTAAGGAAAATTATGTTTATACAGACCTAGCTCAGTAATGGCTTATCGGATTGAAAAATAAAAAGATCTTTTAAGATATAAAACATCCTCCTGCGTTGTCCTGAAGCTGAGCAATGCTCAAAACAACTATTCAAAACATTGCCCACAATTTTCTTTCAGTGGATACCAATACCACTGTCAGTAGTCATGCAGCAGTGAGTATCGTTGCAGTAGTGGGTGTGTGATTATTATATGCGCGCTCTAACGTGATCATATGCTTTGCACTTCAATGAGCAGTCTTCTCTTTTCAGCGCATACATTCAGGTTGAACTCGTTTTCAGGTGCTGTTTATTGGGAAAAGTTTGGAAATGAGCTGGGGAGGGGTTCGTGTGGCAATGCCAAGTTGTTTCATCCGTGTTGCTTCTTTTCGCCGACATTTGAGGTTGATAAGAGGGAACGAATAACAGAACTTTGCGTAAATCTTTTTTGTGTAGACTTAAGAAGGAATTAAAATTACGTTTTTTTTGTCTTTGTTTTTGCTTTATATTGCTTTTAGAAAGGTCCAAGAGAGGGAACATATTTATAAAAAAACGGCGGGTGAGGCAAGGCGAGCACGGGTCAGCTAGTGTTTTATAAATTAATGCGTCCTGCATTCGAATGACCGAAAACGCTATTTTTAAAAACTGCTCAAATGTCGAAAACCCCATTTTCGTTTTGAATAGAACTTTAAAAAAAACAAGTAATAACAGACAATATACTAAACATGAACCTTAAAGTAATTGCAACCACATAAAGCATCATAATCAGAAACGCACATCGACGTATTATCAGGAGAACTATTTCCAAAACCAGCGCATCACTAATCTATTCCAAAAATTAAAACATTCCCTTACAGATCAGAAACTCATGATACACTTGTTCTTGTAGGTACTCGAAAATTTTTCAAATAGACGCCTAAAACTAAAATCTTACGAAAAAAAAGTGCACCACTGTTTTAAGCTACTTACCAAATGTCATAAATAGAAGAGCTCAACCAAACTTTTAATGGAGAATAAAGTTTCGTGCGACCAGTCGTGTGATTTATTTTTTTTCGCAATCATGTTAAGAAAGATCTAAAAAAGTTAATTTTACACCTTGAACTCATCTTTTTACATATACACAAATAGGAGAGTTGGGTTAGGTTGTGCTTAGTGGCTGTCCGGAGACACACCAGAGATATATTTCCATTGTCATCATAGACATGTATGAAGGGGATAGTCGTGTCCAGAAAGCCGTTGTATTGTATGGTTGAGAAACCTTTTTAATGCACTTATATATAATGCAACTACGTCATCGAAATCTGTTTTTGAAAAAATTATTAAAAGCTGCAAACTTGATCCAGATAATTACCCTTACTTCCTACCGTACCCACATCTACTCAAGATAAAAACTCCTCCCGAAGGATCAATAAAATCTACTAAGGTTTTACTAAAACATCCTGTGAGGTGTCAGAGCCCAACCTATTTCTACATCATCACCCTCAGTAGTCAACAGGACAACAGTAGTTAGATTCTGTATCTCTGTCTAATTGGCTCGTCACAAAACGTTCTATTTTTGGTAAATGTACAACACCATAACAATAAGGAGTCTTTATGAAAAGCACACAAAGGGAGTACAGCGAAAACATGCAGGAACTTGCGAAAATTCGATCTTGATCTTGGGTTGCCGCTCGCACGCCAATTTCCACCGTACTTTCTTTCAACCCACAGAAGTGACCTACTTGTGCGACTGCAAAAACTGCTAACCTTTCGATACGATCTTGATACGTATTGAGCTTCATTGCTTCCATTACTTGCCTCATAGAAGTGTATTGTGCGGAGTTGAAACAGAGATGGATAATTTCAAAATGACTCTCTCAGCTAGAGGGGGGAATGGTGTGTATTTTGTACTATCATCATTAGAAACCTTCATATTGTAATCGTTTAGGGCTACCACTTTCGGACCTTCCAAGCTTGTGTAAATATGAACTTTGTTTTGCTAGAAAACGAGCTTCGTAGATATATTATATTTGACAGCTCTCTTGCTTTTTGCGAGCTTAAGGCTTCTTCAAACAGAACGCGTTTTTAACACCGCGGTGAGATTAATTTACGCGGCGGTAAGATTATTTTGACGCAACGTTCTAACCGCCGCCGAAAAAGGATTTAAGTGCAAGAAATTTACAAAAAGAAAAATTCTTTTGATATTTCCTCCCATATCTCAGCCTTTAAAACTGCATTTGTATACGATTCTCGAACATAACGTACAAATATGGGTAATTTCAAACACATTCGATTAATTTTTCCGTTTTTTAGAATGTAAAATCATGAAAAATTATTTCAAACGCGCCGCGTCATAAAATAATCTGTAATTTTTCACAACCCCGCGTTTCACCGCCGCGTTCAAACGCCGCACAAAGGGGCAGAATGCACCAAAAGCTGGCATAAATTCGAAAACTCAAACGTGTTGTAAAGGTACATTGCTTTTATTTCTCTATGCACAACTGTCCACTCTACCACAAACCGAATGAATTAGCCCGTTATCTACAACACATCTCGCAAAATATGTATCAGTTGGAGTCATAATCTACAGCGAAAACAATATTGTGTTCTCTAGCTTTGTTTGTTTTCGTTTTTCTTTATTTTTTTTCGCTGCTTTCTTTATTCTAGTTCCATTCTATTGATATGGAACCTTCAAGTTCAGGAATTATATATAAGCTTTAAGTAATTATTAATTTTAAAATAATGCTATATTTTGCAAGTTTTTCATATAATTCTCATGACATTGTAAAATGGAATTTTTTTTTCACTTAATTTTAAAGATTGGACGAATAAATAATGTTCCGGGTAAGTCCCGGCTTTAAATTTTATTGAACTTTATAGAGTGGCATTTGAGCACCTTAGAACCGTTAAAATTGTTTGCCCCTACTTGCCCCTTTTTTTTAAATAATTTTTTTAAATGTTCCTATGTGGTTAAAAAAAATTGTCCCACGCATTTTTCCTGTACTTATTATAACTTTCGTTTGCCTTAGGAACGAGTTCCAACACATTATTTGTAACGAGGCAAGAACTTGTGAATATTCCAAGAAGTTCTGGATATTTTAAAATAACAGATCAGTTATGTTTCTTAACGGAAGAGTAAAAAACTCGAACGAAACATTTTAATGACCATGACCTGCTTAAACTAATCTCACATTTTAATTCAGATTTTAAATAGTTGATGGTAAAGTATGCAATGCGCTTACAGATACGTCATCAACACACAAATGTTATTTCTGCGGCGCAGTATCTAAAAACTTTAATCGGGGAAAAAATAATTAAATTGCAAGTTAAACAGAACACTAGAATTTGGGCTGTTTTACATGTATGGATACGTTTCTTCGAGTATCTATTGCACTTGTTATTTACCTATTAAAAAGTGGCAGGGTAAAAGAAACGACAAAATAATTGTTGCAGAAAATAAAACCCGATTTCAGAAGGAATTTAGGGAAAAATGCGGGTTAATCGTTGACACACCTAAGCCCGGATTTGGCAATTCGAATGGTAGGAGCACAGCCAGACGTTTTTTTTTTTAAAAAAGCTCAGATCTCGGCAGATATAACTATATTAGACATTGGATTGATTAAAATAATGCACAATTATGATAGTTGTGGCCACGAAATCGATGTTGATAAATTTCGATATTTTGTAGCTCAGTACCGCTGGTACAATATGTCACCAACATTGCACAAATATTTCATTCATGGACCCGAAATAGTCTCTTTTGCTTTGTTGCCTAACAGGCAGTTAATTGAAGAAGCACAGGAAGCCCGAAACAAAGATTTAAAAAATTACAGAGAACATTACTCACGAATGTGCAGTCGTGAACAAACTAATTTAGATGTATTTAACTGCTTTATGTTAAGCTCGGACCCCTATATTACAAGTAAAAAATAGCTACCAGTAAAAAAAACTTCAGTAGGTACCTACCTAAAGAAGCACTAAGTTTATTTAAATCTCCACTATTCGGCAAAGTAGTGACAATGAGGACGACGAAAATGAGGGTGACGGTGAAAATGATGAAAATAAGAATATTTAACTTTTATCTAATACTAGCTGTTGCCCGCGGCTTCGCTCGCATTAATGCAGATTTTGTCAATCACTTCAAGTACACTTAAGGAACCATTCGTCCTTTTCTGCACTACTTATTAAAACGGATACAAAACAGATACAAAATTAGTTCAACTGAATTTCAAGAAATTCTTCAGTTCGCTCCAACGTGCCCATATAAGTATTCAATTTAATGAGAATTTAGTTGAACAAATTTCATATAACCATGAAAACCCACAAAATTTCATTGAAATCGGTTGAGTTGTTAAGAAGATCGACTACAGCGCCACCTATCGGGTCCAAAACTATCCTATCCATCAAATTACAACCAACCATACCCACCCACAAAATTTCATTGAAATCGGTTGAGTGGTTAAGAAAATCGACAACAGCGCCATCTATCGGGTCCAAAACTATGCTCTCCATCAAGTTATAACCAACCATACAAACCCACAAAATTTCATTGAAATCGGTTGAGCGTGAATTAAAACACTTGTTTCTTACTTTTAAAATTAAACAATATTTATTTGGAACTATGTCCTTTATTATTGAAATACTTTTTACTAATTCTAAAAGGAGCTTAAGGCTACTATGTAGTTACAATAAGACTGTCGATAAATTCATCATACAGTCGTATTTATATACTTTTCTTATCTATCTACAAGGAGACCCAAGCGTACAATCGTCTTGCTTGATAATGAAGAAGAGATAATATTCCAACATTGTATACAAACGATATTATCTCTTTTACATATGTTATCATTGTAGCGTTGTGTGCAAGACTGTACTAGAGACTAAAGATATCATTGAATACAAATAATGTTATCTTTTTTCTCAATATGTTTTGCTATGGATACTTAACTCCCCCCCTTGTTAAACGAAATCGTCCCGATTTTTCGACGCTATTTTTAACATTTCTCTTTCATAAGTTTTGTTATATGCGTCAATCTTTTTTTGTTTTTGACGATCTGTTATACATTGTATAGTTTTTATCATTACGTACGTAAATGCTAGAATAACAATCAGTGTTACAATTGTGTATATAGTTGATAATATCGGTTTTTCTTCAAAAGGAATAATTAGTTTTTTTAAAGTATCTATGTTATCGAATTTGTACATTGTATCTTCTTTAATTATTTGGTCGATGTAAGACTCTGAATTATGATTTCTTAATATAACTTCTTTAATTTGCTTATGCATGTTTTTGTATATTTTATCGTCTAGATTTATAGTATTTTCATAAGTAACTAAGTTTATACCATTAATTGTTTGATTATTTAACTTATGCTTACCGCTTAATAACATAACACCGGATTCAATTTCTAAGTCGTAATCGTATTCTTGTTTAATGTTGCATTTTGAAGTTATATTCTTTAAAAGTGGAATAAGACAATTTTCTTCTTCAAAGTTAATTTCACAAATGTTTTTACTTAGATGATTTTGACAATTTCTTGTTCTTAAATAAGTTTGGTTACATAAGGCAATTGTTTTATCTGTAATGATTTTTCCATGTTTTGAATTTAAAGGTGTTACTTTATACAATTTACATGATTTAATTAGAACTGGATATTTATATATTGTGATGAAGAATTCATCAGTTCTAGCTAATAATATTTTAGAGTACTCAAGTATATTTATTATGGGTACTTGAATTATTTCATGTTGAATAATATTTTTAATGTCATCTAAGTCTAGGCTTTCTGATAAATATTCATTATTTTTTGCTGCATTAATTGTTCTGGTCAATAATAATAATTGTTCGTACACTTGTTCTATTACTAAATGTTCTTTAAGGCTCTGGTGATCGGTATATATGGTTAAGTCTGCTATACCATATATGTAGTTTCTGAGTTTTTGTAAGGACCATATGATCGCTAATAGCTCTTTCTCGTTTGTGCTATAGTTCTCTTCTGTCTTACTCAGTGTTCTTGACAAGAAGTGTATAGGTTGCTTATTCTGACTTAGTACGGCTCCAATAGCTATGTTGGATGCATCAGTAGTAAGCTCGAATGGTTTACTATAATCCGGTTGAAAAAGTTCGACTTGTTCTTTCAAATAATTTTTTAAAATTCTAATCGCTTCTAATGCTGAATCATTCAGATTTAACTTAATATTTTTACTTTGTTTTTTGTTTACTTTACCGTTATCTCCTCGTAAATATAATGTCAGGGGCTTGGCTATGCTTGCGTATCCTTTTATAAACTTACGATAGTAACCTGTAAGACCTAAAAATCCTCTCAAATCCTTTACCGTTTGTGGGACTGGAAAATTTTCTATAGCTGCTATTTTCTCAGGGTTCGTAGTGATTCTACCATGTCTGATTATGTGACCTAAGTATTCTACTTCTTCTTGAAAAAACTTACTTTTCTCATCAGATATTTTTAATGTGGCTTTATTGAGTACGTCGAATACTTGACTTATGTGCTGTATATGTTCTTCCTCAGATGAAGAATATATCAATACGTCATCAATGTAAACGTGTACGAATTTACCTACAAAGTCTCTCAAAATGTCGTCCACGCATCTCTGAAATATGCTTGGTGCATTTTTGAGCCCGAAAGGCATTCGTTTAAATTGATATTTTGCGCCATTTATAGCAAAAGCTGTTTTTTCTTTATCATCTGTTTTGATTTTAATTTGGTGGAAACCTGACTCCAAATCTAACGTTGTAAAGTACTTGGCTTTACCTAAATTTTGAATTGTCATGTTGACATCCGGAATGGGGTATCTGTCTGTTACAGTGTGAGCGTTAAGTTTTTGGAAATCAACAACCATGCGCCGTTTTGGTTTTCCTTTTTCGTCCAAACCTTTTTTAGGTACTGTCCATATGGGACTGTTATAAGGACTATGGCTTTTTTCTATTATATCGTCATGTAAGAGTTTCTGTATTTCTTTGTTTACGAATTCGTTATCTGCTATGGGATATGGATATTGTTTAACATAAACCGGATTATCATTGGTCGTCCTAATGCTTGCTTCTATAGTATCTGTAAAGGGTAACGGTCCTATGCTGTTATTAATCTTCATCAGTCTATCTATGTCTGCTTTATAAATATTATTTTCCCCAATTATGTAATTAATTTTCTGAATAGATTCGACACTGCTTATGGTAGTTAGAGTCATATTACTGAAATTTATTTCCGCGTTTAGAACTTTAAGTCCTTCATATCCTAATATCATATCAAAAGACTGAATATCCTCTAATTCAAAAAATGTTATATTTTTCTTTAATATCCTAACTACTTTCTTTGTATCTACCATAGAATAACCATGCATTGTTTTTATTTTTATAGGTTTAATTTTAATTTTTTCGCTAGAATCGCATTTTCTATTAATGTAATTATGGGTTGCACCAGTATCAATAAGAATTTTATAAATTTCCTTAGAAATAGTACTAGTTAAATTTAAGCAGGGCAACCCGTCTACTAGTTTAAATGATCTATTCTTATGTTATTATTTACCATACATTCCGTTTCATCTGCTTCTGCATATGTACTGCTGACATCGTCTCTGCGTTGTTGTCGGGAGTTATTTACTCTCTGCTGCTTGAAGTTCTGCTGATAAGATCGTTGCGGTCTGTTGTGTGTGTTGAAACTCCCGCTGTGTTCACGTTTCGCTGGTGGATTATATACATCGGGTTTGTATTGATTCCAATTTTGTCGCTGTGCATGTACAATTTGTCTCGAGTTTATCTCCATCGGCTGTGGTCCTTGATTGTGTTGCTGCATATTATCGTATTGCTTCTGGGGTTGATAATTCGTTGTTTGGCTCGAATAATTTGGTCTTCTTTCGTTTCTGCGTTCATGTGGCATATTTTTGTGGTGCTTATCTTGAGTGAGATGTAAATGCCTGTGCACATTATCATGTTCTATTCTGCGAGCAATTGCGAATGCGTGTTCTAGATCATTTATTGTAGCTGAATATAATGATCCTCTTGTAAAGTTGTCACTCATACCATCAATGAATATACGAACTGCGTCGTCGTTAGCATTTTTAATTAGTCTGTCGATTATATTCGGCGGATCACCTGACATAGTGATTTTTGATATTATTAAATTGAGATTTTTATTTATCTCGTCGTGGTATTCAGACAGTGTGCTTCTTTTTTGCGTGATGGCTTTCATCATGTCTTGTAGCACGTATAGAGGTTCTTGATTAGAGTACGTATAATCTAATCTGTTACGTATCGCCTCAAAATTAAAAATTGTGTTATAATTAGTTAACACATTCGCGGCTGCACCCTGTATTTTACTTTTCACTATAGTCAATGCTGCTGCGTACTTACTGTGTGTTTTGAAGTTTTTAATGCTGTCCATTAATCTGGATGCTTCTTCGCGCCACGACCGATAATTTGATTGATCGCCGTTGAAAATAGGTAGGCTTTTAAATGCGTCTAACTGTATTTCACTACCATCTGTATATGTGGTTCTTATTTCCTCTAGCACAGGTATGTTTGGTACTATGCCTAATCCAGATTTTACTTCATTTAGTTTTGTTTCTAAATTAGTGTTTATTTGATTTTGGTTAGTTATTATTGCTGCTAACCTTGCATTCTCTGTGCGTGTGTGCTCTAGGGTTTGTGTTACTGTGTTGTACCTGGTTTCTAAAGCTTCTAATCTTGCCATTAATACTGCGAGTTGTTCCATTTTGAACTCGTGTCTGTTGTCGTCGAATTTGTGTGTTTTTTTTCTCCACATATACACTTTCACTGAATTGCTTTGCTGCTTCGTACGAAGAAGCTATATTTGTACCTGCTATGCTAGGTAATTCTTGTAACCGGTAACGCGAGTGTTCTGTTTATACTAGATTTCACTACTTGTTCCCGAGGTCCGCTCGATTGAAGTTAAAAAGTATATTTAACCTCCTGGCAGGATCGCCAATTAAAACACTTGTTTCTTACTTTTAAAATTAAACAATATTTATTTGGAACTATGTCCTTTATTATTGAAATACTTTTTACTAATTCTAAAAGGAGCTTAAGGCTACTATGTAGTTACAATAAGACTGTCGATAAATTCATCATACAGTCGTATTTATATACTTTTCTTATCTATCTACAAGGAGACCCAAGCGTACAATCGTCTTGCTTGATAATGAAGAAGAGATAATATTCCAACATTGTATACAAACGATATTATCTCTTTTACATATGTTATCATTGTAGCGTTGTGTGCAAGACTGTACTAGAGACTAAAGATATCATTGAATACAAATAATGTTATCTTTTTTCTCAATATGTTTTGCTATGGATACTTAACTCGTGCACCATATGGTGAATATTAAATTCAATTGGTAGGCTTAGGAATCTATTTTTTATAAAATAAAAATGAATGACAGCCCTGCAAATAGTTTTTCATTTTTTCTTTAGAATAATACAGTAGAAATTTAATATGGTGGTTAAGTGTTCTCAAATTTTCTAATTTCCGCGCAATTTTCTTAATTTTTTCTTTCATAAGAACCTTCTGCTGACAATAACAAACACAACAAAAAAAAATCAGCCAAATCGGTCCAGCCGTTCACGCGTGATGTCGTGACAACGAAAAACGGGTTTCATTTTTATATATATAGATTATCAATATTTTCAAAATTATGAATTTTTAAAAGTGCTTATCTATGTGTTTTATTTTTCTTTATTGGGATATCTGATAACAATTGTGTACTTTAAAAACAGTTTCGTTGCACCAGTGAATTGATGCCAGCTTTTAGGTCCATCTGCCCCACTGTGCGCCGTGGTGAATTCAACGAAGCGTTGAAAACGCCCTCTGTTTGACGAGGCCTTTAGAGTTCATTCCGAAGTCGAAAATGTTCGACCATCTATCTTAGTTTTTACTGTAGCCTAGCTTAGGTACTATTGGTGTCTTTTGTCATAAACACACCTACCCAACATTTATCTTTAGGCATCTGTACAGGAAGTAGGCAAACGTGTAGAAAGTTTTCCAGAGGTCAGCACAGAGAGGAGATGAACATTGTTTCGTTTCCTTACACTATTGCTGAAGGAATCCATAATTTTCGATGTCGTCTTTCAAACACTACGCGTTTTAGTTTTAATACCTAGACCTTTTCAATTCTTATGTAACAGTATTTATTATTATTTTTTTATATTTTGGAGCACTCACACTGTACTTACTAGAACAAAAGAACGCCTTGTGTCCTTGTGATCCTTATGATCAGTTGCAGTTTATTGCTGCCCCTACATCGTAGCTCGAAAATACACGACTCGGTTTCATTCTAACTAAATTTTAAAAATTGAACAACCCCTTTCGTGGGGAAATATTTTGATAATCATTCACTGATAAAAGAAAGCAAACGAGGGTGCTGATGATTCAAAAGCACGTCGCCAATGATCAGACGTCAGACACCGACGCGACGACGGCACACAAAGAATTTCTCACACTTCACGAAAACACATTGCGATCTGTTGCACGGTTATTTACATTCAAATTACATTCAGATGCATTTTGCAGAAATTTCGAAATTCTGTTTATAGTTATTTTTATCATTGAATATTTGCATTTGAATGCGAATTTCAGTGCACTTGAAAATGTAAAATTGACATCTTTCCAAAGTACGAAACGATCTTGTCCATCAACAGCTTGATTTGTTTATTTTCCGCGATACTCAAAATTAGAATCGCACGCCACTTCAAACAAGACGCAAAACTACTGTGCACACTTACCTCTCGAGAAGCGGCCGTTTTCGTTCACCCAAGTATCGAATTCCATGAATCGAACTGTATTCACAATATTCGGTGAAAATACCCCATGCCGCCTGGCAATTGGTTCCGTATTTGATTTGCTTCCTGGAGTCGAATTCCGATCCAGCATCACTCTCATTCATCGATATTGTATCCCGAAAGGCGTTCACCGCCTTCGTGTATAGAGCGGCTTTCTTCCTGTTTTCGAAATTGAAATTTTATTATACTTTTCAGTGGGAAAGTGAATACACTTGCCATTGAGCACTTTGAGCCCGATATGGACGTCCGTTCGGTTCCTCGTCCGCCATCGTTTGGTGTGCGTATTCCGTACTGTTTGACAGACGATTGTCGAATGTCTGAAGGTGTGCACTATTGTTGGCAGGCATTTTATAGCCGCGATAGTGCTATGAATAAGCAGGGAGTGCTTGCAATGAGTCTATTCCCAAATTATTCAATAGGGAATCGAGCTGACAGTGCTGGCGTAAGCTGGATAGTTCGCAAGGCCCCTAGTGGCCAGTAGGTGAGCTATATGTTTGCACGAAGTGTTTTGTGTTGTGTAGGATGTGTGTAACTCGGTTCTTTAGTTGATTAATTAGCAAACCACAACGGTGCGGATTGTGGGTTTAGTAGTTGTTGGTTCTATACGCGAAAGGCTTTAATTCAGCGAAAGGGTGGTAATTAATTTGCAATTGTAGATATTTAGGTTCGATGGTAGTAGGTACGTGCGGGTCGTGAAAAGTGAAGGTGATTTCATGAACAATAGGTATAGTGGCAGGATTTTCTGTTCTTATTAACAGCAAGGTTATAGTGAAATACATTGGAGTATTTCAATACTAAATGAAACAAAGCGTTTGCGCAGTGTTCACTGATCTCATTAGATGTTCGCAAAGGCCTAACTTATTCTCTATGTAGCTGAAAGTAATGACTGGAAGTTTGAAATACAGAAAGGATATATTTTGTTAATGATTTTTTGAAAACAAAGTTAAAAATTGAACAAGGATTCAGTAAACATATGACTGATGGATTACAAGCATACAGTTGGTGGTGGAATTGTCTCTTAAATAAAGTAAAGTAAGGTTTACAACATGTGCCAGTGAATTTTAAAATAACTTTCAAAATTTGTGAATAAAACAGCAAACTCGTCATACATTATTCTACATTCACTTAACACTTTATAGTAAAGAACACAACTAAGAGGAGGTACTTACGCACCAATGTGTCGCAGATAATTTTACAATATACCTACATTAATTTAAAGGTGAATACGCAGATATTTTGAAATATAGGGACATTTGGTTTGTTTTTTTCTTGACATTGAAGTATTCTGGCTTAATACCTGATATTTATATTCCAGCTGACCCTTGCGCGCGTTGCTTCGCAGAGTTATTGAAAAACTTTTGTCGGCTATTCTATAATATTCAAAAATATTTTTATATCCAAAACAACGAATTTCACAGAAATAATTGTAAAAAAATAAACCACCCAATGATTGTCACATTAGTTAAACTTGCGCCTTTAAATTATGTGTAAGAACAAAATAATTAGAAACATAAACAAAAGATAGAATTTCTTTTAAAACGTATGTATAAACAAAAAGACAGTAAAATTAAAAAAGGTAAATTTTCTTCAAATATTGGTATAGTTTACCATTCAGTGGCATTCCTCAGGCCGACTATTGGCACATAGATATTTTGGTGTAGGTATTGCAGCATGTTATTTTCAGGCATAACATTTTGCAATACGTAATAACCCTTCAATTAGCACGTTCTAATCGTCCAAATCACTACAAATGAGATCCTTTATAGTTTTTGTAGTATAACTTACGAACTGAATTTTTTCCTTTACCACAACATTGTATGGGATCGTCCTCTTCTGAGCTTTTTAAGTCTTCCTCATAAGTTGGGACTGGGGAACGTAAATCTGTATCAAATGTTATATTAGTTTTAGGATTGTTTTTCCTTTCAATTTGCTTCAAATTCAACAACCTTTACGGATACGTTTCTTTTCGTGTTTTTCAGCTTCTAACTTTTCCTTGCCTTCCTATTTTTTCATGTGTATCTGTATATCTTGCCAAGCTTTTAAAGTTAAAACGAAGGAAACATTTGAATTCGCGTTCCTATTTCCTTTTTTTCGGGTGTTTTTGGCCAAATCAAACACTGCAAAATAAGTTCGAAAATAACTTCTTTTAAGCATGGCAACTCGCTCGTAAAAATTTTATAAGTATTTTTTTCTATATTAAAAGGCAAATCTATTAGTCTGATGAATTAATAGCGTAATTTCCTCTTTGCATTCCTTATATATATTTCTAAAGCTGTCGTAAACTCTTGAGCTCACTGCAGTTATCAGATTTATAATTTTTTTCAAATGTTTCATTATCCACTTTAACGTTTTGACATATTTTTGGTTCAACATTTCTTCCCTCATTCACACATATGTATTCCTTGGAATAATCTTTTCTGTCACTATCCCAGGGTTGTAAACCGGATGCAACAAAACTACATATATAAAATTGCATTTGGTTTTAAAGAATCGACTGTTTCCTTAGCCTCATTTGGACTATTTTGTCTCCAATTAGTTGAATATTTCTGGTTGCATTTGGATACAAAGCTACTAATATTATCTGCAACTGGTTACATAAAACGCTAATTTTAAAAGCCAAATGGCTTTGGTGATCAACACTCAACAGCACACAATATTACTGGAAACATCACGTTTTGTATTTTGTTTAATGAGGATATAATTCATTGCCGATGTATTTGTAAAACACCTCTGATTTCATTCAACTAGTCTTTTGAAACAGATACTGAAATTTCCACTGATAGTCTTTTATATGGATAAATTATCATTGGAGGAGTTTCATAAACATTTTTGTTTCCCTCTTCGATAAGGACCTTTTCATTTTTTGGGCACAACTGAAAATTGGTCACATCACCGTTAAAAATTATTATTGAATTTTTTAGTACACCGAAATCGTCACTAACTTACAAGTAAATTTATTTTTTTTTAAATATCTGGATGTCTTTTGATGAAACCTGAGTACCATTTTTTACTAGAGAAATTATTCGGAAGCGTATCGGAATCCCGCTTCTTGTAATCCCACTTTTCAAGAATCCCGAAAAAAAAGTTTAAAATCCCGTCTGCTAAAATACTTCTTTTTTTTTAAATCCCGTCGTCTAAAATCCCTCTTGTTCAAAATCCCGATCTATTATAATCCCGCTTTTTAAAATCCCGCCAATTCCCGCTAATCCCGTTTTTTTACAAAACATTGTTATCAAAAAAATAAATGTTTTTTGCGTCGCATTGCTTATTATATACACTTGAACTAATAAAATAAAAAAATTTGTTTATGGTTTGAAGTTTTTTTTGTTCCCTTTTGCATTTTTTTTTAATTATTCAAGACTGTCATATTTATTACTTACAAATTTATTTTGATGTTATTTATTTATTATTTTGTTACTTCCTCAAAAGTAGTTGCTTTATTTTAAAAAATCGCGGCGATTTTTAAAATAAAGCAACTACTTTTGATTGTAAAGCCCATAACTGTGTAATCGGCATTATGTACTCTCAATAATGGACACAGTTTCAACATTTGGAAATCTGTTAACTGTATTTTCTATTATTGACACCATTAATAAATGTATAAATGTTCTATTTTAATAAATTATACACACCAACATCTTATATTGTGTTTTAATAACAGGAAAACAAATAAAAACTACAGACACTCCTTTTTCACTGCTTTCCTTAAAAAATCGTTGAAGTTAATGGCAAAAAGGCGGGTAAGATTTATTACAGTTGGTTGAATGTATTGACGTTAATGCTACCAACAACAATTTATACAATAATGCTGCTGCCAGATCAACTAAATATACATATTCGAGAAAAAATTATGTAATGGAATTTGAGGAAAAAATCTTTAAGAACTATGGATAACACTGTTTTAAAGTTTATGTGATAATCGATGGATTGATGCCAACAATAGGCTACTTTAGGCCCCAGTTATAGCGATACGTAAAAAAAAAACGTAAAAATGTTCTTTTGCTTTTTTTTACCACTTAAAATCAATGCTGGATCTCAATCTTGGCCTTAAAATGTTGCTTATGAATTATTAAGTTGGTTTGTCAATAAATAAATAAATTAATAATGTATGAATTTTCTAGAACAACAATTAACTCATTTTTCTTTACGCAGAATTTTTTTCTGATCAACTCCTCAGTTAATTTCACAAAAAAAAAAAAAAAAAACAATTTATTCTACCGAAATGTGTCATTTCATTGCTGTTCCATTTGTCAGGAATTTTTGTGTTAGTTGATTTATTTGTACCTGCTGACAAAGTGACAACACAGTGACAATCAGTTTTTCTGAAAGACGTTTTTCTGTTAGCTATGACCGCCTTAACAAAAAAAAACTCATTTTCATACTGTTCCAACTTTTTCGGTTGTATTTTGCGTATCGCTATAACTGCGGCCTTACTCTACGCATTTTTAAACTGTTCATTTATAAAAATTCGTTTTATTAATTTTAATTCTTCGGGATTGACAATGTTTACTGTTTTATTATTTACAGGAAGAAGCAAACACTGATTTTTCTTTGAATCCACTCTTGAATATTGATAATGCAAAATAAAGCTGTCGATGGGAAAATACATGGTCCCTAAGATCCACCATAAATAGAAATTACTATCCCTGAGCCTTATTAATTTGTTTGCTTCACTAAATGTACAAAATTAATCTATTTTAAATGCTGTGATCTGTGAATCGAAATTAATTGTCTAGAAACTTTACTGAAAATAAGCAAGTTTCTTTATTTAAAATGTACAAAAATACAATAAATATTTTACTTGAGCCACTGCGTCAACATCTGAAGAATATAAAGACAGTCATGATTTCTGGCGACAACTATACGGCGTCAAAATAGTCGTAAAATTTATCTTTAAAGTCTTACGCTAACAGTGGACGGCAACAACCTTCACTACATCCTTTTGAACATAAGCCTTGCTGCCAACACTCAACCGCAGGGTCATTTACTGATCTTGACATCATTGTCTTGGGCAATTAACTTTTAGTTTTTAAGCTTATTTAATCAGTGCCTACATATATGGCACCTGTAAGGATCCTCCACAAAAATGCCAATGTACCTCGTCTAATTCTCATTAAAATAAATGATCTGCATGTAATCCTCCGACAGAGTTATCACATAGCCGAAAACGGATTAAAATTGCCAAGCTCATGGACACTATATGAACGAGTTGATGTTGCTCCCCCACACCACACCAATACAGTCAGGTGAGGAGAGCACATTTTCAATGCAACAACCAACAAGCCGACAAAATTTCACCAAACAGAGTTGACTCTGCCAACAACTGTATTAAATCGAGTGTCCTTGCGTATAACCGTACGTAGGTATATACACATACCAATTTCAGTATAGGTCCCTGTGTCCTTTGCGTTTTGTTTTCGGCAAAACCTTACACCCGTATGTTCAGATGCCGGTGTCCAGGCCCCCAAAAAATTAAGTAGCTCCGGCATAGTCGGTGATTTAAAATGAACATCGTCGGAGGCAAAATGCAAACATTAGCCGTGACCAAGGACTGAGAGCAGAGACCAGAACGAGCACGAGGACATGCGAACTATTATGGAAACATCGTAAAGGAACTTGTTAGCTAAAATGTGTACCAGATACATTATATCGTCGAAACCCTGACTGTGAACTCAAGTCCGCATTGTGTGGCGGTGTGTGTGTGTGTGACAATTCACTTTTGTTGCCGGGACACGCATTCATTTTTAACCGGAAACTGCTACATGGCGTTCTGACACTGACTCAGGCTAGATGTGCGGTTGGTGTGTTTGCAGAAGAATTACAACAGACATGCCCGGATAAATATAAAAAAAAAACGCCATAAACTTTTAAATTCGCTCGGCAAGAATAAACGCGCGAAATTGAGTTATTTTTACCGGAATTAATTGAAGAATCTGGATAATGCACACAACTTTATTAACATTCCATTCCGCGCAATTACATTTTACATTTCGCTCCGGCTTTGTATCCGTTTTTGTTTGGCCGGGGGGTATCCTTGAGCCTCTGCAAATGGTTGGAATTACGTTCATCACCCCAAGGAACGAATCCCTTAAGTGTGCTAGTGCTGGTGTGGTCATGGCAGGACTATTATTTGTGCTTTCTTATATACTTTCCATTTTTATGTTGGGGCGATGGTGTGTTTATTTAAATTAACTAATAAAAGTGATGGATGCTTTTTTGTATGCGGCGTTTGTTTGTTTTTAATCCACTTAAGTTAATGCAGAGCATTATGTTCTGAGAAGCTCTTAAGATTATGATTGTGGGGAGTTCTGGAGTCCTTCTCTTGAAGGGTATTTTCCGATTTTTTGTTTACCAATTGTAAATAAATCAAATCACGATGCACATTTTTGTTAACCAATTAGAATAAGCACTTGCAACACGTCTAAGAGAGATGTTTGCGTTATCTTTCTTCAAAGGACATTAAGTGTTGAAATTCTAGAATTGTTGATAAACTCAGCTTGGGAAACTGTTGTCAAGTGCATAGATTTGCTCCAGGTAAGATATTAAATGTACAAACGCTATAAATGGACTCATTGAAAGCGCATTGAAAAACGAGATAAAAATCGCGCTGAAAACTCATTCAAAATAGAGAAAAAGAGTCAAAAATGAGTCGAAAACGCATTGAAAAACGAGTTAGAAATCGCGCAGAAAACTCATTCGAAATACGTCCAAAAAAGATTAAAAAAGTGAGTCGAAAAACGGGACTAGCATTTTCAAAAATCCGCTAAAAAACGTGAATAGCGTGATAAAAATACAACGAAGAAAGTGACCAATATCGCGTCAAAAAACATCCGCAAACATGTCAACAACGCGATCAAAAACCAGTACAAAAATGTGTCAGAAAACCTGTCCAAAAACGCATTGAAAGACGCTCGGAAAACTAAATCAAAACACCTCAGAAAAAAGTAAAAAAATTAGTCGAAAAACGAGGCAGAAAAAAATTTTCAAAAGCTGGTAGAAAAAGGAACGGAAATATGAAAAATCGGGTTACGGAATCTGATAGCAATACGTCGATGTCAGTGAAAAAAACCCATCTAAAAATGCTTTAAACGCGATAAAAAAACTTTTCTTAAACCCGACAAAAAAAGAGTCGAAAAAAGAGATCAAAAAATGTGTTGAAAAGCCGATAATGAAAGGGATGGAAATTTGAAATCTGAAACTGAATCTGATAGAAATACGTCGATGAAAGTGAACGCGATGAACAGCCAGTAGGAAAAGGTGACCAAAAATGCATCAAAAACTTCCAAGTTTACGTCAACCACGCGATGGAAAAGCAGTCAAAAATGCGTTAAAAAAACAGTCAGAAAATGCATCCAAAAACGAGTTAAATGCGTTAAAAAAGCGACCAAAAGACGTGTTCAAAATCTCTTGGAGAAAAGTGTCGGAAATGCGAAAAATGCGCCATTGAACGTGACAAAAATACGAAAAACGTTACCAAAATTGGTCAAAAACCGTCCATAAACTTGTTAAAAGAAAAACGATCAAATACGAGTAAAAACAGGCCTGAGACAAATGTATGGATAACAAAAAGTCATTCTAAAATACGGTAAAAACTGCGTAAAAACAGACCAGAAAATAGTGAAAAAGTGTTTAAGAAAACACGTCAGAAAATGAGTCCACAATGTGCCTAAAAGCGCATCGAAAACGCGACTAATAACTCGCCAAAAGCTTGCCAAACACAAGTCAACTTAAAAAAAACGGCCAAAAATGCGTCAGAAACGCGTCGAAAAACGGATAGAAAAGGATAAATCATACAAAAGTAGGACGTACTCGGCTACATTGCACTAAAAGCACTGCAGATTGTTTGACTGCCACTGAACTACAGAACACTTGTAGGTACATCATAAGTTAGCGTACCTAGTTGTAATTAAACTATCAAGGAGATACAGGACTTGGAAATTCCTGATGTTATAGCCCCCCTCAGCACCACACGCAATTACTATCTATTCATAACAAATATACGCACGCGATCGGGAATTATAAAATGCTCACATTTAATGAGGTTAGTGTGCTATGAATCCTCAATGATTCCTTCGTTCATCTTCAACGAAGAAAACGCATTAACACTCAATCAAAGCGGCAGACGTGTCAGTCGAATTGCTATTGAAATGCCATGTGCAAGAAATGGTAATCACAGCACGAGATTGGCTGTGATAAGATTATGGCATAAACCTAGTTTATAGTACGACGACGATGAGAACGAGGACGAGAATGAGGACTCGTTGCGCGAATTCCCAACCATCTGATGGTGAAAAAGTAATTTTCTTCGCGGCCTGCATACAAATTGGTGTCATCCTCATCGCCATCATCATCTTTGCCATTTGACAATCGATAATCGCATAACATGCGGTGTTTTTATTGCACTGATTAAATTTTAATTCGTCTTGGGGATGGTTGACACATATGAAGCAGAAGCTATTTCGAGGGTTGCAGTTTTAACTATCAGTCAACGGTAAACACAATTTTCAACAGATTACAAATTTATAGATTGCAGCAGTTTTTTGTCGAATTTATTACTTGTGTGCGGGAGTCGCGATTTGTTTATTCCACAAGCGTCCCAACTTTTCCACATATTTTTTTTTTCTTTCAAATATTTAAATCCATTTCGCGTAGCGCTACTTCGCCCAAAACAAAACGAAATCCTTTCCCCACGCACATGCACAAAGGACACCACTTTGTTGTGACAACTTTTTGCTTTAATTGTTCACAATCATAAATTATCGTCGAATGGCATCTGGACTGGACACATATCCCAGAGAGCTACACACTCCAATTCCAATCTCGTTCCAATAGTGCTGCCATGCAGCAGTGGTAAACTTAATAACTGTACATTAAGTGGTCATTCCGGCCACATTCGATTCAATTAGGCCCTCCTGTGTGCCAGTGGTAATAATATTTTGTGTTGGCACTGCATTTATGCAGCACACCGCTGGCTGACCTTCAGATGCACCGCAGTCACACCAATTGTATTTAATTTACTGCTGTTAGTTGGTGTTGTTGTGGTGAAACAGTTATATTAATTGAAAAACATTTATTTCCTTTTTTTGAGTTGGACTTTTTCAATGTCGACACAAATGGAAGGGATTAAAGCTAAAAGCGACTTTGCTTTTAAGACAAATGAAAAAACCGAACCGTCACCGATAACCAACTCGACCATGACAAGTAAATGTGGTCTTGTGGATGTAGAATATCGGATTTCACATGTAATTCGGGACAAATTTAATTTATTCCACATGGCGAAACTAAAAATCAAATTCATATCGAACGGAAAATCCTGAATGTCCTGCTACAGGGAATTTCCTCGTTTGTCGGTTTTGTAGAGGTTTTTCCATATTTCTTTTTTTTTTCTTTTCATTTTTGTGCCGGACGATTTGCATGTCAACAGTGATCGAGATTCACTTGGCGATTTGACTTTGAAAGTGTGGAAAATGTGCAGGTATAGGTACCGTATGCATTTGTTTATGGATCTGATTTTGGGTTATATTTATTTTGTTAAAGTGTTTTAATTTAACGATGTCAGAAGTTACGCTGACGTAAGTAGGGCGGAATGAAAGTGTTGGACTTTAAAGTTTGGATATAAAATTTGTGCATGGTAGAGAGCTTTCGAATTGTTTTTAAATAAATATTTTAGGGAATTTTCGGAGCCTGTAGTCCGCTTAATTTAACTTATTCATATGTCTTAAATCCTTCAAAGCCATTTGGTGGTGGCATCTTATAGACCAAAAATCAGTGGATCATACGAACAGGAAGTTTTTTTTAAACCCTTCCCTAATCTTGGAAAAACCAATTGCACAATAAATGAAGGAATATATTCGGTCCTAGCGAGGTATTCGGAATATTTCTCCGACATTTTGTAACGCATATCGGCGAATAACGTTGAAGTGCGATGAAGTGCATTTTTTTATTCAATTTTTGACAGCTATAGGTTCCGATATCCTCCGACAGAAATTGGTTGCGGAGAATTTTCCGTTCCGACGGATGCCTCGCTAGGGCCGATTATGTTTATATTGTAAAAAAAAATTGGGATGAAGTTGATAAATGCAACTTTTATGACGCTTTTCCTAAATAGGTTATAAAATATGCCTGTAGCTAAAAAAAAAAATAGTTACCATCTTTTAAATCAAATAAAATGATACTTCGAGTAATAGGGAGCTAAGAAATAAACTTCATAAAGTCTTTAAAACTATGGGTAAAGGAAAGACATTAACCAAGAGGTAAGGCCGTTCGTTTCATAGTCAGCAAGATTGGAAAAGGCGCCACTATTGAACACAGGTTTATTAAGGACAGGGAAAAGTATGAAAAAAATCGCAAAGGAAGAGTCAGCAAAGCCACTACATGTGAGGAAGGGCGGGCGATATTATTGAGAGCAGCTTCAAATTTAAGGCTTTCCGTAAGTAAAATTAAAATGATAGCTAACTTGTAATCGCTTTACTATTTTACTATAAGTAGACTACGTTTTTTCATCTTTGCATGGAAAACCAGTCTAAAATTAGACTTCAAATTTGCATTTGACTTGCCCCAGCCCGTATAGGGTTACCATATTAAAAAAGAGAAAGAGGGACTTTATTCATTTTTAGGGAGACAATTTATACATTGGGGACACAAACCATAACGAACATCAAAATGATCTTAGTTTTCAGTTTTAGAATTAAAAAAATAGAAATAAAAATATCGAAATATTTTCAAATATTTTATTTAATAAATTTTTTAAATGAATGTAACTGAATACAAATTTTGTATAACACTTCGCAATTCGTATGCATGCGTTCACAATGGCTTCGCAAATCGATGCATTAAAAGAGAGGAAATAAGGCATTTTATATTTTGAATTTTAGTAGGCAAAATAATTATTAGGGCCCTATTAAAGGGTACGTACGTATGGTAACTATAGAGTCATTACCTACCAATTCCTGAAGAATTTATGAAATAATATATATCCGCGGTTTGACAGTCTTATTTAAGGGAAGTCAAGCCCACTTGCATGTCTGTTAAAATGAAAATGTCGTCAGTAAATAAAATTTCTTTCAAAAAAATTTTCTTTTGTCCCCGCTTGGCTGCATGACTGGCAATTGGGTCGCCAAAAACACATGCAATTTTTCAAGTTTTTAAACAATTTCTGTTCTTGTCAATTCCCGTGTAACTTTAGTTTTTATACTCAGCCATTTTAAAAAAAGCTGCAAAAGCTGTTGTACGCGCAGTGGCTTGGTGGTTAGTGCGTGTTTGACTACTAAGCGCGGGTTCCCTTGTTCGATCCTCGAAAAAACCCGAATTCCATCTTTTCCATCTAACAAACATCCGAGTAAAACTGTCATGGAAGAGCTTCTCAATAAGCCCTCGGCATAAAATTGTAGAACCCTTCAATTCGTCCCAAAAATGAAAAACTCACACAAACGAATGGTTGTGAGAAGCTAGGCCTAGGGTCCCACAGACCTTTTGCGTCGCCTTTTTTCAAAAGCTGTAGTATCTTAAAGATAAAACTGACTGTCGATATCACTAGCTCAAGTGTTGTTATCAGCACTCGACTCATCCAAATGCAGATCTTTCTAATTAGTAGATTCATTCCAAACTCTCTCACAATAATGACTATTTGAAGCTTGACCTAGGGCCTATTTGCGAGCAATTTTCACTTGTTTTGATCTCTTGAAACTCTGACCGCACTCTTGATAGTCATGCTACAGCACTTTCAGAATGATCTTACAAAGAACATATCTCCACAGTTTTCAACAACTTATTAGAATCCACCCAAAGGAAGACTGTAGATTAAGGGATAAAAACAATGCCAACTATAGTCGACTGTTTCTTCTTCGACCGCTCAATAATCCAGTCAAGTTGATCAACCTATCCCTAAAAAAAGTCTAACTGACCAAAGCAAAGTTGAGCTTCTTCTTAAATGCCCATAAAATTCCAGGCAAAAAAAAAAATGTCGCCATCCCTCGATTTTGTGACTTTTTATTGCCCTTTTCTCTTTCGGGTATTTTTTACCTTTCACAGAAGACTCCTACTCCTTCCCATCGGATAGCTAGGGGAATTATTTCCGATACATTCTGTGGACTGTTTTCCAAATCGAACACGTTGTCAGAGGAGACAGCATATATGTCCATGAACATGAACATTCACTTCAGCAGAACGTAGTCCTACTCCTATAGAAGAGCGCTCTGCCTTTGCCGTCGATGTCGATGTCGAATTCAATGGCAATGCCATTGGGCCGAGTGCGATTGCATTTGGACATAACCAGTGCAAAATTTAATGATGACCAAGCAATAAAATGATTACACTATATTGGAATAGGAATTGCAGTGTATCCTGGTATCCTCGTAGCCTCGTGTTTGGATAACGTTTTGATTTGTAATCATTGTACCTCTGGCATGTACAAAAGTGAACAAAGTGAATAAACTGCAAAGATAATGGCGCAAGTGGAATCCGACAAGTTCGCTCCGAGCATTCATATCATTTCTCAATGAAAGCATTTTCTGCTGCAATTAGGTGAAGGATTTGCGTTTTGTTAATAATACTGCAAGCTAATTGGGGCTATTTGACAGAATGATCCAATGTGTATTGAGAGCAGAAAAATTGCTAACAAGCTGGGTGGCATTGCCTGCTAATGGTCAGAATTGATATTGAATGTAAACGATTTGGGTATAGGTACCTGTCGCTCTTTGGATTAGGTATGAAGGCGGGATTACAATTTGAGTGTACCAATTAGCGGGTGCTTTTTGGTTAACGATGGATGGATTGGTGCAATGTCATCTTAATGAGGTAATCCCGGAGCAATTCCAGTTGGCGGAATCCTACGATCTTTGGAAAAGCTGCATGATCTGACAGGATTCCAAGTAAATTTTACAAATACGGCAATAATTAGCCCCACGGTAGACTTATAGAAATTGTCAAATTGTCAAATGAAATATGGATATCTTAAGGCGAAGTGGTTAAAGAGTATCTACAAATACCTAGAGGTATATTTTGCCAGAGACATCTCAATGAAAAAATCGACCAAGTCCAGAATCGACTATCAAAGTGGCTCGGAGAAAATGCCTTAGTAACAGATTTGTCTCACATAAAAGCAAGTTCAGAGATTTCGAAGAGACAGCGCAAGTTTGGGGTGGCAATTGGGTCACTTCACATCAATCAATTTATAGGCAAATGTTCTTTAAATTGCTGGAAAAAATAACTTTCGTAACGAATTGCAATGTAGTATACCTATGTGTAATATTAAGGTTCTTTTGAACTTAAATTAAACTAATAAAACAGTCACATTTACATTTGTTTATTCGTCGCTGACTTAATTTAATGTTCTTCTAGTTCCAGCTCAGTAAACGTAAACGGCGCAGAAGTTCGTTTACTAGCAGTGTCATGAACCCATCACCAGAAAGGCGTCAACATGAACTGATGCTGTTACATATTTTAAAAGTCTGTATTGTTATCAGATAGTCAAACTTAGACTTCTACGAGTATCAGAAGAATGAATAGCAAAACTGTGAGTTCTCGAAAGATTCTCGCACTCGTATCGAATGTTGTTCTGGAGGGCTTTTAGGGTCTCGTGCTTGTTCACGTAAACACAGGACTTCAAAAAAACCCCACAAAAAAGTCTGGAACGGTTAAATCGGGCGATCTTGCGGGCCAGTGCAAATTGCCAAAACGAGAGATGAGGCGACCCGGGAACGCCGCCTTCAGACTATCGGTTGTGGCTCGCGCAGTGTAGCCGTAGCTCCGTCCTATTGGAACCACATGTCCTCCAGTCCTAATTCGTCCAATTGCGGCAGAAAACTCGGTTAACATGGCCCTATAGCGTCTGGTCGATGTTTCCGGCGACAGCTCGACATCGTCCTCAACAGCGGCGATATTCACGGCACAACAGGCGCTCCGGGGCCGGCCACTCTTGGCAACGTCTCGTGTGGCCCCATATTCTTCAAGGTTGGTGGCCAAACGGCACAGTGTTTGCGCAGTCGGTGTCGGACACTATACAGACGAATTTTTACGCAAAAAATAGACACGATTATTCCGCGTTCTTGGGGAGTGTATCGCTCCATGGCTTGTTCACTTGTATTCTACAAATGTCTAGTCCACAAATGTCAAAACAGATTTGACATTGGCGCCGTTTGCAAAAATAAGAGCATCTTTCAATAGGGTGATCTCTTTTGGCCCAAATGTTACATTCTAGCTTCTTTTTTTTTTATTTCAAGATTAGTATTTTTGTTCTAGAACCAACCCCGCTTATCTTTATATATATAATTCTACTGTACGTGTGTATGTCACTGAACTCCTCCTAATCGGCTGGACCGATTTGAATAAATTTTTTTGTATGCGTTTGGGTGGCGCCCTGGATGGTTTAGAAGCCGATTGGTCAAAATTGGTCAAAGGGGCGTGGTATCGCCCATACAAAAATAACATTCAAAATCTTATATCTTGAAAACCACCGAATCGATCGAGTTCAAATTTACACATAATCTTAGGTATTGGCCCAGGAGAATTCCTGTGAAGATTGGTCAAAATTGGACAAAGAGGCGTGGCACCTCCCATACAAAAAATACATTCAAAATCATATATTTCGAAAGGAACCGAATCTTGACCTCGAATATATAAGACAAAAAAAAGTTGTAACAATATCACACTCCACTGTTCATACGGAACATACAAACACAGTTCCCCAAAAATCGATGTATTATTAAAAAAAAAATTGTAAAAAAAACGCCTTTTTGTACGGAGCCTTTTGATATTTCCGGTGTCGCATTTCAGTGAATATTAAGTGTATTATATTCACATATACATACAACAATGCCACGTCTTCGTGAACGAGGAGGAAATATTGGTCGACGTAACATTCAGAACATGTGAACAACAGCGTTTGCAAGTGTATCGCACATTGACACGTGCATCACTTCTTCACCTTGCGTTTGCATATGAGTCGGACATCGACTATTCGTCACATTCACAAATTGTAATCGGTGCTATGAACAAACAATGCCAACACTGTTGCACTCAAATACAAAGGTGAATCGGCCGGTTTCTGCTACGCGTCTGGAAAAGTTGTATTGCCACCAATGAATTCGCCGCCAGAACCATTGAAAGCACTATTGGCTGGAGCTACATCACAATCCAAATTGTTTTTGCGTAAAATTCGCAAATTCAATTCATGCTTTCAAATGACCTCATTTGGAGCAACAAAAATCGTTCAGAATGCAATTTTCAATCAACATCAAATTGGTTCTTTAATGCCGATGCCTAATACCGATTCAAAATTTCTCCAAATTTACTTCATGGGTGATGAGGAACAGCAAATAAACGCGCAACCATATCGAGCAGATGGAAGCGACAAATTGTGGGTATTTTAGAACGGTTTTTTTTTTTTTTGCAAAATTCAAAATTATTATGCACACAAGCATTCACTTGAAGCTTTAGAATGATAAAAGATCTAAATAATAACACCAGGCTTTTCGGTGGTGCTTTACTGCTGCTATCCGGTGATTTTGGACAGACATTGGTGGTCATTCCACGCGCTACATATGCGGACGAAATTAACGCATGTATAAAACAATCATATCTATGGCGAAATGTCTGTACATTACGTCTTAACACAAATATAAGAGTTCAACTACAAAACGATCCACTGGCACTATCATTCTCCGAGCAATTGCTCAACATTGGCATGGAGACACACAATGCATCAAATTGGCGGACAACTTCTGCAACATGGTAAATACGAAAGATGCTTTGATTGAAAGCATATTTCCCGATTTATAAGCCAATTATATTAATCATACGTGGCTTGAAAAAGCATGCAGGACAACGTCTGTCGGGTCCGCTAGTCTTTATATATATAATTCTACTGTACGTGTGTATGTCACTGAACTCCTCCTAAACGGCTGGACCGATTTGAATAATTTTTTTTGTATGCGTTTGGGTAGCGCCCTGGATGGTTTAGAAGCCGATTGGTCAAAATTGGACAAATGGGCGTGGTATCGCCCATACAAAAATAACATTCAAAATCTTATATCTTGAAAACTACCGAATCGATCAAGTTCAAATTTACACATAATCTTATGTATTCGCCCAAGAGTATTTCTGTGAAGATTGGTCAAAATTGGACAAAGGGGCGTGGAACCGCCCATACAAAAAATACATTCAAAATCATATATCTCGAAAACCACCGAATCGATCGAGTTCAAATTTACACATAATCTTAGGTATTAACCAAGGAGTATTCCTGTGAAGAGTGGTCAAAATTGGACAAAGGGGCGTGGCACCGCCCATACAAAAATTACATTCAAAATCTTATACGTATTTCAAAAGCAACCGAATCGTGACTGCGAGTTATTAAGTAAAATACAAAATTGATTTATTTGGAATATATAAGACAAAAAAAGTTGTAACAATATCACACTCCGCTGTTCATACGGAACATACAAACACAGTGCCCCAAAAATCGATGTATTATTAAAAAACAAAATTCTAAAAAAAAACGCCTTTTTGTACGGAGCCTTTTGATATTTCCGGTGTCGCATTTCAATGAATATTAAGTGTATTATACATACAACAATGCCACGTCTTCGTGAACGAGGAGGAAATATTGGTCGACGTACTCCGAATTCACAAGTAGTCCAGAAAGGTCGGCTAAATAGATCGGCAGAAGATAAATTGACGGACAATGCAAATTTAAGAAACCATGCTGTAATCAAACGTGTAAATGAAAATCAAGAGCAACGCAACGAACGTCTTCGAGCCAATGCATTAAGACAAAGACTGGCCCGTCAAAGAGTCACCGATACATTTAGAACACGTGAACAACAGCGTTTGCAAGTGTATCGCGCATTAACACGTGCATCACTTCTTCACCTTGCGTTTGAATATGAGTCGGACATCGACTATTCGTCATATTCACAAATTGTAATCGGTTCTATGAACAAACAATGCCAATACTGTCATGCACTCAAATACAAAGATGAATCGGCCGGTTTCTGCTGCGCGTCTGGAAAATTTGTATTGCCACCATTGAATTCGCCGCCAGAACCATTGAAAGCACTATTGGCTGGAGCTACATCACAATCCAAATTGTTTTTGCGTAAAATTCGCAATTTCAACTTCATTTGGAGCAACAAAAATCGTTCAGAACGCGGATGGTCGCAATTTTCAATCAACTTTTAAGGTTCAGGGCCAAGTGTATCATCAAATTGGTTCTTTAATGCCGATGCCTAATACCGATTCAAAATTTCTCCAAATTTACTTCATGGGTGATGAGGAACAGCAAATAAACGCACGCTGCCAGTACAACCATATCGAGCAGATGGAGAAGAGACAAAATTGTGGGTATTTTAGAACCGTTTTTTTTTTGCAAAAATGCAAAATTATTATCTGGGATGAATGCACTATGGCACACAAGCATTCACTTGAAGCTCTCGATAGAATGATGAAAGATCTAAATAATAACACCAGGCTTTTTGGTGGTGCTTTATTGCTGCTGTCCGGTGATTTTAGAGAGACTGCGGACGAAATTAACGCATGTATAAAATAATCATATCTATGGCGAAATGTCTGTACATTACGTCTTAACACAAATGTAAGAGTTCAACTACAAAACGATCCATTGGCACTATCATTCTCTGAGCAATTGCTCAACATTGGAAATGGAGCAATACCATTGCATGGAGACACACAATGCATCAAATTGCCGGACAACTTCTGCAACATGGAAAATACGAAAGATGCTTTGATTGAAATCATATTTCCCGATTTACAAGCTAATTATATTAATCATACGTAGCTTCAAAAAGCATGCAGGACAACGTCTGTCGGGTCCGCTTGTATTAAAATAATATTTCAATCAAACACTTATTTCAACTAAGCTAAAGTTGAGCTAAAATATATCTCCTCCTCTAATTCTAACACTTCAAAAAATTTGTATTTAGTTTCAGTACAAGATCTGAACCAAAGTGATTGGATCTATATACATCGGTGTTAGTTTTAAGCCCAAATAGGCAGTGGTGCATAAGATACCACTGAAATGTCTTACTTACACCCATAATTCGAAAATGAAAACGACAATTTCGCCAGCATTTTTAATGCTTGTACTTGACAATTTTGTATTTGAAGTTTAACATTTAAAACCAATCAAAAATTAGATATAAAATAAAATATTTTCTGTGTTAAAAAAATATATAAAATATAAAAAGAATGTATTTCATTTTAATATTCCATGGGTTTACAAAAAGCAAAAGAAATATTGAATTTGAGGTAAGTAAAAGTGGTACATTTCAATATGCAGTTAATTTATTTCGAATACAAATGTATTCAAATATTAAAGCTTTTCAATATAACTAAAACTCGTCTCCGTCTACGTCAAAATTAAATATTTCGGAGCTAGTTTAAAAGTACAGTCATTATTTAAATTCAATAAATCTCTCATTGTTATTTTAATTTGAATATACGTAAAATATGTAATTTTAAAATTTGTTCGGAGTTTTCATTTATATAATGTAACCCCAAAAATATTAAATTTATGCCAGATTTTTTAACCGTAGGTTGTTGGCTATGTCACCACGGTCAATTGTAATGCTGATTTGATAAACTTGCTCCGATTCCGGACGCGATAGAAAGTGTGACAAAAATTCCCAAGGCTCCTAAATACCAACCCCGGATGTACCGACTCTCAGGCAGTAACTCAGTAAAGAAAATGGCATTCAACGCTAAATTTGTTTTCACATTTTTCCCGTGTAGGTAAATCCGCCCCGATTATTATACATTTATGGCCACTGCCTATTTTTGTTTATGCCCAAACTTTCGGACACGCTTAAGCGTCAAGCGCTGCCAGGCAACTCGCTTTGTTCCGTTTTTATTTCAATTCCATGCAAATTACTTCCCCAACATGGTCCTGACAGACAAATGAATACCAAATACAACCACCATCCACTGCAGTATTCCTTACAATCGTACATCAAAAGGCATCCCCATCTACACCATGCATCAGCGCAGCCACACCAAAATGTCCTGCCAAAAAAAGGAACTAACATCAACTTCAACCGTGCACAAAAAATAATTTCTTATACGAGTAGTATATACACAAAAATACAGGAAGAACCATGAAATGCCCTGCACCGCACGTGTATCTGTATATCTATGGCGGTATCCTTACTTCAAATGCGCAGTTATTCAGGTATTTATTATTCATGGATTCCGGCAAACTGGCTTACAGTAGTTTTGTGCCGCGAAACTTTACCCCAAATCCTTTGTCGTGCATTTTGTTTGCAAGTTGATTTTTTTTCACTCATGTAACCTGTCTAGCAGGGCTGACCGACCATAGGCTGCGGATCATATCTCACTCGTGTATATGAAAATGTCGGGATCGGGTCGGTGGAAGGCATACACTCGTCCTCTTTAGATATTCCATTCCATTATTGCAGTAACAACAAACTCCAGCAGCAGACGCATTCGGAAGTCAAACTAATCCGGAAGTTTGATTCCATTCCGAATAAACAATGCAACGGATTAGAGTCAACAACACAGACAGCAGCCGTCTTCTACACACGTATACGCACTTAAGAGGGCATATGGCGAAGGCGATGCGGGGAAGAGCAAAGTATCTATACGCACACGGCACACACATTTGCGAATGGAATCAATTGTTTGGCCACTTGAAAAGTTCTCCTTGGCACGCATCATCATACTGAATGCAGGATTCATTTCTAATGCAGTCCAACCGAGACTGAAGATGACGATAGACGCAAGTACCTGACTTTAGCAAACAACTGGGGTAATATTAAATGGAATTCAAAGTGAATTAAGTTAATTAGAAGGACAAATATTTGCGCCAACTGAATGTGTGCTGGGGAACCGGGATCTGAATTCAATTCATTTGTTGCCGGTTCTAATGCTGCGCATACTGATGTCTAAGTACATACTTGTTCTCTGGATCTGTTTGTGTTTGTACATTATGCGTATGTAGCAAACGATTCCATATAACAGCAATCGCAATCGAGTTTCTGATTTTAGAACTGCAGAAACACACTATGCAGATGACCATAAAGCTTTGCTAAGCTGAAAGTGAGTTACTCTCTTTTTTCCAGGGGAAATTGAAAGTCATTTCAACCAAGAGACATCCAAATTCAATTACTTTGGAAATCCCCAAACGAGCAACAGCACCGCATAACATGGCTTACCATCAGCATAGACTTATCCGATCCCTTCCCCCGGCTTTATTTACAATTGAACCGATTTGTCGTGGCGCCGATAAAAGGAAATCACATCAATTTCCATAAATTTAAAAGCGCAACAAATTTCTCCGTCAACCATCCACCAAACAGTCATTCAACTTTAATTCGATACATTAATCAATTACGCGTGATAAATCGGGCTGAAGCTAAATGACACTTTTCAGCCACTGGAAACAGAACTACCGCCCCTCGGGTGGTGAAACTGCTCATCATGAAAGTCGCGGAATTTTGAAAGACCCTTGTGACCATCTTGAAGCTTTGAGTGGCATATTCTGCGGTTCTTCTGGACTTTATTTTCAAACATACTGGTATCGCAGTGAAGGCTGGATTTCAATTGTCCTTATCGGCTGGCAAATAGAGATTGAGTGGCATTTTGAAAGAAAGTGGTAGTAGAGATTAAGACAAACCTGGAGACAGTCTGTTCAATTGTATGCCTTAAGTGTCCGAATTTTCATTTGAAAATGATCCGTTTTCGAGATATGAACAGTTCTTAATAAAAGCAGCGTTTTCGGTCTTTCGAATGGAAAATGAAGAACGCAAAACATCGATTTTACTTCAAGTATTCATTTTGTTCAAAACTCATGTAGACGTTTTCCTGTAGTTTAACTTTTACTCAAAATATGACTTTTTTTAAAAATCTATTTAACAGTAATTTAGGGAAAAACTGAGTTTGCTATCAAGTTAGAAATGAATACACGAGTATTACTTTCTTAAGGAATGAATTTTTCTAGATAAATCCATTTTCCAAAAACACCATTATTCAATTTTTAAGAGAAAAACTGGGTATTACTATGCAGCAAAGGCCTGAATGCAAACAGAAACAGCCCAAAACTTTTGACTGTTTCATACACTTAGATTTTCGCATCATTCAGTAAAGCTCTGTTTGGGACCGTCAGCAATGTGTGACTATAGAAAACAGCATTTCATCATTTTTTGGGGTACCTGCTGAAGTTCCACAAGGTTCTATTCTCGGTCTCATATTATTTTCAATTTATGTGAATGAACTCCCACACATTATAATACATTCTACTGTCCACATGTTTGCTGACGTTGTGCAATTATCAATTATTTACGTGTTGCCCGTTGGATATGATTAATAGCGCCATTCAATTAATTAATGAAGACCTAAAGGTCATCAGCAGTAGGTTCTTAAACACAACTTGTCGCTTAATCCTTCAAAGTCAAAGGCTCTTTGTATCTATACCTATGCATCATTTAAATACATCCAATTTCCCGCCAATCTTGTTAGGACATTCTGCAATTGAATACGTTCATAAGGCCACAAATTTGGGGATAATCATCAATGACACACTTGGACCGATCATGTTGCGGCTACAATTGGGAAGATATACAATGGCATCTGACTTTGTTTTGTGGCGCCGAAGTGTATTTATAAGCCCAAAAACTCCAAATCCGTCCAGCCGCTTAGGCTTTAGATCTAAAAGAAAAGCAGTCTCTCAAACAACGAAGGGTATATTATATAAGACGTGAATTAGCCCGGGCCTGTTTTATGGTATAGAAGCATGTGCTGTCAACATTGGATAAAAATCTCCTGGCATGCTTGATGGAGTGTGGAGGAGAAGACTTAACGACGAACTTAATGGACTATAAAGCAACGCTGACTTGGTCAAAAAGATGAGGATACAATGGCTGAGATGGCTGGGGTCATTTTTGAGAGCGACCTCAACCATCTTGGTGTGGGCAACTGGAGGCAGCTAGCTAGGGACCGAACTGGCTGTAGGGTTGAGGCCGTGGTCCACCCCGGATTGTAGAAGCGCCACCAAAAGGTAGGTGGCAAGTAAGAAAAGATATACGGAACGAAACTCACAGAAAAATCATATTTGCGAACAGGAGTCATCGTGAATTTTGGCACCACACTGAAATACCTACTTGGATATTTTTTTTAAACTTGTACTACCTTTTAGAACTCTTAGCAGAACATGTAAATATAGTTCAAATTCGGAATGGCAAATTTTGAATATCGATGCATTCAATTCAGAAGAAGAACAAAATGTAAAGATCCAGAGGAAGTATAAGTGCTTGAATCTTTTAAGGATTTTTGGCATAACATCGGTCCTTCACGGTTTTCCACCAGAAAAAAGTGCAAACGGATCAAATCGCACCTCCGAGGCGGCCAATTAACATCGCCAAGACGGATGATGGCATGATTTGGAAATTCAGTGCGCAAAAGATCAATTGTGGCATGGGCTGTGTGGCATGACGCGCCATTTTTCATCTATCTATGTCTTTAATTTTAGATAAAAAAAATGTCTCTGAAACGCCCACCGTTGACCGAATGTTGTTCCCAGCCTCATTTTCGGAAAAAATGGTCCAATGATGCCATACCACTCGACAATTCGCACCAAACTGTCACTCTCTGTGGATGTATTGGGTTCTTGACAATAATGCGAATTTTTCGAACCCTCGACGCGGCAATTTGTTTTGTTAACGTAGCCGCCGAGATAAAAATGCACCACGTCAGCAAAGATGATTTTTCGCCAAAATCGGACAGTGCTCAATTTGGAAATAGGTTTTTAATATTTCCAAGCGTAAAACGACTCATTTCGTTCCGCAGACGTATTATACTGACTTTCTGTAAAGATTTTGAGCGGAAAACAGCTGTCAGTGTCAAAATAACTTAGGTATATGATTTAAAAAGAAACCACTAGATGGCCCACCCTCCCATGCAAGAGCCTGAAGAAAGAGTAAAATTTTTACCAAATTATTGTGAGGTTATTAAAATTTTGGGAGCACATTTCACCTTAGCCAGAACAACAATTTTTCCGAATTGGCATAATTGACAGTAAACTTTCACAAAAACAAAAAAAACTAAAAATCAACTGAAGTATGGAAAGGATTTTACAGAAACTTACTATAACCAATACGTGAAAAATAAGATCAAAACTACCAGTATCCCCTGAAATACCATCAACTGTGTGTAAATGAAAGAATAATAGAAAATTCTGTGGCGTAGCGTCGGCAGCGCACATCAGTATCAGAATTAATTTCTACGGCAAGGAATAAATCCACGTCTGTTCCGCCGACACTCTTCCCAACCATTTACCCATCCAGTCTGTTATAATACGCTGTGGAATTTTTAATCACACATTTTTTCATTAATTACACTTTAAGAAGCGCCTGCCAGCAGCCAACCCATCTCAGTCACCGTCGGCGTTGCCGTCTCAGCGGTCAGTCTGGGTGAGGTTGGAAAAATTCCTGACCGTTGGAAAATCAGATTCTCACAGATATTTTTAAGGGATTCTGTGGTAAATCATCGCCGGGAATATTTTCCCATCCTTACGGGTAATTTAAATCATTAATTCATTCGGATTGCACCATGATCCACATCCAATAAGGAAATGCATTTTTTCTTAACAAATTCAGAGCACACCATCGCACCCACATAACTTGTGAGAGTTGTCGCCTATTGTTGTCGTCTCAGAAGAATTCAAATTGAATTCAGTCCTCATTCCCCCGGCTCCACTGATTTATGGAACGACATTTGTTTGCAGCTAAACTACATACGAACGTACACCAGTGAAGTTGAAACAAACGAGCTCCCTAACAAGGTTAATTTCATTGATCATCCCCGACACTGGCCATTTGTCTTTGAAGGGGCACGGCAGTGGGGGGCTTTATTCAGATGGGTTCGGGGAAAGGTAGAAAGAACCGAACAGCAATTGTCGAATAGTCAATGGGGTGGTTTTGATGACCTGGAGAATTCCCCTCGTGGCAAACAAAAAACAGAAAGGAAAACTTGAATATGTTACCAGGACATGGTATCCAACCGACTTCGTGTGGGGACGTGTACCGTGTAGCGCATCGAGCATCGTTGTCTGGAAATCAGAGAACATCAATCAATTGGTTTTATTTTTTGTTGTCCTTCCTCTGGCGCATCGACTTTCTCACTGAAAGCAACAGTGTCATGTCTGTCTCTGTGGGTGCTCGAGGTTTAGGCTTTTTCGGCTGCAGGAGAAAGTGGCGAAATTAAAATTCAATGAAAAGTGTCAATCGATGGGTGTTCGCTTTGCTCTAATGGAGATCTCTGAGGTGGAAATGAAAGGTGGTGCTTTTTTTTGGCTGATATTCACAGTTAGAGCGTTGCGGTTGCACGGTGTCCTGTAGTACATGCGGAGTTGTTCCCATTTAAAGTTATGTTACATTTGTTGCTACTGGAAAGTCCGACCTCTAGCAAGTGGATCGAAAGAAGAGATGAAGTACAATCATTGAAGATGCAACAAAACTGCGACGACTATTCTTTTGAGCTTCTCTGCAACTGACTCAGTATGTAAGTATTCAAGTATTTCACGTCTTGACTGCCACGAAGAAACTTGAAAGTCACCAAATCAAACTACCGCACTGCAGACTTCTTGATCGTAAATGTTCAAGCATTCCTAGTTCCTAACAAAATGGGCTGGACAATAACTACGGTCATAATCCAGATCCAAATATCCAATTATGAGGAAGTCTTAGAAGTAGGTATATTCTGTAATCACAATCTTTGTAGTCCAATGATGCATACATTTCTTGAGGGAAGCCTCCAAACAGCTTGTGTTATATGTTCCACACCACCATCTGTCACTATGAGTTGATGTTCAGAAAATAAAAGAAAACAGAGCTTTTCTGGAGAAAAAAAAAAAAAAAAAAAACGCCCCAAAAAAACACGACAGACATGATAAAGTGAAAATTGATTTCGAGCTTTAGCAAAAATCTAAAAAAAAGTCTGCCATCCTTTGCGAGTTACTGAACTGTGATGCTGGCGAAAACCACATTGTAAAGCTATCTTTTATGACTTTGAGAGGGCTTGCATCAAATCATCTTTAAGTTGATTGATGCAAAGAAAGTAGACCTGATAAGCCGAAAGACTACCAAAGCTGCATATAAAGCTAAATAGGTATTTGCAAAGATTTAAAGTCTTGAAGGCGAATTCGCATGAAAGTTCCCCTACATCGACGACACTTGGAGCTAGTCTAATGTGTGTTACGAATGTAGATAGATGACCACCCCTATGTGCAGAGGCCTTTCATACGAGAGCTTTTGAAGAAGGAAATCGTTTTGTATGCACTGCGTCAGTCGCTACTGATAACTTGTAATGCCTGACTGATTAATGCGATTATTAAAAAATAATAACATTCAATAAAAGGTTAAAAAAGTGTGTAAACAAAACGCAAAAATATGTATTAAAAATAAAATCAAAATGTTTTTTTTCAAAAAGCCTTAGAAACCACTTAAAATAATTTTTATATTAATGTGATTATTAGTTAAGCTAAAAGCATTTAACTAAAGTGACAACAGAAATTTAATTTTTTGGACCAAATCGTGTTTAAAAAAATTAAATTAGTAAAATTCAACAAAAGAGTCAAAAAAGGGGCAAAAAACCCAAAAAAAAATTACCAAAACTAAATAAAATTAAGAAAAATATGTATTAATGCGATTATTAAATAAGCATTTAATAAAAGTGTCAAAACAATTGTTTTCGTTCAAATCGCCCTAAACAGTATTTTAAATAATTCTCACATTAAATTAAAAACATTCAACAAAAGTCATTTCCATTTATGGGCAGCCATTTGCATTCCCATTTCAATAATTTCCAATCACTTTAATTCTTTCTGCAATCATCTATAGATATAAAAATGAATCCCTATTTCCCTTGGTCACGGCATCACGCGTGAACTGCTGGAACGATTTCGTTAATTCTTTTTTGTTGTGTTTGTTATTGTCAGAAGTTTCTTATTAAAGAAAAAATTAAGAAAATTTCGTGGAAAATTTGAAAATTTAAAAGTACTTAACCGACATATTAAATTTCTACTGTATTATTCTAAAGAAAAAATAAAAAAGTATCTGCAGGGCTGTCATTCATTTCTATTTCATAAAAAATAGATTCCTATTCTCGCTGTTACAGGATAGGTAGTTGATTTTGAGAGAACATTTATTTGTATCTATTTTTTTCTTCCCTGAGTAAGTACCACGTACCACTTCTTTGTTGAAGTTCAACCCGATTGGTCATGCGCAATCACAGTACAGCGGGTGCAGGTATGTAATATGAGGTGTGTGGGCCGCTTCCATTTCATTTTATTCACCTATAATCGCATTTTAAATTTCAATGGTGTGTGGGGATGGGCCTTGAGGTCGTAGGAATGAGAGAGATAGGGTGTGAAATGTATACAAGATTGAGAAAAGGAGAGAGTTATTTAACATTTATAACGAATAACTGTTGTTAACTTTACGGTAATATAAAGGAAGAAGAATTATTTTATACAGTGGTAAGAAATACCGCTTATACGTCAACTCAAGGTGCTTAATTTGATTTGTTTGATTAATAAAACTATCTGCAGAAGATGTTTTACAAATTTGAAGCATTTAAGGTCAAACATGGTCACTTATTTACCACTTCGAGACTGCTCTAGAAATAATTCATATGGCAAAACAACGTTTGCCGGGTCAGCTAGTTTACAATAAGTTTAAATATTTTTAAAAGACTGCTTCAATAGTTCTCAATCGTTTGCAAACATTTGCATTCTTTTAAGTGATTTATAATTTTTTTTTCACTTAAGCAATTTCCAATCATTTGTATTTTATTTAATTATTTCAAACCAATTCCTCTCTCTTCCATTCAATGGGATATAAATAATTTTATCAGAAACCAAATTAATATTAACAATAGCCCGATAAAGACATTAGAAGTCCATTGAATGTGGTGGAATGAAACTTGTTGTGACAGTCACTAAAGTTATTGCATGTTTGGGCGTCCTTAGACAGTTGATGCAGTTGGGTGTTGGCTGCAAGCTTTTTGATTCACACAGCAAAGATCTTGAATGAAACTCTACTTGTAAAAAAATAGTTTGATGATTTTCCTAAAATCTAGTCATGAGCTAAGGATACGACACGCGAGACGCGACATAAACACCGCTTCATAGGGGCGAAACCTTTTTCGGAGCCTAAAACTTAAAACTACTGAAAACGCAACTTTTATGAAAAATGCAGCAACAGGTAGGTAGTCCGATACAATTATTCCAAATCATAGAGAGATGCGTATTTGTGCCTTCTTATTTCAAACATGCCAGAAGTATTTATATCTCCAAACTCCAAAGCCTTTAAAGCTCAATCACGTGTTGTTCCCGCCCAAACCGCTGTGCATGTGCACAAGTGCACACTGCACACTTTTATTGAATTGCTACAAATTGTTATAAATACCTACCTACTTCCGCTTGCCATGGGCGCACGTCAAAATTCAATTACCATATGTCTACAAAGTTCACATTCGCCATCCATACTGGAGCACATAAATTCGATCTACAAGGACCACTCACTAGGTGGCCCCCGTGTGCAGCGACGACCTCCAAAAGTCAACACCAATAAAATTCCAATAAATTTATTAAACTAAACTGATACTGCACACGGAATGAAAGTAAAAGAGAGCACTCACATTTGACACCGAAAAATGCTTCAGGAAGGTGGTTTGTTGGTGGCGTATTCTGACGGGGTTGGGGTGGGGAAGCCATTGCATTTCATATATGAAAATGACAACAAACAGAATAAAAAAAGGAAAGCGAAAGCTCCACATGAAAATTTTATTAGGTATGCAAATGTGTCAACTTTATTTCCATTTCGACAATCTGTTGCATGCACCACTGGGGCCAGGCATCCTTCCACATAATAATAATGTGGATCGATGGCGCCGTCACTTGTCGATTTATTCACTGTGAATCAATGGCGAACACATTACGGTTTAAACTTTAAAGCGGCAGGCAGAGAGAGAGAGTATCAATTATGACACATGTTGCTGTGTGCAGTCATTTTTTACACCCCGATTACATGTCGACTTTGTGTGGATTGACTGGTTGGTTATGGGTGTCGCAGTCGCTGTCGAAGGAATAAATTTGACAAATGAGTAGAGTACTCAACTGAGGCGAGAGGAAACTTTGAAGTATGGAAACCTCCCAAATACGTTAATTTTTATTTGTTGCCGTCTATCCTTGACATCAATACGGTAGCTCCTTCTCGATGTACGACTGCTGTTTGTATTTATTTGGTCTGGTTTTCATATTTGCGAATGGTTAAGGAAAAGCGAAATGGATTGAGTTCTCGATGGGGTTTTGCAGTTGAAGGAGATATGACCTCCTTCTCCTTCGCTATGATTGTAAAATGGGAATACAATTCTGTGGTATTTTTATGGGAATTTTTTTAAGGAGTCGTTAATCGATGGTGGTTCATAGCAAACCTCTATAACCCAGGGGTTTCGTTTTACAATTTTGAATTCACCCTACAGACATAAGGTTTAAAGACAAATTGGACTCAAGCTAACGCAGCAGGAAAACCGAGACTAAGCTGGACACATTTACTCAGGCATACAAATAATAATGTTTGGTTATTATTTACAATCCCTTTGAGTTCTGATGTTGGATTTTTGTAATAAAAAAGTGCTTCATGACAGGTTGGCTTTGATGCACCGCCAGTAGTGGAATTCTGCGAGATGAAAACGTTAAAACTTTTTCGCTTTCACTAACGTTTCACTTTTGAAAACGAAAGAAGTCTAGTTAGCAAAACGAAAAAAGGTTTTAATGGGGTTTTCTTATATTTTTCCAATCGTGCGAAATAAAACCACCGACATTGAGGATTTTTATTTTCTAGGTTTCATTCCATACTATAATTATAAATGCCAAAAATGTCTTTCGTTTTTAGAGTTAAATAAAAAAGAAATGTACAAAGGTGAGAAGGTTTCCGTTTTTTTTTTGTTTTTGAGCAAACGATTTCCTCTTGTTTTAATATGTTTTGTACATGAAGCAAAACGTTAAGCGGGGAAACGATCGAACGTTTTTATCTTATGAAATCTAGCCCTGGGTATTATGGTTCCGATCGGCATTTGTTTGTTTTTTTGTTATTAACTTTCAAGTGGGATACATTTCTATAAATAAATAAATAAATATTTTGGCGCGACAGGTCTATGGGACCCAAGGCCTAGCTTCTCGCAACCATTCGCTTTGTGTGGGTTTTCAATTTTTGGGACGAATGGAAGGGATCTACAATTTTACGCCGAGTCCAAACGGCTAATTGAGAAGCTCATTCATGACAGTTTTACTCTCGGATGTTTGTCAGACGTTCGCGAGAGGTGGCGCAGTAGAAAAAAACCTTAAGGTGTAATTTGGCCCTCTCGGGATTCGAACCTGAGCCCCTCGCTTAGTAGCCCAACACACTACCACTAAGCCACTGCGCCGACGGGATACATTTCTAGAATTTTTATTTTATAATTTTAATGACATGTCCTTTAACATTCTGTGGAATATTGTATCGATGAATTAGTCAAACTTGAGGGAACATTTTTAAAAACAGCTTCGCAATAGCCTGGTGTTGTTTCAAAAATTTCCTTAAGCATTAAGCTTGTAGCTTTTAAAACTCGATCAATCCAATTTTGTCACCGTTCGTGGTTATTTTTGATTTTGGGAAATCGAGAGCTTTCGTTAATAGGTTTCTACCTACTGAACAAATATTTCTATCCATCCGCTTGTTGAATTTTTGTGCCCCTTGGGGGTTACTCCATTTTGCCCTAAAAACCACTTACCTATCTAATTATTTTATGTTCTCAAATACCTTGTGTAACCGCAGATCTTAATGGCAAGAGGACTTATTTTTTTTTGGATAACACCTCTAAAAAGGATTTAGGGGGCTCAATTTGAAAAAGCTGCGAAACGTTATCCTAAAAGTGTTTGCTTCTCTAAAATCTACCGAATCTGTTTTGAATAGAAGAGTATCGTGAATAAATTTTAATGGAAATGTTAACCTCGTTAGCAAACATTCTGGGGGAAATACTATACCCGATAGATATAAAACAGAAAAGTCAAATGTGCAAAGAGGTACATTCAGGTGCTGCTGTCAAAAGTCAACGATCCTCACATAAAATTGTGCAATACAAAAGAGCCGGCGAAGAGGAAATAAGTGATTAGATTTAGATTTATTTATTTCAATCAAATGAGTACATCTACTGTTCTCGCTAGATTAGATACTTAATACAAAAAATTATACTTAAAAATTACCACCAAAGCCTAACAAAAGGATTAGTTTATTCCTAAATGATTCTCTACTAATATTAAAATCAATAATATCACAATATTTATTGGATTCCCTAAGGCATCTTGAAACTGGTTCATTGTAACCGTAGTTAACCCTATGATAGGGTATATGAAATAAAAGGCGATTTCTAAGAACTCTCACAGGAGCATAAAATCCAACTAATGATAGTAGAAAAGGGCAATCGATATGACCATCTATCAAATCACGAATAAACATGACGGAAAAATATTGTCTCCGTCTGAAAAGTGGTAAGATACCAAATAATTTGCACCTCGTCTCGTAAGATGGCATTTCAATATTCCATCGCAGTCTACGAACAACTACTCTAGTAAGACGCTTTAGGATCTTCTCAATTCTAAAAGAATGTACTTCGTAAAATGGATTCCATATTATACTGCAGTATTCAAGATGTGATCTGACAAATGCAAAAAATAGACATATAAGAGTATGAGGATCTTGAAAGTCTTTCGAATTCCGCAATAGGAATCCAAGCATCTGATTACCTTTGGCAACCAAAAACTCAATGTGTTTGCAAAAGCTAAGTTTTATGTCAAAAATAACTCCAAGATCTTTTTTCGAGCAAATAATGGACAAAGGGGTATTATCGATCACGTACGTAAAGGGAATTGGAGAGAGGTGACGATAAAAAGAAAGGCTTTGACATTTAGAGACATTGAGATGAAGGTCATTGTCATTACACCAAATAGAAAGACGTTTAAGGTCTTCTTGTAGAAGAATACAATCTTGAACTGAACGTATTGGTCGGAAAATCTTCAAATCGTCGGCAAACATAAGACACTGGGAACTCAAAAACAAGTCAGGAATGTCATTAATAAACAAAAGGAAGAGCAGAGGGCCTAGATGGCTACCTTGAGGTACTCCAGAGGTGACATAAATTGGTGACGAGAGCATTTGGTTTATGCGAACATACTGGATACGATCCGTTAAGTAGGAATGAATCCACTTTAGGATATTGGAGTGAAATCCTAACATAGTCAGTTTGGACATTAGTGTTCTATGGTTAACGCGATCAAATGCCTTAGCAAAGTCTGTATAAATTACATCACATTGCGAGCCATTCTCAATGTAATTCAAGGCAGTATTACAAAAAATTGAGAGATTTGTAGTAGTGGATCTTCCTGTAACGAATCCATGCTGCGACGGAGAGATAAATCTATTTAAGAGAGGTGTAAGTTTGTCACAAACTAGTTTTTCAAACAACTTAGGGATAGAAGAAATTTTACAGATTGGACGATAGTTGGTAATATCATGTCTCGATCCAGATTTATAAATGGGCGTTAAAAACGACCTCTTCCAATCTTTCAAAAAAATTCCAGACTGGAGAGATAAATTAAATACTAAACACAAAGGTACAGAAAACGCGGAGGAGCACTTTTGAAGTAAAATTGGCGGAATGCCATCTATACCCGAATTTTTTAAAAGTTTTAATGAAGAAAGAGCTTTTTGAACTTCAGTGATTGAGCACTCTAAGTTGCCGATATTCACGAAATCATAGGAGTTGTTACATGAGACTCTAGGTATGGTAGTACCACAAGAATAAACAGATTGAAAGTGGTTAGCAAACATGTTACAAATGGTTGACAGATCAGATGAGGACACACTATTAAGACGCATACATTTAGGAATACCATTAGATTGTTTCTTGCTATTTATAAAGCTCCAAAAGCGTTTACTATTGGTTTTTAAATTAGATTCGACAGAAAGAACATAGTGTCTGTATAGAAACTTATTTAAAACATCAAATTCTTTTTGAAGCGTCCGATAAACTTTCAGAAGTTCCGGGTCGTTATTTCTATTACGAAAACGTTTATAGGCCTTATTTTTCCTGTTATTTAAGTTTATGATTCTGTCATTAAACCAAATGGGCTTATTACCCTTGACAGACTTAACTTTAGGTGTAAACAAATCAATTGCCATTTTAACAATTTTGATAAATACATTAAAAGAATTTTCCAAGTTACAATTATTCTTAAAAATAACTAACCAATTAATATTATCTAAATAGCTTGTAATGTTGCTGAAATTAGCTTTAGCATAATTATACTTGAAATAAGTGTCACCGGAACCCGGTTTAAAAAACTCATAAAATTCGAACTGCATGGATAGAGCTACATGAAAAACAGAATTACGAAAGAGCAAATATTCGCTTTCGCATGAACTCTTTCGTTTTTCTTTGCAAAATCCCACTTCAGCCACACTTACTTACTTACTTACTTAGGCGGCGCTACAGTCCGGGGTGGACCTGGGCCTCAACCAATACGCCTCTCCAGTTAGCGCGATCTTTGGCTAACTGCCTCCAGTTGCGCACTCCAAGCCACACAGTTTTTCCTAAACTTGAAATATCTTTTCTATGTTTTCGAAAAAAAATTGGACAAATAATTTTATTTTTTTCTAAGCAACGACGGCAATTTTACTAAAAACACGTTCAGAGGCTTGCTGGTTTTTATGTAGGCTCGGGAGCGTAAATACTTGTATATATGTGTCAAGTTCAACTGTTTACGTCATTGAACGGATCTTCTCTGCACGTACTGTCAATAAAGACATAAAGACATCTCATAGGGAATTAACAGATAGTTTTTGCGCAGGTGTTGTCGTACAGCTTTTCCCTGGATCATGCCCGTTTTCCAGCCACCAACTCCATTGATGCGGAGTGCGATTAAGTCACATTGTTCGACGTCATTATCGTCTCTGACAACCAACAATGTGCCGTAGTCAACACTCTGTTGTTGTTCCCAGTAACTGAAGTATCCGTCAAGGTGAAGATTATCAAAACAATAATTGAATCTCCAAACTGTGACATTGGATCTGGATACGCGAGTAGTTGTAACTCCCAGCCCGTTTACCTAATATCGATATTTCGTTGTGCTCTCTTTTGGCCTAAACGAAAGTATACAATTTGAAAGAAAGGTACGCGCAAGCAACCACGAAATAGTGCGAAACCACGAGAGAAGGGACAGCGAACTAGACATCGATCATATAAAAACCTATGGCGTGGCCCCAATTCAGCATCAGTCTCGACTTGTATTCATCCACTTAAGCAATCGATAAACCGTCGTGTGTCGTGCAAAAATGGCATTCAAAATCGTCGTAGTGTGCGCATTGTTTGCAGCAGCAGCCAACGCTGGCAGCCTTGTCGCCCCAATCGGATACACGCAATACCATAGCGTCGCAGCGCCTGTTGCAATTGCTAATCCCTCGGTCGACGCCATTGGGTCCACTCAACAGAATGTTGTTCGGTCCTTTGCTGGAACCGTATCCCATTATTCCAAAGCTGTAGATACTCCATATTCGAGTGTCCGAAAGGAGGATACACGCATCAACAACAATGTCTACACTCCAGCCTACACTAAGGCCGTGCAATATGCTGCTCCAGTGTATTCAGCTCCGCACTACTCTGCGCCGGTGTACTCAGCTCCGACCTACACAACCTACCAAGCTCCAGCAACATACCAAGCTCCATCAAGTTATGAAGCACAACTGTACAGCGGAAGCTTGCCATACAGTGGTGCCGCAACATACGCTCATTTCGAAGCGTCAACACCAGCACCTTACACCCAAGAGTCCTCATCGCCTAGCCCAGCTGATTACAGTGCAGGGGAAACCACAACAACCACTGAAGCAGCAACAACTGAGTCGACGAGCGCTGTTGCCGAGGCCACTGAGGAAACAACTCCTGCTCTCAGGTCGTCTGAGTCGGAGAGTAAACCCACCCCAGCTACGTTCAGGAACGAGGATTCAACTGCTGCTGGATATAGATACGAGGCTCCAAGTGAGTCCTCTTACAAGCTGACTTCCGGAGTGCCCACTATTCTTAAATATGCTGCCCCCGCTCACGCTGAGCTTCACCGCCATGCACCAGCTGCCGCATTTGTCAAATACGCTGTCCCAGCACCAACTGTAGTCAAATACGCTGCTCCTGTTCAGACCTTAGTCAATTACGCTGCTCCTCAGGCTGCTATTGTGAAATACTCTCCTTCAACAGTAACTGTCAATTCCGGGTATGGAAATGATGTTAAGTACGCAGCACCAACAACCTACAGCACTTACAGAGCTTCCGCACCAGCTGCCTTCACACAATATGGCGCCCCAGCTCCAACGGTCTACACTCAATACAACGCTCCAGCACAAACTACCTACACCCAGTTCAGGGCGACAGCACCAGCTCCAGCCTCTATTGCCTATCAAAAGTACGGTGCTCCCGAACCGTCGCTGAACTATGGCGCTCCAACTGCAGCACCCGACTCGACGCCAATCGAAGAAAACCAAGAAAGCGCCGAGGTTAAGAACGAAGAAACTGCACCAGCCACAAGCCAAGCTCCTGAAGCTTACCAAGCGCCTGCCACCTATCAGGCTCCCATTGCAGTTTATCAACACCAGACCCCGGTCCAGAGCCTCTCGAATGGACACAATAACTGGTCTGCCGCAGGAGCTGTCTCTCACGTCAGCTTCAATGGATTTGGAACTCATTACGTGTACTAAGGCGACTTAGAGTAATTGTTGCATTTTGTTTTCTAGTTTTAAGAAAATTATTCTCTACTTAGAATATGTTTTATAAACGTATACCTACTCGTAATTATGGGAAATAAAGTTTTGACTGCATTTAAGGAACTGACTTTTTCTACCAACCTTTTGGGTTTCTACAAAGCGCTTATCCTGCGAGTGGTGAACGATAAGCTTGGGGAAGACCTAATCTTTCATTCGGAACATAAATTTGTTAAAGGATATTTAGTTAATTTCAAAAATGTGTACAGTATACGAGTATAGTCAAAAAGGATGAAAGACCGTGGACAACCTTGTCTTAACCACATCGACTGCAACAGCAATATTTTAGTTTATGCCCAAGTTCCAGCCAAAAAAAAAATATATGACACTAGGTGTGTTTCAAAAAACTGTCGGCGCTAGACGTTCAAAGACCGAAAGAGTAGTAGAAAAAAGTAGGCAACTACTACCTAGTAACTTACTGTGCCTTCGCCTGACGGTAGCGTTTTCGAATTGTTTGTTAAGCGGTTTTTGACGCTTTTCTTGCACGTTTTTCAATGCTTTTCTAACATTTATTTTTAACGCTTTTTTCGACGAGATATTTGAAACGTTTTTGAATACTTTTTTGACGAGTTTTATTATAAATTTTTTAAAGCGTTTTTGAAACGTTTTTGAAACATTTTTTTGACGCATTTCGGGACGCTCTTTTTTTTTTTTACTTTTTCACCTTTTCACCCTTTTTTCAAGACGTTATTTCAACCGGTTTAAAGTTTATGAAAACATGTTTTTTTTATGCGTTTTTGCAGTGGTTATGTTGAACATGTTTCGATTTGGTTTTTGCCGCATTGTTGGGTTTGTTTTTGAACACATGTTACGACGAATTTTTGTGCGACGCGCAGGTAGTGTTTTTTTTACTTTTACTTTTTTGACCAGTTTTTCACCTGTTTTTGGATGGGTTTTTTTTTTTTTTTTCAAAATCCGTAGTCGGTATCTGAAAAGTTAAAATTCTAAATCGTCTTTTCAATCTCAGGTGATCACACGAACGTCATATTACCTGCCATTAACGTGACTTAGGGATCTCACTATGCATTGCCTCTGAGCTCTGACGTCTGATCATAAAAGCAAGAGTGATCCAATGTAGTATATCTAAGGTCACAGTCTACGTTATAAAATAGACACGGAGAGCTTATTAAGACTAAAATTCAAAAAGCGGTTTAGTGGAGAGCTTATCAATAAGCAAATCATTATAATTTGTTATAAGGGGCCAGTCATTTTGAGTAAAAGTGCGCAGCGGGTAGTGTCATTTTTTCCGTTTTTGAAAGCGTTAATAGAAATCGACAGAAAAGGAGTAGAGAACTCTCACTCCTGTATCCCAGCTACTAGACCGATGGAAAAAAACAAGACTAAAAACGATTTTCATTAAAAAAATACATTTTTAAAGTGTGCGTGGAAAACGTAGCAACTCGATCCACCATAAGAAGTAGTATGAAAGCATGAACATTGGTTCTCAGAATTACTATTCAATAAGAAAAGGTAGTAGAAAAAGTGCGAAGTTTTAAAAAAAATTTGTTTAACTTTTTTTATGATTTTTTTACCGCCTGCACAGCATTTTCGATTTTAATTTGTTTAACATATATGGATCGATTTCTGCTTATAGTTGTGTCCGAAAATATCAAACCAAAAATCTATTTGCAGATTCAAACTATTCGGGGCTAAAAAAGCGGAACATGACTTGCTTTGGTATGAAATAAAAAAAAAATGTGTAACACTTTTGTATTTTTTCGTTTCTCAAAAAATTAGCCCAAAGTCAAAAAAGCGCACTCTTACCCAAACGACTCTTTTTCGACGTTAGGACTAGAAGTAAGTTGTTTGTAGCGATTGTCGAACATTATTAAATTTACATAGTGAGTTGTATTGTATTTTAAGTAATAGGCAAGTACAGGTGCACTGCCCAGGGAGCTGTTGAGGTTCTTTATGAAGCAAGCTCAGTACCCTTCTTGGTTCCATGTTTCCTATATCTGCAGGATATAAAAAAGCCTCTTGCATATGGATCGCTCTGACTCTTGGCACAGGGCATTCGCAGAGTATGTGTTCCGTTGTCACGACCATTAAGGCAAGCCTTTAGGATCCTTTGATCTTCTTTGCCGTTTTACTACGAGCTGGGCTTATGAATCTTTTTGCCTGCTTCTGTCCTTTGGATTCCGTCCAGTGGTCGGCAAAATGATGATCAAGGTGATCATCCTCCCATTTCCTCAACTTTAAGTGTACTTTAATCGAAGATAACAAGAAGAAGGGCTCAGGACCAGTGAGCAGGCGTGAGGCGCCACTTCTTGCCAAAAAATCCGCTCGATCATTGCCCTCAATCTTGACTTGGTATTCTAGCAACAGTGACTATGTTGTCCTTGGCGAAATCTTCGAGGAGATTGAAACGGTCCCAAACCATCTTTGACCCGTTCGAATACGATCTTAGAGCCTTAAGAGCTGCCTGACTGTCTGACATCTTAGAACCGTCGGCGTATCAGATTTGTGGTCCTGATGGTATTACGTATTGGTTGGTTGTCGAGGTACGCCTATTAGATATGACTATCTTAAATAAGCAATCAAATACATAGATTTAATTGCTTATTTATTTATAAGCCAATAGAAAGTACTTTCTTGACAACACCCAAAAAGATTGGCATGCAGAGATCTAGGTAAACTTACTGGCGCGAATTAAAACACTTGTTTCTTACTTTTAAAATTAAACAATATTTATTTGGAACTATGTCCTTTATTATTGAAATACTTTTTACTAATTCTAAAAGGAGCTTAAGGCTACTATGTAGTTACAATAAGACTGTTGATAAATTCATCATACAGTCGTATTTATATACTTTTCTTATCTATCTACAAGGAGACCCAAGCGTACAATCGTCTTGCTTGATAATGAAGAAGAGATAATATTCCAACATTGTATACAAACGATATTATCTCTTTTACATATGTTATCATTGTAGCGTTGTGTGCAAGACTGTACTAGAGACTAAAGATATCATTGAATACAAATAATGTTATCTTTTTTCTCAATATGTTTTGCTATGGATACTTAACTCCCCCCCTTGTTAAACGAAATCGTCCCGATTTTTCGACGCTATTTTTAACATTTCTCTTTCATAAGTTTTGTTATATGCGTCAATCTTTTTTTGTTTTTGACGATCTGTTATACATTGTATAGTTTTTATCATTATGTACGTAAATGCTAGAATAACAATCAGTGTTACAATTGTGTATATAGTTGATAATATCGGTTTTTCTTCAAAAGGAATAATTAGTTTTTTTAAAGTATCTATGTTATCGAATTTGTACATTGTATCTTCTTTAATTATTTGGTCGATGTAAGACTCTGAATTATGATTTCTTAATATAACTTCTTTAATTTGCTTATGCATGTTTTTGTATATTTTATCGTCTAGATTTATAGTATTTTCATAAGTAACTAAGTTTATACCATTAATTGTTTGATTATTTAACTTATGCTTACCGCTTAATAACATAACACCGGATTCAATTTCTAAGTCGTAATCGTATTCTTGTTTAATGTTGCATTTTGAAGTTATATTCTTTAAAAGTGGAATAAGACAATTTTCTTCTTCAAAGTTAATTTCACAAATGTTTTTACTTAGATGATTTTGACAATTTCTTGTTCTTAAATAAGTTTGGTTACATAAGGCAATTGTTTTATCTGTAATGATTTTTCCATGTTTTGAATTTAAAGGTCTTACTTTATACAATTTACATGATTTAATTAGAACTGGATATTTATATATTGTGATGAAGAATTCATCAGTTCTAGCTAATAATATTTTAGAGTACTCAAGTATATTTATTATGGGTACTTGAATTATTTCATGTTGAATAATATTTTTAATGTCATCTAAGTCTAGGCTTTCTGATAAATATTCATTATTTTTTGCTGCATTAATTGTTCTGGTCAATAATAATAATTGTTCGTACACTTGTTCTATTACTAAATGTTCTTTAAGGCTCTGACCTTCGAATTGTTGCAAAATTTGTTCAAATCTAGAATTTATAGTTTTTTGTTTATTATTGTTTTCTATGAGATTATTTATACTCGTTTCTATGTTAACTAAGTCATAATGGTCAGGATTACCAAACACATATTTGAAAGCTGTTCCTAAAAAGTTAATTGATCTAGTATGCCTAGTATGTTCTTGTAATTGGTCTGCTAAATTCTTAATTTTACTTAACCAAATTTTTTCTTCTTGTGTAGGTTGATATTTACTAGTTACGATATTTACGTAAGGTTGAAATATCGAAGTCAGGTTGGTGGCATGTAACAAATAAGTTTGTTCTTTGAATAAATACACGTCATCTGTTTGCGTAAGTATAAACTTCTTGTTTAGTAACTCAGTTATTTGAACGTTTCCTTGCCCTTCTTGACTCTGTACAATTCCTAGTAATGTTAGGAATATTAATATTTTCGTCATCTGAAAAATGATAATTCTTTATGTTATCCTTGTGAATTTTTATTCCTTCTTTAGAGATTACAGTGTCTCCTTTATCTTCTTCTACTATTCTTGTTATGTATCTGGCGTTAGATTTCTTTCTAAGACCTGTGATTCTTACCATTATCTTATCTCCTTTTTTATACTCTCTGTGTCGAGTTCCTTTATTTAGACGTTCGATCACTTTTTTGGATGCTGAGTTTAGTTTATTTATTATAATTTCACTATTGCTATATTTATTTTGATTAAAGAAAATGTCTCTAGGTTTCAAACCGGTAACTGAGTGTATAGAATTATTTAATTCACGCACTGTTCTAAATATTTCTTCGATAAGTCTTGTTTTATTCTGAATTGTGAATATTCTAGACAGTTCAGTTATTGTACCGTTTACACGTTCTACCTGACCGTTCGCTGTCGATCTGTATACTGGAGTTTCTACTTTAGTTATGTTGTATTTCAAACACATTTGGTTCACCATTTCTGTTTTGAATCCCTTCTCGTTATCTGTCATGAGTCGTTCACATTTTGGGAAATAATTAGATAAGACCTCTTCCATAACGTCGTACAGTCTGTTTCGAGTTTCGATTTCCCGAAGGATTGTATATTTAGAATACTTATCTACTGTTACAAGGAAAGTATACTTGTCGTTGAAGTATATGTCCATATGAATGTGTGTTCCCACATGTGTTGGTATTTCTGAATTATTCAGAGGTTCTCTGATAGGTTTTCTTTCATATTTTCCAAATAGACATGCTATGCATTTTCTGTTGAAACTCTTTGCTTGTTTATTTAGATCGGGCCAGTAATATTTCTCTGAGATTTCTTGTATATTGTTACGTAACCCTCGGTGTGCTCTTTCGTGAGTTACCCTTACAAGTTTTAGTTGTTCCTCCAAATTTGTCACGTCTTGAAGTTTTCTTGGTGTGAATATAAATCTTACTAGTGGGAATTCTTTTTTTATGTTTTCACCATATTTGTATATGTTTTCAAATTTCGTATGCAAAGCTACAATCTTTTGGGGTTGTATAACTTCTTTCATCTGCCTTAGTAAAGAGTCTTTGTCCTTAAACTTTATTATGAGTCTTATTTTGTTACTAAAATAGATTTGTGTTTCGATATTATTTGTTATATCTTCAATAAGTTCGAACTGTGCAGTGTATGCATTAAAAGGCTGATTCACAGTTTTTATTATATCATTAGAAGAACTTTCAGCTGAATGTGCTGTTTCTATGGTAGAAGTATTTATGCGTTGACGTGATAATGCGTCAGCTACAAGATTTAGGTTTCCTGGTTTATAAACTAATTTTGCTCCAAAGTCTTCAATGATTCCCTTCCAACGTTTCAGCTTTGTGTTGGGATTTTTTTCTGATACAGAATATATAAGGCTCTGGTGATCGGTATATATGGTTAAGTCTGCTATACCATATATGTAGTTTCTGAGTTTTTGTAAGGACCATATGATCGCTAATAGCTCTTTCTCGTTTGTGCTATAGTTCTCTTCTGTCTTACTCAGTGTTCTTGACAAGAAGTGTATAGGTTGCTTATTCTGACTTAGTACGGCTCCAATAGCTATGTTGGATGCATCAGTAGTAAGCTCGAATGGTTTACTATAATCCGGTTGAAAAAGTTCGACTTGTTCTTTCAAATAATTTTTTAAAATTCTAATCGCTTCTAATGCTGAATCATTCAGATTTAACTTAATATTTTTACTTTGTTTTTTGTTTACTTTACCGTTATCTCCTCGTAAATATAATGTCAGGGGCTTGGCTATGCTTGCGTATCCTTTTATAAACTTACGATAGTAACCTGTAAGACCTAAAAATCCTCTCAAATCCTTTACCGTTTGTGGGACTGGAAAATTTTCTATAGCTGCTATTTTCTCAGGGTTCGTAGTGATTCTACCATGTCTGATTATGTGACCTAAGTATTCTACTTCTTCTTGAAAAAACTTACTTTTCTCATCAGATATTTTTAATGTGGCTTTATTGAGTACGTCGAATACTTGACTTATGTGCTGTATATGTTCTTCCTCAGATGAAGAATATATCAATACGTCATCAATGTAAACGTGTACGAATTTACCTACAAAGTCTCTCAAAATGTCGTCCACGCATCTCTGAAATATGCTTGGTGCATTTTTGAGCCCGAAAGGCATTCGTTTAAAATGATATTTTGCGCCATTTATAGCAAAAGCTGTTTTTTCTTTATCATCTGTTTTGATTCTAATTTGGTGGAAACCTGACTCCAAATCTAATGTTGTAAAGTACTTGGCTTTACCTAAATTTTGAATTGTCATGTTGACATCCGGAATGGGGTATCTGTCTGTTACAGTGTGAGCGTTAAGTTTTTGGAAATCAACAACCATGCGCCGTTTTGGTTTTCCTTTTTCGTCCAAACCTTTTTTAGGTACTGTCCATATGGGACTGTTATAAGGACTATGGCTTTTTTCTATTATATCGTCATGTAAGAGTTTCTGTATTTCTTTGTTTACGAATTCGTTATCTGCTATGGGATATGGATATTGTTTAACATAAACCGGATTATCATTGGTCGTCCTAATGCTTGCTTCTATAGTATCTGTAAAGGGTAACGGTCCTATGCTGTTATTAATCTTCATCAGTCTATCTATATCTGCTTTATAAATATTATTTTCCCCAATTATGTAATTAATTTTCTGAATAGATTCGACACTGCTTATGGTAGTTAGAGTCATATTACTGAAATTTATTTCCGCGTTTAGAACTTTAAGTCCTTCATATCCTAATATCATATCAAAAGACTGAATATCCTCTAATTCAAAAAATTTTATATTTTTCTTTAATATCCTAACTACTTTCTTTGTATCTACCATAGAATAACCATGCATTGTTTTTATTTTTATAGGTTTAATTTTAATTTTTTCGCTAGAATCGCATTTTCTATTAATGTAATTATGGGTTGCACCAGTATCAATAAGAATTTTATAAATTTCCTTAGAAATAGTACTAGTTAAATTTAAGCAGGGCAACCCGTCTACTAGTTTAAATGATCTATTCTTATGTTATTATTTACCATACATTCCGTTTCATCTGCTTCTGCATATGTACTGCTGACATCGTCTCTGCGTTGTTGTCGGGAGTTATTTACTCTCTGCTGCTTGAAGTTCTGCTGATAAGATCGTTGCGGTCTGTTGTGTGTGTTGAAACTCCCGCTGTGTTCACGTTTCGCTGGTGGATTATATACATCGGGTTTGTATTGATTCCAATTTTGTCGCTGTGCATGTACAATTTGTCTCGAGTTTATCTCCATCGGCTGTGGTCCTTGATTGTGTTGCTGCATATTATCGTATTGCTTCTGGGGTTGATAATTCGTTGTTTGGCTCGAATAATTTGGTCTTCTTTCGTTTCTGCGTTCATGTGGCATATTTTTGTGGTGCTTATCTTGAGTGAGATGTAAATGCCTGTGCACATTATCATGTTCTATTCTGCGAGCAATTGCGAATGCGTGTTCTAGATCATTTATTGTAGCTGAATATAATGATCCTCTTGTAAAGTTGTCACTCATACCATCAATGAATATACGAACTGCGTCGTCGTTAGCATTTTTAATTAGTCTGTCGATTATATTCGGCGGATCACCTGACATAGTGATTTTTGATATTATTAAATTGAGATTTTTATTTATCTCGTCGTGGTATTCAGACAGTGTGCTTCTTTTTTGCGTGATGGCTTTCATCATGTCTTGTAGCACGTATAGAGGTTCTTGATTAGAGTACGTATAATCTAATCTGTTACGTATCGCCTCAAAATTAAAAATTGTGTTATAATTAGTTAACACATTCGCGGCTGCACCCTGTATTTTACTTTTCACTATAGTCAATGCTGCTGCGTACTTACTGTGTGTTTTGAAGTTTTTAATGCTGTCCATTAATCTGGATGCTTCTTCGCGCCACGACCGATAATTTGATTGATCGCCGTTGAAAATAGGTAGGCTTTTAAATGCGTCTAACTGTATTTCACTACCATCTGTATATGTGGTTCTTATTTCCTCTAGCACAGGTATGTTTGGTACTATGCCTAATCCAGATTTTACTTCATTTAGTTTTGTTTCTAAATTAGTGTTTATTTGATTTTGGTTAGTTATTATTGCTGCTAACCTTGCATTCTCTGTGCGTGTGTGCTCTAGGGTTTGTGTTACTGTGTTGCTCCTGGTTTCTAAAGCTTCTAATCTTGCCATTAATACTGCGAGTTGTTCCATTTTGAACTCGTGTCTGTTGTCGTCGAATTTGTGTGTTTTTTTCCTCCACATATACACTTTCACTGAATTGCTTTGCTGCTTCGTACGAAGAAGCTATATTTGTACCTGCTATGCTAGGTAATTCTTGTAACCGGTAACGCGAGTGTTCTGTTTATACTAGATTTCACTACTTGTTCCCGAGGTCCGCTCGATTGAAGTTAAAAAGTATATTTAACCTCCTGGCAGGATCGCCAATTAAAACACTTGTTTCTTACTTTTAAAATTAAACAATATTTATTTGGAACTATGTCCTTTATTATTGAAATACTTTTTACTAATTCTAAAAGGAGCTTAAGGCTACTATGTAGTTACAATAAGACTGTTGATAAATTCATCATACAGTCGTATTTATATACTTTTCTTATCTATCTACAAGGAGACCCAAGCGTACAATCGTCTTGCTTGATAATGAAGAAGAGATAATATTCCAACATTGTATACAAACGATATTATCTCTTTTACATATGTTATCATTGTAGCGTTGTGTGCAAGACTGTACTAGAGACTAAAGATATCATTGAATACAAATAATGTTATCTTTTTTCTCAATATGTTTTGCTATGGATACTTAACTCGCGCCCATATAACTTCAACGTGACTATAAACTAGGCCAATCAATTTAGCACACGGTCATTGGATATAGGATTTATGTACATACTTGTTATGGAGTCAAAAAAATTGTCCTGCCTGTATGGATATGGAAACCCAATGAAGGTAGTTATCCAACAGTTAATCCGTAGCATGCTTCTATTGGCCACCCACTCATTGGAACCGCCAAACAGACACTTAAAAGGCAATCAATTAAGCCAGCACTTCAGGTTAATCGCTATAAACAATTTCAATTTCATTTATTCGTCATTGACATTGGCGGAATTATGAGCAGAGTCCCACCCTCTACACCGAGCAGCGAGCTACAAGTGATTGTGAAGCCGGCTTATTATTTTTTTTCTGCTCTCCAATTAAGTTAATTCGCAATGGATTATCTAGACGATTGCACACATCTGGCTAAATTGAAGTAGGTATTGAATGATCATTCACGCCTGGAGCGAGAACAGCCGATTTCGAACAACTCTATTACCAACAATTATCGCTCATTCAAATCTTTTTTTCTTATCTAAACCACAGCTCAGTCAGAGCTTAAAAGAAATTTCATGCGTGCGTGGATGAAAAGCGCGCTCTTCAAGCGAGACGAATTTTGACGGCCATGCCATCGTCGACGGGTGTGGCCGTGTGGTCTGCGCCAAACGATTGATGGCTTGCACGTACAAGTAGTTGGCGTTTATTGTGCGGTAGATACATACAAACATATCGGCTACCCAATACTCATGGCTAAACTGGCTTTTTGCGATTACATATTATGTTTGGCCAAAGCGGTTTTTTTTTTGCCGTTCGGCTCCTGTGGCATGAAGTGGACAATTAAATTATGTTATTCAATTAACGGCAATTAAATGCAGAGATTTATGCGTTCATGTGGTAAATTGCCGCGCTTTGGTTAGAGAGTATTTAACCTATAAAGTGAATATCGTAAGAGGTCGTACCTACGTAATGTGTAGCATTGTTACTTTCTAGTGAGTAGTGACTAGGACTAAGCGAGGAATGCCAATGGGTGTCGTTTTCTGGATTAGATATAGAAATTTCAAACAAGAAATGTGCTAAGGGCTTGGAAAAATAAATAAATAGTTTGTTGGCGCAACACGTCTATACACTGGACTTCTTACATATTTGACAGCTCTTGCGAGAGAATTGCTACCCACATCTGATTGCCTTAATTGAGAAGCTTTCTCAGGATCCAACTCCCAATTGTCAGAAACCAGCGCAATCATTGAAGGGCTGAAATATGACATTGAAGCTATAAAAAAAGTTGGTATTCTTTATAGTGATGGACGATAATAGCCAATATGGAGATAAAAAAGGCGCGGAGCCAAGCGTCCACGAGATTTAAGTTCTAGTTCAGAATTTTATTGTGGAATAATGTACCACCAGTCCATAATGTACCATAAGTCCATCATATATTTTCAGAGATGGGAGGGACATAAGTTCAACATTTTGTTGTAAGAAGAATTTCTTATCCCAAAACTCATGCTTCAGACATTTTTTTTACAAAGTAAAGATCAACATGAAAATACGAAAATAAGTAACAAACTTGACAAGAGTTTTGTATTGTTTGCCGACAAAAATAAGACACAAGTTCATTATTTATCTTTGCATCCTTCCAATAAGGACTATCGAACTTTGACAGCTGATAGCGGCCATGTTGTTGAAGCTACATCTGTCAAATATTCAGTCTGTTGTTGGCAAATCATCATGACTGGACGCAGCGTTCAACAACACGTGCAAATGATAAAATTGTTTTATCAAAAGCAGTTGGAAACCGACCCTTATTTTCATCGAAAAATCATCTTCAGCTATAAGGCCCATTTCTGGAAACAAACGAAATTCTTGAATTTGGGACGATACCCATCCATATGAGATTCAAGAGCGTCCAATGCATCCCGAAAAAGTCACGGTTTGGTGTGGATTTCGTGCTGGCGGCGTCATCGGTCCAAATTTCCTTGAGAACAACGTTGGCCAGGCCATCACCGTCTAAAGGTCGATGATTACAAACGTCATCCTAAGTGGAAGTGTTGTGAACTGACCACCGTTATCGTGCGATTTGACACCGTTGGACATTATCTTGTTGGAATTTCTGAAGTCGCAGGTCTATGCGAAAAAGCCATGAAACCTCAAAGCCGACATAACCCATGCCATCCGTCAAATCAGCCCAATTTATGCGCTAGAGTCATGGAAAATTGGACATTTGGGATGCGCGCCACCCAGGGAAGCCACGATGTTATATTCCTACATAATGACCTCGATAGGCCTTCAATCGAATGGAAAATGTAGAGACTATCTCACACACACTTGTTTTATTTAAATAGATAGAAAACATTTAGTTTGCATGGCTAAAGGCGTACGTTTCGAGGATTATCGGAACAAATTGCACACATGAGGATTGCTATTCTTCTTCTTCGTGGCGTTAGTTGACTGCAATTCAAGTCTCGATCCATAGTCGATCAAAAGTTGACTGTGGATTTTAATTCCCTATTAAATAGCGCTTCGACGAGACTTGTTGTTCGCATGGTCTTCTTATGATTAGAAACATTTTTGAACCTTAATCCCTTGTTTCTTTAAACAATTTACAAATCTCATGCAGTAGGAGAATTCCGCAGCTTCACTTTTAAGCGCATCGAAAGTATTTTCCATCACAGCTCGCTCAAGTAGAAGAAGCACAATTTTTTCGGAAAAACTTTATACCTACCTGTCCCATTTTTTGTTTAAAACATAATTTTTCGTTTTTAATGCATTTTTTCATTGCTTAAATATGGTGCAATCGAGGAAATAGAGAGATGTTACTCCAGGAACAATGTTCGGAAGTTTTACCAAAAGGTAAAAAGAACGTGTCATGGCATCAAAACCCGAACAGAAGCCTGTAGAGATGAATAAGGGAACCTTGTAGTGGAATCATAGTCGGTGCTGAGGACATGGAAAAACCATTTCTGCAGACTGCTAAACGGCGAAGACGACCAAGATCCCGCTGTCAGGCAGAACGATCCATTCAATCTGGACGATAAAAGCCAAGATTTCCGTCCACCTGACCAAAATGAAGTGAGGATAGCAATATCCAAGCTGAAGTCCAACAAGGCTGCTGGACCAGATGGCTTACCTGCCGAGCTCTTCAAAGCAGCGGGAGATGACTTGGTAGAGTGCATACACCAACTCGTCTCCAAGATTTGGTCGGAAGAAAGTATGCCTGATGAATGGAACCTCAGCATTGTTTGCCCGATCTATAAGAAAGGAGACCCTCTAAACTGCGCCAACTATAGAGGTATCAGTATCCTTAATATCGCCTATAAGATCCTCTCTGCTGTACTGTGTGAACGCCTGAAGCCATTTGTCAACGAACTGATTGGACCCTATCAGTGCGGTTTTAGGCCCGGTAGGTCCACAGCCGACCAAATATTCACACTACGGCAGATCCTGGAGAAAACCCAAGAAGTCCAAATCGATACCCACCATCTGTTCATCGATTTTAAGGCCGCATATGACAGCATTTATAGAGACGAGCTATACAGAGCCATGTCTAGTTTTGGCATCCCTGCCAAACTCGTCAGATTGTGCAGAATGACGATGGAGAACGCTCGCTGCTCCATTAAGGTCGGAAACAATCTCACCGAGACCTTTGATGTCAGAAAAGGATTTAGACAAGGTGATGCGCTGTCATGTGACTTCTTTAACATCATTCTTGAGAAAATTGTGCGCAACTCACAAGCCAACACCAGAGGCACAATTTTTCACAAGTCTGTGCAATTACTTGCATACGCGGACGATATTGACATTATTGGCAGAACACAGCGAGCTGTCACTGGCGCGTTTGCAAGTATCAGTACGGAAGCGGCAAAAATGGGTTTAGTGGTAAACGAGGGCAAAACAAAATATATGCTGTCAACAAGAAAAGACACACAACATCGACGAATCGGACAGAACGTCACAGTAGACAGCTATAATTTTGAGGTAGTTAAGGACTTTGTCTACCTCGGCTCCGCTATAAATTCAGAAAACGATATCACCTCGGAAATCAAACGAAGAATCACTCTTGCCAACCGCTGTTACTTCGGCCTAAGAAGGCAACTGATTAATAAGGCCTTGTCGAGAAACACTAAGGAGACTCTATATAAGACCCTCATCATCCCAGTCCTGCTATATGGTGCAGAAGCATGGACGCTGTCAAAGGCGGATGAAGATCTCCTTGGTCGTTTCGAACGAAAAATTCTTCGAGTGATTTTCGGTCCCGTTTGCGTTGACGGGTTTTGGAGGAGGAGATTTAACAGCGAACTCTACGAGCTGTACAGCGACATCGCCCTGGTCAAAAAAATACGCATCAGTCGTCTAAGATGGCTGGGACATGTAGAGCGAATGGACAACAACGCTCCGGCCCGAAGAGTCTTCGATTCCAACCCGGAGGGACAACGCAGTAGAGGAAGACCTCGCCTTAGGTGGCGCGCACAAGTGGAAGGGGACCTCAACCAACTTGGAGTGCGCAACTGGAGGCAGTTAGCCAAAGATCGCGCTAACTGGAGAGGCGTATTGGTTGAGGCCCAGGTCCACCCCGGACTGTAGCGCCGCCTAAGTAAGTAAGTAAGTAAATATGGTGCAACCAGTATCCTTTTTTCTAACCTTTGTGATATATTTTTGGAGTCCATTTCGTAAACCCTGTTTAAAATGAGTGGTAAAGGAAGCCGAACGAAAGTTTAATAATTTTTAAAAAATCACTCAAGATAATATGGCTCTAAAAGTCAATTCAAAAACCCGCTTTACGATCGGTGTTCCACTATTTCTTGACCCTTTGGAGATTTGACCCTTTGCTATTTTGACGTATTTTATTACGCAGTTTTTTTTCGAAGAGTTTTTAATGATTTAGGTTAGCTTTGTTTGTTGAGTTTTCTCATACTCAAAATGTGCTATATATGAACTTTATGCTTTATGCTTCATAGTTTCCGATGAACGTTTTTGATTTTTTTGACAGTTTGAAAGTCCTTTTTCGACAAGGTTTCGAGCTCATTAACTTGTTGAAAAGTTTTTGTCACGTATTGCTGACCATATTTGTTTAATATTACGCGATATTTTTAAATTCTCAATTTTAGGAACCATTCGTATATGCCAGTGAGTTCTAAACTCGGCGAAAGTGACATGCTTTTTCTAAAACTGTTTGAAAGCGAATTCTGATGTGTTTCTGACAAGTTTTTAAAACGTTTTAAGACGGTTTAATATCAAAAAGTTGTTCGTTTATTTCTGGGGCGGCTTTTTAAACATACATTATTTTGATGCCCATAAGGGCATTAAATCGGGCTTGAAAAACAACCGATTTAATTTTTCCCGCATTAAAAATCACTTTAGAAACACCAAGTGCTCCTAGACGTGATTTTCGAAGCAGTTCGTACGTGACGAACTTAAGAACAAATCTAGGCCGCTTTTTGACGGAGTTTGAAGACATTTTATGAATTTATTTTCAAAAATATGACATTTATTGATTGGTCGCTACATGGCGAAGATTTACACGATTTCTTTACGCTACTGTTCTTAACTGTAGGCACAGTGGCTTAGTGGTTAATGTGATGGACTACTAAGCGAGGAGTCCCCTGTTCGAGTCCCGAAAGCACCACTGCGCCACCTCTCGCGAACGTCTGACAAACATCCGAGAGTTGTAAAACTGTTATGAAAGAGCTTCTCAATTAGCCATTTGGACTCGGCGTAAAATTGTAGATTCGTTCAAGTTAGGCCTAGGGTCCCACAGACCTGTCGGGCCAACTTTTTATTTATTTATTTACTGTTCTTAACTTTCGAGCAATAATATCGGATTTCCAGTATATTACTTGAAACGCAGATAAGACCAAAATTGAAGTCAACCTTTTGATAGAGCTCACATTTTATTGAGCTGACCCAGGATCTTTCAACATTCGCTTTTAAATAACCCATACGTACTTACTGATGATTATGACACTGATCAAAAACAACTACACTTCCGTGGCTTAAGAATTTTGACAAAACTCGCGATCAATCCGCCATCTGTCGCATCTATTATACCAGATACAGGTACTGCGCAGCGTTACCATCTCACTCTCACTTTTTGCTCGTCAATGGAATCAAAATTGTTAACATAATATAAATCAGCGTTTTTTGCTAATCGCGCTTTTGAATTTGACCGTATGAGGGGACGATAAAAACTCCCAATCAACCAAATCCGTCCACACAAATTACCGACCGCACTACAAGCGACAACGAAATGTAAACATGCTCTTTACATCTTCCACTTATTTGATCGCCGACACAATAAAACGATCATTACCACTAAGCCTCCATATAAGCGACGTGACGACATGTGTCCGAGCGCGAGTGCGATAAACATCTTCACCACCATTTGACCATTTCACGTTTTATTGGCTTTAAATTGCCGCCGCACATCAGTTACATCATCATAAAGGTCGATGAACCCTCTGCAAACCGACGACAACGGATAAATGAAATTGCGTAACAAAATTACGACTTCAAGAAAAACACTCAATCAGAACACGCTCCTTCAAATGTCAGGACAAGGATAGGTCGTATTATTTCGTCGAACCACTGAGAGCCTAATTGAGTTTTAGTTGCAATTTTCTCCTTGTCCGCGGAGATTGAGTCCTGTCCAGAAAATGGCAAACCATCAATAATTGTGATGTCGAAGTGCTTTCAATCAACCCCCCGATTCGACAACAAATCGAATAAATGTTTCATCTTCAATCGATCCGATGATGAGTATGAACTACGATTGAAACGAAAATTGCTTCGTTTATAATATTTCGCCCTTATCCGGTCGGCCAGGACTCACCCTCGGGTCAAGCTAGGGATGAGCGGGCGGACGAATAGAAAATTCATAGAATTATTAAGGTCGCTTTCGTTAATTGAAAATCAGTCGAATCGATGAGCTTTTTCGGTTTATTGGTAAACAAGAAAAAAAATAAAACAGTAAAAACTTAACAAGTAAAAATCTTTAACGCTTAATATCCATAATGAGCTCCGAATCCGTCAAAGGTGACGTGAGCAACAGCGGCAGCTGGAGAGTAGCTAATGGCCTTGCTGGAGTAAGCCGACACAGTTGGGTCAACATGGCTGACATAAGTGTTGGCTGCGGGCTGGCCATGGGCGTAGATAGCTGGAGCGGCATGGGAGTAGACAGCAGCTGGAGCAGCATGAGCAACGACAGTTTGTGGAGCAGCATGAGCGTAGACAGCTTGTGGAGCAGCATGAGCGTAGACAGCTTGTGGAGCAGCATGAGTGTAGACAGCTTGAGGGGCAGCATAGGCGACAGTCTTAGCCAAGGCAGGAGTGTAAACGTTGTTGTTGATGCGGGTGTCAGTCTTGCGGACGCTCGAGTATGGAGTATCTACAGCCTTGGAGTACTGGGACACGGTTCCGGCGAAGGAGCGGACCACATTCTGTTGTGTGGAGCCGACAGCGTCCAACGATGGATTGGCAACAGCGTAATGAGCCAAAGGAGCTGAATACGCAACCGCGGCGGGTGCAAGTCCGGCATTGGCAACAGCCAAGACAGCGCAAAGTACAAAGAATTTGAATGCCATTTTATTGAGAGAGTAAGTTGGGTAGTTGATTGCTGTCCTGGTGAACTGTAAAAATGAAACTGATACTGATTGTCTTTTTGGCAAACGTTTTTATACTTTATGACATTGTGACTGTGAGCATAGGCGGCCTGTTCCTTTGGCATAATTGGCCCACAGCATCCGATTGATGCCCTTCTACCCGCACACCGGCTAATCTACTTTCAATGGCAGTGACCATTAATTGTAGGTAGGTACCTTGCGAGAGTTACTTTCGATTTCTGTTACGAACGAGTTGTTTTTTTCTCATATTCGCTGCTCTCTTTCATTTTCTTCTTCCATTCTGAACTGTGAGGTTAAGTTAAGCACCATTGATCGAAAGTGGAGGTTTTGGATACAGGGCGGTGGAAATTTTGAGCGAATTGGTTTAAGAATGTTCAACTAATTTATGCTGGTTCTCTTTTAAGATTTAAATTGATTTTCAAAGAGTCCGGACTATGTTTTACAAGGTTCGCGGTTGATGGATGCTTAATTGGACCCTGCATATTGGTTTTTGGTGCGTTACAACTATACTTTTGCCAACACCTGCCAACACGTAGCAATGATCGAAGAGTAGTTGTATTCAAGCTTTACGAATGACAAGCGACTATAAAAGCGAGCAAATAACTTCGATAAACAAAGGTCAGGGCCAAAAATTGTTACGGGGAAAAAAGACTTGTTCTCATTTCACACAAATAGGTCTAAATTCCCCACCTACGTTTTCAAAGAAAAAGCAGATACCTACATCTAAAGTAAAGCTTCTCTCGCTAAATTCTGATAGTTATAATACAGGTAGATATGTTAGAACGAAATGTGAAAGTGTTTTCATACATTTAAAAATTTCATAGTTTTCTATTTTTAAAGTTTTCGGTTGAACTTTGTTTTCAGGTGGTTACAATTTAAATTTAATAATCAGCTGATTCAGCAGTCTAATATATAAAATCTAGCTTATAAGTCTTACAATCTCGAGTTCAATGTTTCCTGGTTGAAGCTTTAGTTTTTTAATTCGAGAGAATTCAATTCCGTTGCCTTGCCAGATCACAATTTTCGTAAAACATTCAACAGCTTACTCTCCAGCTCCAGCGTGTTAATAGAAGTCTTCACTTTGAATATTATTGAAAGAAATGAAAAAGTGTTTAAATCTCAACAACAGCACATTATTTCGGGTCCAAAACTATCCTGTATTTAAAACTAAAACCATCCTAACAGATTCAAAAAATTTCATTGGTGTCGGTTGAGTGGTTTCGGAGTTCGACATCAGCGCCACATATCAGCTATCCGACTCGGCATAAAATTGTAACCGTGTGACAAGTTAATATAGAGTACTTATTTATTTCATACCACTTTAATATAAATGTTACTCCAAACTGTTTTATTTACTTTGTTTTGCTTCATTTCGCATGCTTGTCAGGTAGGGCTGTTTATCAAAAATTGGGCTATCTTTTTTCTTATTTTCCGACACCAAACTAAGATTATTTTTCTTTAGCGTATTTTTCCGCCTTAACACACCCTTAACGTATTTTACAATTTGATTTGGCACTAATTTGTATTCAGTGATTTCATTTATCCATTTTGACATTTCAAATCCATAAATATATTTTTCTGATTTTTTTGTATAAGAATATATTTATTTTCCTTAATTTTTAAAATAAATATATATCTACCTATTCGTATTGGAGTTATAGAAAAGCAATTTGTGATCGGGCTACTTTTTGGCTCCGATTTTTGGCCACAAACATTTTGAAATTGAGCTATCGAACTAGTTTAAAGCCTGGCAATCTTTATTTACATCACCGACAACCATAAACTATGAAATAGACTGACAGCTTTCCTACGTCTCCCCAATTTCACCCGCATATTTGGCCCCTCTCCCTCTCTCTCTCTCAATTTAACTGTCTGTGAAAAGGCAAAATGGCGGAAGCAAGGTGAAGTGTAGGCTGTTTTTTTTGTTAGGTATGCGTGATTTCCCTTTTATTAACACAGGCACAAATACTTGAATTCAAACTGGGCTACATCGAAGGGCAAATTCAGCTCTCCCTCTTTTTTCCCCGGAGCTGACAGCCTATTTCTTAGTTAGTTTATGCCGACTACTACGTTGACATTTTCTCTGTTAAGGAACAACTTTAAATAGATGTATGAAAAAATTAAAATATACCCAGTAAAATTTGTTTTTCAATACGGCAATCACAATTTTAACTTAAATGTAGGTACGTCGTACGTGCTGAATAATGTGAACGATTTAAACAAAATGATAGTAACAGTGTTTTTTTTTTTGCTTAAATATGGCAGCATTTTAAAAAAATTAAATTTCGTTGTTTGCGTTTTATTGGGTAAAAATAGGAAGGCATTTCAAATGAAACTGTTTACTAGGTTATTCTCTTTAAAACTGAATTCTGTAAAAATCTAAACGAAAAGCACTTTTACATTTTAAAAAAGAAGAAAGAAATCACGCAAAAGCGAAAATTTGTTTTAGGATCATTTTCATAGTTTGAGGAACTTATTTAAATATTTTCACACACAATTGTCAATCTATCAATTTTTAAAGAGAACTATAAAAAATTAATAGTTGTCGCGTTTTTTTAGTTACCGCCGAAAACAATTGAACATTTCAATCTTACCCTACTCAAATGAGCTGAGTTCGGTTGCATTTTATTTGCTTGCGTCAAAAGCAACTTTCTAAATTAATACAAAATTGTACCACTCCATCAAAATATTGGGCTAATATATTCACTGTCACCCTGTACACACGCGCACATGCGCACGCAGCTTCTTTATCGCAGCCGCAGATTTTGATTGATCGCTGCCTTGACGCTTTTGACCAAACGAAATAGCACAAAAGAATCTGGAACTAAGATCTTTTGTTGGTATTACCGCACAGGTGGAAGACCAAAATGAAGAAAAACGCAAAAATAAAGGGAAACGTGACGGCAAAAAAATGTGTACAAGCACCTTGGTATCTGTAGGTACTTTGGTTCGATGGAATATCGGTCAGGAGAACTGGTTGCCAATACGAGAGTGCGGTTGGGATTCGTCAAGGTCAGTTCCTTTCGGTCGGCATCGTTTGTTCACACGACCATGGTTCTGGGTCAGCAGGTTTATATTATTTTTTTTGCTGTTTTTTTGTTTTCTGAAAGAGCATCTTACCAAATTGACTTCGAGTGAAGAAGCATCGTGAAATGTTTCATTTAGCCACTTGTTGCCATAGTTTAGAGGTCACTGGATAGGATAGTTGGGTGTCCGTCTGTCCGTTCTGTGAAAGTAATTTTGGCTAGAGTCTGTGCGCGGTGGTCATTTTTGAAGAGGGATGTGCTCAGTTTAGCTGGGATGCTCCTAATGCCTTCATAAGAATTAAACGGAAGAACATGCTCCTCAGCAGTTGGGCTGGACTGATAAAGGTTTAAGTCAATGTTCGATTGTATGACTTGTTGTTTACCCAAATGGACTTGATACTGCACAAAATTCACAGTACCTACCTATGCTCATTATAAAATATCAATATTGATAGGCTCCTTAGAATCCAACACTTGAAGGCTTTTGTAGAACTCGCCTGGACCTTGCTTAATAAAAATCAGCCCTTCATCCATAAACACCGAGAGGCAATCTTTTTCACAACATCCTCATTGAAGGCAAAGAAACATAAGAAATTCCTCCCATTATCGGAACTCCTTTCCAAAGTCGAAAATTCATTTTTCACTTAGTGTGACAAATTCTGACACCACCTCACAATACGGGTAACAAGAGAGGGATTTTTCAATTAAGTTCTACCCACGCTACACAGCTCCCGCTCCCATTGTCCGTGATGTTCATTGCTCACCCGGGGTGCAAATTAATATCAATTTGCTAAGTATTCACTTCCCAATGAAGAAGGACGAGACGTACTTCTCTGTCTCCCTGCCACCAAAAAAAAATAAAAAATACATCCACGAGTAACTGAAATAAATATTCATCAACCCAACAACGGACAGACTGAATGAAAATAAAAGAACTTTGGGAGTAAAAAAAAAATCGAAAATCTCTCACAATCGGATAGCTAGCGCAAAAGGAGAAAAACTTTTTCCATTTTTGAAACTTTATCGAGCCGCGGGGTAGTTCACCCCGAAAAATTATTCCATTTTTGGCATGTTTCACGCCTCAATACGCGCGCAATTTAATGGAAAAATCCACTCCTGTCAGAGAAGTTAGTAATGTAACTTGTTTCTCTTTGGTACTAATGCGTATGGAGTAGTGATTTTTGAATTTATGATAGCGTATCGAAGTGGGAGGAATGATGACACCAAAGGGCAAGGGGAACTCTTTGATTTAGCTACTTGTTTTTCTGTGTGAAAACTTTTTACTTTTGCGTTTTTTTTTTGTTTTGCAAGGACGAGGTATTCATTAATTTTTTTTTGAGGGTATATAGGTAATTGCATTTTGTATAGTAGTAAAAACGTGAACTAAAATAAATGCGAAGTTTCTTTAATCGGAATTATACCTGCTATCGAAAAATAGAAGAGTGGTTAAAACGCCTGCAAAACCTGTCAAAAAAAAAAACAAAAGACGGCATCTTTTAAGGCCTTGCCTTAAATAATCTGTTTTCTATAAGTTATTTTATTAAACAGCTTTGAGTACCTACAAAAAATTCGAAATTTGATTGAGTTTTATAAATTTGTCCTTCCAGCAAATTATGTTTGCAACAAATCACATGAGCTTCTTACCTGTACGGAGCTGCGTGGAAATTTCCTTCAACTCATTTCCATTCCCCCAAAGAAAAGCAGACAGAAATCCTTAGTTGAGTAAATGTTAGCCAGTTTTAGGACTTACACGCTGCGTGCTTTCTTAATTCTATGAGCACACATCACGCGTTTATACATTCAGTTTTGTCCTTCCGTGATAGGAAAATCGCACCTAATACTTCTGTTTTAAAATTACTCTTTCCTCTGGATCGATAATCTTAAAAATTGCCTAAAATTTCAAACTAAGACCACCTAATGGGGCCCTTATCCCCTTTACGGAAACTAACCATGATATATCTATTGAGGAGATAGAGATAAAACCGCTACTTTCTAAAGAGCAGACGTTCGCTTTTTCTACTAAGCCACTTAGTTTGTTCATCAATCTCAGAAGTTCTTAAGGCTCCCTTGTTATATCCAGAACCTCCTAAGGAAATTGAGCACGCTTATTCATATAGAGCAACTAAGACTTGAGAATAAACTGCAGGAGTTCCTTTAGATCCACCAGTTCATCGAAGAACTAACTGTTGCGTAGGTATCCTTGATCGGTTTACGACTACGACTCAGCATTCGCAAAGTAGGTGATCAACAGATTATATATTTTTTCAACAATTTAAGTAGTATTTCACATTGTGTTCAATAATGACCCCCGTGAGTACGTACCTTTGTCTTTTTGGCTTCGTCCCATCGTATAGTCTTTTTCTGCCATACTATAGCTGTGCCTGATAAATCCAGGCTTGGCCATACTAGATCACAACTAGCATAAGGAGGAAAGTAAAAATGGTTTCTGTTATTTAAACTCGCACAAAAAGACATTTAAACTCACCCTAAAACGAGTGTTACTTTCGAAAATCTGAGGCATATATTTGCAATCCCATCAGGCATCCTTAGGACAATATTCCAACAGAGGAAACGACAGAGAGTGTTTCGATGTGCGCCAACCACCCCAAAAAGTCACAGTCACGATCAAGAAAAATCGTTGTTATTTTCTGATTTGATAAATCAGATTTAATTCGATAAAGTTAGATTTTGGTCTGTAGCTCAACTTCTAAATGATGCAGAAATCTGATTGATAGCTGCAAATACTTGAGGAAGTATTGCTCTAAGTAGAAATTCTATTTCTCTTATTTACTTGACTAAGAATTACATATTTGAGTAGATATTACAAGTCTTTAGTTTTTAGTCAAAAAAATATATTTCAGTCAAAAACTGCTCCCAAAAGTAGGCATGGCAATGAAAGATATAGCCTGCACCCTGAAGAAATCTAAGATTCTATACTCTTATTAAAGGTTACTTGGGAAAAGTTGGTGTTTATTTAAACGTCTATAATATGTTTTATGAGGATACTCATGGACTATACTTTTGACTTTCAAATAAAGAACAATAGAAAAAGCAACAAATTTTATTTCAGCCCAACTTTCAATTATTCAAGTATTTATTTTATTTGACGAATAGGTACTTTAAAAAAAAAACTAGAACACATTTTAGGCATAAGTAAGGCAATGTTATCATTTTGTTTTCATGTTTAAGTTATTGCTTTTAAGAATTTATATAAAATATAGATAAGGAAACAATTATTATAAACAACTTTAAAAATATAGAACATTAATTTAATAGGTATGTATTTATATAAAAAATAAATAATTATGAACATCGTCTTCAAATTTAGAACTGTTTATTATTATAATAAACAGATCGTCGCCGCATCCATGGATGACTTTTATTTAAGGATTCATTCTTCTGTTTCTCTTTTGTGGCTTTTACGGTAACAAAATTATGTAGAGCTGTATTTTTTTATGAAAAAACCTTGTTGTTGTGGTCCAAAAAAAAAAATTGATTTGTATCATGCGTACCATTATCGCTACCACAAAGGAGTGAATCCGGTCAAATTTGACCGAATGACAGATTTTTTTGTTTTTTTTTTATTCGGTCAAAAAATTCGATCGGAAATTAAAATAATGTAGACCAGAAATCGAGTCAAAAGCAGAATATATTTTGACTATATCTGGATTTATGCAATAAAATGATTGCGTTACGAAGTTTTGCAGATAAAAGAACTTTCAATCAAATTCAGTATTCCAAAATATTGCTAAATGTATTTGTTTATTTACAACTTCACTACAATAATTGCCACTGAGCGTAGGCATTGAAAGCAGCGTGGCGCTGCTGTAGTTTTCTAAGATTGTTCACAGTAAATTGGTTTTTGTTTGATATTGTAAACGTGTTCGGTAAATATTTAAAAGTTTAATCTAAATTATGGAAATCTATCTTTATTTGAAGTCCATAGAGCAATATTATTTTTTAATCAAAAAGGGTCTTTACTGTCAAACAATTTTTACGTTTCTGTCAGATCGGTAAGACCGGATTTCAAAATTTTCTCTAGTCACAGTAAATAACATTCTGTCAGATATGTTCGGAATCTGGTCAGATTGGCAACACTGATGCGTACATCTTTTACAATTTAGTCATTCAGTGGAGTATGGAGAAAAATTACTAGAAACAAGAAAGTTTTCATTACCTAACTTTAACAATTCTTACCGAACCAACAATAACTTTTTTTTCTTCTTCGATTTGGCCAAGGTACCTGAAATAAAAATAATATCTACTGCAGCCTCCGCAATTCTTTGCAAACAACATGTGACATTTTTTTTACTATTTCCCAATTAACTGTGGGTGTGGCTCGCTCGAAGCAACGTCTATCTACTATCACGCTTTCTTACAGCATAAGTAATTGAAATCCAGATCCATTAAGCAAGCATCACATTAACCCAAAGTGTAGTCAAAGACTTTTTAAAATATTTGCCTGTCAGTTTATTGATTTACATAATCCACAACTAATTGTCGATTGCACACAATCGTTACAACAACATCTGTTGCCTGCAATAATTATGTTACCTATATTCGAAGCAGGATTCATTGATAAACAAAAAATCGCTTTCGGCTTTCAAAAGATCACAACATACGCACCGCTTAAGCCCTGTTGTCATGCGAGCGGGACAAACAAAAAAGACAAATCGGTGCAGCATCGACGAAGGGAAAGGTGAAATGCCAACCAGCGCTGTATGCTGTTTGCGAATTCTCTTTTGCTGTTCAAGTTTAATGCCGATAATGCGAATTTTGGTAAGCAGCGAGGATGTGAAAATACATTAAACAAAGGTTACTCAGCCTACGAACTTATTCGTATAAATAACCCAATGAAACTGGGTTTGTGTATCAGTTCCACAGCATCCACTGCTTCAATCCATTCGTAGAACGCAATCTCAAGTGAACACTTTTATCTCAGAAAAATGGCATTCAAATTCGTTGTACTTTGCGCTGTCTTGGCTGTTGCCAATGCTGGACTTGCACCCGCCGCAGTTGCGTATTCAGCTCCTTTGACTCATTACGCTGTTGCCAATCCATCGTTGGACGCTGTCGGCTCCACACAACAGAATGTGGTCCGCTCCTACGCCGGAACCGTGTCCCAGTACTCCAAGGCTGTAGATACTCCATACTCGAGCGTCCGCAAGACTGACACCCGCATTAACAACAACGTTTACACTCCTGCCTTAGCTAAGACTGTCGCCTATGCTGCTCCTCAAGCTGTCTACACTCATGCTGCTCCACAAGCTGTCTACACTCATGCTGCTCCACAAGCTGTATATGCTCATGCTGCTCCACAAGCTGTCTACACTCATGCTGCTCCACAAGCTGTCGTTGCTCATGCTGCTCCAGCTGCTGTCTACTCCCATGCCGCTCCAGCTTTGTACTCTCAAGCTGCTCCAGCTGTATATGCTCAGCACGCTGCTCATGCCATCAGCTACTCTCCAGCTGCTTCCGTTGCTCATGTCACCTTCGAAGGACTCGGAGCCAACTACGGATGGTAAACATTGAGTGTTTGATTGGGATTGATCCTTTTGTTACCCTTTGTTGAGTTTTTCTTCTTTTTTTAAATACAAAATAAATAATATTATGTAACATATTGCAAAGATAGACTTTTGTTCCTTATTGTCGAAAAACTAGTTAAACTGGAAAAACCGAGATGATAACATTGCTGAATACAGAATTAAATGAAAGGGCCATCAAAGGCAGGCTAAGAGCTTCACAAGTTTGCTTGAGCTCATCATAGACGGCCTACGGGCCGTTTTCAAAAATGGGACAAACCCACCTCTCAATCTACGAGTTATACGGGTGTGTCGTCGTTTTATAAAACAGGCCTTTGGTCGCGATTTGCAGTGCATGCTACAATACGTAACTTGTATGTTAAATTTTCAAAAGTTAGAGAGGTAGACATTCGTACATTCGTTGAAGGTCCTCTCTTATAAAAGATGTCATTCAAGGCCCCAATCGTCTCAGTCCTGGTGAATTCTTTAAAAGTCTTTAAGTGATTAATAATCGGAGATTCGCAGAAGTACTTTAGTCCATGAACCAGGCCAACAACCTTGAAATACAACCGCTGATATACTGGGGGCAGATGGAACTTATGAGCAACAATTTTTGAGTGGAAAAAAAAAACCTTAACTCAGGGGCGGGTAAAACTCGAAAGCAAAATCAATCAACATAATAAACACTTCTGTCTACTGACCGAGCTGATGGGGGAGCATTGTTGATTTCCGTAATATGTGTTCCGCCCCGGATTGTCAGTTAAACAAGGTGTGAGGAAGGATTTATATACAATCCTTGGCGCCATAATCTTTTGACAAATGCATCAGTAGGAAACGGATCACAATATTAAATGGACAACTTACTGGTGTGCCACAAGGTTCTATTTTTGGTCCAATCTTTTTTCCAAGACATATAGAAAAAATGAGGTTTATAAATTTCCTGATAGTCTGTTTTTAGACGGAACCTATACAATTTTATGCCGAATTTGAAAGACTGCAGAGATGGAGAACAAATTTGTCCCTTAACTTTGTGTACACAACCGCAAGAGAAAGAGAGCTAAACGATTTGTTTTTTTCTTCTTTTTTATTTAGGAAATTTATTCGCGATACTCCTAACATTTAGTCCTTCGAGCGGGATTCATTTAATTTTCGTACAACAGTTACGAGAAATTGTGCTTAAAATTAACCATTTTTAACCATTTTTTTCGAGTCGAATATAATCAAGCTGCAGTTGGATTTCTTTGGATTTTATCCCGTTGGAGTATCGTCATGTTGCTGTAACATTCCGCTAGATTGCATTTTGGTGCAGTGATACTATTTTGTTGGAGTTTGATGTCCACGCTGAGTTTCGTCCAAGTGGAGTCCGAGTTCCTGCTAACAAGATAAAAAAATATTCAAACAAATTCATGTAAGTACCCGGCTTTCCCGGAAGTCTAATCCAAGTTTTTCTGTCTTTATAGTAGTTTTTGTTTGCACTTTGTTTTTATGTGGTTACAATTTTATCGGCAACAGTGCAACCTATCGGGCCCAAATCTATCCTACGTATGTTTCAAGTTGGTATCAACCATACACATCGGTTTCGGAGATCGGCAACAGCGCCATCTATCGGGTTCAAAACTAAAATTTTATATCAAACTCATTTTTAAGTATAGAGATAAGTTCGGTAAGTAAGAGTGAATTGGCACGACCTAGATGCTTAATAAGTGTAAACACAAACGTTGTTTGTATATGAGATATTTATGAAATTGACAGCCAAAATATCCAGTAAATATGGTGACTTTGTGCCAACGCTGACCCCAGTAAAAAAGATTATTATCCAGCAGATTCACTTTGCCGAGTCCAACAACTTACCTGATGCTTCTGCCGCAAACCAACCCCGCCCACCCGGCAGCCAGTCGTGTTGCCATCCAAATTGAAGAACAAAACAAAATAAAAACATGTAAATAGCTCCATTTACCGTTATGATGGGGGGCAGGAGGTGTAGCAAAGGAAGGCCGTTCCTTAGTGTCCCTTCAGTCATTCCATTGAAATGCTAAACCTTTGAAATGCTATTTAGAAGGACACTGAAGTCCTTTTCATCAGACCAAGAACAAAACCATTGAACAGGCTACAAGGACGGTAGGTAGGTGGGTAGGTGGGTAGGTGGAATGGAAAACACAAAATATACGTACACAGAAAACATCTCAAATTGTTTGGAAATTATTTTTTTTCTACCCCGTTCGTGTCATTAAAGTTTTATCAACACCACAAATGAAAACGTACACAAAGAGAGGGGCTGAGCTCATTCATTTTATCCCAGAATCTGAATCTGATCCTTAAAGTTGGTTGGTTTCCAGTAAAAGGGTTAAATATTGGCATATAGTTGGCTGCGGTTGTGTGTATTTCCAGAACGCAAAACACCGAACAAAAGTAATGGGGTTGCAAATGGCAAAAGAATCCTTTCTATACTTTGTGTCCCCGGGTGGCTTTAAGGGGTTTTTTGCTCGCCGCACTGCTGTGCTATGTTGTGTATATGAGCTGAGCGCCTCAAGAAGCAACAAATAATCTGGAGGAACCCATCCGTCCGTAAATTGCTTGAGACTTCAACAGATGTTTCTGGGTGGAAGTGCGATGCGAATGAATGAATTTCAAGTCGGTCGGCGTAATGGGCAATTAAATTTGTCAAAGGGGGGTTTTTCACAATTTGTTACTTTATTGTTATCATGGTTTTTACCTTTTGATTTTCTTTATCTCAACTGTGTGGTGTTGTTTGTTGAATGTAATTGAATGGAAATTGCATTTGGAAATTCAATTTATGGAATTGTTTTTGGAATCCTTTTGGCAAAGGACGGCACCATTGGCATTTGGGGACATCTATCGTGAATGCCAAAGCAGCATTGCGTGTGTGTGACATCATATTTTACACCACTACACGATGGTGGGCACTCAAGGAGTTACGGCAGATATATATTTTGGTGATAATTCCGTGGTTAAGTCGAAGCGGATAATGGGTATTTCTTTCTCTTTCAAAAAGAGACTTATTTTTGAAACGGTGTATAGCACGGTGCATCTCTAATCTACCTTTTTTCTATGAGGTGTTATGAGGTCCATGGCCAGACATAATCGCAATCACAAGTTTTTTTTTTTTTTTTTTTATAATTAAAAGGGGATTCCAAATCCTGGAGCACTCAGACTAGATTACCCGTCCATTGTACTCCAAGCAGAAACCCCTTTTTTGGTGTAGTGGGGGAGAAACTCTGATATTATTCGTTTCTCTTATATGTTTGGGTGGCGAGTACTGCTGTCCCCCGGTGGGGCTCGAACCTGCGCCGACCGGGTCACAAGCAATGACTCTACCCACTACACCATTGCCACCTCTGCAATCACAAGTTACTTTACCGATAGAAAGTTAAGGTATCAGCCTGACAACGGCATTGAGTACTACATCGTTACCGCGGGAGTGCCACAAGGCTAAGAAACTTCTGGAATAATACAACTGGAAAAGATTCTAACCTTGCATCAACAGGAGCAAAAATTAGGCAGTGTAGACTCAAGGCACATATCAGAAAACTGGGAATATCTGGAAAAAAAAATATCTGCAGATCTGTCCCTGGAGCCATCCTTAGATTCTTAAAGAAAACTTGACTAGAGAGAATGCTTTAGGGCAGATTCCTTTCGCCAAAGAGAAACAAGAGTACAATAATCAAGAACCTCTAAAATGATTCCGAAAGAAATTGAAATTTGAAGGAAACTCTAATGAGGGAATAAACTCTAAGCTGCAAGGAGTCGTACAATAGATCAAATCGTCGTAGTACAAAAAGCTCCCTTTAAAGTACCTATTTAATAAAAATATTTATCCATTGTTTTAATAACTCACACGGATTGAAAATCTACCAACAGTGGTTTGATTTACTTTAATAAAACATTTTTAAAAAATAAAGTGAGTTTCACAACGTCTTTGAATGTAAATATTGTAAGCACTTACTATACCAAAGTTAAAGCGCCATATGAATTTTTGTTGTGTCACAGTGAGATTTAAATGAAAATGCGCCATAAATTCACGATCGGCAACACTGTATCCAATTGGTTTGGCAAATCTTCTGATGTACTACAAGGGTATATATTTTAAGTCCGACCCACTGCATCAATAGTTACTATTTTCTCGGAAGAGTACAGACATGGTAATGGTTCGCTAATGGCGTGTAGTCAAATGCACTACAAATTCATCATGTACGTTTTGGGTCTTGGCTTGTCTATTGGGATTTTTTAAGCCATCTTGACCAAAATAAGGCTTTTACAACCTTTGTCAGTGTGGTTGTGGTGCAATAAATGATTCCAACTTTCTGTACCTTCCTCCACTACATCTTAACTTATTTTCGCATTCTTTAAATGAGCTTTTTAAGTAGCTGGACACGTTTTTCTTTTAACTTTTTTTATTCGTAATACAATTTCTGAAAATTTTCTTAACAAACGTCGCTGGTCCTGGTTATTCGTAATTCGAATTTGTGACCTTTTTTTTGCAGACGGTGCGGTGTACGCCGGTGACCTTCATATCGTAGGATCCTAGTCGAAAAATATTTCAGAAATCTTTTGTCAGTCTGTTGCTGTGCTGTTTCTTTGTGATTGATGTAGTCTTCCTATCAAATATTCGTATTGTAAACCTTTAGGTTAGGTTAGGTTATAGTGGCAGGCTACACACAAGTGCAGCCACACTTAGGCCAGAATTGGCCCATTGTGACACCACAGGATCCAATGATCTCAGACTACCCGTTGAACCAACAGGAGCTAAGGGTAAAGCGGCGGAGGCGATTGATATTAATAATATCGAGTTCGCCAAGATTGTCAAAGAAGTACTCTCCGAGATGTAATCTTCTTCGAGTTGAAAGAGCAGGACAGGTGCATAGGAGGTGAAGAACGGACTCCTCCTCCTCCTCATCCATGCAACTTCTGCAGAAGTCATTAGCGGGAAGACCCAGCCTGAGGGCATGTCTGCCTATTAAGCAGTGCCCCGTGATCACCCCTACTAGGGTGCTTATGTCGGATCTCTTTAATCTTATAAGAGCGCTGGAGCGCTTGAGATCCAGCCTGGGCCAAATTTGTTTCGTGATAGAGCAAGTGGTGCAGTTTGCCCACCTGCGGTTAGTAGCGTTTATCGCGTTTTGTTTGATAAGAAGTTTACAAGTAGCGAGAGGCATGCAGAGATTCTCCTTTTCCGGTAGAATCGAGGCAGTTGTGCCATGTCTGGCGAGTTCGTCGGCCGTACAGTTGCCTGGAATGTCCCTATGGCCCGGCACCCAAATAAGGTGAATTTTGAATTGTTCCGCCATCTCGTTGAGAGATAGGCGGCAATTGAGGGCAGTCTTGGAGTTAAAGGTGACCGATTCCAAGGATTTAATCGCGGCTTGACTGTCGGTAAAAATAGTTATGTCCCTTGCAGATATTACATTATACCGCAACCACGACAGGGCCTCCTTGATCGCCATAATTTCCGCCTGGAACACGCTACAGTGGTTAGGAAGACGGAAGGAGATCTTACAATCCAGATCTTGGGAGAATACACCACCCCCCACTCCTGTTTCCGTTTTTAACCCATCTGTGTAAAAGCAGATGGATTCCCTTCGAGAACCTGCAACTCTCTCCCAGTCAGCTCTGGAGGGTATACAGGTTTCAAAGTGTTTGTTGAACTGAAGTTGAGGGAGGGTGTAATCAGTGTCTTTTGGTATACATCCTATATTATTCAGAATGGACGAGTGGCCAGTTTGTCTGCTGGTCCACAGATGAATTGCCTTCAAGCGGGTGGCCGCGTTTGCTGCCACCTGTTTACAATAGATATCTAACGGTAGCATATGGAATAAAATGTCCAGAGCCGCCGTTGGAGTGGTTCTGAGAGCTCCGCTAATAGAGATACATGCCGATCGTTGTACGCGACTGAGGCAGTTAAGGTGGATGGCCTTTTCAAGTGCCGACCACCAAACGATCACGCCGTACGTAAGTATAGGTCTTATGACCGATATGTAGAGCCAATGTGTAATGCGAGGTTGAAGCCCCCATTTACTTCCTATAGCTTTTTTACAGCAGTACAGAGCCGTAGTGGCTTTTTTAACTCTCTCCGAAATGTTTAGTTTCCAGCTCAACTTGCTGTCCAGAATGAGGCCTAAGTACTTGGCCTTATCAGTTATCACCAAGGAGATGCCATTTAGTTTTGGAGGAGCAAAGTAGGGAATTTTGTATTTCCTTGTGAAGAGGACTAGTTCCGTTTTCTGGGGATTAACTCCCAGGCCGCATTTTGAAGTCCATTTGAAGAGCTTAGAGAGAGCGTTTTGCATCAGATCCCTAAGCGTATTAAGGTGTTTCCCTGAGACAGCAATAGCAACGTCATCCGCATAGGCAATTACTTTACACCCTTCCCCTTCCAGTATTAGTAGTAGTTCATTCACTACTAGGTTCCAAAGAAGGGGGGAGATCACGCCTCCTTGTGGTGTTCCTCTGCTGACGAATCTCCGAGCCGAGGCCTCGCCCAGCTTTGAGTTGATGAACCTGTTAGTAAGTAACTGGTTCACCAGTGCGCCAATCGAGTCCCCGACCCCAAGGCTCATCAGCGCGTCTACAATTGCCTTTGGTTCGACGTTGTTAAATGCTCCCTCAATATCAAGGAACGTAACCAAGGTATATTCTCTACAGTCTAGTGATTTTTCGATTGTAGTTACTAGTGAGTGAAGGGCCGTTTCAACCGATTTCCCTTTAGTATATGCATGTTGAGATGCTGATAGAAGACTTGGATCGATACTGCATCGTATGTGGATGTCAATCAATTTTTCTAGGGTTTTTAGGAGAAAAGATGACAAACTTATGGGTCTAAGATCTTTGGGGTTGACATGCGAGCTTTTGCCCGCCTTGGGTATAAAAACCACATTCACTTCCGTCCAAGACTTAGGAATGTGGATCAGATCCAGGCAACCTTTGAAAATTGCGGTTAGCCATGGGAGGATAAGGTCCACATTCCGTTGAAGTTCAGCGGGTATAATACCATCAGGCCCAGGGGACTTGAATGGCTTAAAGCTGTTTACTGCCCAAAGAATTTTGCTCTCTGTAATGAGATGTGAGGAACTGTGGCATACCGATCTGACCGAGGTCGAGGTTGAACTCGTCACGGCATTACAGCTATTCGGGAAGTGGGAATCCAGTAGTAGATCTAGGGATTCTGCACTTGATGTGGTCCACGAGCCATCTTCTTTTTTAAGATAACTCGGTATCTTAGGAGTGGATGCTAGAATCTTCCTGAGCCTAGATGCTTCTGAGATTTCTTCTATTTTCCCACAGAAGAGTCTCCAGGAGTTCCGTTGAGCTTTCCTAATGTTCGTTTTATAGGACCTGAGAGCCTCTTTGTACGAGGTCCAGTCAGTAGCCTCGCGAGATCGCTTGGCTTGATTAAAGAGTTGCCTGCACTTTTTGCGTAGAGACAAGATCTCCTGATTCCACCAAGGTGGTCTAGGCTTACCCTTTGGATTGCTTAGTGGGCAGGAAGAGGACATTGCGCGGTTAAGGATTTTGGTGAAATCCGCAACCATCGCGTCTAGTTCTTCAGTGCTACTAGGAGGAGCAGGGCGGCTGCTGGTTAGAGCAGACTCCACACTGTTCCAATATTTGGACCAGTCAGTCTTTCTTACGTTCCTAAAGACGGGTTGATCTTGGGGGAGGAAGTTTAAACCAAATTGAATATATCTGTGATCAGAGAAGGAGTGTTCGTCAGATACCTTCCAGTCTTTGATAGCATAGTGAATGCTGTCAGAGACCAGCGTGATGTCTAGGACCTCCTGCCTATTACACGTGATAAAGGTGGGCTCAGACCCAATGTTACATAGGACGAGTTTAGTGCTAATTAAGTAATCAAAAAGTAGCTCACCTCTTTTATTGATGTCGGAGCTGCCCCATACTGTGTGATGAGCATTGGCATCACATCCCAGGATATGTGCAGCTTTGTGCCTCCCTGCTTCAGCAATCGCCCTCCCCAGTACCGCCGTAGGGATGGGAAGATCGTAGGCTAGATACGCCGAGGTGAACCAGTATGTCCTCAGTCCAACAGCAAGGCTAGCCGTAACGGTGTCTCGATCACTGTAATTAGGGAGAAGAAAAATATTTAGAGTGGTCTTCGCGAGGATACAAGCTCTTGGCGTACCTTCATTCCCCACGTAGATAAGTTTATAGTTAGGAGTCCTGAGTCCATGAACCTTATCCTTAATGACCCAAGGTTCCTGGATCAAGACGATGTCATCCGCGTTTTCAGATATCCGCAGAAGAAGGGAGGCCGAAGCCGTCTTGGAGTGATGAAGGTTAATCTGAAGTAATCGCAGCATCATGGCCACAATTAGCTCCAGAAACCTCCACCACAGTGGTATTTGCCTCATCCGTATCCGAGTCTAACGCATCAGATACGAGTGGGCTATCGAGTCCACTGGATAGATCCAGGTCCGACAGCGCTAGACTGTCCATGTCCAAATCTATCTTTGAGACGGATGGTTGGGTAACAGCAGAGTGAGAGGACCTTATAGGATTGCACACCCCCGCATTCTCCTTAACCGATAACGCGGTCGGTGCTTCACTAACCGTGTCGATGTCAGTAGAAGCGGAGGTCTGCATTCCCTTACCGGTGGGATTGCAGCCGTCCGTCTCCATATTCACTGCGGAGGTGGTCGGTGTATTACTAACCGTTGCAGTTTCAACAGAGGTGGAAGGCTGCACTCCCTCCTTAGTAGGATCCTCCTCATCCTTTTTGTACACCCTTAGTGTGATGGCTCCAAAACCATAGCTGATCTGCCCTTCCGTTGCAGCCAGAGGAGCCAGGGATTCCATATTGATCACGATGACCGCAGATCTTTTGTCCCCTTTGGGTTCCTCCAGCTTTGCAATCTTCCAGTTGGCAGTTGGGAGATGAGGGTTGCTCGCCCTAATGATTTTTAAGATGGTCACGGGGTCGGAGGGTTCGGCAGGGATCCAGGAGCGAGTTCTTGGTCTGCTAGGAATTTCTTCCCTGCTTACGACCTCGAGCTGCGCCCCTTTCCACACTTCGCCCAACGACGAAATAGCTATTTTGAGAAGGTCCACAGACCTTTGATCAGCACATGCGACCAGCTTCACGTGGCCCTGATGCCATCCGCCGTCGCGACAGGAGGGAGGAGGTCCTGGGTGATCATCCAAGACCCGCAGGAAGTTAGTAGCCAGCTCAACTTCCACCTTCCTCCATTTGTCAGGAGTGATGCTGCCGTCAACGTCACTTCTGTCTATGACAGCAAGCACGAGGTGTGCCTTAAGCACATCGCTGAACGGTCTGTTTTGCCTTAGAGGGAGGGAGGAACTGCTGCAGTTGACCTTCGCTCTTTTGGGGTCCACGGAGACTTCCTCAAACGACCTTTGACGTTTGGACGTGGAGTCCTTTATCGAGAAGTCAGGGGGGATCTCATTGACGACTCTCGTCGCCCATGAGATCGAATTTCTGATCTTATCAGAGAGCTGGTCTTGGGGGACGTTCTTGTATCTCTCCAGAAGTCTGGAGGCAGTACGTCGCTCTCTGTATTGCCTTGTGGATAGGCTTGCAGGCCGCGAGCTCGAAGCAGTACGGCGTACAGACCTAGACTGGTCCGTGGTGAGTGGACGATGTTGGGAGCGCATACCTTTTTGTTGCGCAGGGAGCACCCCGCAGCTGCCGGCGACGCTAGAACCAGGTTCGGTAGCCAAGTTCCTTGTCACCGCAGTTGCGGGAGTGCTAGTACTGGAAGCGAGCTCTGAGGCAGTACTTCCAGCCGGTAGTTTAAGAGCACCGGTCTCTGAATTTGTTTTTGTTTTGTTTTTGTTTCTTTTGTTGTTGAAGTTCATAAGGACCCACGAGTAGCGGAGAAAAGATGTCCATTTGTGCAGAGATCCGCATTACACAAATAAGGCTGGCTAATCCGGAGGTCGCCAGGTATCCGGATACTCCGTATGAGACTGAGCTAGTTTTAACTGGGCCCTCAGCCAGGCTGACTCTCGGCACGGGTCGTATGACTCCTTAAGTCCGGCCCAGGGGGAAAGGGGTATGGGATAAGAATTTTGTAGAATGGGGATAATTAGAGGATAGGAGTAGGATAAGAAGGGGGAAGATTTGTAAGCTTCCAGAGCTTACCAAGCACTCTAATTAAGAGTTTTGGGCGGTTCTTGGTTCGTTGCTCATCAACAGCCTGTCTGTCATGGGTGACCCTTCTGGCGACCAAGGCCGCCGACAGCATAGCCTGATGACTCCTTGCAACTTAAGCCTCCACACCAACATCCAAATGGATGCAACGACAAGGTGACCGCCCCTTGTGGTAAACCTTTAAGAGAGTCCATAAAATGGAAATCCGAGTTTGAGACTAGTCAAAATTCCAAATTCTTTATTTTTGAAAGCTGCGCAATAACCTGTTCCATTCGTATAAAACTCGCCTACAAACATTCAAGACTACTTCACGAGAATGAGTCACTTTCAACCATCTTCAGACACAACAATTCTTTCGCAGCATTTGTAACATTTATTTTAATTCTATGAACACATTAGAAAGCTAAGCAGACTACTGGTATCGCACTATACCTACAGACCCAGTGCCCCAGACTTAGTTTGACCCATGACTTCAAAACATTATATGTATAAATGGACCCGCTCTAACTTGAAGACATTGGTATAACTTTTGTACTCCCAGCGCTATTTGCACCTCCCAACATCCCGCTTATCATCACCCCCTTACACTGAGAAATTAATATATGTACATTCCCATGTTAAAGTCACTTCAACTAGCATGCCTTTCAGGGGTACTTCAATTGACATGGTGGTGTGAAAACCGCCGTGAACAACTTGAGTGCGGCCAATTCCTCCCCGCCTTTAGTGGTGTACATTTTCAAACAATTTATCATCATCGAATGGTCCTTCAAACTGGCTCAATATCACACTCCCCTCGGCCCCAAATATTGACAGCGCCACCACCACGCACCGTTTGACAATAACTCACACTTTATAGGCCTTTCGCGTAGGTATACGTATACGCTTTACAGTTCACATCAAAAAAAAAAGAAACTTACTGTATTCTATAGCTATTTGAAAAACAATTTTTTGTTTATATCGATATGGAAACAGCAAAAATTACCCAACAAGGATAAGCGTCACCGTATTTTATGCCACCAGCATGCAGCACAGCACACGACATCCCTTGTGATGCTAAGTGTTTTTGCGGTAGACAAGTCGTAAATATCTTCTATTTCATATTTATTTCAATGCCATAAAAACGACATATCCTGCGATGCTCTGCGGGGATGGTGGCGAGAGCAAAAACATTCAAATGTAAGTGGGACAAATTTTAATGAGCGTATAAATTCCGCAGGATCAATTTTTATGTGCGAAGTAAAACAAATGGCCGTATACTCGGTCGCCTATGCTGTATATTTTCAAACCCTTTATGTCGCCGTTAAGCGTGTTCTTTTATCATTCAATTACGGGATTATAGGATTCGGTCGGTTGGTGCTCTTATAAACAGTGAGTGTTCTCGTATCAATCAGCCGAAAGAGACACCTCTGCACCTTCGGAAATGAAATCAACTTCGTGCACCAAAAGGAAGGACGTCCGGTGTAGAGGATTTCTTTCTTTCGTCCTCTAAGTACGAAGAACAATCATCACAGACGGCAATGGAGTTTTACTTTCGTCTCTATACACTGTATAGCGCTGAGGAGGCATGGCACGTCTTTTAAACGACAAATTTAGCGAAGCGTTTATTGAATAAAAGTAAATCTGTGTTCGGAATATTAAATCGTCGCGTCGCGCCGAAAAGGTAAAGAAGTGAATTCTCTTGTTACTTGAAAAATTATCGGATTTGTATTTTCACTAGGGATTCGCTATATATAAATTCCTTTCGAGGTATTTTTGAATTTATTCTCAAATTGTTTTCTTTGTGGGATTTATTTAAGAAAAATGTTGCTGCTCGTCTTATAAGGGGCGGAATGCGGAAATTCCTTTAAGTGAATATTGATTGTTACAGTTACAGGGGAGAGTGGCAGTGGATGCTTAAGACTTCCGCTTTTTGGGGATTAGCAGAGTTTCCTATTAGGATTTGCCAACAATAAGCTGACCTTGACCTCGCCTTTAATGCAAATAATAGATTTTGGGATTCAGTCTTGTGCACATCAGAAGTAAGCACATTACTCGTTTTATAATGGAATGAAATTCTTCTATATAAATACATTGCTTATTCAAATGTTACTACTTTCGATGTGCCTCCACAACGCCGATCAAGAACAATCGTTGCTAATCTCTTCGATTTCATATGAATAAATTTAACTTGATCATGTTGGATTTTGGTCAGCAGCAAAGCTACAGCTACCTGAAAAAATTCGAGTTCATTTTCAATTAAGAACTATGGTAGTAATGTCAACTGAAAGGCTGTGGAGTCAGGAAATAAATACATTTGGGTTAAAAAGGCTCCCAATAAAAAGCCGAGGCAACATAGCCTAAAGCCTTGTGGCAGTTTTAAGAAATATTTTAAAAAAGATTCTTTGAAATCTGCGCAAAATTTCTAACGCCAACTGTTAACAGACATAAAAACTCCTGCTAAATTTCCCCGTAATGAGAACTTCGGCGCCACTTTTCTAGTCTTTTCTATATATGCTTAAGGATTTGCCATGTGCGTTAAACTATCTAGTTCGTCATGGATGTTAACTCGCCGAGCATATATTTAGACAATTGGTATCAATAGGTGGTAAAAAAATTTAGTCTTAGAACATGACTTAATCTTTTACTTTTTTTAAAAATATATGTAACGAAATTCACTGAATGAATGGAATGGCTATAGGTACACAAGCACCAGCGGACTTCATCCACCACTGCCGGCACACCTTGGGTCGGACCGTAACTGCCAAAATTAAAAAGGCGCTCGATGTGGGTATGACGAGAAATTATGGTTTTGGGGAGGCCATTGGTGGACATTGAAAGGATTCATCATATACTGACACTTTCAAGTTCTAATTTTAAAATCTGATCGCATAAGGTTTTAAGGTCAGTTTCTTTTGCTGTGAGTAGGTACTGTCTTATTGTTGGACTTACCACTCCCGATTTTATTGAATATATAGCGGCCAATTCCGAGACAGTTGTTAATGCCTTTGCATCTGATGGAAATTGTTCCATAGCTGCTAACTTACACTGTGCCACTAAATTATTCAAACGGATTGAAAAGGAATTGAGAGTTTCCTTTGAGTTTACATTGTCTTAACTCATTGGATATTTGAATGTATGATTTTCTAGGCATAAAATGCCCCTTAAGCTCTTTTTCAAATTCATCGAAATATGAAAAGTTGCTTTTCTGCATAACCACAAATGCATTCCCTCTCAGCTTAGTTCGAATCAGCTGGCAGAAATGTGTTTCCTGCTCTGGTCGTAAACAGGACTTTACCTGCTTACAGCAGTTTAGAAAGGTTTGCAAATCCGTCAATAAATTAGGAACAAGGTTCGTAATAAGCTGAACCAAATTTGCTATTGATATGAAATATCAAATATACTCTGATCAAGCTCATTTGTTTCGTTACCAACGCCATGCGCCATTGTTCTGTTTGTCGTGTCTTCGCGGTTTAGGGAATATGGAAGAGCAGGGACAGAATTTATTATTGCCGTTGAAGCTAATTCTTTAAATGTCCTTATTTCTTCATTAAATTTAGAAGTTTATTTCTTTAGTTTATTATACCCCCCAATATTTACTTGCCTATCAAAACTATCAACTAATGACACTAATTCCTCATCTAATTTCTTATTTTCATATACAAGTTTTTCAAGATCGCTTAATTTTTTTTGGATGTTTCCGGATCTCAGCCTTCTGATATTTATGGAGTCGTCTATGGTTGTCTAGCTTGTTGGCCTCTTTATCTTTTCTTTCAGTACTTCCTTCTTTTGTCTGCTTCCTTCCAGATGGCAGGCTTCTGATGTTGGTGTTGTCTCTTAAACTTTCTTCTTCTTCAGTCGAACTGTAGTTTCTTTGGGTAAGACTTGTTCTGCCTTTTGGTCTATTCCTCACTTGATTTTTTCTCTTATTAATGGAGAAGGAAAATCCAGGCATTTATTAAGTCTTTAAATTTTCTTTATTTTCCTCTTTTTATTAAGAATGTGAACACTTAACACAGTTGCACTATTAGTTTATGCTTCTCGCTTTATTATTTACTAGCTGTACCCGCCCGGCTTCGCCCGTGCAAAATGTGGTTTCTTTGATTATTCGTTACAATGTGCTTAGTATTTTTTTTATGAATAAGTGTAGGTGTTTATGAAAAATAGCTGTACCCGCCCGGCTTCGCCCGTGCAAAATGTGGTTTCTTTGATTATTCGTAACAATTAGTAGTAGCTTAGGATTTTTTTATGAACTCTATCACATCCACATTTCTCATAACGCGTAATTTGGCGAATAAGAGATATTTCTTACCAGTTAGCACTGTATAAAATAGTTCGTCTTCCTTTCTTATTAACGTTATGTTAACATAGGTATTCGCTTCAATAATGTTAAAATGTTAAATCATTGTCTCTCTCAATCCCGTAAACATTTCACAACGTATCTGCTTTCTGCTTTGTCTCTCAATCCCACGCCCCCTGGCCACGGCCTACACAACACCAAAGAGCCAAGCCCCAACACACCCAGGATATGCGATTTATGGATAAATAAAATTAAATGAAATAGAAACTCATCAAGAGAGCAAAACAAAGACGATGTAAAAGTGTCTAAAGCACACGAAACACCTCACATTACATACCTGCACTGCATCCGCAGTACAGTACTGTTTTGTGTGTGTGTATGATTGCGCACGGCCAAGCGGGTTGAACAAAGAGGTCTCACAGTATACTCTTCTCTCCTCAGGAAAGAAAAAATAAACACAAATAAAAAATGTTCTTTCAAAATCAACTGTCCAGTGACAGTGAGAGCTTTAATAACCCGACATATTTGGGGTTACGATTGCTTTGTCGTGAAGACGACGATGATGGATGAAAATGGATACACACACAAATATTTAGTTGATGGGTTACGTATGTGTACTTTTTTGTGAATATTAAATTTATTTGGTAGTTAGGCTTTCGTGTATATTTGGTTTTTGTTAGATAGTGTTGAATGGTAGAAATTAAAAATGGGAAGTCGGTGGGAATCGGGTTATATGGACTCCACAGGGTTTATTAATGCATGAGTGAAATAGGAACTGAGCAAGAGAGCAGACACGCCTTTCCTACATATTTGACATTATATTTTATAGGGTAAAACACCCAATCATTGGCACCTTAAGAAAACTTGAGTCTTTATGTGTGTGTAAATATAAAGAAAAAGCATTCAAGTAACATTAAAGTATATAATTCATTTACATTTATTAAGATATTTTTTTAATAAAATACATAGACAAAACATAAAATTTCTTAAAAACATACAGTAAAATAAAGCAAAGTCAATTTTCACCAATTATCGGCACTTCGTTCCATTCATTGGCATTCCTCAGTCCTATTATTGGCACCTATATACTGTGGTATAAAATAATTAAAAAAAAACAGGCAAGCGGTGTCTCAATTCTCAATTTTCCATTCCAATGATGGGCAGTGTACTTTGTGGCAGTAGCTCATGGTGGGGTGCCAACAATAGGCTATTTTACCCTAGGTTTCTTTTTTGCTTAGCAAACCAAACAGCATACTATCTCTGTCTGTCACAGGTGTAAAATAAAGTTAAAAGAGATGTACCCAAATATATTGCGCGTTTAGTATGTTTGATTTGAGAATGAAGTGCATTTCCCCTCACCCAGGTAAAAATAGTACAAATGTTTCAAATGTTGTCTATTTATTTAAAAACCTTTTAAGATATCGAGTTAATGGCTATCCTATGTTGTACCTGCATATGTCCTCTTTAAGTTGGCATTTACTATATTTAAATGCTCCCAGTATTTTCGAACGCAAAGCGTCGCAAAGGAAAAAACGAAAGAAAACGAAAAAATAAATTACTCTTGTCCAATTTTCTCTAGAATTTATAGAGATATAGAGTTGAAACAAAGTGGAGATTGTAGGCCTAGGTATCCTCTATAGGCGCGTGAAAAATTCATCAGAATAACTTAAGCAGTTTTTAAGATTTTTGCATTCAAAGGCATGCAGTCAAATTGAATAAAAGTCGAACAGAACTACACCAATTTTATTTATATGATGATAATAATACTTCAACTTCGTAAAACATCTCCTCTAGATGGTTTTATTAATCAAACAAATCAAATTAAGCGCCTTTAAACAATAGGTATAGGTATAAATACTAACCAATAGTATTCATTTTTGTTAAATGGTAGTACCTACCTATTCCCGAACTCTTCTCATAACGCTTAAGTTGGCTAATAGGAGATTAGATAATAGGCGCATGGCCAAGCGGGTTGAACAAAGAGGTCTCACGGCATACTCTTCTCTCCTCAGGGAAGAAAAAAATGGATACAAATAAAAAATGTTCTTTCAAAATCAACTGTCCAGTGACAGTGAGAGCTTTTAATAACCCGACATATTTGGGGTTACCTTTGCTTTGTCGTGAAGACGATGATGATGGATGAAAATGGATACACACAAAATATTTTAAGGGAGTACTGCAGCCAAAAATGGGGAGTACTTTAAAAAAAATAGCAGTACAGACATTTTTTGTCTTCAAAAATTGCATATAACCGACGAAAAACAAAAACAAAAGAGAAAGAGAGATATTAAAGTAAATTCAAATTATTTAAGGTTTGCTGCAAGTGTAAATATTTTGGGTCTTTAAAAAATGAGGAGTACGGAGGTGTTAAAAGTAGTACAATACTCCTATGGGAGTACTTTCGGCAACACTGGTTACGTGTGTGCACTTTTTTGTGAATATTAAATATTATATTTGGTAGGTGGGCTTTCGTGTATATTTGGTTTTTGTTAGATAGCGTTGAATGGTGGAAATTAAAAATGGGAAGTCGGTGGGAATCGGGTTATATGGACACCACAGGATTTATGAATGCATGAGTGAAATAGCAACTGAGCAAGAGAGCAGACAGGTCTTTCCTACATATTTGACATTATATTTTATAGGGTAAAACACCCAATCATTGGCAGCTTAAGAAAACTTGAGTCATTATGTATGTGTAAATATAAAATATAACATTCAAATAACATTAAAGTACATAATTCATTTAAGTTTATTAAGATATTTTTTAATAAAAAACATAAACAAAACATAAAATATCTTAAAAAACATACAGAAAAATATAGTTAAACTAGCGGACCCGACAGACGTTGTCCTGCATGCTTTTTCAAGCCACGTATGATTAATATAATTAGCTTTTAAATCGGGAAATATGCTTTCAATCAAAGCATCTTTCGTATTTACCATGTAGCAGCAGTTGTCCGGCAATTTGATGCATTGTGTGTCTCCATGCAATGGTATTGCTCGATTTCCAATGTTGAGCAATTGCTCGGAGAATGATAGTGCCAGTGGATCGTTTTGCAGTTGAACTCTTATATTTGTGTTAAGACGTAATGTACAGACATTTCGGCAATGTCTGTCTAAAACCACAGGACAGCAGCAGTAAAGCACCACCGAAAAGCCTGGTGTTATTATTTAGATCTTTCATCATTCTATCGAGAGCTTCAAGTGAATGCTTGTGTGCATAATAATTTTGAATTTTGCAAAAAAAAAAAAACGGTTCTAAAATACCCACAATTTGTCGCTCCTCCATCTGCTCGATATGGTTGTGCGTTTATTTGCTGTTCCTCATCACCCATGAAGTAAATTTGGAGAAATTTTGAATCGGTAATAGGCTTCGGCATTAAAGAAGCAATTTGATGATACACTTGGCTCTGAATCTTAAAAGTTGATTGAAAATTGCGACCATCCGCATTCTGAACGATTGCTCCAAATGATGTCATTTGAAATTGAATTTGCGAATTTTACGCAAAAATAATTTGGATTGTGTCAATGCGCGATACACTTGCAAACGCTGTTGTTCACGTGTTCTGAATGTATCGGTTACTCTTTGACGGGCCAGTCTTTGTCTTAATGCATTGGCTCGAAGACGTTCGTTGCGTTGCTTTTGATTTTCATTTACACGTTTGATTACAGCCTGGTTTCATAAATTTTCATTGTCCGTCAATTTATCTTCTGCCGATCTATTTAACCGACGGTTCTGGACTATTTGTGAATTCGGAGTACGTCGACCAATATTTCCTCCTCGATCACGAAGACGTGGCATTGTTGTAAATATAGGTATGTGAATATAATACACTTAATATTCACTAAAATGCGACACCGGATATATCAAAAGGCTCCGTACAAAAAGGCGTTTTTTTTTTAATAATACATCGATTTTTGGGGCACTGTGTTACTTAATAACTCTCAGTCACGATTCGGTTGCTTTCGAAATACATAATAAGATTTTGAATGTAATTTTTGTATGGGCGGTGCCACACCCTTTGTCCAATTTTGACCAATTTTCACAGGAATACTCCTGGGGCAATACCTAAGATTATGTGTAAATTTGAACTCGATCGATTCAGTGGTTTTCAAGATATAAGATTTTGAATGTTATTTTTGTATGGGCGATACCACGCCCCTTTGTCCAATTTTGACCAATCGGCTTCTAAACCATCCAGGGCGCCACCCAAACGCATACAAACAAATTTATTCAAATCGGTCCAGCCGTTTAGGAGGAGTTCAGTGACATACACACGTACAGTAGAATTATATATATAAAGATAAAGCAAAGTCAATTTTCACCAATTATCTGCACTTCGTTCCATTCATTGGCATTCCTCAGTCCTATTATTGGCACCTATATATTGTGGTATAAAATAATAATTAAAAAAAAAAACAGGCAAACAGTGTCTCAATTCTCAATTTTCCAATGATGGGCGGTATACTTTGTGCCAGTAATTGGCTCATTGTAGGGTGCTAACAATAGGCTATTTTACCCTATTTTTTTTTGCTTAGCAAACCAAACAGAATACTATCTCTGTCTGTCACAGGAGTAAAATAAAGTTAAAAGAGATGTACCCAAATATATTGCGCGTTTAGTATGTTTGATTTGAGAATGAAGTTCATATCCACTCACCCATTTGAAAATAGTAGAAATGTTTCAAATTTTGTCTATTTATTTAAAAACCTTTTAAGATATCGAGTAAATGGATATCCTATGTTGGACCTGCAGATGTCCTCCTTAAGTTGGCATTTACTGTATTTAAATTCTCAAAGTATTTTCGAACGCAAAGCGTTGCAAAGGAAAAAGCGAAACAAAACGAAAAAATAAATTACTCTTGTCTATTTTTCTCAGAAATTTATAGAGATATAGAGTTGAAACAAAGTGGAGATTGTAGGCCTAGGTATCCTCTATAGGCCCGTAAAAAATGCATAAATTCAGCAGTTTTTAAGATTTTTGCATTCAACGACATGCAGTCAAATTGAATCTAAGTCGAACAGAACTACACCAATTTTATTTATATGATTTCGGAGCGGTTTGACTTTACACTAAACTAAATTGATTTTTTCACCGGCTGCGCCAAATGTAATAAACTGAGTTTTAAATTAAAGAGACGACCGTTCTGTCTCGATTCTTAATTACGACTCACTGTCCAAAAATGAGTGAAGTTCAATCGCATCGTGGGATTTTTTATATTTTCCCACAATGTCGATTCTGCTGATTGTGTATATTCGCACGATAGTCTTATTCCGTGATACCTATACAATATCTGGAAATAAGGTCGCGCATGTTTGTGGCACAACAGCGCAGATGTTATAAAAACTCGACGTTTTTTCCTTAAACTTTGTGCTTCTCATGCCACCCTTATGAATCAAGGACAAGGCCACAGGATCATCTAGTCAGTCTGGGCAGCGAAGACGAAAGGGCGGGGTACATGACAACGTCACCATGCTTGCATAAGACACAACCTATACCTCGTCGGATATTGTGGGGGGATCTTGTTGTTGTAACCCGAACGTAGTTACGTATTTATCCATGCTGAAAAGAAACTGGTGTTATGTTCGAAAATGAATTGAAAAGTAGGAACCCAATTTGTCCTTTCCACATTTTCTTATTAAGTAGAATCTTTAGTTGAGAAAAACCAAGAGCTGGAAAGAGCTGGCCCACCACTGCAATATCTAAGATGTAGTAGAAATAAAGCGCTCATTAATTGCGAAAGCCCCTTATTTAGTTCTTTCTTGTACGTTACCAACGCACCAATCCTCAAATCGATGAACCTAATACTATGTCACACCCAACCTAGTCGTAGGAAAAGGGGAAAAATGAGTTGTCAGTCGATTTATATAATTTCGGTGATGGTTCCCTACAAATACTGGGAAGTGCGTTAAAAAAAAGCAGCATCAAACAGTTTTCGCAAATAGTTCTTCTCCTTAGGATACCTTTTAAGACATGGTCTTTTGGTATAAAATTCACAATCAATTCATACCAGAAACACAACGAAACTCCTTCCGCCGTCCAACGGCATGTCGAATCGCAGCTTAAAACTCTGCCCAACTTTGTCATAACTCTTTCAAACGTTACATTTATTCGCCGCATTTCACTAGCATAAATATTTCCAAAACAATTCCAACTATCCAAAACTATTATCATCGACAAAAAGAGACAACCGTCCCCTGTTACTGTGCCTGTCGTCAAAGGGCGGTAACCCAATAACCCAAACAAAACGAAAATGTTCCATGATAGAATCTCTATGTGGAAAGTTTTCCAAATCAACTCATCGTCCTTATATCTTGTTAACAACACAAAATCATTTTCAATTGCTCACGAAACGACTTACTCCATCGTTACACATTCTGTTTCCTGCTCGTTGTCCTCCTTACGTTGTGAAGTAAAAATTAGTTAAGGACTTTTTACCTCGTTTGTAGCTCTTACTTATCGACAAATCAAACTCAAATAGCCAGCATTTAGGGCAAATACAATTTGAGTATAAGGAAACTTTCGAGAAGGTCTTGAGCTAGCGTGCACGATCCATACCTGTGCCCCCGCAACGAAACGGCCAAAGGAGCAATGATAGCAAAGGGATAAATCTATAAATCATAGACTGAGGCAGGGAAGAATCGGTAAGAAAAAACAGTAAGAAACCAATCGGAAAGAAGGATGAAAAATAAAAAATTTTCAAGTTTCGCAAACAAACTTATCCAATAAAAGTTTCATCGACATTGATTCGTCCAAGGCGAAGTAAAAAGGACGAAACGTCTTTATCGAAGGTGGGTACATAGGTGGAGCAGCCCTGCTGCTCCAACATTGTCAAATGCAAAAGAAATGATTTAATTTCTGCGCTGCTTCGTGAAGTGATGATCCAATGGAGTCCTGTCAGAAGTTTTTCTTGTGTCAAAATGGATTTATTTTATTTTTCGAAAACAATTCAAAAGGGCACAAGGACTTTCGAAGATGATTTATTTCCAAACAATTTTGTCCTGTTGATTTATTGATTGTTGTTCTTGTTCTTGTTTAGTGCCCCAGTCAAAGTTTATATCCATCATGTTCTTAAAGATATTATTTCGGCAGGATGCAGGATAACTGCATCGCTCTGAATTACCTATTTAATTCGCCTCTTTATCTCTGCAAACATATTATGTACTTGGAGGACTATTATGCGGATGTGCCGGTGTGGGCAGAGAAGTAGTGCAATAAATCTTCGGCTTCTTAGTGGGTCCTTAAAACACCGAAACTCTCTGGCTAACTACTTAAAACAGAAAGTTTAATATGTTTCTTGGTGAAGAAAAAGTTTCACAACTGTTGTTCTTCGTGTGCGGTGTTGGGAAACATTTATGTGGACAGTTTATAAGGACTTCATGACCTGATCGTATAAAGATGTAGCTGATGGTCGAACAAGTCGTATTGGGTCAGTGCGCGAAGTTAAAAGTGTTACCAGTATTTCTTTTGTTTTTTTTTTTATATTTTTATATATGGCGTACTTAAGAAGTTTTCTTCATTGTTTAGTTGGACAACTTTGTGAAAGGGATACAAGTTCAAAAAGTAGAAGAAACATTTCTAACGGCTACCAGGGTTAATCAGTGCAAATCGAGGACCTATGGACGGTCGAGTTTTGTTTCCACCGATGGGTACTGCGGTCAAAGCTATGATTATCCTTGCATACCTACAGGACCTGGGCCTGAACTTGTACACCATCCAGTCTTTGGCCAACTGACTGTAGTTGCGGGCACTCCAATTAAGTGGATATACACTTTGACAGGTAAGCGCAAACTGTCGCCTATGGCAATATGGTAATTTGAACTTGATAGCAAACTGAGTTTTTCTTTAAATTATTATATTCTACAGTCAAAATCGGTTATAACGAACTTGATGGGTCTGGAGAATTTGTTCGTTATATCCGGTGTATCGTTACAACTGATTTTCCATATTTTGTTCTTTTTTAAGATGCGGACAACCTTTTTTTTTATTTTAGAAAATCTTATATTTAATTGGAAACACCAACGCTAAATTTATTTATTATAGATACATTTTTTCTCAATTGTAAAAAGTCTACGTTTTGAACTCATTTTCAAAATAAAAAAACACTAACACTTTTAACTTTCCTTGATAAATAAGAAATGCACGAAATTTGCAAAGCTTAATTAAATTTAATATTCTATTTAAAACTGTTCGTAATAAGCGATATTTCGTTATAACCTATTTTGGATGTACAATGCATTTTTTAAAAAAGGAATATTTCGAGAATTTCTAGGTATATAGTTTACCTACATGAAAACGGCTACGATTTTGACCAAAATTCTTACCTGAAATTCAATTAATGCGTACTCGAAAACGATTTGAATAAAACTATAAAAACCAAACAATGCTTTAATCTGAAACAAATTTACTCAGTTTTTAGCTAAATAGTTGATATAGAATATTTTTCAAACAAATGTTACAACATTTATGTTTTTTACATAATTTTCCGAAAACTGCTCTATGTTTTATGAGCAAACTAAGTTCTAACTAGATCTTGCGAAAAAATGCCTATTGTTGGTGCTTAAACTTAAAATAAAATAGATATTTTTTATTTAACACTATATCATCATATTTTATGTACAGTTCTGATATTTTCAGTTACCTACCAATTGACATAAACAATGAAGCTCAACTAAACTTTTGAAGAACGTGAATGTTTCTTGCGACCCAGTCGTGCACTTTATTTGTTTATGAGGCGCAGATTTATTTCCTCAAACGTCTTTAAAACAGAGTCCATAATGACAATCGAACCATGATCATGATCACTATCAGTTTGGGCCACTATTTGACGATAGTTATACAGACGTGCTCTTTTATGGGTTTTGTGGTGATAAAACCGTGCGTAAGGTTACGTTCCGCAGTAAAGTTAATTAGTCCGAGATGTCGTGTACGCCGATTCTACCACCAAATATTTCCTCCTTTTGACAATTCCTGCGACAAAATGGCCAAATACGATTTTAATATCAATGTCATACTTGTTACTTTTAATTTAATTTTTTAGCAATGAGCACGTAAAAGCAGTCTTTGCTAAAATTGTCTTTTGACTTCTTGGGGACTTGAGCACAGAAACAGGTTGATGTTGGCGAAATTGCCATTGGTTTGATGGATTGCTGGCTCAGTTATGTGTCCAAAGCTCAATAATTCCTGCATACCTCTGTCAGATGTCAATCACTTTAATTTACTTTCAGAATGGCGCCTCTAGAAGGTTTCCTATCAGGCCCGAGCATTCCACGTGCATAATATCCGGAGGTCGTTGTTACATTCCAGTTTTACAGGGTCGTCAGTTTTTATCTGAGGCCCTTGGCCCTTTCCTAGCAGCATGAATATTGCAAAACTTGTGGTGCCAACCATTTTCATCTTCGAAGCTTTGAAGCGTCTCATTAAGCTTAAGAGTTTAACTTAGTTTCCTTGGAAATCCGCCTTATCCCAAATCAAATGAAAAATCTGTTAATTCAAAGAAAATCCGACGTTTCTACATTTACCTTCAGTAAGGTTTTATCAGGAAAAACACTCCATTTACCCACATACTCACGTTCGCTTTATAATGTGTTAAATTGTCTGCAAAATGTCAGCTTCTCAGCTTAGTCATGTATGAAATGAAGCACTTACCCTCAGCTGCTTGGCGTCCCAGCTCCCGCCACCATCATCATACGAATCATATTTTACGTATTAAGTCGCTCGAGGTGGCACTAATGCGCTCTACTGGAAAGGGGATTTTTGCCGCCCCCACTTCCTCGCCCCTAAGCCCACTTGGACTTGAGTGGCTTCATGTTGAAATAAGAACCAGTGTCATTAGTTACTTAGTGGATCGTTGACATTTGGACACGAGATGGCCGGTGTGCTTTATTAAGAAAGTGAAATACTTGACCACTTAGCTTCTGGCTTTTTACTTATTAGTGAGTCCTTACAATTATGCATTACTACGGATGCACGGTGGTTAGATAGCATGCCTCGTTAGGTAAATTAATTAGAAATGTTACCTCTTGAATGGTGGATGAGTTAGCATGATGTAATGGAAGTAATCCTTTGGAAAACTGTTGCAAAGATGTTTCTTTTCAGTGTGATAACTTCCATTGAAGCGCACGAGTAACCTTTCAGCGTATAATAAACGGAACAGGCATGAAAGAATGTTCTCTAAAAACAAGAAAAATGAAATAAGTGCCAAAGGAAAAGTGTGAACAGAAGGGTGCCACGCCAGTCTCACAAAAACTGGCCATGAATAGGAATCAGGATTTAGAGTTTTTTTTTTGTTTTGCTTTCACTTCTGAGTGGTCAAATCCATCACGGTAATTAGTTGAATGTATAGAGAGGCTTTAGAAAAATTGTAATTAGCCAAATGCATTCATTGAAATGCAGAAAATGGTCAATATTTTTTTGGTATTTTAAGCAACTTAGCTTTTCGAAGTGGGAATAAACCACACTAGGGAAGGAGCCTCTGATGCATATACAACTACTGGTTAATGGTTTCCTAAAAATAACTGATTACATTTGGGGTCAACATCATTACCTTCCGCGGTGGCTATGGTCGCGAACGTCTGATCCGAGAAAAAGCTGCCATGAAAAACTTCTCAATTACCCGTTTGGACTCGGCGTAAAATTGTAGATCCCTTCGATTCAATTCAGTTCAATTTATTTTCTTACTAATAATTATGTACATAACATAAAAATAGGATAATAAAGATACAAATAACAAAAATGAACACAATAAATAAATAAGAAATCTGAAATCTTATTAAATTTTTTTTTTATTTTTAATATTTAACGATAAAAAAGTGATACAAATTGAGAACAAATGTAACGATAAAAAAAAACAAGTAATTAAATGCTTACCCATACTAATTAATTAATATTTTTATAATTTAAATCAAAAAGCCCAAAATCTTGTGAAAGTGGATTCATTTCTAATGATTTGAATGTTACTAGGTAGATTATTAAAAAGTCTTGGAGCAGTTGGCGTATAAAAATTTAAAGAAAAATTGCAAATTGCGATGTGGAAATGCTTTATTCATTTATTTATTTGATGTTGATTGTTAACTCTAAGGTCATAGCTACAAGAGTACCGGTTCATTAGATAACCAAATCTGGCAAAAAAAATCTTTAGTACTTTATAGAAATACAAATGCTTTAAAGGCGGAACATTGATACTTCTGAAAAGTATTAAACTATCATGTTGACGACTTTTATTGCAAATGAGACGAACTATGTGTTTTTGTGAAATCAGAATTGGATTCATTTTATTATTGTTGTTTCACCCAAGCTTAGAGTGCACTAAGCCATAATAAATGCACTTAAGAAGTTCAATAACAATAAAAATTTCAAGAGCAATATCATTTTAAAAAGTATACCTATGTGCCTTGTGGCAGTCATAAGAAACTTCTTAAGTGCATTTGTATGAGCAGACCAATCCATCTTCCAATCAAGCATAACCCCAAGGTAACACTCAATATTAAAATATTTATCAGAGCATAAGTGTAACTCCAAAAATGTCCGTGGGTTGACTACCGAGTTACAGATCAGGGGTCTAATTACCGCACTCGTGAGCGAGCAATACGTCACTGAATTTCGTTAATTTTACATGCAAAACAATAACAAATTCAGTCATCCAATTACCTTCGACAATACCGAGAGTATTACAATCGATCTATAATTATTTATTGATGTTCTATCACCCACTTTAAACAACGGTTCTATTTCGGCTGGTTTTAAATCATCGGATCACCATTAGAAATGCTTCTATTATAAATAAGGCATATAATATCGCAAATATTGAAAGCTATTTTTTTAATAATGTTGTTTGATAAACTGTCAATTGTAGCTGAATTCGAAATTTTTTGAGAGATAATGATTTTGTATAATTTAATAGATGTAATGGGTTCAAAAAAGAAGCTTTGAGAGGTTGACGCATCATTAGATAAACATTCGCATTTAGTAGGTTCAGCATTACTATCATTTACTAGCTATTTCAAATTTCGCTTAATGATTAATAATTATTCCACATAACAGTTGCTTTCCAATTTATGTTGACCGCAATGTTAATGTAAGACGCATACCTAGCAGCAGCACTATATACTTACATTATTTCTCGTCTCCTTGATCTCAACGATTCTTGACATGCAACAGCCACAGAGCAAGTACCCACGCCTAATGGCATCCAAATCGTACGTGACAAAGTGTCGACAGAGAGAAGATTTCGTAAAAATATCCTTTTCCATCCCCTCTGGCAAAAGGGTTGTTTAAGTGCTCATTAGGGTTTCCTAGGACTTTTTTTCTTCAAAATACTCATAATTTACTGTAAAATGTCGTTTACACTTAAAAAAAAGGAAAACTCAACCAAAGTATCCCACAAGATACTCGCAATCCGTCTAAGAGGGAGATTATTATCATACGTCATCGTCAGTTTTAAACGAATAGAAACCGACTGTAGAATGGAAATTGAAATGGTCTAGAAATGTTTGAATTGACGAAAGGCCCATTTGGACGTCTTATGATCCACCTAGTTGAATAATAATTAAAAAAATACACCCTCCGGTCAAACGAATAAGAAGTTTCTATTTGGAAATTTTCATTTTCATCAGCCATCTGGAGATCTGAATCATTACAACTGAATATGGCCGCGGGCTGATTAAAATCTATTGAAATCCACCATTTGCTGGGCGACTCCCTGTTCTACGAGTCCTATACACCGTACTGACACAATGACGCAGTACACGAACACGATGAATTAAATACACTTTTGCTTTGACAAGTTGATAATGAGTCAGTTTGGATGTAGATTTGAATGATTGTGAAGGAAGGGGCGATAGACAGATGATTGTGTCTTGTGTGTATGGCTCGTAATTTTATTTTGGAAGTGAATTGAATACAACGAGACGGAGTAAGGGAGGTTGTCTAAACTGTACGCAACTTGAGATATTTATCTGGAAGCAATGCGACACGCAAATAATGGGCGTTGTACAAATGCAAAACATAAACAAATCCCGTCACATAATACTCATTGGACTACACTGGTAGGTAGGGTTCCCCAACGTCCTCCATTTGAGAGGATAGTCCTCCTTTTCAACTACATATATGAAAATGTTCCCATATTCAAAAACCTAAAGTTACGTCTTCTCAATGGCATGCACATGGAACACACCCTTTACTCGCATTAATTTTACTGGACGCGCTCACTCGGCTGTCATTTACAATCCTAATTATGACAGATTAGACTTTTGAATCAATTCATTTATTATCAACGTTAATGATTTAATTTATTTGTATTATGTAGGCTAAGCTTTTTTTTAATAAAACAAAATACATAATCATTTCATTTTTGTTTTATTTGGAGAAATTGCGTCCTAATTTATTTTCGAGCAAAGTTGGGAACCCTATACTGATAGGTATTTACATTATTTACTCCACAACTTGTTGTCAAAATAAATCATTAGGAAAATATATCAAAGTGGGTATAACACTTAATTAAATTGCGACAAATTCATGTAGCTTCTCACAACCATTTGCTTTGTGTGGGTTTTCAATTTTTGGGACGAATGGAAGGGATCTACAATTTTACGCCGAGTCCAAACGGCTAATTGAGAAGCTCTTTCATGACAGTTTTTACTCTCGTATCTCGTATGTTTGTCAGACGTTCGCGAGAGGTGGCGCAGTGGAAAAAAACCTTAAGATGAAATTTGGCCCTTTCGGGATTCGAACCTGGAACCCCTCGCTTAGTAGCCCAACACACTACCACTAAGCCATAAGCACTCTCATCATTATCATTAAAAGTCATTAAAAATTATTATTATATTACCGTTCTAGAAAATTTAGCTTGAGTTTTGTTAATGGAAATTTTTTGTGTTGACAGTTGCGTGAAAATAAAGATGTTATGATGAAACTTTACCAAAAGTTTATAGTTTGAATTTTTTTTGTTAAATTCCTGAAATTCTCTTGCTCCTTTTTACACGGAACGATTTTCCAACATCGAAACTCCCACATCCAAAGGGAAGAATCCCACGATCGTTAACACTGGCCTGACAGGCGAGGACAATTTTTCTCAATTTTCCCACCAATAAAAGTGCTTTCTCTCACGCTGTCGCTGTGCAATGCCAACTGTCAGTGTCAACGAGAGCAACTGACCGAAAAGTAGAAAGTAAACCAAAACCAAGATACATTATCCGTCGCATCCGGTAAATGTCTTACAGTGAATCGGCAATGGGGTGGAGTAGAAATAACATGAACGCAAAAACCAGATTGATCGGGAACGTTACTTTTTCTACGTTAGCCACATACACGAACTGTGACTTAGTATGTACTCAGTCACAAATTTCTTGACTTTATTCATCTTCTACTCCTCCGTAAACGTCAACTGACACAGCTGCCCATGTGAACGATCTAGGCCAATCAAAACTGAGATACAACAAGTTAGTCAGACTAACTGCACGAGTCGCATAGCTCGCGAAAATGGCCTTACCATTGGTATTATCGCGACAACCAACTGGGTGCCATCAAGTTCGCCTCATGCCAAATTAGATGATATCTGCAAGAAGTTGTAACTATAAGAAAATACAGGAACAAGAGTTAGTACAAAGGGAGCATTTTTCTTTACTACTATATGTAACAAATCTTCACTTGTTAAATAGAAATACTTGTTTTTTTTTGTGTTCCCCTGGACTCTCAGCATCTGCCCACATACGACCTAATACCAACACACAAATGGACTTTAAAATCTGATTCTGCTCCTGCATATGTGTATATCAAAAACGAAAAAATATTATGAACTGTTTACATCCGTCACTATGGGAACCTTAGGTCACCCCAGTAAAGAAGCTCCGCTGCCGCCAAGTACTATACGTGACCAGAATTACATTTCGCCCAAACAAGGGGTATCAACACGAGTTGCGTTGAAATGATTTTGAGCACCCTCGCGAAGGAAATGTTTCACTAAAGCGCTTTAAGCTTAAAGAATCTGTGAAACAAAAATTACTTCAGTGACCCCCTTCTCCCTTTCGAGTGCAGGACTGATATGGCCATGCCACTGTATCCTATCATAAGGACGACACGAAGAAGGAGTCAGCTTGACAGCAAAAGACATTAAAATGTAGCAACGTCATAACTTCCTTTCGTCTGGTAATTATTCTTTTGGAATTTAAAGACAGCTCGCGCGGTAATGGCGATAGGGACACCTCAACATAGTCATAGACTGAAAGCGGTGCCACCATGATAATGCAGTTTTGTCTGGCTGGATGTAAGGACCTTTTTTTGTTGGTTCGTCTGCCCTTTGCTTACTTATTTATTTACTTTCTTCTCCATCCTGTTCCCCTTTTCGGTGTGTTGTCGGTCGGATGAATTTAACCCTCGGGAAAGTATAAAGTTTATTCGCTAAGAGATAATAATGCACCGGATCAGCCAGCTACACCATGAGAAGGCAACATGCATGTTCCGTTCCGACTGCTACATGACGGTGCCAACTAGTGCCAGGAGTAATTACGCTTAAAAATGACAGAAACTTTCCCTACCCTAACCGTCGCGTCGCTTCATGACGTGGAGCAACTTTCTTATACTTTGATTAAACAAAAATGAGAAGCCATATCCATGTACACATAGTTGAATGGGGGGGTTAGAAACATTTAGCTAATGAGTCCTCGGGAAGTTGTAAAGTGGGTTCTGATGAGCTTGCACTTTTGCGGCTCATAAAGCCGTTGGAATCAATTCCGAAGAACATAGTTTTTGTTGGCTAATCAATTGGACCGGTCACGATTTTCAATTTGATTATTTTTCCTCCAGCAAGAATTACACCTGCGAGGACTATTGGGGTTGAAAAAGATCCCAATTCCAATTCCAATCCTGGAGTAATTTATTGGTGCGTGTCAGGAGGGGACAATAGCGCCTGCATAAAATACTCAATGTCAAAACATCTCAGATTGCAGTGGTAGTGTTAAAACGTGTGTACGACTATGACTGAGTCTAGGGAAACCAATTTCACATAACTGACAGGTCACGGAAGCGTTTCCTCCCGCCCCAGCCAGCATAATGGAAGGTATACAACTTTAATGGTCGCATAGCTCGGTTAGGAGTGTGATATATGAATGTTGTCTAAGGTATACGACAAGCAGATTGGAAAAGTTATACATTCAGCAGAATGTTTAGCAGATTTTGCCAAGGCGTTGTCCTGATACAGAAATAATTTGAATTAATAAGGACACTTGCGCTTGATGTCCTGAGAAGACCATTTCGCTTGATATTGCATACACTTTTAGGAACGTGTCTAACAAATTGTTTCTTCTGCTATTCGATGGCAGAATTAAATAAAAGCAAATTTTATTTCAGAATATTGGCGAGTTTCAAAGTGACGGGTCTGTCTAAAATATTGTGTAACGACATTCTGTGAAAAACCTCCACCCGTCACCTTGTAGCTTACCAAACTCACATTTTGCAAAGTTCACTACCACGCTGAGGCATTCGAAAATGATTTAAAGATGTTAAAAATGCTATTCTGCATCTTCCTTCCACCAGTTTTCTTTTAAGCCAGATAGAGAGTCGAAGACCAACGACGAGCGATTCCCATCTTGAACATGGTGTCGAACTCGAGTTTATCAATTTTCATAAACGTCGTGAACATATTTTAGGACCTGCAGTTGTGTTAATGTGGTGGACGGTGGAATGTCGTATCGTATCTCGCTGAAGTCTTCATTGGGGCACCTTAAGCTGGGATACTCTGTTTGAGCAGTTTGATATATCTGAAACTACCTGAATCAGATTTAACATGTATTGAGGAGCTCTTAGCTCTTACATTTGTGGAAGCCTCGCATAGACAATCCTGTGGGTATATCTAACAATCTGCTATAAGCGACGTCGATCTATCCCCCATGAATTGGAAGTTTGGTTGTCATTTACTGTCATTATACGTGCATCTTATGTCCGCTCTCTATATTAAGTGAAAATAACAGAGACCGTTTCGCCGTGAATTCGTTGTGCTATTGTATACAACTTTGAATTTTTGGCGGCCGTTGAAAGTTGGTTCCAATCGTTGACTGATTGGCTTGAAACTTTTATACCTCAATAAAGTTGAACAGTACCTGCCAAAAGGTTGTTTATGAAGCATATTTTCAAAATTAATGCAGTTCAAAATTTTGTTCCATTTAAGAAATTTCGTTCAGGTACGGACGAAGATTGCTGACTAGTTTTTCTTTAACTTTTCCTCACAAACCCCCCACAGGAAGGAAGTACCTGCTTCTATTACAGAACTAGAGGACAATTTTTCTAATTTTCGAAGCTATAAATTCAACCCGTTTCGGCTACGTTGCTTAAAAAAAATACCTGCTTCTTTTTCAGCTCTGAATTTGTGTTTCTTTTTCGATGGGAGCAAGATCAGAGGGCACTCTATGAGGTCAGGAAAGTCTGAGTAAAAATACTTTGCCAGCTAACCATGTGACTGCTGGTCAGGGTCATAATAGCAAAGAAAATTAAACATGGGATCAATGGATCATGGGAAGTTAAAAAGTGCAGAAGGTAGGTGAAAATCTTCCAAAGACACTATGAGAATAGCAAGCGCATGCTCATAGTAGTGTAAGATTTTTACTGACTAAAAACGCCACCCTTCGATAGAATGTTAGATACTGCAACTAAGATATAACTTATCAAGCAATTTTTCTATCACGAAATAATAACTTTTGGCAGGTTACTTTCCAATGAAATGATCTTTCATGTACCGCAATTTAGACGCAGTTAATCATATCTCACCAAGTCGAACGGTTTCGGTACTGAGCTGAGAATGTTTTCAAATAAGAATGTGAGTTTTAGTTTTAGGTTAAGCAGATAGCAGATGTTACAAGCTTTTTGTTTACAAGATCTAGTTTAGACGCCTAATTTACCTTTTATAACCCCTTACACCTTTCAAGACTTTTGTGAACAAGTGTATCAGAGTTTCTCTTTTCTTTCTGTAAGGGCATTTTTTTTTTTCATTTTTGACTGGGATAGATTAGTGACGCTGGTTTTAGGGGTCTGTGATTGGAAGTAGGGTTTGTGATATACCGAACAGTTCTGAAAACCAGTGTTTTTGGTGGTTCGAATTTAAAATGAAGGACGCGATTATTTTGATATCATTTATTTTACTGTAAGTATGCATTTTGGTTAAAATTATTCTTTGACTACGTATATGTAAAAAATGAATACTTTAAGTAGCCAGCGCTTTCTTATATATTTTATGCTACTTGATCGTAGTTCTGCTTGGGGTGGCGGGGCCATGTCTTAACACAGATTATATAAAAAATTCTTTTGAAATAGTAGTATTATTTGGTTCTTATAAAAATGTACCTGGGAGGCCACAAATGAATTAATTACCTACGAAAAATCTACTGACGCTAGCATCTAAAAACTAAGCGACGAAATGTCAAACAAATCTTCAGTTTCTGTGACTCTAAATGCCCGTGACAACACAGAGAACAGTAGGTACAGTGGGGTGAGCTTGGAGATAATTTAAAGGCTTATTAAAAAAACCGACCAATATTTCGCACAGCTTGACAGTTGACACATAGTTTACTATTAGATATTCTCTTATCCCTATGTGCCAACAAATTTTAAATTATTGATGGATAGCGACCAATTTGCGTCAAAATAACAAACTTGTTAGAAGCTACTGCTACCTATTGCCACACCTTTCACTTTCAAACAAATTGTAACAAAAGTAGGTATAGACCATCAAATATTAATTGGAAACTGATTACCCTTACAAAGGCGTCACTAAGCCCCAAGCCTCCCAATGGTCGTCCTTCTAAGTTTCCACACCCCCCGCACTCGATTCGAATTCATTTCATATCACAAAACTCGCCAAACTCAAAGGATAATAATAATTGAAAAATTGTTTCACCGACGACCCTAGGCCGGGACGGTGGAATTAAATGTGTATTAAATGGAATTTTTAATTGATTACAGTAATTATTGTGTTAATATTGGGGGCGCATGCCGGATTAGTTGAGTCAGACGACCGAGACCGGGATATCCTGCGGCGGATTAATAATTATGAAAGGCTCCACGCACAAATTTGTTCCGCAAACAACTGGGTCACAGTCACACTGTATGTATATAGTAGACCAGTCAAATGGATGACGTTTAAAACGCTAATGAACTGCAGCTTTTATGGAATTAGTTTGTCAACAGTTTTCCAACCATGTTTGTTCAGTTCTCAGGCTTAACAAGTTGTGCTTGGAAAACGATTAAGGGGGCTGATGGCTTTAGATAATTTAATATCAAACGCGCACAAACACAAGGACAATGGGACAGGGACAAGACCAACCTATAGAATACGTCGTGTCAGGTGGACCAGCTACTTTTGTGTCCGTTGAATCCGTTGACAGGTGACAGCTTTCATAAATTGAGAGCAACCACATTTCATTGGGGACAATATTGAGAGAAAACGAGAAACTGCCTGACATTGACGTTCACAAATTGTCACCTACGAATTCATACCTACCAACGCACTGACGAACAGTTGCAAACGCCCAGGTAAAGCCTACATAATTATAGTGACAGCTATTCGCCGGGACTCAAAACCATTTGAACGTATTCGTTGTTACTTTTTGATATTGTTGACTCCAACTCGAACAATCGAATTTATTTGCACTCTGCTCTCTGAGTCTCAGTGTCGACAAATAATACGAAGCAAAAATTCCGAAAGGACCCTCTTCCATGTACAAACAGTGAGTCAAATAAAATGCACAAACTGGTCTGACAAGATTTATTGCCCAAGCATTTCGCGAGCTTCACTTGCCGCCCTTAAGCGCTGCTGCTGCTGCATGTACACAATTCAGCGCCCGAAACTGATTCAATGGTGATAATGTGTTGGCAAATAACTGCCAAAATGCGAATTGCATACAAAAAAAATTTACATCGCCCACCACCGCACACAAGGATAGACAGCCACAGCGACTCTCAACCGGCGAGCGGGAATAAATTTTGCATTCATATCACTTTTCGCATTATGACTGGAGTTGTGTATTTTTTTTCGCCTGTTTTCGATCCTTTTTCATACGTCTCGCTGCCAGTATCGTATTGATGGGGTGTGTTGCTGTTGGGAACAGGGTTCACCAACCCCCCCACAAGTTTATTTATTTATTTTTTTGTTTTGTTTTGTAATCCTTTCATTGCTCTTGGCCTTTTGATCCTGAATATGTGCTGTATTTACAATTTGTATAAAGTGATCCGTGTTGCGTTAAATGTGTGCCGAAACGGTCCCACTTTGGAGCCGCTATTAGTACCCCGGCGAATGGTAAACAAAAAACTACTGTCCAGGTCCGGAATTTTATTTGCATGCAACATTCGCGCCCTGGCACTCAGCCCGTATTGATGGTGTTTGCTTATACGGTTCACTCGTATATGCAAATGTCGGATGTCAAGGATCGGGGGTGTTGAATGGTGCCCTATATGACTTTTGAATGAATTTGTTTGTAGTTTTTATTATTGCATTCCACTCGCCACTGCATATTAATGGAGGAGGAGGTCAACAGCAGGAAGTGCAACCGGCCGTATGTGAAGATGGATATACAGTGGTGGGTTAAATTATTCGTACATCTATTTGAAGTAATGGTTTATATCAAAATTTTTTATAGGTCTTGGCTGTAGTAATTTAAAAAATAGTGACTATTGGACTCGAATATAACATCTGGGGAGGGTGATTTGACTTCTGACCTCGCAGTAAAAGATGATTCCAATGGGCATACCTATCGCAACTCAAGCATGTGAGTCTTTCTGGAAAAATGTTACTTAGAAGGTATGCATAAGCAAGTGCGACCTCGGCAATAAGTGGAGCTAGCAAAGGATAGCTGTAGTTTTCATGATTTTTTTATAAACAGAGCTTACAGCCTTAAACAGATTGTGGTAGTGAATGCATTTCTTAAACTATATACGAAAGAATTCGAAGGATCAGGCCAATAGAGGCAGGGATAATATACCTAAGAGATGGTACCCAAAAATTTAAATGCAGGATTTCGAGAGAACTCCCCCACCACACCAAAGGTAGGTACCTATAACCTAGTTCTGGCAAAATTACAAGCCGTACATGATGATGCAAGCCAATCGCGTAAATAAAAATAAGGACAAGGAAATAAGTCTAGAACTTCCGGTACGTGAGAGTAGGTACGTCTTATATCAATCTGTATCAAGGGCAGATACAGACTTCCAAGAGTCAGCCTGCTGAACGTTAATGTGCATGCAGAGAAGCACAAATCTAGTTGATTGATTTTTAGACTCTTAAAAACCGTTTGATTATCAATTTTCCAAAGAAGCTTCTGCTACGGGGCAGAGACTCTATCTCTTAGCCATTTATGTGCAGAACTAACACATATTGGGGCGTTTTGCTATAGGGTTATAGGTTTGCATATCTAAAAAAAACGCTGCCTGTCGCAATGTGAAACGGCAGAAAGAGTATCGAAAATGCCTAACGGGTTTATACTCGTCTAGCAAAGGTTGTAACATCGTTGTTGGCCAACATTCCAAGCTGTCAGGAAGAAAGGCAGAGGACGAAAAACAAAACCCTCACTCAGGTAACCTTAAAAAATCCTCAACTTAAACAAAATGAGGATACCGGAGGTGAAGTTCCTCTGTATGAACTTGCTAAGGTTGGGAAAGATGATTTTGCGAAACTATTTAAAAAATAAGTAGAACTGATCTTTACACAAAGAGGATAGGGGCGATTGCCCCAACAACAGAGGTAGCCCCAACTTAAAAGGCTTTATTTTTGTAACCCTTAGCAGTGCTGTTTTGGACCAAGAAAGTCCTCCGTACACCAAATTCTTACATTTCTAGTTAGATCGGTATGTATCTATCATCTTTTCATTGGTTTTAAGTAATCTCTTAAATCTATACATATAATAAAACTGTAGCCGTTTTCTATGTCCGCAGTTGGCGTGAAAACTACTGCACTGATTTCGATGAAACTTTTTTTTTAAATGTTAGTTAAGGTACTGAGACGGTAATAGGCTATTTCTTTTATTACCATGCTTATTTTTTGGCAGCGTTTTTAGCCAAAATGTGTTTTTTTTCTGACTTCACTGCCTTTAGCTCGCCATCACTCAATCAATTCTTACTCAATGTAAACCAAACAAAAAAATAAAGAAAGCCAACACTTCCATAATTATTTTAAGCCATCAATTAGCTTTCTGCGTCATCTAGAAGCTGAGCTACAACCCATAATCTAACATAAAAAAACTTAATTTATTTCCTCAAATTGAAAATTTTCCACAACCGTTGTTCCTGAACGTTGTTCTGCTTGGGGGTGGTGGGTGGCGCACATTGCAAAAGCACATACATTGCAACAACAACAGCGTCATCAAGTTTTCTCCGAAGTGAAACGAAAGAGAAGTAGGCGAGGTCGATCTTCCTGACCCGACCCGATAGGTGGCGCTGTTGTCGATCTTCTTAACCACTCAACCGATTTCAATGAAATTTAGTTTGTGGGTATGGTTGGTTGTAACTTGATAGATAGGATAGTTTTAGACCCAATAGGTGGCGCTGTTGTCGATCTTCTTACCCACTCAACCGATTTCAATGAAATTTTGTGGGTGGGTATGGTTGGTTGTAACTTAATGGGTTGAGTTCACCGCGGCGGCGTTGGAAACCGGGTTTAAGAAAAATTACAGATTATTTTATGATGCGGGGCGTTTGAAAGAATTTTTCATGATTTTATATTCTAAAAAACGGAAAAATAATGGAATGTTTTTGAAATTACCCATATTTGTGCGTTATGTGTGATGAATCGTATACAAATGCAGTTTTAAAGGCTGAGATATGGAAGGCAATATCAAAAGAATTTCACTTTTTGTAAATTTCGTGCACCCAATTCCTTTTTCTTTTTCGGAAATTACATATCACGGCAAATAAAAGCAATAATTCTTACTCCGAGCTGCTTGACATTTTTTAGTCAATGAAATAGAATAAGAATTTCTTGAAATTTAGTTGAACTAATTTTGTATCTGTTTTTTATCCGTTTAAATAAGTAATGCAGAAAAGGACAAAGGGTTCCTTAAGTGTACTTGAAGTGATTGACAAAATCGGCATTAATGCGAGCGAAGCCGCGGGCAACAGCTAGTCATTAATAAGGACCAGCTATGTGGATAGTCACGTCTAAACTTCCCATTGCTGCCACGCTCTTATGGTTGGTAACGACCTCCCCCAAAACCTATAAACTCTATTTTGGCTTGGACTTCGACATGTGCCTATGGGTCAGTGATGCCAGATCGTGGGTTGTTAGAGTTACCCATTTTGTGGGTATTTCGCATTACAAAATGAGAAAGGGTATTCATGAGACCCAGAACAAAAATGAGAATAGTTTCTATTTAGAAAATATTTCATTATTTTAGTTAAAACTTCAATGCAATCAGCAATAAAATATATCTGTATCGAACTGCATGAGTATTGCAACTCTGCAGCCGATGTATTGAAAGAGTATACATATAAACTTAACGAAAGAGCGAGAAGGTTCTAGTAATTGTATAACGAGAGTTAGTCTTTCAGCAGGATCGAGCATGAGCAGCTCGCAGGCGCAGGTCTAATAAAAGTGGTTTTTAATATTTTTCCACTATAATTCTTGTGTTTTATTTGTTCCGGCGGTTTTTATTTTGTTTCTTCTTCTTTTCCCTGAGCTACGATACAATATCCACACCCTGCCGACGAATTTCAAAAGAATTGTCGAACAAAAGACCTCGTTAAATCGTCCTCTTTCATTTTCTGTATTCGAAATTGTTTAATTTCGTGTCTGTTCTTTATTTTTAAACTACCCACTAAGTAACAACACATACAGAACCGCTAAACGAGTTCTTTTAACTTAAAGTCGAGTATTTTTAGATTTGCTGATTTGCTTATATTGCTTATAAATTAGCTTCCTGTCAATTTATTTTTGTGGACGGAAAATCGTAATAAAAAGAGTTTCCAGGCAACCTGGTAAGATGATGCGAAATTTGCTGCAGTCTTAACGCACGACTACGAAGCACCATGGAAAGCCTGCAGTACAAAATTATAATGTGGACACTTTTAGCGGGAACCAAACATTTGGACAATTTTAAAGCATGGTTTATCTAGTGGGATTAAAGGGTATTTTTTGTCATTCGTGTGGGAAATTTGCAGTATAACGTCTGGTATCACTGTTAGAGAGATGTTGGATGGGCTGATGCCTCGAGCCCTCGACACGCGGAAATATGAGCTCAAATTGCAGCACAATGCACAATACTCCTACCTGTCTCATTCAATGCTCGAAAATATGAGGAGTATGATGTGTCATGGAAAATGGCTGCCACCTGGGGAAACTCTGATTTTGTCGTGAACTAGTGAAGCACAGTTTTTTCTGTCCACTGTAGTTAAAATTGCATTGAAGTACTGTCCATGTCCAGTCGTCTGTTTTTTTAAATTGAAAGGATGCAGAGAGTCGTGTATAATACTTAATTGATTACTTTGTTTTGTTGAACTAGCTCTAACGTCGTTGAATTAAATCCTTTAGCATCCTTGCGCCCAAATCCAGCTAGTAAATCTCTGTCAAACAAAATAGCATATATTCAATAAGAACTATATCCTTCAGCAACATCTTGACACATTTTGGATTCCATCATCACATGGTGGTTCGTATGGTCCTTTGAACTGGAAAATATACTATCAGCTACCAGAGATCCCTTGTTACACGCTCATCCGTGCTCAGCTTATTTGCTTAATGCGGCGTGAAATTGCATTAAACGCTGCGCTTGTCAACAAAGATAAGAGAATTAAATTCTGCGGTGATATGGTGTCGACGCGACAGAGTTAAACACCTTAAGGCGATTGGCTGCAAAGGACTATTTTGTTGCAGTACCTAGTCAGTATTGCAGTAATTGGATTTCCAATTCGGATGGGGAATGCAATTTTTTGAATTCACTTTTGAATTTGATATTCTTCAGACTTTTGCTGGTGATGAGAGCACCGCAGTTACAATGGAAAATAATTGCGTGCTTTGGTATTTATAGAGTTGCTCGGCGGCGCGGCGGCTCAATTGCAACCCTCCGCATATACACAAAGGATGTGCAAATTTCATTAAGCTAGATTGGTGGCAGGCTGTGGTTTTTGTTTGTTGTTATTCCTGCTACCAGACAGTTTTGTTTGGTTTTCTCGTACTTTTTTTGTAATAATCGGATTAGATCCTGCTGAGTTTTTGCTGTACAGTGTGATGTGGTGACGCATATATGATTGAAGTTGAATTCCGCTGCGGGAAAGTGAAAATGTAGCAAATATTGTTTCGAAGGACGAGTATTTAAGGAATGTAGTTTGAAGAATGTAGTTTGAATGTGTATGATGGCTATCCATATTTACTTCATCAGGTTGTAAACGAAACAATTCCATTTTGTTGGTTTTTAACAATTTAATTTAAATACTTATAGTCAAAACATCGAAAATTAACAATGCTTTTATTGTTCTATGTAAAAAATGTGCGTACAAAAATATTTAGCAAAAAGTCTGAGCCAGCAAAATAGCAGACTCGGAGATTCATAGCAATTGCTACGTTTTACTGATACCGAAAAAGTGCGAGCATTTTATCTTCAAATTTTGTAAAAGTAATAATTTATTCGTATTTCCCTACGAAAACAATTACAACAAATCAACCACCACTCCCAAGTAACAATTTAACTTCGGTAAGGGGCTACCGAGGCAATATTGACTGTATAATGATTGGATTCCATTAAAAAATAAAGTGCACGACTGTATCGCACTAAACTTTCTCGTTCATATCATCAGTTTGGTTGGTTTATATTTCTTTTGTTATTGTTTATATGCTATAAAACAAGATTTTTCAAATTGGTGATGCTGGTAGGTGGTTACTCGATGTAGGGTTTGTGATAGACCGGTATTTGTTTTTGAATGCACGTGTTTGGGGGTAATTGAAGTGCGTGTTTCTGATAGTGTAGACTACAATTGATTGGAACTATTTTGAGGTTCATGATTAATATGGTTGAAAAAAGAGGAAGTGGGAAATATTTGCTAAAAATAAGTTTCTAGTACTAGCGGTGATTACATTTTAACTGGTAGTGCGGTAATGTTTTATAACACGGCATTATTTACATTTCTCTAAGAAAACCTAAGTACGGGGTTTTCATAAGAATACTTATGTTATCGTAAATAAGCATTTTAGTCAAAACCTTTAAAGCTGATTTTGAAAAATAATGCGTACAAAATATTAACAAATATGTATTGCAATGTTTAGTTCAAAAATTAATTTGGCTCAACTATTTAACTAAAAACTGAGTATAGGGTATTGTTAAAGATGTTAGTATTACACGGTTCTTAAAGTTTTATCAAAATCCAAAATGGCGTTTTTGAGATACGGACAGTTTTTTTAAAACAGCGTTTACGATGATTTGAATGGAAAATTAAATACGCAATAATGTTGGAAAGGTATGCATTTTGGTCAAAATCGCTTTAGCCGTTTTCATGTAGGTAAAACCAAAGAAAACCAAATTCTCAAAACATGCCTTTTTTCAAAAATCCTTTATAGACAATTTAGAGAAAAACTGAGTTTGCTTTCATGTTACCATATTGACCGTTTTTGAGATATGTCCAATTTTCAAAATTACCGTTATTCGATTTTTCTGCGAAAAACTGGGTATGCAGGCATCTTAGTTACGACTACTTTAGCCCAAATATCAATTTTGGTTGAAATCGTTAGAGCTTTTTTCGAAAAAATCAAACTTGTTTAAAACCGTTATATGGGTTATCGGGGAAGAATGGCTCCGAACTGTAAGCCCACAAACTCCCAATCCGAAGTTTGAAAGAAATCCGTCCAGCCGTTTGTGTTATGGAGCTCAGACAGACGGACAGACGGACAGAATTGCGAGACCCACTTTTTCGAGTTCCTCTATCATAGTAATGTCAGATTTGATTAAAATCTCGAGTTCGATTTGTTGTACGAATACAATACCTTTCTCTTACTACGTAATGCGAGAAAGTTAAAAAGTACTGACAGACGGAGCAGTAAAGAAATGAAATATTTCCGTGGCATGATTTGGGTTTTTCTGTGGAATTGACTTTGTATAGTTGATCGGTTAAAGTTGTTCGTACGAACAAATTAATAAATTCTTTTCCAAAAAAAATTAAAGATCATTTGTTCACTTTTTTGACAAACTAACTTAATAATTATTCATAAGCAACATTTAAAGACCAACATTGAGTTCAAGCATTAGCTTTAAGTGGACAAAAAAAGCAAAAGAAAATTTGTACGGTTTCGTTTTACGTATTGCTATAACTGGGGCCTAAGTTTGAAGTTTTGTTATGGACTTATGTCCTGCTGTACCCCATCTAACATGTTTTGTTTGTAAAGAAATGCTGTACCTGTTGTTAAAGCTAATTGAAATTATTATTACTAATATTTATTTATAAGTAAAATTAATTAACAATACTAATATAATTTACAGCACTAGCTACAGGGGCTTTCGGCTGTAGTAATTGAAATTAATAGCAGAGTTACCTACCAGACTCTTATGCAGCCAGCACTCATTGCAGTTTGGCCGATAGTTTATTCAATCTTGGACTACTCTGTGAATTTTGAAATTTGCCTATTTTTCATATTACATAATCACATAATCAAAAGTTATTTTGGGCGATTGCGAATTTTTGACATTTAAATTCTCAAATTTTCTGAATCTAAAACGAAAAAAATGTAGTGTTACCTTAAGAAAATTTGAGAAAATGGAAGCTCAAAATTCGCTTGAATTCTTTAGTTTTATTTTCTCAAATCTGAAGCCAAAAATCTATTTATTTTGTATTTATTTTTTTCAGAAAATTTGAGAAAATAAAACAAAAAGTGTTTTAAGAAAACAAGAGGAAACATTTTGCGCGAATTTTTCGTGTGACTACGTGTAATTAATTAGCATATATTAGGGAATCTTCAAGTTGGTCTCTTGGGCGCATGTTAGTTCATTCAATTTTAATTTGACCGTTTTTGGGCCCCAATTGCATAGCGCTGCTTTCTTGCTGGTGGAGTGATGCATACTCCATCTTGTGTTGGGTTGGGGGCCTTTCTTTTTCTCATAACGCAGAGGGGTTGACTTTTGTAATATGTATGGAGAATATGTACGGTTTCTGACTCATATCTACCCTACAGCAAAAGTCTGCTTTTTAAATGCCGGTACATAGTTAACATTGTGAGTCTAACTTCACACCTGACTAGGCAAATCAATCCCGGGATCCCGGACGATTTTTGCTCTTTAACGATCCCGGGATTGCCAGTCACCAATCCCGGGATTTTCGGGATTGATACTTTCTGTCTCTGAAGGAAATACCTAAGTAATTTTTGATTTTTAATATTTAGATTACTAATGTTTTGTGATCGAAATTAACCCTTGCCTCGCCGTTTTCCGAAAATGTACAGAAAAGAAACATATCTAGAATATGGTGCCGTTGAAGCGCAAATCAAGGTATGCGTTTATATATTTTATTTGTATTATTTTTTGTATCTGAATTTCAATTCCTAGAATTCATACAAGGAACAAAGCAATAAAACCTTTCCTATTTCCAAGAAAACCAATTGTTGCAGATTTTTGTATTTTTAAGAAAACCAATAGTTCCCAATTTATTGCGTTGTAATTAGTTTTATTTATCTAAGTAATAAAAGGAAAAGGACATTTAAAAAAGAGTTTAGTTGATACACACCAGTCGAACGGAGTGTTGTATTGTGTTTGTGGTATTCTCGCAAGCGTTTTAAATAAAGTACCTACTAGTCCCTATTATTATTGTGTGATTTAAAAAAATGTCAAGTGAAATTCATTTTACAAGGCATAAAAAAGATTGTGAATCTGACCCGTCACCTTCAGTTTGGCATCATTTTTACACATCAAAAGATGGAAAAAGTGCACAGTGTAAAAAATGTAAGGCGTGCATAAGAAAAGAGTTGAATCTCTTTGAAAATGGAGGTACCCGAGGACACCATCTAGATTTAGTTCATAAGTATTTACTGTCCATTCCACCAACAAGCGTAGAAGCAGAGCGAGCGTTTTCAGCGGCCAGTTATATTGGCAACAAATTTAGAAGCCGGCTTGGAGATGATACTCTCGATGCCCTTATTTTCCTGCGTTTTTATTTCCAAAGGTCGAATGAAGACCAAGAGCAAGAATAAATACGCCCTAACATTTTTTAATTTTTTTTTTTTTTACTTTGGAATTAATGTATTTTTTTTATTTTGTAAACCCCTTGAATTGAGGTATTTTTTCATTTATCTTTATCAAAAATTATCATCTTAAAATTTTTTATGGAGTGTAAATATTTCTTTGTTTCTTAGCAATTAAGTTTATATTAATTTAAATAAACTTCTTAAATTTTGATTCATTTTAATAATAAAAAAGCAGAGCATAATAGTTACGCTGCTTTTTACTTAAAAAGATAATGCACTTTTAATTAATTTCTACATTTTTGAGAGCACTTTTTCACCCGTGCATCGATTTTTGGTTTGATTTTTTTTTTTCAAAAAAAAAAAATATACTGTCCAATCCCGGGATACCCCGGGATCCCGGGATTCATTTTTTCAAATCCCGGAATCCCGGGATTGAAAATTAGCTTCGGGATTGAAATCCCTACACCTGACCCACACAATGATCTGTGAAGCATTGTTTCCATTTTTTCCGACGTTGACCCACCATTTAGAAACACTCACAGTCTTAAAGGTGAATATCCCTTAATCACTGGCGGAAAATGAAATCCGCTTTTCCAAATCGCGTGAGAGTGCGAATCCATGTTTCGACTGCAAATCCTGTACGCCACTGAAAAAACAGCACACAAAGCGACAGATATGTAAACAAAAATAAAAAGATCTTCTTAGGAAACATTTCACAGATCCAAATAGGATTTGCAACATATCCTGTTTCCCTTTTTTCGCCTTTCGCCCCATCTCCTCATGAGTATGATTTCCACAAATTGAATAAACTAGGGAAGAAGAACGAGAGCAGAGCAGTTGCATATTATAGTCAAACTCGTAGATGAAAAGTTCACATATTTGCATAAATCATCAGTCATGCGTGTGTATGTGTTAACGATGCCAGCCTACAAAAATGCCATTCGAATTTGAATTTCAAATTCTGTGGGGCGCAGTTAATTTGCCAGAGAAAGAGCAAATGTACTCTGCTCCAAAACCTACACAGAGTTGGGTCCCGCAGTATGGGTACAATTCGGGTGCACCTTTTGCAAATGTTATGCGCCTTATTTTAAAGGATAAGTCCACACACTGGGGAGTTGTTCGCACACAATATTATATAAGAGACTCCGGCGAACAAGTGTGTTGTTTCCTCCGCATCCATTCTACTCGAGTTAGTGGGAAAAAGCGTTTTACAGGTGTAAAGTAAAATGCTGCTGCAAATTGGCTTCCCTTGGCTTAGGGGCTACATGAGAACGTGCCAAAGGACCGGCTTAGCGTTAAAAATCATTAAGGGAAAAATCTCTGGGCGGAAAATAACTAACCACGGTGGCAACGAACGAGACGCAAGCAAACAGCTCCATAGCACACGGCTCAGACTGTGGGTTTTTCTCCTTTGGCGTGACACCTTGGAGCTTTTCCTATTGTCGAGTGGCACACAAGTGTGGGGTGTTAATGTCCTTGTTACCGAATCGCCCACACACAGTGTTGGTATTTGTGTTGATGTTTAATTTTCTTTTTATTTCTCTCAGAGCAAATAAGAAACTCATTTCTTTTGCATAATTTATGGCGTTTGCCTAAAGCGATGTGCGGTTAACTCTGTACATAGCTGGATATAGCTGGAGGGGCGGGGGGTAGTGAAAGTGCGATGTAAAATAATTATGCAAATTTTATTTACTAGAAGGGAACACTTTGCGATTGTTTTTCTGTTGATTACTCTTGTAATGCTATTGCGGAGTTTGGTGGCAAATTGTACTATTAAAAGATGCGATCGCTTGCGGGGGATGGTGGATATAAGTAGCAGGATATAAGTAACCAGGTGCTAGTATAATATTCTAAGCTGGGGTCAGCATACACGAGTACGTAATACATTCTGTGTTTTGCTTTGAGATACAAACAGTTTTGAGCTGGTTCCCCGATTTCAATTATGTTGGGGAAGCTGCATAGAAAGCTGAAGGGGTCGTTCCGCTCATATAGGACATATGTACTGTTTTTCAAAGTTCTGGTTTTCAAACTACGTTGGTTTCTATTTGGTAACACCGTGGGCGCTTTTGAGCTGTACACGTCTTTAATATAAAATAAAGTACACGACAGGGTCAAACGAAACTTTCTCGTTCCTATCAACAGTTTGGTTAGTTGATTTTGTTTTAATTAGGTATGTATAGGTAAAAAATCAGAAGCTAGATAAAACATACAGAAAACATTAGATTAATGTGGCGTCGACGATCACTCTGTCGAACAAACCTTTTCAACTCGGAATGAATTCAATCGATAACATCGTCGACCATCCACTTTCACTCGCAGTTCCGCTGACGTGGCGCGGCTATCTCATTTTCTCTCGCGGGTTTTTAAGTATCGCGGCAAGAGAAAATGGGCACATTCAAAAACTTAGTTGTCGACTAGATGTAACCTGAAGGCAAAAACTAGATTGCGATATATGCAAACTGTCAACTTAGTACTCAGTGACGAATTTCTTGACTATAGATTCGTCAGCTACCCCTCCATAAACGTCACAAACGACACAGCTGCGCATGTGGCCGATCTAGGCCAATCAAAACTGAGATACATCAAGTCAGTCAGCTGTCAGACTTACTTAACTAGATATTTGAACGTCCCCAATAGTTCTCTTGGTTGGTGTTAGGCGCGGCCAGCGTTCGGACGTGGTGAAACCTAACGTGTTAAGATCTTTTATATTAAACTAGCTGTACCCGCCCGGCTTTGCCCGTGCAAAATGTTGTTTCAGAACAGTTTAAAACAATAAAATAATAACATTTTGAGCCAATTTTCTCCAGTTATTTAGGAAAAATGTACACATTCAATCGGTGTTAATGATATCGAAAATTGGTAAATAAGTAACCATGCTTCGAATTTGTAAAACCTCTCTTGTAGCCAGTTCTATTAATCAGACAAATCAAATTAAGCGCATTTTAACAGTATTTAAATACCTACTAACTAATAGCATTCATTATTATATAAAGGTAGTATTCCCGAACTCTATCACATCCACATTTCTCATAACGCTTGAGTTGGCCTTGGCTGGCGAATAAGAGAAAAAACGGGATAAAAAGTAATGTAAAGTCAACTATCCATCCAGTGAGAGCGAGAGCTTTAATAACCCGATACCCGACCTTCGCTTTGCGATGGACGATGAATGATCAAAATGGATACACAGACACACAATATTTAGTTCATCGCTTACGTATGTGCACCATTTTGGGTTTTGGAAGATAGTTTTCACTGGTGAAAATTTAAAAAGAGAAGTCGGTAGGAATCGGGTTAGGGTTATATAGACGCCACGCCACTTCCAGGTTGAATGAAATAGAAGTTGAGCTTCTTTCGAGTTAATAGTTATCCTAAGTGATACCTGCAGATGTCCTCTTTAAGCTTTTATTTTTTTTTTTTTTAATGCTACCAGTTTTTTTGTACGCAAAGCGTGAAAGCAAATCGAAACAAAAAAATAAATTACTCTTGTCCAATTTTTTTCCGGAATTTATAGAGATAAGAAGTTGAAATAAAGTTGGGATTGTAGGCCTAGGTATCCTCTATAGTCTATAGGCGTGTGAAAAATGTACCAAAATATATTCAGCAGTTTCTAGGGTTTTTGCATTTAAAGATGTGCAGTCAAATTCAATTTTCGAATTGAACAGAATTACACCAATTTTATTTATATGATTTAGCATTTTCATTTTTAAAAGTCTGGCAACGTTGCTCGAAATCCCATACACTTCACAATGTCACATTATCTTATCTGTTATCACACTCAATCTCGATTCTCGATACCATCCTCCGTCCCTCTCAAATGGACAGCAGACAGCACACTCGCCAAATTCATTTACAAACTCTATATCTACCCAACTAAAAAAGAACTCACTCAGCTCAACCTTAAACGCATGAGCTGAGCAGATGCAACATGCAAAACACTTGAGCACTTGAGCATGAGCAGACCAAATCCATTCGACTACAGTTCCGAATTTCCGATATCCGATTCTGAGTAAAAAAAACTCTCCCGCTCTCTCAAAAAATACGAATATACCTTGAAAGAAAACTGAAAAAGAAACCACCACTGAGATCGATTGGAAAATCTTGGTCAATTAACAAATTGATAAAAAAAGGAATTTCGCCAAGGATTTGTTAATATTGCTCAGCTGATATAACAAATAGAAACTTAGTTTTGGACTTAAAAGATGGGCGTTTTAGGTATCTAAAAAATGGAATTAATTTCATTCAAATAGACGAAGGAGAAGTTCACTTTTTTTGTGTTTAAAGTCTAATTATTGAATTTCTTCGACTTCCACAATCAAAATCAAATATTTTTAAATGCACGAACTTGCTCCTCATAGAAACCTAATAAATAAAAAAAAAATTGGCAAAATCCGTTCACCCGTTTGTTCTGTAGCTTCCTACAAAAAAATATTCACTTTGTTTTATATTATTAGGGATTTATGATTTCTAGTATGAGAAGATTCAATAAAAAGGATAGTATAGAAACATATCTAAATATAATTATAAATTTATGATTTCTAGTATGAGAAGATTCAATAAAAAGGATAATATAGAAACATATCTAAATATAATTAGTACAATAAAGTGCACTTTCGGCTTGAACATATTCATTTCAGATGGCAGTACATTTCAAATAACAATGTGAGGCTTAAGGTCTCAGTGAAAAACGTTTCTCAAAAGTTCTAGTTAAAACGTTTTAAATAGTTTTTGAATACAAGGACAAGCGTATCAGAAGTATGTGATCTGTTACGGCATGTTCTTGTTTTTGACTTCTTTTCGTCCCTTTAAATCGTAGATACGGGATTGGGATTTGGGTTGTCAGTTCTCAAAAATTCTTATAATAATTTGGCTTAATTTTTTTTTAACAAGAACCAGCTATCTTCCTTATAAAATACTTATGTTATCCTTAATATGTATTTCGTTAAAAATCGTTAGATCGGTTCTTAGAAAATCATGCAGACAAAAAAGTGTAACAATAATGCAATTATTTGTTCGAAAAACTTGCTCAATTATCTAGCTAAGACCTGAGTAAAAGGTATTATTCAAGATGTAAGCACTGTTTGTTTTTTTAAATGTTATCCAATCAAAAATGGTGTTTTTGAGATATGAACAGTTCTTAAAAGTAGCGGTGGTTCGAATGGAAAACGGGGGGGGCGCAATAATTTAAAAAAAAACATAAATTCTACTCGTATTCACTTTTGGTCAAAATCGATATAGCCGTTTTCATGCATTTAAACTATAGGAAACCAAATTCTCAAAACATGCATTTTTTTAAAGCTCATTTGTACGACAATTCAGAAAAAAAAACTAATTACGCTATTAGGATACAAATGACAATTAATTTTTGTTTTGACCGCTTTCGGGATTACTAGTACAATTTTAAATTTTTGGACCAAAAAAGTGGGTAGGTATGAGCAACGTTAACCCCACCAACCAACTTAAGCTTAAAAATATCACTTTTGGTTGAAATCGTTAAAGCTGTTTTCGAAAAAATCAAACTTGTTAAAAACCGTAACCGTTAATAATAGGGCTAACGTGGTCCGAAGTGTAAGCCCAAAAACTCAACATCAATTTTTAGAACCACTTTTTTGAGTTCCTCGTAATTTCAGAATTAGTTAAACTTTTGAGCTCGAAATTTTGTACGAATACAGTATCTATCTCTTACAACGTATTCGAAAAAGCTAAACAGCATCTTGCCAAGAAGAACGGCAGGAAATACCTAATTAAAGTTCGCCGTAAAGTTGATAGCGGTACCTATACAAAAATAGAGTTCGAAGATTATATTGCACTAAAAGGGTGGGTGACAAACTTTGCCCCAGAATGGGCCACGAACCAAAGGAAACAGCCAACCACAGCGGACCTGGCGTTAGAGGATTGAGCCTTTACTTTGACCGACAGTCGGCCAAGAAATACATGTCAGTGAACTCCATATTAGAGATCGGGGACTGAAAAATGTCGAATCAGCTAAAACAGGGATTTCACTTTAGGTTCGACCTACAAAAGTGGTAAACGCCACCGTTGACTTCATCAAGATAATTCGGGAGCTGACGCCTGAAGCCAAAGAAATAAGTGTCTTAGTGACAAAACGCTCCAGATATACAACGCGCTAAAGGCATGATTACAAGTCGAATTATGCGCAAAACTATTGGTCCGGGTACCTACAAAGTTAAAACTGCACATCGTTGAAGGAACATAAAGAAATTGGCGCAACAGGTCCATGCAGTTTAAGGTACCATCGATCTTTCCAGGATGATATAAATATAAATACCTACCTAGAGTCTTTCTCTGTGACTGGGTACAAAATTTGTTCCCGGTATTTTCTGCACTTTTTGCAAAATGACTTACAAGAAGCATGTTTGACATTTGAGACTGGCTAGGGAACATCGTTATACCTCTATTTAATCGACTATCAGTTTAAACCGATATAACTGCTCCTAATACACTAAACGACACTCAGTTACAATATTGATTCAAGCATACACATACATACACACACACACAACAATCCCCCGATTGAAACCTCAGACAAAACATTCCATCCGTTTGGCCTTTCACTAATATATTCATTCGCGCGCCCTCTGCCATTGCTTATGCTTTGTCCTGGCACCGAGTGAATAAAACAATTTTCCACAGGAAGAAATAAATTTTCCTTAAAAAGGAGCAAAAAATTGAAACGAAAAAAACCAAACCCAAGAAATAGAAATAATAATGAAATGGAAAACGTTTTACATTTCAAAGCAAAACAATTTGCCCGGTTTATTTTTTTGCGAATCGACTGACGTGGGACAGCTATAGATAGCTACACCAGCGCTACCATTGTGCTACTCCTTCTAACCGTCAATAGAGCACTGAACGGGCTCCTGCCACACTATACGTCACGACGAGTGTAACTTCGCTGACAATATACCGTTACAGAGGAACTATACATGGCTTTAAAGAGCACTGTTGCTTCACAGCACCCGCTACGTACGTCGTATACGTCCTTCAAGCTGCTCGCTCAGTTGTTATTCTATTTTCTTTGTACAGGAACCATGCCCTGGTGCCTGCACCCTGCGTGCTGTCTTTGTCGTCCGTTTTCGTTTTCCTTCAGCGAAACACGATGTCGATGTTATTTCTTCACAAGTTTTCTTTTGTAGTCGAATTTTTATGTGTGAAAAATAGAAAATTAAATAGTGAGACAGGCGGAAAGGACGAATGGCATAACAAAAAATGTATTCCTCTACTCGTGCAGTCAAAGGAAATCTATTTAAGGATAGAATCACATTAGCGCTATTGGTTGATAGTTATCCTTGTCAAGTGTGGGGTCCCTGCAGTGTACAATGGTCGGGTCGGGGTGTACTTTAATATAAAGTGAAATATTAGGATCATCAGATTGTATGGAAAGGTCTGTATGTATAGTGCTGGAGTAAGCTCAATGAAAATTGATGCGAGAATTAGGAAGTTTTACCTCTGTGTGGACGATTAATTATTTTTTTTTTGTTTACTCAACAAAAGTTAGGGCTAAGGGGTTATTGGATTAGCTGAGTATTTGATCTGTCTTGTCTTCAGCGAAGGACTATTTGAAGTTTGTTAAAAGTCAACTACAATTGCATAGTTTTTAAGCTACAATGTCCAAAATCGACAACCAGTTCAGAGTAAAGTAGGCTCGATTGTAGGCAAATCGATTTATGCCTAGGTACCCGTGGGAGGGTTTTTCTTGGACGCTTTTTGTCTCACTTTTTGACACATTTTTTTTTCTATATGTTTCTGGAGGCTATTTTAGATGCGATTTCTTGAAGAGTTTTTAGTGCTATTTATTGAAGTATTTTTTTGAAACTTATCAGATGCAGTTTTTACTTGTTTTTTACTCTTTTTCGACATATTTCTTGATACATTTTTAGATGCGTTTTTAAAGCATTTTTGAGGAGTCTTTTATGTAATTTTGGACACATTTTGTACGTCGTTTTGGACATGTTTTTTGTCCGATTTTTTTACGTGTTTTTGGACTCTTCTTTTTGACACGATTTTCATAGGTTTTTATCGGGATTTTTATGTGGTTTTCCATGAAAATTTTAAAGCGTTTTCATACTATTTTCTTTCCTTTCTTGGGTGTATTTAATACGCCCTTTCAGACTGGTTTTTTAGGTGTTTTTCGACAAGTTTTTGGCCGATTTTTGACGCGTTTTACACGTGTTTTTTTGTAGATTTTTAAATGCATTTTTGACAACTTTTTAAACGTTGTTTTGAAGGTACTTTTGGACGTTATTTTGACGGGTATTTGGACGCGTTTTAAACTCGTTTCTGAAGCGCATTTATTTACCTGTTTTTTTTTTACTTGTAATTAAAGCGTTCTTTGAAAGCTTTTTTAAAGTGCATTTGGAACGCATTTGTAACATACTTTTGGAAGACTCTAGCCTGACTATATATAAAGCCAGAATGATATAAGAGAGTGTACTCCGCAAGGCGGCCCTGCGCCCGTTCTTCACTCTTTTTGTGTTGGAGATGATGATGTTTTTAGAATGAAATACTATATCTAAAGTCAACTGAACACAATCATTATATGTAAGCGCTTATTAACCTTTCTGAACGTTGTCATTTGGTTTCTGTAAATCTTAAATGTCATTTTCAATAAACTTGTTTTTCCTTCTTCTGGATTCTGTACTCAAACTGATTGGCTGCCTTTTTAATTTGCTCCTGCTACACTTTGCTGTTTTTATCAGGTTATGGGCCCAGATCCCACAAAATAAAATTAAAATAATAATTAGAAACATTTTATTTAAACGATTCTATCCTTTTCTTTGTCGGATGATCAATTTCCAATAAGTTTTTTCGTGGATTGAAAAAACATAACCAAACATGACTTCAAGTGTCGTCTGCGTAGAGAAGTTAAAGGGCAGAGAAAATTATGACGTTTGGAAGATTGCAGCCAAGTCATATATGGTAATTAAAGGCCTGTGGAGTTGTCTAGAGTCTGAACCAGGAGCAAGTGCAACGCCTGCGATTTTAGCCAATGATCTCAAGGCTAAGTCGGAATTGATTTTGCTACTCGAAACGCAAAACTATTCCTACATAGCTGATGCAACGACGGCAAAAAGTGCATGGGACAGCCTGACAAGTGCGTTTGAGGACAACGGTCTGTGCAGAAAGGTAGATTTGCTGAAACAATTAGTTCAATTGAAGTTGAACGAATGTGAATCTATGGAAGACTACGTCAATAAAATGGTTATGACGTCGATTAAGGTTAAAAAAGCGGGCTTGAATATCGACGACGAAATTGTTGCATCTTTAATGCTGGCTGGGTTGCCAGAAGATTATAAAGCTTTGGTAATGGCTGTGGAAAACTCGTCAGCTCAACTGACTAGTGATTCGGTAAAAACATTGTTATTGCAGCAAGTCAAATATGATTCGAAAACTTCTGAGCAAGCAATGGTTGCGCACACGAAATTTAAATCAAACAAATTCAAGGCGCGAACTAAATTTCGGTGTCATAACTGTGGAGAAATCGGTCATTTTGCACGACATTGTCCGTCTAAAAAACGGCAGAATAACAAATCGAATGAAACGGCAATGTTCACATCGTTTATGGTTAACAGCGCAGTGTCTACAAATTGTTGGTATGTCGATTCGGGTGCATCGGCACACATGACTATGTGCAAATCGTCACTTACAAATCAAAGACCATCGGAATACAAAGAGATTGTTGTTGCAAATAGTGCAAAGCTACCAGTTGAGTGTATAGGCGACATCAATATTACTCTTCAGAACGGCAGGAATAGAACAAACGCCACAATTTATAATGTTCAATATATTCCTAATCTTTGTGCAAATTTGCTATCTGTCAGTCAGTTGGTTCGAAACGGTAAAACTGTTCGGTTTGAGAGTGAAAGCTGTAAAATTTTCGACGAATACAATGAACTCATTGCTACAGCGCCGTTGGTTGATAATATGTACCGATTGAATTGTGCTATTACTGATTCTAACGTTCAAGGTCCGAATGCAGTTGCTTTACATTCACGAACTGACAGTCAATTGTGGCATCGAAGAATGGGTCATATATGTAACGAAAATTTGAAGAAACTTAAAACTGCTGTAAAAGGTGTTGATTTTTGTGACAAATTGGAAGAAAAGTGTGTCGTATGCATCAAGGGCAAGCAAACGCGCGAACCTTTTAAATCTGTTGGTACCCGAGCAAAAAATGTTTTGGATTTGGTTCATTCGGACGTTTGTGGCCCGATGCCCACGAAATCCTGCTCTGGATTTAGATACTTCGTCACATTTATAGACGATTACAGCCGCAAATTGTTTTTGTATCCGATAAAACAGAAGTCTGATGTTTTCGAAACGTTTTTGACTTTTAAAGCGTTTGTTGAGAATCAATGTTCTCGTAAAATAAAAGTCCTACGCAGCGATAACGGAACCGAATACTGCAGCGATAAGTTCATACGTTTTCTATCAGCTTGCGGTATACAACATCAGAAGACAGCTCCCTACACACCGGAACAAAACGGAGTTGCTGAGAGAATAAACCGAAGCATTGTTGAAAGAGTGCGATGCATGTTATTCGATGCAAACTTGAGTAAACGTTTCTGGGCTGAAGCGGCTTCAACTGCCGCATATTTGCTCAATCGGATCCCGTGTAGAGGTAAAATGTCGAAAACCCCGGAAGAACTTTGGTCAAAAGTGAAGCCAGATTTGACCATGGTACGTGTATTTGGATGCAAAGCGATGGTCCACATTCCCCACGAGAAGCGTCAAAAGCTTGACCCAAAATCGTCCGAATGCATACTGTTTGGATATAGCAACGAGTCCAAGGCATACCGACTTTACAACATGGAATCGAGGAAGATTCTGATCAGCCGGAATGTCGTTTTCTTTTGAAACTATGGAAAATCGAGAGGTAATTGATGAAGAACTTTTAACTAATCCTTCCATCTCATCCACAGACAAAAACTGTGAAGAAATTGTTTCTGAGGAATCCAATGTAAATTCAGGGGGCGAATGTAACAAGGAATTATACATTGGTGTTGGTGATTCTATTGATTCAATTGAGCCTAATGAAATTGAACAAAGCGTGTCTGATCCTGCTGAAGATGTTGTAGCTGCAATCGTTGAAGACGCTGATGAACCAGTTGCCGAGGAAATGCTGAATGACTACGAAGTTGATGACCCATTACGTATCGAAGAAGCTGAAGATTCGTCGTATATCGATTGCATATTAGAGTCTGATGATGTTGTCAGTGAAGTTTCCTTGGAGAATGATGTCGATTTAATTCGCAGGTCCGAACGAATTGCTAGTCGGAACGCAAAGAAAGAGGCAAGTTTTAATGTTAAATTTGAATACATTGATCCTTTAACAGTTGAGGCGGCCATGTCACGATCGGATGCGCAAATGTGGCAAAAAGCAATGGAGGACGAGTTCAAATCACTGAAAGTCAACAATACTTGGGATTTGGTTGAACTACCCAAAGGGAAGTTTCCAATTAAATGCAAGTGGGTCTTCAAAACAAAGCGAGATACGACTGGAGAGATCTTAAGGTACAAAGCACGCCTGGTGGTAAAGGGCTGCTCGCAAAAACCGGGCATCGATTACCAGGAGACGTTTGCGCCGGTGGCTAGGTACTCATCGATTCGTTTTTTGCTGGCATTGGCTGTCAAACTCAATTTAAGTATTCGCCAGATGGATGCTGTTACTGCGTTTTTAAATGGAGAAATTGAGGAAGACATTTTTATGATGCAACCAGAGAAATTCAATGACGGTTCTACGAAAGTATGCAAACTCCGAAAATCGTTATATGGATTAAAGCAGTCAAGTCGCGTTTGGAACGAAGCCTTGAATACCGTCCTGTTGCAGTCTGGCCTCAAGCGATCTGACGCAGATCAGTGCATTTATTTCAACGTCAATAACAACAAAACTACATTCGTTGCTGTATATGTAGACGACGTGCTTATATTTTCAAACGACGAGTCGCGCGAAACTTTTATAAAAGAAAAATTAAGCAGCAACTTTAAAATGAAGGACTTAGGTGAGGCGTCCTCCATACTGGGTATTAAAATTACACGCAACAAATCAGCTGGCACAATTGCTATCGACCAATCCCAGTACATTCGCGAAATCCTCGACAGATTTGGTATGTCTGATTGCAATCCAGTATCCACACCACTAGATCTCAACCAGAAAATATCATCGAAGATGTGTCCAACCTCAATAGACGAAAAGCAGCAGATGTCAAATGTGCCATACATGGAGGCGATTGGTAGCTTACTCTTTGCAGCGCAAACAACTAGGCCGGACATAAGCTACGCAGTGAATTTGCTTAGCAGATACAGCACCAATCCAGGAAAAGCTCATTGGGCAGCCGTCAAACGTATTCTTCGTTACCTTAAGGGAACTGCCGACAAACAACTCATCTATTCGAAGGAATCTACAAATATACAAGGTTTTTGTGATGCAGACTGGGCAAGTGATGTCGATCAGCGGAAGTCAACCACAGGATATGTTTTCACAATGCAAGGGGCAGCTGTGTCTTGGTCGTCGAAGCGACAACCCACCGTTGCACTTTCCACCACCGAGTCTGAATATATGGCTATGGTTGCTGCCGTCCAGGAATCTATTTGGTTGAAACGTCTTCAAAAGGAACTTTTTCCCAATTGTTCTAAAGAGATGGTCCTATTTTGCGACAACAAAAGCGCAATTCAACTCGCAACAAACAACGCATATTCAGCCCGAACCAAACATGTGGAAACAAAAGCAGAATTCATTCGAGAAAAAATTAGAAGCGGAGTCATCAAACTGAAATACGTCTCAACAGATGAAATGCTAGCAGACATTTTCACAAAAGGTTTGGCAAATGTTAAACATTCAGTTGATACTCTTCGATTAGGTCTAAAAGGCTAAATTTCCTTAAAAATTAATGAAAACTTTTTGAATTGATATTAATTGTTTTTTTCTAAATTATTTTGTTTAATGTACTTATATTTTTGTAATTTCGTGTATATTCATTCAGGGGAAGTGATGTTTTTAGAATGAAATACTATATCTAAAGTCAACTGAACACAATCATTATATGTAAGCGCTTATTAACCTTTCTGAACGTTGTCATTTGGTTTCTGTAAATCTTAAATGTCATTTTCAATAAACTTGTTTTTCCTTCTTCTGGATTCTGTACTCAAACTGATTGGCTGCCTTTTTAATTTGCTCCTGCTACACTTTGCTGTTTTTATCAGATGATCATCAAAGTTGAAATGTTTTCCATCGCACTGCAGATTTTCATTCACCAAGGCTTGTACAGCTAGGAGGAAGCTGAACTTCTAAACGCTCTCTGGCTAAGGGACTGCAAACAAAGAGTGATTTGTTCCCGAAATATGATTTGATGCTGCTAAAATGATGCTTTAAATACTCGTACGCCTATTATTAAAACAAGTGCCTCGGCTGCTGATCACAAAATTGAAACCCCTTCCCAGCAGAGAGGTCTTGTAATTTTGCACAATTTAAGTCGTAAAGTCATTGACTTTATAAAGACTGGCGCCCTAAATGTTTTCAACTTCTCAAAACCCTTCATCAGTCACGGTGAATAAAGAAAACTTAAGTTTCCTATGCAGAGGAAATATCAATATCAAATAGGGGCTGGGTTCACCACCCCGAATTAATCAAATCACCGAATTTACATAAATTACCAATGTCTTCCAGGAGCGGGAATATTAACAAAACAATAGGACAAATTAGCGATTAGCTTATATACATCACTTGACGTCAACAAAAGCCCACAAGGATAACAACAATCATCGTAGGGAACAAACATCATCTACCCACATCCGCAGAAGGTTGAAACACAATAGTGTGCGAATGGGAACTACTCCTCCACAACTGGTAAGGGTTTTCCTGCTGTTCCTTGACTTTGGCATCATAATTGGGCAATAATCTGTCGGCAGCATTTGTTGGTGTCATAAAAAAGAAATAACTACGACGCCACAAACAACTTGAGTCACCAGGACGATCCAAAATTGCAACAATTTACCCTTATAATCGATACGATGTCCTAATTGAATAATAATCGTTTCAATAGATTCGATCAACAGCCACCGGTTCGGGTGGGGCGGTGTTAATTGCTATGGGGGATGAAAAGGATGCTTGTGCGATTAAGAGGAATATTCATAAAGCCATTTATTATTCTGGTGCGATGATGATGGTGATGGAGATCCTACTAATTGGTAGTAAGTTGCACAATAGGTGTTCTTATTATGAGTGTTTGTCTGCTCGCTAATTAATAGCTGATTCTTTGCAATAGTGGCCCATGTCCTTGTTGCACTTCGAAGCACACGCAGTCACACAATGTGTATCGCTTAATTGAAAATGCAATAAAATTTAATGGCACAGTCTCATTCTGTAGAATATAATGTGCACTTGTGTCACATTAACTCTGTCACAGGCGCGACTGTTCTTGTGCCTTTTGTCTTCGTAGCATCGCACAACTTTCACTGCCAGCAAAGTAAAGAGGTTTCACCGACACTGGCATGGAGAAAGTGCAGATGAAAAATTAAATTGAACGAAATAATTATTTCAAGAGGAAAGAATAATAAAATGACAGACAGACGGAACCGACACACCTTCAACGTTCAACCAGCAAGCGGGGCGGAATTATTTGTGTTTCTGCTTGAACAAGATCACAAAGCGAATTATCCAATAACAAAAGAACAAAAACACACGGCAAAGAAACACAGAAAAAGAATTAGCAAACGCAACGAAAGACTGGGAAGTTTCCTATCTAATGCGGTGACTGGGGGTGGCAAAGGGCGTTCGTTGTTAACGCAGACAAAGAAGCAAAAAAAAAAAAACCTCAAAGGTAAATTTAATCAGGAAATGAGATGAGATGATGACAATTTGTTTATTGTTGATGTATGCAAATTAAGAAAAATGCTGAGGAGAATTTTTGATCTTAATGTTGGAAGGAAGGCAATTCCAGGGTTCAGGAAATTAGTGAAATTTCATGTGTTGGTACGTTTGATATATAAATAGAAACTGCATAGGTCGGTGAGGCAAGGTTTGGAACCAACATCAAGCAATGCGTGACACAAAATTATTGAATGTCTATTAGTTGAGAAATCAAGAAACTTCAGCTTAAGAACGTAGCTGGTATTTTCACTTTTCACTTTTTAACACATTTAGAGACGAGCAACAAGTTATTCTATTCCTTGGCCATATTAACTTATGAAAATACGCTTTTCTTGATCTATGTGGCTTAGTAGAATTTTGACGGAATCTATTTTTTTTTTATTTATTTTTTTTTTGTTGGTTTTGATAGGTCTAGCGTCTAGCTTACCTTTATGAACTCAAATGGACCATTTAGGGTAGAGAGAAAAAATACTTGATTTAATTGAACAGTAGCATTGAAATATACGCTTCTTTTGAGATATTTGTCGTAGTTAAACTCGAACGATTTAAATTTTTATTAATTTTTCAATAACATTTTGCATTTTCCTTGAAAAACAAAAGAGTTTTACTCCGAACTGGCAGTTGAAAAACAAACGCTAAAACGGCAATAGTAGGTTTTTCCGATTAAAAAAATCAATTCCATAGGTAGATTAAATCGGTAATACGTGGATGATGCAGCTTTACCTGTAAGCTTGGTCCGCCACAAAATTTATCACTTTTGTTCACAGATTTCACCGATATTTTATCAAATGGGTAAAACTTTTACTAAAAAAAATCGATCAATCAAATTTAATACTTTTATTGTTGTATTAAAAGATTATGTTTGATTAAATAGAATGTTTTAATAAAATCTTTAGTTAGTTCCAGAGTAAAATATTCAAGACCATCTGAAATATGAATGCCATTTTAATGGACAATTGGACAATTTGTAATTTTCAATTTGCTTATCAATAATTTCTTAAATTTGCAAGATTAAAATTGGGTTCAACAAAATGCTTTCTTAAATTCATTTTACCATTTTACCAGTCTTAATGGCGATATATACCTACGATTTTTTGTTTCTGCACTTCTATGACACAGTACCTTTCGAATGATATAAGTTTCATTCTCCTCATTTCATGATAAATGCTTAAAAAGTGCACGGAAACTTTTGATGTTTACGTATTAATATAATGATTAAATTCTTATAAGAAATATATTGCACTTTAGTGCTTCTCATTTTCTGATTTAACCAATGATTTTTGATGCAGAGTTGATGACTTTTCTAACTCGTATTTTTAAGTAATATCTACTAACTCTGATAATGTCTTTAAGAACAGTTTCTTCTGTAACGGCAAATGTTTAATGTATACACCAGACCCCATAACCCATGAGCCATGACTTCAACCGAAGCTTAAAGGCGCAGATAGCATCGCAACATTAAATGAAATGAATATCTACATCTACACCGCACCGGTGTCGGAAAGTAAGTCTTTTTAAATTTAAGTAGCAAGAAGTGTGTTTGAGCTATAGCGTATCTCTTTATTTTGCGGTTAAAGAGCATTCGACACAATGATGTTTTAGAAAATAGTAATTTTATATTTCTTTTGATATTCTGTACTATTTTCCAGTAAAAATTAAAAAAAAAACTTACTTTTTTAATAAATTTAAATACTAGACATATTTGGCAGATTTAGTAAATTTTTTTGTTGTTTATATAAAACATGTTTGAAATCTTCAAAATCATATTTAAGAGCAACTTCAAGTAAGTAATAATTATATAAATAGTTTACTTCATTGTACAATACAAAACTGTTTCTATCCACCCAACAATTTGTTTGTTTAATCACTAAATTGAAATAATGGAACTGAGACAAATTATTGCTGTATAATCAATAACTTTTCGACAAAGGATTAAAGTCAAATTGATGAACTTGTTCAAAAAATCAACAGCATTTTGGTTTATTTAACAAATTATTTATATCCGCACAAGCAAACAATTTTTGTGCTTGAGGCAAGTTAAAACTTAACACTGTTTAATTAGACCTCATTTTTATCAAATATACCTAGACCTACCACGATCTGATATCCATGAACCGTCGAAAAAAGAGTTACTAGCACTACACGATTAAGTTTTTCGGATTAGGAGCGTGTCAAATTAATATAAAACCGACATTATTCTTAGCAGTTGGCACCGTTCACAGTAATGCAGCAGACCTTACAAAGCTCACATCCACAGTTCGAAGGGACTGCCCTTCATATGAATCTGAAAAGATACCTCTACTCTAACCAAGTTGGCATCGCTGCTAATATAAATGACCTATAAAACACCGAAACTTGTCATATTCCTAAATACATTTTAAAATGTCCTTTGAAACCATGTTTGAAGGTTCCGTTCCACTGAACTCGGAACTTAGAAGAGCGGAAATTTATAGCAATAAGACGTAAAGCATCATCATATCCTTATAGGATATGCTCTCAAAATTACTTTATTATTCATGTGACTTTTATGCGATGATATTTCTGAGCGATAATATAAAAAAATGTATCTTCAATATGATGACATTCTTATTATTATGTGCGGAACGTGTCAACTACATTCGCCTCCTGCTCCTTAACGCCACGCCACCGTCGCTTGTCAGTTGTCAGTTCCGAAAAAGCACTTTGCATTGCATATGTGCACATGTACTATACGCATATAGTGACGACGCGACGTGTGGGAGTGTGTTTTTCCGCCCGGAAAGTTGCTATTGAACTCTTTATGATTTCGAACATCGCCCGCACCCACCTCAAGCGACACACTGTGTCTAGTTGTAAAGTACACGAGTATCAACAATCAACCCCCCCAAACTCTTATGACTTCCATTCGCCAATACATTTGTGATGAGTTTGTGCACGACATCAGTGCGGGGTGGATGCTGTGTATTGTTATTGATAGAGGCACTCTCGCAAAATTACCCCAATCGAAGTCCTCGCGTACACACGCACATGGAGCGAGCAATTTTAATCCCCCTCATTATGGTGGGATTCCATTCGATTTCTGTGACATGTGGTTGTGTGGCAACAATTTTTTTTGAATCCTTAATTTAGGTTTTCCATTTACTAGAGACGTGACTTAATGCCTAACGTTGCGTTTTGAGGTGGGGATCAGTTTGGGGATAATTTCAAGGAAGCTCCTTTAAAAGTTTTCGTTGGGTGTGTGTGTGTGTTTTTTTTCGGATGGATTTTCGGTATGAGTGATCAACTGACAGCTGTTAAAGTGATTGACAGATAATGTAGATTTATTTTAACTCTCCCCCGGGGGTGTAAGTGCTAAAGGATTTTTTTTCTCATCTGTCTGTGGTGTGCCGCTCATCCTTGTGCCGAATCAATGTCAATAATATTTTACGTAATCAATTATATCGGCAACAGGCATAAAATCTGTTTATTTAGCATTACGCTTTCAGAATGATGGGATTTAAAAGCTGAATGGCTTTCAGGCTTAAATGCGCATCAATCAATTTTTGCTAGGCATGCCCCACCTGGGACTGGCACACAGAGCTGTCATTAAAATTTAGATAGGTATTTGCATTGCTGTTGTTGTTATTGATTGTGGTTGCTTTAAACAATACATTTGACAGCTTTCTGGCAATGGTTTAACCGCAGCGGCTGTGGCTTTTATATTGCCGTTTGATCGTTTGTGGCAATTTTCATACGACAAGTCTTCAAATTAACTATAAAGGTCGGACTTCATGTTAACAATACTAAAAACTCTATTGACAAAGATTTCAGAACTTCTATAATTTATAATTAGAAGAGGGCTGGTGAGGCTGTACTTGCAAGGCGGCATAGTGACGAATTTGTTAAAAAAAAAAGTCATAATTAACAGTCTTTACTGAATGGTTATCTGATGCGTATTTCGAAGAATTTTTGTAGAATTAGGTAGAGCAGATCGAGCCTTGCTGTACCCCACTTAGACCCATGTGGGCTCATTGTGATGCGCTTTCTGAAGGTTTGCCAATGAATTTTTGTGTTTCATGTTTCCTTTCTTGGCTACTCGACCTTGCTCAGCCATCCTGACGTATCAGAAAGTTCTTGTATCTCATGGAAGTAATCTTCCAAGTCTTTTGTTCCTGATGTGAAAGAGACTTGGACATTGACAGAGGAAGTAAGGTGTACCTCGTCATCTCCGCAGCCTCTTAATAATATCGTTATCGCCATCCTTGGTATTTAATATTTCAAAGCGCCTACCAGTTTGGCTTATAGTATATTCCGTCCCTAGTTGTCGCGCTAGTTAGGTTAGGTTTGTGGGCGGGGAGTACTCCGTGCCACACACAGGTCAATACTGACCCATTGTGATGCCCGTCGGAGAAAAAGGGTGTCCCTTATCCATTATAACCCCGGCTATAAGAGCTGTAATTCATTAATTTCTGTGCTGTTACATACAAACCATCCTGTGGATTCGATGAAGCCCATTAACTTGTCTATTGGTGTGCTGGTAAAGCTCAGAAGTGTCTCCCTTGGAATCTGTGCCTGGTGTGCTGTAGTTTTGGGCAGAGACATAGGAAGTGGATTATGTGTCCTTAAGATCTTCCTCATCACCGCAGCCTCTATAAAGTTCTTCCTCCGTCAGGCTCATTTTCTTCATATGGTACCGTAGCGTAGAGTATTGTACTCCGTTATGATACCTACGAGAGTGGAAAGGGATTTCCTATCCTTCCGTATGAGACTCTCGGTTCCGGCTTCTTTGAAGGTCGGCTATAGCGTTGTTGTGGTACGGCAAGTTTCTTGTGCAGTCCATCTAACGTTCGCCTCTCTTGCATGGCTTTTCTACATGCTTTGAGCTTGAGTGTACAAGGCGGGATATTCACAGAGGGATCAGCATGTTCTGAGAAAGCTGTTGAGCCTAGTACTGTGTCACTGGTAGGACCTTTGCTTGGAAGACACTACTTTTCGGGATTTTGACATACCCAGTGTTTCGGAGAAGACGCCTGATCCCATCCCGGTGTCCATTTTAGATCCGTCTATAAACACGGCTGTGGTATACGAGTCCGTCTCTCCATTCTTCTTCTAAGTATGGCGTGATGCAGTCCGTGATAGGTAGGTATACTATACAGCCAAAGTATTTCTGTAGGATCGTCGAATGAACCAGTTTACTGATTGGCTGATTCCCATGGCACTAATGGCTGCTAATGATTATGCAAATTGAGTTTTTGAACTTTCGCCTTTAGAAAGGTGGATTTGTGAGTTGCCGGCCACCATACCAGACTGCCATGGGTCAGTATAAGTCTTACTATAGCCGTGTACACCCAAAGTTTTATTTTGGGAGATGGTCCCTAGGTTTTTCCAAAAGTTCTGCTACAGGAATGAAAGGCTATTGTGTCTTTTTTGATTCTTCGGGGAATATTCCCACATCGATCGGTTCAGAAGTGACTGCATTCCCCATGTCATTACTCTTGGATATATCTCAGACGTTTGATACAGGTCGGGCAGTTGAAGGAACCTTAAGGGGTTTATTCGGTGGCTGAACCTGACACCTCTCGTTCAGTAGCCCAGAAAACTAACCACAGAGTAGTTATAATTAGTTTATGAGGCTTAAGGGAATACACAATTATTGCTTGAGCACAGTTTTGGGGCCACAACTCGAGGGACCTGTCAATAATGAGGAAGACACATGTTAGAGAAGCTCAAAACCAGCATGAGGAGCTGAGATTTTTGATGATATTGTTGAAATGGATACTTTGAATGGCCAATATGTCATCATAGAAGGGACTACCCAAAGCATTGTGTCTGCCTTTGGCTTGGCTGGACAATCTCAAATAAAATGGAACACTATTTCATTCTCAATTGTTTAAGGGGCCGAAGCTTGGCTTAGTGAGTTCCTTAATGCCAGTGGCACTTATCAAATGCCGTTAATCTAGTGACATCCGCACGCGTTCTAGCTGGAAGGTTTTTTGTTCTGGTCAAATTTTCTTTCTGACGCAGCTCTTCAGGTTCGCCTTTGAGGTTGATTGCAGGAGGTCTTCTCTCTTTATGCCTCCCAGCGCAGGGCATGCTTCTCGTATGTCCAAATCCAATTTGTTCTGTAGGATAATTCCCATTTACTGCCAATTCCCCCCTCATTCACGTCTCTACTGGCCAATAGAGAGCAACACGAGCTACTCCCTAACTAATCCCTTCGAGTTTAGTTATACCATATACGATATCCGACTTCAATTTTAGCTCGCAACCTCCATTACTCATTTCATGTATTATGCACGCGAATGTGGGAATATAATGTTTCTATTAAATTTCAAATTGTCAACCAACACCATCAATCGGAAGGAAAGGAGAAAAAAAAATATACTCCCTTCCTAATAGCTTTCCGAGGGACACTCAACCCGCATAAATGTGAAACCTAGTGTTAAATATGATGCACGTTGTAACTTACCCCCGGTTTCACTTTGAATTTTGTTCACCCAAATGATGACTGCTTTGGGGTTTACGTCGACTCGCAACGTTGATACACCCAGTGCGATGTCCTTCGACCTCGACTGATGTCACCGTGCTTTTAAGTGTAGACGAGCATTAAAAACACAGATAAAACCGGTACTTTGTCGTGCTTGTAACCATCAGCAGATGTCCTTTCACCAACCCCGCATTTCCGGTGACAACGTCGAAAGCACCTCTTATAAAACGTTGCGTTGCGTTGTTGGCTTGCTGCTTGTTGCGGGTCATTTTATTGGCCTCATTATGCGATAAGGAATTGGACTTAAATGACCCGGGTAATAATCATAAAGGAAACTTTACGGTGCCATCTAACCAGTAGATGTGCGGTGTCCTTAAATACGCATTAGAATTATTATGATTTCATTTGGTTGGCGAGGTGTAGCGGCAGAGGGTGTCAGTTGGGTGTTGATCTAAATTTATGTCCGCCTGCGGGTAGCGCAAATTATTTCGATACGGATTCTATTCTTATACAACTCAGAAGCAGTCCAATATTTTTACACGATAGAAATTGTTAAATTGAAATAACTTTGCACTGCGGGTGGCCGAACAAAATGAAGTATATTGTGAATAATCCTTCCGACAACAGCGCGTGATTTAGAAAATGTCCTGCCCTCCAGCCATCGCGGATGGAATGGAATTAATACAGAGAAAGAGAGAGCCGTTTTCAAATATCCATGGGGCGCTTTCGTTTATGACAGCAAGAACATTCTTAATTCTTCTTGAAACTTGTTCGTACTTAACGTTCGATAATTAAAAAGTTTTATGGAAGCGAAAATCCACGCTATACCGGTTGCTAAGGGTGGATATATATATTATTACTCATTTAAGTTGCAAACGCAACCAAAAAAAAAAATGTTAAATGAAATGTCTTCATAAATATTCAAACGAGCACCACGTTGGTCGATTGACTTCAAGTTGCTAAAAGTTATTACTCACCGAGTAGAGTAGAGTAGAGAGTACTAATGCGACAAGGGTGAGAAGCACCTATACTCTCCCATACTATACCACAGCCTGACTTGCTATTAATGCGATTATTGAAGCTTTCATTAAACCGGAATTTCAAAGAATAGCAATCAAAAGATGTAGGCAATATAAGTTGACTTGAAGCTGTCGAAAGCTAAAAATTTTATCTATACCCCCTTCGGGTAGGGGTCAGAATATACCCGAGGTAGGCATGCCTGTCGTAAGAGGCGACTAAAATTCCATAAAAGCGGAGACGAAAACTTCGCAAAAACAATGCGGCAAAAAATTAAAACAAATGACCCGGTCCTCCAGGTAGGGGGTTTGTGTGTAGAACCTACTGAGCTACCTAGTAAAACTGATTCAGTTAAAACAAAAAAAAATTGAAGGCAATGAACAAAACGAGAGATATAAATACCCCAGGTGGCAGACCAGGTAAACTGGAAAATCCACCCTCCTCGGAGGTCGGTCCCATGGATTCTGGGGGGGACCATTTATTGCTTCCTCAACAAAGCTCCAAAAGGAGTTCACTCACGCCGAGAACTCCACCAAAAATGGTCGCGCCAAAACAACATACGGCCAAAGATAGCGCTATAATTGTAAGCATTCCGAATATTCAAAAAGTAAAATGTGGAAATGAAACCATTATAGCTGAAAATGAACGTAAAACAGATTCACAAGAGAAATTAAATGCAAGCAGCTACTACGCTGAATGGCAAGCTGAACTTAAAGCAAGGAAAAATCTTGAAGAAATTGTCTTAAGCTTGCAAAAGCAGATAAAAGAACTTGAAAAAAAGGTTAGCCTTTTGGACAATACTTCCCAACCATTCCAAACAGTTCAGCAAGATAAACAAAAGGAATACCTCACTGATGAAGAGGAGCTTGCACTAGAGACAGAAAGACATCTGACTAAAAGTAAGAGGCCAACAAAGAAACGAAAGGCAGAAGAAAGTCCTGAAACATCTGAAAGAATCTTTGACAATGTGACTACACCAAAACATGCAAATTTGCAAGCAAAGATGAAAGATAAAAGGACTGAAAAGACAACCATTGGCTTGAAAAGACAGCCTTTACCACCACCAATAATGATCTCTGATGTAGATAGATTTGGTGAGCTAAAGAGTATTATTGAGCAAAAATCTAAGAAAACGTGCAAACTCACATCATATAGCAACAACAATTGGAAAATAAATGTTGACGACAGTGACACTTATAGATATATCACTGATGAGCTAACAAAAATGAAATTGCAATGGCACACATATGAAAATAAGGCTACTAGACCAATTAGAGTAGTCGTCAGAGGTCTTCACTTCTCGTGTGATGAACATGATATTGTCGAAGACTTGACTAATAAAAAATTTAAAATTATAGAAGCCAAAAACTTAATTAAAAAAGAAAAAACATCAGGTAATGAAGGGGAAAAAACTACAAGAAATAGAAAATTACCCCTTTTTATGCTCTCCTTTCATAATCAGGAAGATATTGAAAAGGTTTACGCTATCAAATCAATAATGAATATTGTTGTCAAGACAAGATTGAGCCTCTTCGAAGAAAATCCAACTCTTTAACTCAATGCAAACGATGCCAAGCTTTCGGGCATACGCAAAGCTATTGCAAAAGAGATTTTGCGTGCGTTAAATGTGAAGGAAAACATCCAACAAATAGTTGTCCACAAAAAAAAGATGAGAATGTAAAATGCATAAACTGTCATGGAAACCACCCAGCTAATTAAAGGGGCTGTCCGGCAGCAAAAGAATATAAAGAAAAGAAAAAGAGAGGTACTGCCAAACACCAACAGAACCCTCTTAAAAATACAAACAAGAAACCGGTAAATGTCGAAAACAGCAAAGTCGACAAAATACCAATTGTGACAAAAACAAACACACCAGTTGTGAATAACAAGTCATATTCCCAAATTGTGAAAAATACACGAAAAGAAGAAGAAATATCAGTAAAGGAAATGCTTTCTACTATTATCCAAAGATTGGATAATCAAGATAAAGTTATTAAGCTACTGAGCAAAGAAGTTTCCAAAGGAAAAAATCAACAAAATAACAATGATTGAAAACCTAAAAGTCGCAACCTGGAATGCAAATGGTTTACACCAACACATCTCTGAATTTCAGGTATTTCTACGCAATGAAGACATTGACGTCTGCCTGATTTCTGAAACCCACTTTAAACAGGGAACAACAATTAGAATTCCTGGGTACCTCTGTTACCACTCTCCCCATCCTTCTGACAGTGCCAGGGGAGGTAGTGCTGTAATTGTAAAAAGTATTTTAAAACCCTATGAATTACCCAAAATAGGAAAACAAACCATGCAAGTAGCGATAATAAACATTACGACTAAAAGCAAGCAATTTAACATAGCTGCTATATACTGTCCACCTAGACACTCGCCTACAGAGGAAGATCTTAACGACCTTTTTCGAGCTCTAGGTACTAACTTTATCATTGGAGGTGACTTCAATGCAAAACACACCTATTGGGGGTCCAGATTAGTAACGACGAAAGGTAGGAAGCTTTACAAAGCAGGGCGAAATTTTAATTGTAACTTTATTTCGACTGGATCGCCTACTTATTGGCCATCCGACCCAGCAAAAATACCAGACCTTGTTGACTTCTTTATAACGAAAGGAATCAATAGAAAAGAAGTAAGGGTTGAAAACAGTGATGATCTGTCGTCGGATCATACACCTGTAATCCTAACGGTCAATGGCATGTCAGTAGAGCAGGTTAGCAATGAAAGACTTACCAGCAAAAGAACAAACTGGTGTAATTTTAAAAAAATTCTCGAAGGTTTTATAAACCTTAGAGCTCCACTGGCCACAACAAGGCATATTGACATCGAAGTGGAACAATTCATAGCCGATATACAACAGGCGGCAGAAGATAGTACACCAACTATTCAACAACGTAAGCAAGCTTCGGTAAAATACCCCACAGAAATTAGGGAACTAATATTAGAAAAGAGAAGAGCCCGGAGAAAATGGCAAATGACAAGATATCCCGGCGATAAAACTATATTCAATAGACTTAACAATAAACTTAAAAAAAGTATCAGTGAGTTTAAAAATAGAACTCTTACTAAATATCTTTGCAATTTAACTGCTGACAAAGTCACAGACTACTCCCTTTGGAAGGCTGCCAAATATTTAAAAAGACCTCAAACGCAAGATCCCCCGTTAAAAACATCTGACGGGAAATGGATCGGCGACCCAAAAGAAAAGGTCAAACTATTTTCGGAACATTTTACAAATGTTTTTAAACCTTTTCCACCTAGTGTGGCAAACGAACCCCTTGAATTCTTTGATAGGATAGATGAAGACGTAATCACTTAAAGAGATCAGCACATGTATTCATAAGCTCTCTAATAGAAAATCGCCAGGTTATGGTCTTATAACTGCCCAAATTCTGAAGGAACTACCCTTCATAGCATTGGTTAAACTTAAGCTTTTAATTAATGCTTGTTTTAAGCTAAGATATGTTCCATATCATTGGAAGATAGCAGAAATTATAGTTATACCTAAACAAGGTAAACCTCCATCTGAAGTCACCTCATACAGGCCAATCTCACTTTTACCTGTATTATCAAAACTTTTTGAGAAACTGCTTCTTAAAAGACTAGACAGAATAATAGAACAAAGAAGGCTTTGTTCTATTATTAACCAGTTTGGGTTTAGAAATAAACACTCGACAATAGATCAAGTACATCGTATAACAAATATTATAGAAAAATCATTAGAAGAAAAGCAAGTTTGCTCTACACTATTTTTGGACGTTGCTCAGGCTTTTGATAAGGTCTGGCATAAGGGCTTAGAGTATAAACTTCATAGGGATCTACCAAGACAGTACTATGAGATACTTAAATCTTATATTTCAAATAGATTCTTTAGAGTTCGCTATGGTTCAGCGTATTCTGAACTCAAAGAATTACAAGCAGGAGTTCCACAGGGAAGTGTTCTGGGACCGACCCTGTACTTATTGTATACTATACTATACATACTACAAACGATGTGATGATAGCTACATTCGCAGATGACACTGCTCTTCTATCAACTGATAGATGCGTGATTAAATCCACAGAAAAACTACAAAATTCTGTTAACGAGATATGTGATTGGGCCCAACGATGGCGAATTAGACTTAATGAGTCAAAGTCCACTCATATCAATTTTACAAATAAAAAAATAACGAACGCTCCTGTGGTTATTAATAACCAAGTAGTTCCTTATTCTAACACAGCTAAGTATCTGGGTATGAATCTAGATGCTAAACTGAAATGGAAGGAACATGTGAAAAAGAAAGTAGAAGAGTTAAATATCAGGTATAGAAAACTGTATTGGTTGCTAGGACATAACTCTGAAATGTCCACTGAAAATAAAATTTTAATATGTAATCAGATACTAAAACCTGTTTGGACGTATGGTATCCAATTATGGGGTTGCACAAAGAAAACAAATGTACAAATAATACAAACATTCCAAAATAAAGTCCTTCGGGGAATAGTAAATGCCCCGTGGTATATTAGAAATAATGACTTGCATCGTGATTTGCAGATTGATCCTGTAACGGAAGTAATTAAAAAGTACGCAATTCGTCACAATGACCGTCTGCAGATGCATATTAATCCTGAAATAATAGACGTCTTAAATGTACGATATAATATTCGTAGATTAAGAAGAACTAAGCCTCACGAACTTATTATCTAAAAAATATGAGAACCCGTATTCAAATTGTAATACCTTCTCAAACGCAACTTAACGTTGAAAGTAAAATCATTTGTCGATCTTTCTTTGATTGGTCATGATTAAGGAGGTGTTTTTAGTGCGGTTAGAGTCCCACACTACTCTGGGTTTCTAGCCCCATTGTGTCTTTCGAGATTTTCACCTTCAATAACAAAAAAAAAAAAAAATATCTATACAGACAGGCTAACTGAAATGTGCCTTGGATATCGTACGAAAGAATTGTCCGACGATTGAAATGGCTTGGTCTTTCATTAAGGGCTTGACAACTTCTTCTTTAAATAAAATGCACACTACTTGAGAAAATTGTGCGAAACAACTTTCCAAAAATCTGTACAACTATACTTGCATACACTGACTATATCGATATCATTGCCAGAACACAACGAACTATTACTGGTGCGTTTGCAAGTATTAGTACGGAAGCGGCAAAAATGAGTCTAGTGGTGAATGAGGGCAAGACAAAATGTATGCTGTCAACAAGAAGGGACACACAACATCGACGAATCGGACACAACGTCACGATAGATAGCTATAACTTTGAGGAAGTTACGGACTTTGTCTACCTCGGCTCCGCTACCAATTCTGAAAATGATATCACCTCAGAAATCAAACGAAGAATCATACTTGCCAACCGCTGTTACTTCTGCCTAAGATGGTAACTGATAAATAAGTCATTATCGAGAGGAGACTCTATATCCCAGTCCTACTATATGGTGTTGAAGCGTGGATGCTATCAAAGGCGGATGAAGATCTCCTTGGTCGTTTTCGAACGAAAAATTCTTCGAGTGAATTTCGGTCCATTCTGCGTTGACGGGTCTTGGAGCAAGAGATTTAACAGCAAACTCTACGAGCTGTACAACGACACCGACCTAGTCAGAATTCAGAAAAGTAGGCATCAGTCGCTCTAAGAACATGTAGAGCGAATGGACAGCAACGCTCCGGCCCGGAGAGTCTTCGATTCCAACCCGGAGGGACAACGCAGTAAAGGAAGACCTCGCCTTAGGTGCGCGCGAAAGGGGATCTCAGCCAACTTGGAGTGCGCAACTGAAGGCAGTTAGCCAAAGATCGCGCTAACTGGAGAGGCGTACTGGTTGAGGCACAGGTCCACCTCGGACTGTAGCGCTGCCTAAGTAAGTAACTTGAGATATCTAAAAAAAATGTATTGGCTTTAATTACTATAATAACCATTGACATATATACAATTTTTCGTTGAAGCAAACATAAGCACTAGCTCTTATGGTTCACGGTGGAGAGAATCGGAAACACTCAAACGTCATCGGGCAATTCGTGCGATTTTTTTTAAGTGCGGTGAGTATGCCATCTGTTGTAGAAAGTTAGACATAATTTCAATAAATCGTTATTTTGCGCAGTTGCAATGGCACTGTGTTCTATTTAAAAAAAATAGCAATGGCGCGAAGAGGTTTCATACTTTCACCGCACTGAACCAAAAGGGCTAGTGCTTTTGTTTGCTCCAATTTTCCCACGCAGGATTGTATGAAACTGAGATTTCACTAGCAGACCATGTAGGTAGTATGTCAATAAATAAAATACTTATGAGTGAAATTCGACTTCGTTCATATGTTCACTACGGGAACGTATGCAGGAATTCTTTAAACAAAAAACTATATAGGTACATTCCTATTCATTCATTTTTATTAGTTTTTAAATCGTATATATGTACTTAAACAAACATAGGTACTTACATTTTTTTTTACACACATTTTTTTTAAAGCTGAAAACGTCTTAATTTTTTATTTTTTTTTACATCACCTTAAATGGATCCATATTAATGTCCGAATGAACAGATACTATAGCAAGTGAGCTTAATCTGGCATTCTTCATAACGCTTCGGGACACTGTTTTAATCCTTTTCGTAGTTGAAAAGCTTCTTTAAACACTTGCTGCAGGTTTTGCTGTCGTTCACTCGCCCAACTACAGCAAAACCTGCTAGCAGAGCTTGAAACGTCTGGTAGATCGTCTTCGTTGACCATGAATCTGTCCGTAATATTTCGTATTAACGAATCTATGCAAGGAATCAGTATAGACAATCTAAAATAGGCTTCAGTAGAAGAGGTTTCTAGATTGGAACGCATTGTCAATGAAGTACTTGGTGCTCTTAATTAAACTTCAAATAGGTCCTCGGCAAGATGGGATGCGGATTGAAAAGCATTTCTGATGTTCTTAAGAGAATTCAGAACTTCTTTTGTGCGGTCGATTGCAGAAACAAAGTCTAAGGATTTGTTCTGTAGGAAAACTGATAAGGGCAGCTTTAAACTGAATAGTTTTTCGCATATAATCAGGCTTACTAGGAAATCACTTGTTTGGATCGCTGCCAAAAGTGTTGATGCTTTCGAAGACATCGCCCACATTCTGTTCGTTATTTCTTTAAGACTTATTGAGATTTGAAGAGCTCTACAAAGGAAATAAAACTGTCATGCCTTTCAATGAATCTTGTTTCGCATAAGCGTAGAAGTCGAGTTTTCGGCTCTCTGGTTAAATTTGTGTTTGAATGGTTGCGGAAGAAAGTAGCTATTTCACTAACTACACCAAGGCAATGGCGAATCGCAGGAGTTGGCATGGCATTCCACTTCATGCAATTGCTCAAAGAAATTTTGTTCCAACATGTCTCTGTCGGGATACCGTAACGTGACGCCATCGGTATGAAAACCGCTCCAAACCTTAACTTTTTGTGGATGAAGTGCTGTTCCATGAAACACATGAGGGATCTCACCTGTCCAGTGACGAAGCCGTTTACCCAAAAATGGCGGTAACGCTCTTAAAGTTGCGACCACCGGCTCGGAATTTCGGTAGTAAATTTTAATTAATTTTGTAAACGTTGTTCCTTCGTGTGCTTCACCATGATGAAAATGTGGATTTTACTGAATATTTTGACATTGACCGAACGGTAATCCGTTGAAGGGTGCGTTCACACTAAAATTTTGAAGTTGTCAAGTCGCTTATGAAAGACCCTTAAGAAAAGCGGTCATTCTAATAATCAAACACTAATGTCGACGATTAGTTAGCTCTTGGCTCTTAAAACGGTACGGTTCTACAAAAATTTCAATTAAATTCTCCTAACTGATATATTTTAAATGCTTTTTGACGTTAATTAAAGGCAAAACACAAAACCAAATGGGCACGTTCAAGATTTAGTCTGACGGATGACTGACTTGATGTATCGCAGTTTTGATTGGCCTCAATTGGTCACACGGGCAGCTGTGTCAGTTGACGTTTATGGAGGGGTAGCAGACGAATCTAGTCAAGAAATTCGTCACTGAGCACTAAGGTGACAGCTCTCATATGTGGCTGACGTAGTTAAAGTGACGTTCCTCACCAATCTTGTTTTTGCGTTACATCAAGTTTAAACCAATCTTTTCGACAATTAAGTTTTTAAATGTACCCAAAAACAGCTGATGTGTCAGTCAAACTTCATATGCAAATCAGAAATCCCTATCGTTCTTTCAGAAACTAATTTTGTTACTATTGATTTTTAATACGTCACTATCGGCTTAGGTGCATTTCTGAAACACGGTTTAGAGTGCCTTGAATCATTCATAGCAAGCTTAGAAAGCCATAAGCGTTTGATGAACACATCGCTTCCGTCTTTTGAGTTCCAATTTGCCAAGCAACGAAATAGTGCTTGGAAAAGTAATGAGAAGTTTAAAAATGAACACAATAGCAAGTAGGAAAATATACCTACCTAGCAAATCCTTTTACTAAAATCTCACTGACCATGTGCAGTTCTATCGCCAGCGAATACAAACGTCATCCCAACCGCAACTAGTAACTCATTTACAATAGCTAGCCCGACAATCCCTCTCCTCAAAGGCAATTTATCAAGGACAATTCATTAATTATTCACGCACTTTGTACATTTCTCATAATCGAATGCCGCCTCCCAGTCCCGGTGTCAATCCCAGTGCAAATCGCACATATGAACTCCCTTCCAAGTCCCAAATACGACCAACACTGCCCTTCGTATGCAATTGTGCAACGTTAGCATGTCCTTCGCAGACAGAATACTGCACAGGGTATACTCATGCAATTCTCCATACCGGCACCGAGTACAGTAACACTGGAACCAATAAACTGTAAAATAATTCCTCACAAAAATGCCAGAGTGTAATTAAATTATGAAAGGGACACATAAGACATAATAAGTCATAAATCAAATCGCATTCCCCGGGGGTCATTTGACATAAGGCATGTTTCGAATCGCAACCGCCCCATGTCCCGGTCCTATCGGCTGCAACCAAAACACATCAACAGCGGCAGCCATGTGCCGTACGACGCTCGGAGGACAGGACATGTGCGCCGGCCGGAGTTGTTGTTGTCCCATAAACACTTTCCAAAGTTTTATAGCCAAATGTAGGGCCTAGGGGCGCATGCAATGCCCCCCAAATGTGTATGGGTCCTTGGTCGTACACAAGTGTTTGGTTTGCATGTTAGAAGTTGTGCATCATACGCACATCCATATACCCTCTGTGCAATTTCGGAAACTGGCAGACATGTCTATGCCAGTTCCAATGCAATTAACAACACATCTTGTCTATGAAATTGTAACTGTAATTAAAATATGAGATTCATCACACGCTCTGTATGCATCAGGACTGAGTTCCTGCATATAGATTGAGATGTATGTATAGGCTGGCGGAATTGCTCTCCATGGCAATTGGCAATGATTAATTTGTTTGGATTTTTCGTCAAAATTGTCCTGGCAAATGGAATAAGTTTTCGCATGTTCTCCGATGATAGCCCTGAAAGAATCTAGGTGACCTCATTCCAGTGCCAGAAACAGATGATGCATTGGGAGGGCAGACTGTATTATATCCCATCGTGAAAATGTTTTTTTTCTATTCAATGAATGAGACGCGCATGATGGCGAGGCGAGGACACCCAGCGAAATGGTATTACTACGTTAAAGGCAATCAGGGTGGCTGCTTTATTATCCTTTGTACTGTGTTAAATTGAAATTTAATATTTAATTCGAGTGAAATGTGTGTTTGCTGCTTTTTGTTGTGTCCTTTTCGAATCAAGGCTACGTATATGTATCTGTGCAGGGCTTTCATTTTTACAGAGTCTTTAATCTGGGAAAGTACTTTTTACTGCAAGATAAGTAAACACAAGCAAAAGACGTTTGAATGTCTATTTTGGAGTTAGCCAAATGAATTCTATGGGGAGTAGGTATCTAGCTACCTAGCTGCTGTTTGCGCACACAAATTAAAAATGTACGAGTGTTTCTTTTAATTTAGAAAACAAAAACAACACGGACCAAGTAATTTTAAACATACGGATGCAGATAATAATTCATTTATGCGGAGCGGAGTAGGGAAAATAATAATAATTATTGAAAGTAGGGTGGATTTTCAAGGATTGACAATTTGTTTGTACGTGTGGAACTTATATAGCACCAGCTCCCAATAAGTGAAGGGACTTGCCGTCCTCTTAAATTTTGGGCAGACGTGACCTTCCAAAGGCAGTAGCATCCCAAGGTAGAAACTTGTTACTTCTGTTTTGAGTATAGTTAAAGGACTTGTTACCGGACTGTACTGTACTGTAACTCTGGTGGTCGTTTTATAAAATGACATTAAAGCAGTTGGCACTACACCCAAAAAAAAATCTGTTGTAAATGTGTTGCAAACCGCAGTTAAATCGACTGCATTAATTCTAATATGACTTCCAATGCTGTCAATTTAACAGAGACATGCAGGTTGTACATTCTAAAGCTCAATATAAAAATTTAGCATTTGTCGTAGATTTTTAGACTAGAAAAATTTTGAATGCAATATAATTTGTAAAATACACAATAGGTGTACAGATTTTCATTGAATTATTTACAACACTTTGCGGTCAAAATGCAATTTCTATAGTCAAATCTACAACTCAAAATTGTAGAAACTAATAGATACCCTTTGCTTTAATTTTTAAAGGTCGTTTGCTTCATGCCCTCAATTTTTTTTACGCTTTGAAATAAGAGAAAATACACTACATAAATTGAAACTCCTTTTATTCAAATATGAAAAAATGACTATAAATATTTTATTTCATTTACATAAATAAAATAATTATGGGTTTTGTTTAAAAAATAATAGGATACACTTATATCGAACAACTTTTGTCTCATAAAATGGTTTATGTAGCTGAATATTGTAAAATTAATTAAATTTAAAATAATATAATCCTGAAGTATTTTTGTTAAAACAAATAGTTAAAACGAATAGCTACAAAAATTAAAATGAGTCTCATCAATAATATTAGGTATTTTAATATTTTTGAAAAACGCTTTTCATCAATTTTAATAAGAAAAAAAAATTAAAAATGAGTTCCCTTGTATTCTTATATAACCAATTGAATTGAAATGTTTTTTTGAAATTGCAAGTTCCTATCATTTAACATGGCAAAATTAGGTAGGCTCTCATTATTTTCAAAGGATATTTAACTAAATCATTTTCTGGTAGCCTGATTGTCTAACAATAAGTTTAAAAATTACCAGCAAGCCTTTGTTAAAGATACCGGAACATAATTTAATTTTAAACAAACATTGACTGTATCGATAGATAGGCTAAATTATAGTTACTGCGGTCGCATCTGTTACACTGACAATAACATTGACGTTCACCTATTGAATGGAGCAAACAGTCCCACAAAATCCGTCGCATAGGTATCCGATGCACATATCTAACACAGTACTTGACAAGTCACTCTATAGGAACATGAAAATCAAAAGAACGATTTAAAATACCACAATGGTCCAATACCCAAACCCAATCAGTCAAAAATATTGGCAAAACCTGCAAAAATGAAGATCTAAACTGGTTAGCTGGGCATGCGCATTTCAAAATATGTAGGTACTCCTCATGGACCGTAGATACACTGAAAAAAAATATCTTTCGTAATATAAACTACGCATTTTTCATAATTTTATTTGCCGATTTTAACAAATCGTAAAGAGCTTAATGTTTTTTGAAGACAGTGCAAGGGGTGTCGCTCTGCTGAGTCCCTGGGCATAAATGCGTACAGAACATGAGAAAGCCTAGCTAATGTTTGACAGCAGTGTCAGAACAATCTAATCATTTTGACATTTACGTTCAAGTTTGAAGAAATGTCAAAAGTCACAAGAGAGGGGAAAAACAGATGGACCTCTTTGATAACCCCTATCATGACGAGAAAACTATGACAGTCTTCAAAGAAGCTAGGATAGAGAGACTCGTACAAAAGGGATCCCTTTCCATCCTCAAAGGAGTTATAATGATCGAAAAGTTAATTTTGTGGCGGTTTTTAAAAATCCACAACTCATTCGACCTGGTTGGTTGTTAAAGTTTGGGAGACAATCTATATCCAACCTATGGAATTTAAGAACAAACACAAAAAAAGAAGCTGACTAACCATTGTGACGTGTGCTCTTTCTTAAGTTTTTTAAACAGAAGCACTGAGAGCAATTTCGTTCAGACATACATATCTAATTTGAACACGATGAACCGATTTTAGATTTAAAAATTCAAGTAGTCGAGTTTCCTACCAAGAATTAGCATTGGGTTGCAAATTGCAAAAACGCCTGGATTAGAGCTCATGTGAGAATCACGTATTGGCATGATATCATGGCTTTTACTCGAGAATGGCGCATATCTATAATCGTAGACTAGACTTCTGCTCAAGTTAGACGCCACATACCTATAGCAGCTCGTACGAGATTCAAGCACGGACGTTAATTTCTAGGTGAGGAAGATTATGCAATGCATGTAAATATTTTTGGGGTTAGGGGTCAGCAAACTGACCAAGTACATACTCATGCATCCCATTCATAACCTTAAGTACCAAAAACCTTTGAATGTGTGTTTCATTGGGGGCTCAAGGTACTCAAATTTTTGACAAAAAGTTAAATGGGATAAAATTTATTTTTTAATTATTTACAAGTGTACAAGTACCTATACCTTTTTTTATTTTAACGAGCTTGTAGGTATGCGCATTTACATTGAAGCCCATCCTTTTTTTCTAGTCAAAAGTACAACAAACTTCAAGTTGTGAACAGGAATGGAAAGCCTAAGGCTGTACTCTCACCCCTCACCCTACCCCCTCGCACCGATACAGCTGAGAACTGTAAAAACTGCATTTAATGCAACAACAAAGATTAAGCACCATGAAATAAAACATTTATCGCACTGAAAAGCCCGCAGGACATTCAGAAGTTTCCCTGTTTCGGACTTGGCTCAAAAAGTTCTCGCAAAAGTTGTCCACCACTCCACCCGTGGTGTCGACATTTGTGCAAATTTTTAGTTTCAATCAAATTGAGTGAAAGTGTAACTGGTGTTGTTACCCAACCAAAGGACTACGACTACCTATAGGTATATCGCACACCCTCTCGTTGCACGCGCTAACGATGCTGAAAGTCGAAAACGTAAAATTCTTCCGTCAGTAACGACGTGCAATGTCCTTCCTCATCCAATGTCAAATTTGTACTAAATTTGCTCGCTTTCACACAATATTATCCTTGAAGCTTGAACACACACCGAGACCGAGAGACCGTTGCCAGTTAGTACGAAACGAAACGATACTCCTTCGGTTACTGCTTTTGTTGTTGCCCCAGCTGCTTTTGCCTTGGGTAGGCAAGGAGCATGTGCGCCAAAAAGTATACCAGCAGGAGCTGTGTATCCTTGAAGAAATACAAATTCAAACAACCCCTCCCTGTGTGTGTGTATTGGGAATTTTCGTCTTGGCCAATCATAATTTTCTGATAAGGATTCGCGATATCTGCGAACGTTCTTGCTAAGCCATCAATGGGAATCCTTGATTTTTTCGGGTATCCTTTTTTTCGGTGGAAAAGTGCGTGCGAGTTTTTGCGACATCGAAATTTAGGATCCACCCAGATTCGTTGTTGTATTGGAGTAGGTAGGTATGAGAAAATTAAAATTTCAAACGGAGGCTACTTACAAATTGTACACCCCTAACGCTTCCTTTCTCTTGGCAAGACAATTTCTGTTGTCCAAGGACAACTGTTTGCTGGGCAAACACTTTTGAGCATATTCCCAAGTGACAGTGAGGGCTTGAAATAGTTTCGTTTTCCCACAAACAATAATTCTTAATTTCCATCAAAAAGGCCATGACCAGCGGCGTGTGTGTGTGCCAGAATAATGTGCACAAAAGAGGATAACGTAAATTGCTGATGGCAATTCCATTAGGGGATTCCTTGCATTAGAACAATACTATTGCAAAGGGGAACGAGTGTTTGCTGCCAATTGTGAACTGCTGTACAAAATTGTAAATATGGAGAAAGTTTTCGAATTCCTGGAAGGACATTTATGGGTAAATAAATAACGAGTCAGTGAGAAGAGACTACTGCAGGCAGGACTTTTTCAAATAAACTCGAATTCCCATTCTGATTGGCACATGTGAAAAATTATTAACAATTTTCAATTATAGTCGACATTGGCACACTTTCGACAAGCAATGCTTTTGTATATGTGGGTACAGTTGCTAGGACAGTTCTGTAGAATTTTGAGGCAATTTTTAAAATTTCGTTAAACTCAAAAATATATAGCCGAAAACAATTTGTTGTCAAAGATTTTGCTTGGACAATTTTCGGAACAAATTACAGTTGAATTTGACGCCGTTTTCAAACCTTTTTTGTTTGTCGATTTTAGAGGTGTTTCTTAAATCAATTCTAAGGAGATTTGAAGACTGTCTTCACGAGTCCAATTTTCGTCCGATCGTTGGGCAATTCCATAGATATTTCAAAGGTTTTTAAGGGGACTTTCAAGAAACACGAATTTAAGGAAGTTTCTGAAAAATGTTCGTAAACATTTTGAGCGATTTTCAGTTGCATTTTGCAACTCTTGCTGACGCAGAGGGGGCTGTTGATTAGATTTCAAAAACAAACTCTCCAGTCAGTTTCTGAGGCAACATTTAAGCCAGTGGTGATTAGGATTTTTTGTGGCTTTCGATATAGCTTTTATGCGATTTCAAAACCAATCCAACCGTTTTGACGACGTTCAACGTTTAAAGATCGTTCTAAATTGGTTCATAAGATCATTTTTGGTTCGTTTCTTTGGTAACTTTCCTTGTGGAACTTCTAAATAATTTCTAAGTAATTTTAAAATGGTTTTTAAAGCAGTTTTCGAGGCGGAATTTAATCAGATTTCGATTTTCAATATAGCTGTTTTTAGAGTCGATATCACGTTCTAAGTCTTTAATGTATTTTCAAAGGTAGGTAAACCATAAGGGGTTGTTGGAGGAAAAAATTATTTTTAGAAGCGATATATTAGCCTACGAGTATGTCTTTCTGATTGAAAGCGATGTAGTTTTAACCATTTTTGAACGCAGTTTGTATGAGTTTTTTTTAAGACTTCCTTTCGTTCAATTGTAGTTGTGATTTTTGAGTTGACTTGTAAGGGTAAAAGTTAATTTTTAAAGCGATATTTGATCAAATTTTAATTTTTGTTATAATCAAATATTATTATAGGTTAAACTTTTCGAACTTTTCGTTACTATGGACTGATTATGATTTTAATAATGTAGTCTTCAATTAATGTGCTTCCTTCTTCTTCCTATGGCAGCCTTTTAGTTCGTTAGTTAGCTATTTCTGATCAGATTTCCGTTTTTGAAATTTTTAAAGTAATATCCAATTCGCTTATCTATACGGAAATCCGGTTTTTAATACAATTATGAAGAAGATTTTCAATCTTATGGTTTTAACCTATCTACGCGAGTTTGGAGAATATATTTAATTTAATATTTTTGCTGCTTTTAAGAGAACTGACGTAAGGGAATTTTCTCTAATTGTTGAGCTTATATTCGATTCCATTTTTTGACTCATTTTCGGTATGATTTTGCGTGACTTTATAAGCTTTTTAAAAACACGTTTTCAAGTCGATATCAGGCAGTTTTTGCAATAATTCTTTTGAATTTTCAGTGGGACGATATTTTTACCTAATAGGAAATAGAACTTAAAAGCGATATTTGTAAGTTGGCCGAAGAGAATCATTGCTTCAAATTTGAAGGAATTTATGAACTTAATTTTGGAGAGAATTTTAAATCAATTTTACGATATATTTTCTTTGACATTATAAGCCCCCATTTGCGGCTCCTTTTTGTTGCGAATTCTAAGACAGATATTGAAAGGCAATGCGCAACATTATGATGAAAAAAAAACCGTTTTGAAATTTGGTTATTGGTATGTATTGTTTGCTTTAAATAAATGATTTTTTTTACATTTTTGCAAACAGTAAAAAAACGCTTCACGCTGGTTCATGAGTTATACGAGGACAATGCTTGACAGAACAGGGATATACAGAATACTCAGCAGTAAACATATTGGGCTATGTGTTTTATCGGAGTTCCAATTTAAGCTATACCCAAGCCACAGATGGAACTGATTTGGAATACTTTAGTATTATAACAGCTCATCCACGTTTCATATTTCTATAACAGTTTTTTTCTTCACATTTGCAGCACAGCTGATAATTGTTATTATTTTATTTCTGCACGGCATGCGCACTTGAACCCATTAGAAGTAATGTGAGGGAAACTAAATACGTTCCACAATGTTTCAGCAACATTTTTCTAACCCCTCATCATCATGTGAAAAGTGAATCTGCTGATAATGTATTTGGCATTTATACCATTAATGATTTTTTAAACAACCTGTCAATCAAATTGGCTGTTTATAAGGGTAGGATTGAATTTCCCTACTTTGAGCAAGTGTTGGCCACAGAAGTTTACACACTTGACAATGCGTCGCCCTAATATTGTATTACCGTAAAAGTCAAAATTCACTTTTTGCATAGTAGCTCTTTAGAATGTTTTATCCGTTTTGTTATACCTCTTTTCATTACAAAGATATACAGAATTGTTTTGACGTACGTCCTATTTCTACATATTTGTTTTTAATTTTTGTGGTTTAGTGGTTAGTGTGTTGGACTACAAAGCGATGGATCCCTGGTTCGAATCCCGAAAGAACCAAATTACATCTAAAGGTTTTTTTCCACCTCTTGCGAACGTCTGCCAAATATCCGAGAGTAAAACTGTCATGAAAAAGCTTCTTAATTAGCCGTTTGGACTCTGCGTAAAATTGTAGATCCCTTTCATTCGTCCCAAAAATTGAAAATTCACACAAAACGAATGTTTGTGAGAAGCTAGGCTTTGGGTCGTACAGACCTGTTGCGCCAAAATATTTAATTATTTATTTATTTAGTTAAGATATTTATTGCACTATTACAACTATTATTACACTGTTACTATTACTATATACATAAACAAATCTTTGTTTTTGGTATATTTTTCGACGCATTTTACGTGCCATTTTTTTAATTTATTCTCCGATGCATTTTCATTGCGTTTCCGACGCGTTTTTTTAGTGTTTGATATGTTTTTTTGAAAATGGCTTTAATTCGCTTTTTAAGTGTTTTTACTGTATATTTTTCAATATTTTTTTTATGCGTTTTGAGGGTTTTATCGGCGTGTTTTGAATGCGTTTTTTTAATTATTTTAATTCGACTTTAATGCCTTGTTCGACGTGCTCTTTGTGTATTGTTGTGTATATTTCAAAGTCTTTCTGTTGCATTAGAAACGTCTTTTTTGACGTATTTATCGCCCAGGATCTTCCTTTCTTATTCTTCCTGACTCGATACTCTTAACATGTCAATCTTCTGTTACCTCTCCAGTTGACATATTTGTTATTATACCAAAAGCAAAAATATCAACTATCTATTTAACCAGGATATTGGGAATAACTCATTATTGGGGACATTTTCGATATGTAAACTAAAAGGGTCCCAAAGGAAATGTTGAACAAATATTCTTGTCCATCATCAACAGGGCAAAAGACCGCCAACAAAATTCTAGAAAGGTAAAAGCCAAGAAAAGGTTTACGCGTTTGCCGACTGTCTTGAAGACGGCCCTCAGCATACAAAGATAACGATTATTAAAATGCAGATATTGACATACTGATCATATTATTAAAGACGAAGTTGAAAAGGTAGCGAACAGCCTTAGACTTCTCAGTTCTCCATCATGTTAACTCCAGAATTATAGAACTGCTTAGAACCTACAAGCTTATGATAAGCAAACATGACCTTTAGTTAATTAAATTCGTCAAACGAGTAGAATAAGACATTATGTAACTAACAAAATAGAAACTTTTCAAACTGCTGTTTCTAAGAAGCATCCTTTCAAATTTAGAAAAATGTATTGCCTTTCTGCCCAATGTGCAATCCAATGAAGACAGAAGATTCCAGTCACAGCAGTATTTCGGGATGTTTTTCTTTAAGTCAAAATCAGAGTCAATTCCGTAAATACAACAGAAGGCTCCCTAATACAGAAATGCAATTCTTTTAGATATTTAATTCTTTTCCGTTGCATATTTGCAAGACACTAGTTTGCACGAGTGGAAATTAAAATTTATTGTGGAACGTACGTTTAAATTACTGAAATAGCTTCTAGCACACACTGAGCGAAAAGGGAAAATGCCTTCATCTAGAGTAAATGAAAAAGTAAAAAATATATGTAACATAAATTTAACTACAAAATAAAAAGTAACGACAAAAGCGCACATTTCTTATTGAGATTTCTAAAGGATACATTATGAGCCTGAAAGAAAATACAGATTTAATTAAAAAGCTCTTCCGATGTAACACAAAATTAAATTACTCACAAATACATACTTTACATTATCACATACAGACTACGAGTTTATAGCCATTTATAAAATTTTAATTTGCCTAATTACCTAGCAGGGAATAATTCTGCCATATATCAGCGCACACAGCACGGCCGACCGAATTTATTGATGCGCGAAATATCGCCAGCCTAGCAACCTTGTCATTTCCATCGTCCTTGCTCGTCGCGTCGTGTCGATGGGAAACAATTATTATTATACCTCGTGTAAGTGCAGAAGGATACAAAAAAGTACTCCCCCAACTTCGACAACACAAACATTACATTTTATAAAGTAATTTTTGTCCTGTAACTATGAACCTTTAACATAAAGTCTGTGAAAGTATTTGTTTTTTAAAGTGCCGGTCCTTCTGCTGTCATTTTTTTGTGTTGTTGTTTTATTAAAAACAAATGGAAAAGTCATTTCCCGTTCGCTCTTAAGGGCGGAAATTAAAGCACCGCCATGATGGGTATCGTGATTTTAGAATCTAATTAACAGAGCCTTATCCTGCGTGAATCGTTGTGGGTGTATGACAGTGGAACATTTATTGAAACTGGGTCATTCAGGTATTATTAAGGAGGACGTTTACACGTTAACAGCTTGTCGAGTCCGGGGGCTCTTTTTTATGGCCGATTAAAGGATTCCGCGCGGAGAAAGTGCGCGTTAATTAGAAATGCGATGCAATATGACAGTGAGAAAATACACCCAGCCAGTCAGTCGGTAAATTTCTTGTAATTGACTTTATCGATTTAAGTGGAAACTCGTCGGGAACCATTCGCTGTCAAAGCGAAATGATAATGACCCAATTGAAGTGGTTTTTCAATATTTGTTTTGTGAAAAGATTGTTAACCGTTAAATGGCAATATTTTGCAGAAATCTCCATACATTAAGGAACCGCTCTGAACCTTTATATTTCGCAAATTGCATCGAAATGATTTCCATATTGAACGAAAGGTTGATGACAATCAGCGTAATTGACAAGGAAAACTGATTACTTGTACATGTACATGTGTGATGAATGGGTTGTTTTTATTTTAAGGCATACACATGTTGATGGTAGGTATTGTTGGTCAGCTTCAAGCTGTGTGTCCACTGCAACACATATTCTTCGTGACCACGGTTATACATGTGACACTTTGTCGTCGTGATAATAAAGGGTATTCCATTAAGCGCTTCTTATCTTTAAATTGATATAAACTAAAGTGTGTGCTTTTATCATCGAAAATCATTTGAAAGGCCTATCGATCGGTGCCATTACGTGGATTATAACATTATTCAATTGTCCGCCGCGGCTTCCCTGGGTAGCGCGTAACAATTTTTAATGACTCATAAATTAGGCTGAATTTGACCGATGGTATGAGCTATATGGTGGCTTTGGGGGCCTCTGCGGCACAGAGTAAGCACGACAACTTCGAATTTCTATCTTGAAATAAACGACAAGAAGCGTTAGTTCTGATCGAAGACATGAGCGTACTCATGTGCGGCAGTCTGCTGTAAAAATGGGGAATGCCAACGCCAAATCGTTTGATGCACGACGTTTCCAATAGCGAATTGCAACGGGGGGAAGACTTTGCTCGGGATGAGGGATGAGAACGAAAGAGTCCAAACAAATGTGCCGATGTTGAATGCCGAGCAGAAGAACGTGCACGATTCGCAGATGAGGGTTGTTGACGATGAAACGGGAGGCATTTACTTTATCGATGCTCCCGGTGGGACAGGCAAGACATTCGTCATTTCGCTGATTCTGGCAACAATTAGGTCAAGATCTTAAATTCCGATGATTGTTGCATGCTCCGGCATTGCTGCCACACTGTTGGAAGACGGCCGAACTGCACATTCCGCTTTGAAGCTTCTGATATGAATCTTCTCACGGTTGACAAGCCAAAGTGAACAATGACCGATTCGAGAATGCAAATATAAGATTTGGGATAAATGCACGATAAACGAGCTTTGGAGGTGACCGAACAATTAAGGATTTACGAAGTGATTCGAGATGATTTGGTGGGTCAAAGATATTGCTCTCCAGAAATTTTCGTCAAACTATTCCCGTAATCCCGAAATCTTCTGCTGCCGATGATCTCAATGCATGCCTGAAATCGTCTTTTTTGTAGAAAAATTTGAAATTGACCACGAACATTAAAGTCGCATTGCATAACGACCAATCGGCTGCTGAATGCTCGAGACAACTGCTGGCACTTGGCAATGGACAAATTCCTGTTTATGTTTCGATTGGATATCGTTCTATACTATATCGTTCCCTGAAAATTTTTGCGAGTTCATATCATCGAAGGAGGAACTCATCACTAAAGTGTTCCCCGGCTTTGCACAAAATTATAAAAATCTCGGGCAGTACTAGCAACGAATAATAAGGACGTCGATAACTTGAATTTGATTATTCAAAGTCAAGTCGCTGTAGAATTGCATTTGTACAAATCCATTGCCCGCGTGACCGACCAACTATCCGACGAAATTTTTGAACTCGCTTGATGTGCCAGGAACTCTGCCGCATAATTTAGAGCTGAAGGTGAGATCGATTGCAGTTACGTTTCTGAATCTAAATTTCCTTCAAGAAACTGATGAAAAATTTGATTCAAGCGGCGTTCAGGAAGTCCTTATCCCACGAATTTTGATTTTTCTATATCTGATCTTCCATTCCAGTTCAAGCGGATTAAGTTTTCCGTCCGATTGTCTTTTGCGATGACAATCAATAAATCGCAAGGCCAATCGTTGCGAGTCTGTGGGAAAAATCTCGAATTTCCCTATTTTTCGCATGGTCAGCTGTACGTTGCCAGTTCGCGTGTTGGCAAACCGTCTTCGTTGTTTGTTTTTGCCCCGGAAAACAAATCGAAAAACATTGTTTATCAAATCGCTCTCTACTGACTTCGATTCAATTCAAATACATTACATTGGAATTTTAACTATCTGTGTTTTATTATCACTGGGTTTATCTGAAGGCGTTAAATTGGGGCGAGACGAAGTTCCGCTAGTAATTTATATATATTTTGTATTTAGTTATTATTTATAAGTTGATAGAATAAATTTGATTAAACAAAAAAAAATCAATACAAATTAAGAAAACTGTCAACACTTGATAATTTACAAATAAATAAAAGAAATTTTGTGGTTAGAAAGGACACAACAAATATTTTTTTTAATGCGATTGCCTCTTCGTTCAGCTACGACAAACAACAACTACACATCTGACAATGATTACAAGGCTGTACAAATATGTTTCAAAAAGGTCTTCTTAGTTTCTCTCTAGGCGTATATTTACCAAAATATGTTTAGTTTGACATAAGTCCCGAATAATCAATTCATTACTTATGTCCCTTCAAACATATTTTGGTTAATATACGCCTAGTGAGGACTTATGTCCCTGCGCCTTATTTTTATTGGAGGTAACACGTCCACTTTGTCCAATATATCGCCCCTAATATCACACGAAGATTTTGCATTCACGTAGCTTTGGAGCCTTCAACGTTGCAGACACTTAATCGGTTCCATATTCCCAACGGTTATCAAACTCAATATACTCACTTTCACAAAATCACTTTCGGGTGAAAACGAAAAGAACAAATCCCAAAGTATCGCAACGCTCGAAGTGACATTCAAAACTCCTGCTAAAATCCCAAAGAATGCAATCCTATCGCTTGCGAACGAAGACGCCAATTTTCAAATGTAATTATGTTGATAAATATTTCACCATCCAAAGTCAAAACTACAGCTATAAATGGACCATTATAATCATTATGGCGACATTTTTTAACCGGCGGCCTTTTTTTGGCGAATATCTTCACAAAGTGCAATATTCGCCTGCTGTTGCTTGCGCTGGCAAAAAAATATCTTAAGAGTTAAGAATCCTTGGCATTTTATCATGTTTTCGTTGAATTTTGTTGCCTCTGATGTTCGCTACTTTAAAATAACCGCCAACTGGATAGGATAATGCAGACCACAGCAAGATGTCTACTTTTGACATTTCTTTTTCCTTTTTTCTAGTTTTTTTCGTCTGAATTATCCTTAATGGCTTTCCAAGTGCAGGGGATACAAATTCAAGAGCTCTTTGCTGCCCATTTATCAACTTAGAAGATGATTTAAACTTTTTTTTTATTTCTCTTTCTCTGTCTCTCACTCTCCTTGGCTTTTTATCTGTTGCTCTTTGGCATAGCTTTGTGGTAGTTTGAAGAACCATTTATGCGGCTTTAAATTATACATTTGAGCTAAAGTTCCTTTCGAATTACCTGTGGCTTAAAGCGAAAATCCATTAAAACTTTCCAACTCCTGATTAAAAGAGTATTTGCATTTTGAAGGAGGTTTTAAGGAATTTACCAATTAATTCGCTGGAATGCGGCCGGCCGATAAATTTTATCCCACTATGAAGCTTTCAAAAAATTGTGCATCGAAATAGGAAAATCATAGAATAAGCAAACAATTATTTGAAAAACATGCAAAGTTGTCCATTCACCAGTAAGAACAATGCTGGTGAAAGAACGCAACCTTGTGGGACCCCATGTGTCTGTCTTAAAACAGAGCGAAAGTTTAATTGGAATATATTGCTTTGTCAAATGCTTTTTCTGTGAATCGCGGTGGACTTATAGGTATTCTACCCATTTTTGGAATGAACTTTGTTGTTAAGTTTGCGGCCGAAGGCTGTTGTAAGCATAAACGAGCAGTTAAGGCCCTCCTAATCACATCCTCAACTCATCATTGACTGGATAGTGGACATCTTCCAATTGCTTAAAGTCTACTTTTAAATATTAAGGATTAAATATGACCTGCGACAGTAAGTTGCCCTTGTTTTCCAATATCATTGAGAAAAATGAAATGGGATGGCATCCCCCAAACTGACATCAAATGTTCGACATTGCTTATGGGACCATATCGAATAAGTCCTTGCTCCTTCTTTCCATTGCTCATTCATACCGAAACTATTTTATTATTCTCCAATGTTCTATATCTATGTACATACCTATGGTGCTTCATTCGTTCATCCAATTCTCCTGCACAACAATTGGGGTATGTACTCGTTTGTATGGATGTGTGTATTTCTATCCATTTATTTGGTTTATTGGTGGTATGGGAATTGGCTCCCTTTTTCCATTACGATTTTGATTTAATTTGATTAGAGAATAGTGCGAATGGAAATATTATTAACTTAACTCGGTCAGTTGAGTAAATGAATTTATTGCCAGCAATCAAATAGTCTCACGGCATGTGCGTGAGGTTAGAATATTCGCATACAGGGTGGTTGGAATATTTATTTTCAAACTATGAGTTGATAGTCAGATTACAATATTGTTTGCTTATATTGAAAAATATAAAAGCTTGTCGGCCCGAAATCAATAGGAACTCATATTATAACGTGGTTCAATATTTTATTGTGACGTAACTGCGCGGAGTGGCCTCCACATCAAAGTGGCTATTCTGAGAAACCGTTTCTTACTACAGTCATGGGTACACCTGGACCTTAACCAAGACGCCCGGCCTTTGGCTTATTAACTTAAAATAAAATCCTTAAATCTTTTTTAATATTCCACTTCCCACTTGCACCACCTAAGGCGAGATCCTTCTCTGGGTTGGAATGAAGGACAAACCATTTTCAGCTATTACCTAGGATTATGACCTAAGATCGGTGGTTCCCCTTTCCACTCTATTTAAATTTAACAAATTTCGATTTTAACTTTTACTTCATGAATCACTTCTAATTTAAAAACAATTTCCCCGACTGTTACCACCTTCCGCCGTTCATCAGGAACACAAAGCTACACCCGATATCCGTATAATTCCCTAAAATATTCATCCAAACATTTAAACATCAACAGAATCAATGTTTGATGAGACCATATACCGCGTATTAATCGACAAATTGAAGACCGCGAACAAAAAAGAAAGGATTCTCAATCAAACCATGAAACCGCACACACAAGCTAGGGTATGGTGTTCCCAAATCTAGCAGAAAAAAATACAGTTGATGTTGGTGCGCCTGATGGATGTATGTTCGAAAAATTTACATAGGAAAATATTGAATTGGAGAAAGGGGTCTTCATAAAATTGTAGTGGCAATTTGTATCGAATTCCTCAAAAAAGGAAAAATGACGAATGGACAGGCAACACAAAACTGAATCCTTTGCATGAAGTCTGGAGTGCCCACTCATGAATATTCAACAAAATTGTTAAAAATCTCAACGTGTCCGCCAACAACGCCAAAATCAATGCTATGTCAATATTTATTTTTGTTTTTGTTTTTTTTTGCGAAAGCCGTGGAGAAAGGCGGTATTTGATTTGGTATTTTTTTTTTTTGTACGTTTGTTATGATATTTAGGAAGGTTGTACTGTTTGTTTATATTTTTTGGTAGGGTTTAGATCACAAGAATGGAAAACACTCTTTGGTTTTGTTCTATTTGTCAAAAGTGAACAGAAAACTCGTGGCGGACTCCCTTTTATTTAAATGGAATCCACCCCAGCAAGCCAGGCGATTCGCATTTCGTTTGCTTCGGAGTCCCCGGAAAAAGCTATGGATAATTTAATATATAGAAGCTCCATCCACAATTCATGTTTTGTATGAAATGGTTGATGTAGTGTCGGATGTCTGAAAAATCGCCGACGATTCGCGGAAGAGGAAAATGCGAACATATAGAGGAAGTACATGCGAATGTACGGGGGAAGATTATGCAAACTTTCAGGGGTGGATTATCCGAGGAACACCTCAATAAGAGTGCGACAAATTTGTTTCCGTAAGTGGGGTTGTCCCAAACTCTGCAGGAGAGAAGTATTTTATTTTTGCAAAAGCAGTGTCAAAAATTGGCACACACAAATCTGTTTTGACATTTGTGGACTAGACCGATGTAGAATACAAGTGAACAAGCCATGTAGCGATACACTCCCCAAGAACGCGGAATAATCGTGTCTAATTTTTTGCGTAACAATTCGTCAGTAGTGTTGGCTCAGCATGAATTCCGAGAATATTGCCGCTGTTGAGAAAGATGTCGAGCTGTTGCCGGAAAAATTGACCAGACGCTATAAGGCCATGTTAACCGTGTTTTTTCTGTCGCGCCAGAACCGATAACCGCTGTGTTCCCGGGTCACCTCATCTATCGTTTTTGAACAAGCCCGAGACCCTAAAAGCCCTCAAGGACAACATTCGACACGAGTGCGAGAATCTGTCGCCCGAAGTTCTCGCCGAAGTGATGAAAAATGCCATAAAACGAGCCAGTATGGCAATCATCGATATCATCTTTTCAATAAAATTCTAAAGATTCAAATTAACATAATCCAAAATCAGAATAGAAGTTATTCATTTAGAAAAATGAGAGCCAAACAACATCGGATGACTTCTTTTGGCCCACCTTGTATTTCAACGAACAGGTAAACCCATGAAACCCATCAAACCGCCGACGCTGCACAGATTGAACTGAAGACTCCAAAAATAGAGGAGACCTTTTAACTTAAAGCAGATAAAAAGGTCCAATATTGCATGCAAAGAGCTGCATTGATGTATGAGCTACAGCCTAATGCAGTCTTAGGGCAGTGAAGTATACATCTGACCAAATATTCATACGATACCTAAGTATTGCAGATTGAGCTGTTGATATACTTAGGCCGTCTTTTAAAGGCCCGGGTCCGCCTGCAAAAATTAAAAATGTAGCGGAACCACCGTCCAACAGAAGACGTAACAGACGTAAGGACTAAGCTAACTGGAAGTCATTTCAAAATACAGAAGTTGTTCAAAAGAGTGCAATTGGAACTTGGGACTTACATTTTTGACATCACCCAGAAGAACTCCCTTCATAAAATTTAAACAAGTCCTGGCCAATTCGCTGATTTCTGTGACAATCTTAAATTGACCCATCATATAGTCCTTACGGTGAAAATTAAAGCCTTTCAGTTTTCTATATCAGCAAAGGAATGCCAAGTGGTTGGATTTATTTTCGTCACCCGGCGCACAAAAATACATATACAAAGTTATGTGAGTCTTATGCGAGTCAAGGACACTCACGGAGAACGAAAAAGTCCCACATCAATAAAGGATGTCGTGGTGCGGTTGAGCTATGGAATTTTTAATCAGACATTTTTGTCATTAATTTTACCTAAAATACCAAGAAGCACACCATGCGAGCTAGTGCTTGTGCGACTGCCAGACGTCGGAACGGAAGTTGCGTCGAATTTGTATTCGCCGCCCGTCGTAATCTTGGTGACAATTTCATTTAATGTTGTTCCTTGTTCTTTGCCTTTTTATCGAGGAATGTCTGCAACAATTCCATAGAGTGGAGGACTACTGAATTGATTAATGGTGCAGATCGTCATTGAGAAGAAAAAAAGTCAAATTGGAGTGTTATTGGTACCGATTGGTGTTCCCATGTCTCTGTACTACCCCAGCTACTTGTGAAGTTGTTAAGCCAATTTCCGCTAAACAGTAATTATGCTCCCCTCTACTACACAACACAAGTAGGAACATTATCCGACAAAAAAAATGGAAAGCAAACGCAAAAAAAGTATTAAAATAATGAGTTCTTGTAATTACATTTGTTTCGCCCTCGGACTAAGTACTCCCTTCGAGGACAAGACGCAAACTTACTCGTCGGAGAGAAAGTCAAAGAATCTCCTGCCAATTCAAGGAATATTGTTTTTCTTTCCATTTTCTTTTCATATTTTCAATAATTTTTATCGTGTTGTCGTCGTCGTTTTCCACGTCGACAATTTCATAAATGCAGATGGCCTGCTCTCTCTGGCTGTCGTTACCAATTTGACTTCTGTACCGCAGCGCAGCGAAGTGATGATGATGATGACGTACGCGTGGATACACGACCGTATCCACGTTGGAAACTCATTAAAACTTTTTACAGGCCATTTAAAAAGCAATTTGAATTTTGTGCCAAACAACGACGCCTCAACTTGGACTAGGACAGTTTGGGAAAAAACGAAAAAAAAAAAAAGCGAAACAACAACAATAACAAATTTAACATTTTCCTATGAATTTTATTTGGATTTTAATTTTGTATTTTGAATGGGTAGAAGGAATGAATGATGATAGGGATAGCCATCTGGTAGATGTATAATGAAAATAAATTAAATTTTCCACTCGACAATGGCAGATATAATTGTATCTGTCACTGAAACAAAGGACAGTGTTTTTTTTTGCAGATTGTTTGAAAAATTGATTAGATTGCTAACCATGTCAAATTAATATATTAATTACTGAGGAGATTATTCATTGTACAAACGAAGGGGCGTTTTTTGCCTCCCACAAATCATGTCGAAAATTGGTTGTCGAAAATATCTGCCCAGAGGTAGGTAATAGATCTGATGCCAATTTGAAAATATGCAAGTGGTGATAAATGTGTTACCTATTTATTCTATTCTGTTCTTTGTTTGTTTAACTCATTGTCTGGGACTTGAAAGTTCTTAGTCTTGCGTCGGCTAAAAGGTTTGAGCCTTTTTGACAAATCCTCTCACCGAAGTGATTAGTGCCGCATGTGTTGGGTAAAAATTTCTTGATTTTTTGAGAAGGGGAGTCCTGAGGTACACGTTCAGTCGTTCACAGCCCAAAAAAAAAAACATCGCAACATTTTAAAGTGTCCCATGAAACTCATCAAAAAGTTCAAAGAACGCTACAAAATCACGTAAAAAAAAAAAACTTGACAAAAAACGTATACCTATCTAAAAACGATTTCAGAAACCGCCGAAAAAACGTATCGAAGAATGAACGAAAAATGTGCCAAAAAGTGTTCCTTAAACTGTGTCGAAAAAAGTGCTGAAAACTTACCGGAAAACGTGTCGAAAAATGCTTCAAAATGTGCCCAAACAATACATCAAAATAACTTGAATAAAACTAAACTCACCTTAAAAAGCGTTAAGGAATGTTTAAAATAACGGCACGGAAAATAGCTCAAAAAGCACTCCGAAAAAACCATCAAAGAGCGCATACAAAAGTGTCATAAAAGAGTGTTAAAAGTATTCCAAATAACATACAACGAGTCAAAAAAAATCCGTACAAGCAAACGAAAAAACGAAACGAAAATCGCATGAAAAGGGAACAAGATTTGGCGAATGTTGACTGTGTCAATCTTGGCGAAGGTATTAAAGTGATGCTTTGTGACAATATAGCCGCTAACTCTTCCTAGTAAATCTCACAAATTTTCACTTAATATTTTCTCTATCCTCTCGCCTTTTTGTAATGTATCTAGATATTTATACGGTAATTAATCTTCTTCATCGGTGCTAGTTTTATTTTATTCAACAAGGCAGTGTGACTTTTATGAGCTGTAGAGGGGTTACGCGCCTTCAGTTTTTGATGCAGCATTTTTATATTCAAGCTCTCAAGACCGATTGGCTGGAAGTTTTGTGAGGCGCAAGTCCTCTGATCCTCCCCTTTTGATCTGCAAGGCTTATTGCACTCAATTTGTTTTCCCTATTGTTAAGATTAAGCTTGCGAACGATTCGGTATTATCGCATTTTAAAGCATAGTTTTAAATTGGACAAGCAAGTGCAAATTGGTAGTGAATTTAATCCCGACATATACTGATAATATAAGCGTTGAAATAAAACTATTAGGCTACGACACAAAAACATTTCCTGATCCTACAATTGTGGAATCCAGGAACCTCTCCCACATGCGTCTAATTAAATGCCAAATACTTCCATAACTTAATTTAATTTCCGCCATCCTACGCAATTCTCTTTCCCATTAAACTTTCATGCATCAGCATCAGCCGCCATGCGAAAAAATTTAAGAGGGAAGCATGCAAACCTAACCTATACCTACCGAAATGCCGTTCGCAAGAGTAAATCCGCTTTTCACTCGGAAAACCGACGTTGAAAAATGGAAATTGAATTGTATGAGTGTGGAAAAGTGTTGAAAAGTTCCCTTCTCACAGTAGTTGGTCCTTCAACCTTTGTGTAGCGCGCTGTTCTTACCTCTCCTTAAGGGTTGAATCGTACACTTCTCAGTCTCGAAAATTCACAGAGGTGTTCCACCTGTCAGAAAAAAAATTCCCGCACCAGAAATATTTTATTGCACGGTCAATAGAATTGCAAACTGGCAGAGGAATATCCTTTCAGCAGGTGACCACATCCTTCGAATCAACAAAGCCACAAGAATCAGATAATCGCATTGTCAATACACAACCGGCCGAGGGGGATGTATCAAAACTCAATTTTCGACATCAAGCGAACTAATATGAAAAAGCAATAAATATGGAATTGAGTTATATCTCCTGAATGCTGTAAGGAGTCTGAATTGTACCATTGCAAAGCACATGTACATGCACACGCGAGTACAGTGAACGAAAATCCGGGATGAATTGTATTCGATGAAAGTCCACACTCATAGATGTTTGCTTTTTCAAAAACTCTGTTCACTTGGTCAATGCGGTAGAGCGGCAGGGGAGCTCCGAGGATTTAGTTGTTGTATTCCTAAATGGCGGCCGTCTCCTGGTATCTATACGATTACGATTGTTTGTATTATGCGCTCGCATAAGACGTGGAACTATGATTGCCACAGAATCGTGGAAAGGATGGGGGAGGGTTTCGTAATTTTATTTTCACTTTTATTAGATTAGACATGGCGGGCGGATTTCAGCTCTCAAAGGAAGCACTGTCAATGCGGAGGAAGTTGTGACTTTTGAGAGTGGTATTGGAAATCCAAATCCTGTTGATACAAAGGATATACGCGAGAGCGGAAAAGGTAGGTAGCCAAGACGGGTTGTGACTTTATGTCGAATGAACATCTTAGCGCAAGAGAAGCAGGTGTGGATTGATAGTTGGCGATTTAAAAGACGCTAAGTGAAGTTTTATATGAACGCAGTCTGGCATTTACCTAGAAGTCCAATGAACCTGATAGATAGTAATGACAACACGAAGTTGGCAACATAAACTGCTGCTGACAAGCCAATTTTTATTTTACATAATAATCTAGTTCAATAGAACATGTTTAATGTTGACAAACAGCTTGCCGAAATGCACATAAAGCCATCATCTTACGTATGGGAAAAAGTCCAGTTCCCAGTTGTGATAAAAAGCAACAAATAAAAAAGGGCGTGGAGAGTTGGAATCTATAATAATGATAGGCATCGACATACACGCCCTGCACAACAAATCTTTAAAAAAACACTTAAGGGTGTTCCTTTACTTTTAAGTCTTACGAATTTTTACGAATTCTTACGCATTTTACTCAATTGTCGTTCCTCAACTTGAAAAAGGCAGTAAAGGCAACAGACCATGTGTCAAGAATGATGCCGAAGACTGCTTATGACAAAAGTTTTGCAAATAAATATAAGGAAAAAAAGCGGAGACAACTTATGGCTGAGACCTGAGAGTAGTACACATTGACGAAACGGATTTTTGCCTTAAAAACCTAGCCCACAGAATCCGTTGCTTCCGTTACTTCAACATTATCATATCGTTCTAAAATACTGATCGATTTGGGGACACTGAAGTACCAAATCGATTAGTTTGGCTCAAGTATTTTAGCTTTGGTCAATGCTTCGAACCAAAGATAAATGACTCACATTTGTCTCAAAACTAAAACAACAAAAATAAAAAAAACTAATCAGGAAATGAGAAATCACTTGACTGAACGCCGTCACAAAATAATAGGTGCGTAAAACAATTGACCAAGTGAACGCACCCATAAATTTTGCATTTTTAAAATTTTTCATACAAATTTTTCACTGCGAAATCTTAAAATGAACTTTCCACATGAAAATTTCACCAGGCAGTACGCAGCTCAAGTGAAACATATTTGTTCAAAAAGTGATTTGTAGGGGGCGTTACTTAAGCTATTTCATTTGGCTTTCATTGTCTGTCGCATGAAATTTTTGACATTTCGGTGTGAAAATTTCACTTTTAATTTCACAGCACTTTTTGGAGAGGAGTGAAAATTTCACTTCACTCGAACAGCGTAACAGTCTTTGTTTTTTAAATAAATCACAACAAACTACCGCTCCGAGAGTGGGCGATTTCAAGAATTGGATGTACCTACCCTGGGCCTGAACGCAAAAACTAGATTGGTCGAAAATGTCACTTTTCCTACGTCAACCACATATGAGAACTGTCAACTTGGTACTCAGTCATGAATTTCTTGAATAGATTCGTCGGCTACCTCTCCATAAACGTCAACTGACACAACTGCCCATGTTACCGATCTAGGCCAATCAAAACTGAGATACATCAAGTCAGTCAGCTGTCTTGAAGATGGATACTTGAACGTCCCCAATTTAATTACCTTCTGTGCCAGAACAACCAGGTTCGTCCGCCATTTCTTTTTTCTGTCAAATGTGACTGAAATTTGTATGTATATGTGTAATCAGCTTTTTACTCGTGCTCTGAACGAAAAAAGAAACACAAATTTGAGATCTGAAGTCTCTGAGCTGAAAAAGAAACACGAACTTTTTGTATAACAGTTCAGGTTCTGCTCTGAACTTAAAAAGAAAAACACCTAAAATGTCAAGCAGCTCGGAGGAAGAGTTATTGCTTTTATTTGCCCTGATATGTAATTTTCCGAAAAAGAAGAAGGTTTGGGTGCACGAAATTTACAAAAAGAGAAATTCTTTTGCTATTTTCTCCCATATCGCAGTCTTTAAAACATCATTTTTATACAATTCATCACAGGCAAGACATAACGTACAAACATGGGTAATTTCTAACACATTCGATTAGTTTTTTTTTCCATTTTTTAATATATCAAATTATCAAAAATGATTACAAACGCGCCGCTTCATAAAATAATCTGTAATTTTACACAACCCCGCGTTGAAAACGCGCTCTGTGTGACGGGGGATATGTTATTCAGTCTATTACAACGCGGCGGTAAAACGGAGCGTTAAAACGCGCTCTTTTTGACGAGTTCTTAAATTAACAACGAGCACTTGCAACGGCTGTTGAAATCCCTAATGTCAACTGAGTAATCAAACAGGATTTTCTTGGCTAGATTGGTCGGATACTCCTTTGTTGACTTCAATTTAAATTTCAAACTTACAATAATTAGTAAGAAAAATTATGGACGAGAATTTGACCAATATTGTGTTGTCTTTTATTTTATGTGAAGCTTTTGAATAGGTACTTAAAAATACTGTTGGATTTGAGCTGTCGGATTTGACTGAACTGTGTTCTCTCTCAGCTTATTCAATGGGAGTTACTCTTCTTTCAATATTTCTACCAATGAAAGCGGTTTCTCTCACGCTGTGCCACCTGTAGTATCAACGGATTCAACGGACAGAAAAAGTAGAAAGTAAAACTACTTTATCCGTCGCATCCGGCAAGTGAGGAGCTTATCGGTCACCTGCTGTCAATCAACCTGTCAGTCAAATATGTTGCCGCAAGGGACGCGACGGATTTTATGGGTTGGGCACTACTTTTCGAACATTCGGCGTTGAGACGTTTGAGCAGTTCGATCGTCAATGGTGAGACGTGAGAGCTTTAATTTTTCTTTGGTATTTTGGGCGAGTGTGGATAAAAATATTGAAGGTCCGTTTCGCTTGCGTTGATTTAAGCTTTAGAGCAGTAGATTAATCGGCGGCGACGGTTTCCGTTTTACTGAGGTTATTTACCTCTGAATACATTTCCGTTGAGCAAATCTCATCAATATCCTTTTCTTCAGTTACATTCCTATAAGTAGAAATCTTTGGCAGATATATGTACTGTCGAATATATTGTATATGAGAAAGCAATATAAATCACTTTCTCTCTTAGCATTTGCGACAACATAAGGACACTTTTCCAACAATTCAATTTGACAATTCCTACCGATACCTTACATCCTTGTCGAAGACAAGCAACACAAAAAAAAATAGAAAAACTAACAAGCTCCAGTAGATGAAAAAGAGGAAAAAAAATACCAAGGACCACCGAACAAGGAAAATGAAATCGTAAAACGTGAGAACTTAATGGTCCTTATGTTAGAACAATGCATTATTCCATCCCCTCCAGCCAATTGTAGATTCCCTGTTTTAACGTGGTTGTTACTAATTTACACAACGAGCTAGGCGAACACTTTACCATCGACTTGATGGCTGTTCTCGAGTACGATGGAGTATGACCTGGTGGGTGTTTTTGTACTCCATTGCGGTAAGCGGATACTGTGCCACTGTGGGTGTCCCTGTCCAGCTGAAAGGCGGTCGGGTGGTAATGACTTCTCCTTCGTATAGTCTTTGATTCAACTTCAGCTTCTTTTGAAGATGTGCGCCTTTGGTTTTGTTTTTGGTTAAAATCCCTCCCTATGTATATGAGTGTGTTCACTTTTATTGGATCCAATTTCAGTAGAAGAAAGCCAATTACTCCGGTTGCCTCGGAATGTATAAAAATTCGCTACGTTCTTTTCTTACCTAATTGGAATTGAAACATAAATTAAAAGTCTGAAACAGAAACACGTCGTTCATCTCGTGTCTCGTGCTCTCTGCTGGCCCCGTTGACGGGACGAAGATTAACCGCTGGCAATAATTCTGCGCTGCTGCAGCACACAGCGCTGGGAATTGACCGAGCAATAAGCCTTTGATTGGAAGAGTTCAATAAAATCGTTGATGTAATTCATGTTGCGCTGTAGTGAAATATTACCCGTGCTGTGAATTGCTAAGAGAGTGCGGGCAGCTAACGCTCATGAGTATCGTATCGCGTTTAGGAATTTATATAAATGAGGCGGCGAGTTCGTCGACAGGGGTATAAATAAAATTGGTACTCGCGAACGGGAGTTGGATTTCCTTTGCCGGAAGTGGCACATGGCAGGACAATTGACTTTTTTTGCTTTTAATGTTTTTTTTTTGAAATGTTTTCGACACCATATTGAATTGTGGATACGTGCGGATAAGGAATTTTGTCAGATTGAAAAACATTAAAATGTGCTTTGGGTATGTGTGTAGACAGGAAGTTTGGCTACTGGTTTAACATTGCATTTTTGTAACCTTGCACTGATTGGCAAATATTTGTATGCCAGACAGATGTACCGCCAGATATGTTCTGTTAAATAAATTTGTGCATTTTGGTATGTGTTCGAATTGTGGCCTTTAAAATGTTGCACATGTATCTATATAATTTTAAAATAATACCAATAAAGTTGGTAAATGGATTCTGATGAGTTGTTCATCTGTGTTTGATTGTTGAATTTGTTTGGCTTTCATTTTGGTTTGGCTCTCATTTAACAGTTGATATTTGACAGCCGTGGATAGAATGAATTATTGGCAATACGATTGCGGCTCAAAAATTATTCGAAAGCAAAGAACAATGCCTAAATAACTGCATAAACATCTAGGTCGGAATGGAGCTGCAATATGGCTGTCAGTGAGAGCTTCAGTTACTTCTGTCCATTGAACGCATAATGGAAATGTTTGTCAAAAGACGGTTAACTTGGAATGTTATAGGATGAGCTCCCTTGAAGCTGCAGTTGCTAAAACTAAAACTCTGCAAACTGCTGGTTATGACCTATTATTGCCGTCAGAAAGGAGACACTTAAAAAAACTTAAAAACAAGGCAACTTCGAAGAACGTGGTTTTGAAATTGTCTGCAACTGCTATCAAATGTAAAGTGAAGGAAATGCGATCCAAGGACTCAATACAACAGAGGGTTAGAGACTCCGCACTGGGAATAGAATAATCAATTAGACTCTCTAAAATTGACCAAAAGACTTCTATACAAGAGCCGTTATTTAACATCGCAGCATATAAGGCGGAAGATGGCAACTTTTTGATTACTCTGACGGGGCCATCTTGTAATGCCCAAGAGACGTCTTTTCAAAGGTCAAAGATAAATGCCTGAACGTGGTGTAAGCGGAGGAGGATTCCTTTCCTATAAGCAACTACCTATGTAATCAAAGGCTTCCTTTTGCAAAAAGTATCGGTAATTCATAATTATTCTTGCATTTCTGCACGGGCGAAGTTTGGATGGAAGCTGTAAGGACTAATGGAAAGACTCGTGGTTGAAGTCAATGAGAATACAGTGCCAGAGTAAAGTGATTAAAGGACAAGGGCCCCATAGAGAGAGAGAGATAAATAGAGGTAGAGACAGCAAGAGAGTGAGAATTCAATGCTTTAAACGCTGTTGGAAAACCTTTGAATATTTTTGCCCAACGCTATGCTCTTGATTTCAATTAGTACAGGAACGAAAGTTGATAGGTTTGTGTCACTACTAGTATCTCCACATTTAATGCGATGGCAATGAAAATGCAACTTGAAGAACTAGCGACACAAATTAAACAATTGAGAAGGGAAGGCCTATTACAGTAACATAGATTTTCTTGAAACCGGCCTACCTAAAACCACTCCACAAGCTGGTCTTGAGTTTCTCTAACATTACTTTCCCTCAATATGTACAGGTTTCGTGAGTTATAAACCCCGTTATTGTGTTTTTTCCTGACAGGCGATCAGGAAATCAGTCACATAAACCAAACAACCAACCTTCGCGTGTTCAGAGGTTACAAAATCGCTACATATTTCTACAAAAACATACCTCGAATGTGGTCATTTCAAAAGCCCCTGAGTAGCAAGCATTCAAAAGTACCGAGCATCGCGTCACCTTAATCTGGAAGGCTTAAAATTACAGCTGACCGAATTTTGAAACAACGCTTCATACTTGGCTCAAACTACATCAACATACTTTATACGTCATTAATTCAAATTTGAGCCGCTTACTTGATAGTTCCTCCCATCGAACTAATTTTCTTATCCTCCCCATCCCCGCTTAATGTATCCGCAATTTCAAATCCAAACAACAACCAAAAAAGAAACAAAATGTGAACAAATTATAATTTCCGCTTGTTTAAGTCACGCAATAGCGTTAAATATCCGCTTTTGGAAAAAAGGTCCTACTCACCAAAGGACTCAAATAAATTACCTTTTTAAAAGGATTTCTTTTTTCGTTTTTCTGTATTACCTACCTGTTCTCCTCGTGCATCCGCAGCCCGCCATTGCATAAAGGGGAGGTTTAATTTTCTTTTCATTCATTTAATTTTCAAATCTCCTTCCATTCTAGCTTCTTGCTCCTTAAACGGTGGCTCGCATAACATTACCCGTGTTGATGGCTCGAGACGGAACCCAAGACATCTTTGAAGTAGCGAAGGAAAAATTCCTCTGGAGGAGGGTCGCTCTTGCAAGGGGTATTTATATTGAAAAGTCGAATAAAAAAAGTAGCTGGTTCACACAAAAACGGGTTTGTTTTATCCTTTCGGCACGTCATTTGCATACAAAGTGGATTCGAATAATTTTTATGTTTTTCCCTCCGTTTGTACATTCACTTTTTTTTCGCCAGTGACTTATTAATGGCTTGATAAATGGATAAAGAGCGATAATAGCGATAAACACTTTTCCCGTTCATGTTTATCAATTGCATGGGAGTGGGAGCGATTTTTCTAAATTTTAATTCACCCACCTGTCACCCTAAAAGAAAAGTTATTACCGGTAACGGGTAATGACTCCTTGGCGAACTCTTTTCCAAATTGCACATAATTCAAAAAAAAAACTTCTTTCAAGTTATCAATGATGCGGCACAGTCTATTACAGGAGCTCTCCTTATGTAAGCCTCATTGATTTTTCCATTAAATGATGATATCAAACTTTGTTTGGGGTTGGAGCTCTCAGACATCGAATTGGCAAGGGGAATTCGCAAGGAAAAATATTAATACGAGTGCCTAAGGAATGGAATGTGCCGACCACAAATAGTGGCACGAAGACCGAAAGATATTAAAATTTTCTGATTTATGGTGAATATTTGATTTATGCACTAATGACCGGTTTCTTTTTTCAAGGATTTTCCGAATGTCCTCGCACAAGTTTAACCGGGGAAACGAATTCAATTTCAATTAGAAGACATTTAACGTAAGAAAATGCAAAAGAAAAATCCTTCAGCAACAGGGATGGAACTATGCGAGAGGAAAATCCTCTTAGGGCAAGAGCACGCGTGTACACAATTCTTGTCACGTTCAACTTTTAGACGAACAGCTCGGGGAAAATCACGTAGACTCTCTGCCAGATTTGTAGTTTTCACGATTGTAAAATAAATTTAAAAAAAATAAAGTGCACGACTGGATCGCACGAAACTTTCTCGTTCATATTATTAGTTTGGTTGGTTTATTTTTCTTTTATTATTATTTATAGGCTATAAAACCAGATTTTTCAAATCGGTGATGCTGGTAGGTGGCCATGACTCGAAGAAGGGTTTGTGATGTAAGAATTCAGAGATTTGTTTTTGAATTTGCACGTGTTTGGGGTTAAATGAAGTGCGGGTTTCTGATAGTGCAGAGTCCAATTGGTTGGAATTATTTTAAAGTTCATGATTAATATGGTTGATAAAGAAAGAAGTGGGAAATATTTGCTGAAAAGGAGCTTCTAGTATCTAGTTGTAATTGCGTTTTTACTGGTAGTACGGTAATTCTTAAAACACGGCTTTAATTTCATATTTTAAGAAAAACTAAGTAAGGGGTCCTGTTAAGAATACTTATGTAATCATAAAAAGGGGGTTTTGGTCAAAACCGTTATGGCGGTTTTTGGAAAATAATGCGTAGTACCTACAAAATAGTAACAAATATTGCAATTTTGAGTTCGAAAAATTATCTTGCTCAACTATTTAGCTAAAAAATGAGTATAGGGTATTGTTCAGGATGTTAGTATTACTTCGTTTTTAAAGCTTTATCCAAATCGAAAATCGCGTTTTAGAGATACGGACAGTTTTTTAAAACAGCGTTTACGATGATTCGAATGAAAAATTAAGTACGCAATAATGTTGAAAACGTCAATTTTACTCCAAGTATGCATTTTGGTCAAAATCGCTTTAGCCGTTTTCATGTAGGTAAAACAAAAGAAAACCAAATTCTCAAAATATGCCTTTTTTCAAAAATCTATTATAGACAATTTAGAGAAAAACTGAGTTTGCTATCATGTTGGGAATGGCAATATTACCTTAAAAATAAATGTTTGCAGTAATAGTATTGACCGTTTTCGAGATAAAGCCACTTTTCAAAAGTACCGTTATTCGACATTTTAGCCAAAAACTGGATATGCAGCCATGTTTACCCCATGCAGCGTAGCGCAAGTATACATTTTGGTTAAAATCGTTAAAACCGTTTTCAAGTAAACCATAATTAAATAAAGTCTTAAAAAACGAAATTTTTCTAAAATGGTCCGTTAAACGATAATTTTGGGAAAAACTGAGTTTGCTATCATGTTGGCAATGACCGTATTACTTTAAATATGAATTTTTTTCGAAATGGTTTTAGCCGTTTTTGAGATATGACCAATTTTCAAAATTACCGTTATTCGATTTTTCTGCAAAAAACTGGGTATGCATATGCAGCCATGTTAACCACTCCTACCTTAGCCGAAATATCAATTTTGGTTGAAATCGTTAGAGCCGTTTTTGAAAAAATCAAACTTGTTTAAAACCGTTATATGGGAAGTACCGTTAATAATAGGGTCAGCATGCAAAAAAAAAATGGCCCCGAACTGTAAGCCCATAGACTCCAAATCCGAAGTTTAAAATAAATCCGTCCAGCCGTTTGCGCTGTGGAGCTCAGGAAAGGACGGACAGACGGACAGACGGACAGAATTGCGAGACCCACTTTTTCGAGTTCCTCTATCATCGTAATGTCAGATTTGATTAAAATCTCGAGTTCGATTTGTTGTACGAATACAATACCTTTCTCTTACTACGTAATGCGAGAAAGTTAAAAATAATAATGATCTACATCCATTTGCGGTCCATTTGGGAGACGACGTGTGATAGAGTCCGTTTTTATTGTCGAGTGTCAAAACTGGGAACACGCCATTTGTTGACCACTAGTAAGTCTTATTTTTTTCATTTATTTGGCAATTTTTGTAAATGTCACTAGTCTTGGATGACACCAAAGTAGGTACGGGCAAGTCACTTCGAGTACATGCGACTTCTGTCGCATAAGACTATTCGGTGGCCTAAAATTGATCGCATTACAAACTCCTAATATTAAGGAGTAAATATAACACCTAGCAATCACAGGAATAAAAACCCCGGGGTTATGGTGCCGGCATTTACAACCTTTTGGACAGTCAAGCAGCACTTTAAGCCCTTAGATCGTACTCAATCGGGTCCAACCTGATAGGTACTGGACTGTTTCAATCTCCCCGAGTAACTGGCGAAATATCACAAGTCAACATGGTGACCCTATGCTGGGTACCAGGACATATGGATATCACAGGTAACGAGCATGCGGATGAGCTTGCTAGAAGTGGGTCGAAACTACACGAGTCGTTTGCCTTAAAATCAGTAAAAACTCCGCTGAGTACGCTTGTAAGGAAGATTGACATTGAGTCTTGGAGCAAAACAAATCTTCGTTGGACCAATATCAATACCTGCAGGCATACAAAAGAACTATGGCCAGATGTGAGCAAAAAGAGATCGAAATATTTGATCGGACTGAGTCGCAGAGACATTCGCATACTCACGGGGGTCATTACTGGACACTGTGTGATAGGCGTACATGCGGAACGACTGGGTATACTGCATAATGACTTTTGCAGAAGCTGCAGGGACGATGAAGAAATAGAATCTGTACGTCACCTGTTGTGCGAATGCCCGGCCCTTAAAAATAATAGGAAAAGGTTTCTTAATAGCTGCTTCTTTGATGAGCTGGAAGATCTGGAGAATGTGGGTCTTAAAGAACTACTGAAATTCATACTCAAATCTGGATGGTTCTTGTAGATAAACAGACTTTACATAATCAGCTACTCTCAGGACAAACTAAAGAACCTGCACTTAACAGAGCTTTAAGACCCCAAGTGATTCTTACTAAATCTATGGGGCTCAATTTAATAAGCGACGTAATTAATTTCTTTAACAGGTTTTCAATGGATGGTACCCGTAATTGGACACAATGGACCCAACTGATGGTCTACGTGAAGCCGTGGCAACCGCCATAAGGGCACCAACTTAACTACCTACCTACCTAACTGGCGAAAGACAATATAGTCACCGTTGCCTGGATACCAGTTCATAAGGGATATAAGGGTAACGAGCGTGCTGACTGCCTCCCCACTCATCTTAAGAACCCTTTCGCTGAGCTTATCTCCGCGTGAAACGTTAACCCGACAGGTGTTAATTCACATGAAACTTACTATCCTATAATCCGTATCCCATAAGGCACCTAGAGACATTCTACCCGAGAACTAAAGCTTTCTTTGGGGTATCCTTGAGTCACATGCACTCAAATATAAGGAAATGGGAAGATGAAAATCTGGCTGAATACTGGACCAAATCAAAAGGCCAGAGGCATAGGCTAAGAGATTCATAAACCCAGCTCGCAGTAAAGCCAAAAGGCTACTTGAGCTCAAAAAGGAAGACTTAAGACTCTTAACTGGTTTTATTACGGGGCACTGGCCACTAAGTTAGCATCTTAAAAAAGAACCAAATTACATCTTAAGGTGTTTTCTATCACGCCACCTCTCGCGAACGTATGACAAACATCCGTGAGTAAAACTGTTATGAAAGAGCTTCTCAATTAGCCGTTTGGACTCGGCGTAAAATTGTAGATCCTTTCGATTCGTCCCAAAAATAAAAAATAAATCACAGAAAACGATTGGTAGTGAGAAGCTAGGCCTAGGGTCCCACTTCCTTCCAACTATTTGTTTATTTATTCATTTATCGCTATAAAAATATCAACATGCAGAACTTTCCGACCAAGATGGCCGACTAAAAAACGTGTCACATATTTTTGCGAATTATAGGTTTTGCTGTCCCTTGCAGTCAGACGGCTATTCGTATTCATGATTTAATCTTCCGTTTTAAGAATGTGTGATGTTGTAAATGTACCATAAGTTTGTAAAAAAATGTTTTCCTATTGATCGAGTTTAGAGCTGCTTTCAAATATACAAAAATGGATTTTGTTAAAATTAGTCCGCAATGTTTGCCAACGTAAAAGTGCTGTCCACTGTCGAATATTTTTTCCCGAAGTCTTCTTGGACCTCATTTATTCTTCACATACCTATAGTTCTCGAAAATAATTTAAATAGGTACAACGCTCGGTTATTCTTCGGATTGGGATTGAACGAATTCGTAGAATTAACCCACTGTCATTGTAATAGAGCGCATATGAATTTGTGCAATCAAGGAAATGTAAATATAAGAAAAACAGTCCTGAGCAATAAAACAAATCACGAAAACATTAAACGGATAATATCAGGAGTTTTGTATGCTAATAGCGAGGACATTTCCATAGTCTCCTTGCGACTTTTCATACCTTAACTAAATATGGAAAGCAGGCGGGTCCTCCTTGGCATGGGTGCAATCACAAAATGCAGCCGACATTGAATGTTGCCCATTTTCAAAAATGTATTCGAAAACATAAAGCAAACCGATTCCTTCTATAACGTCCCCAACCTGTCTATATTTTGTTATTACCATCACCACTCCGTCCATACCCACTACGACGACTACATGACAATGATGATGGGTACGATGTTCGTTGCCTGTTTAGACTTTGTCAGCGTTCCTTTTGTCAATTATCGTAAACGGATTTTGCCTGAGGGCAACCGAAGGCAAATCCTTTTGTTCCACTCATCATGAAGTTTCAGAAACAGAAATCATTTCCATTCCCAAACAAAACCTGCTGCCGTGTTGCGTACATATATATTTTGACTTTGGGACATTTGCTTTGCCATTGCGAAGGAACACCAAAGGAAGCAAATCTGTATGCTGTTCAACCACCGAAAAAGATTCCCTTTCAAGATTGCCGATTGCATTGTCGGACATTGTCGGATGTTGATCGTTGACATGCCGTAGAGCTTTAAAGACGTTAAAGATGCGCATCCTTTTGAATCTCCACTCAGTTTTAATTAGAAAAATGTGTGCGTGCGTCCATCGTGTCGTCGCCTTCGTTTGTAAATAAAATTGATGCACTGACTTCAGTCGTCGCCTTCGTTTGTAAATAAAATTGATGCACTGACTTCAGTCGTGGCCATCATGGAAGGAAATTGTGAGAAAATAAAAATTATAAACTAAAACAAATGTGACAGGTCGGAGAAACTGCACTCGCAGTATAAGGATCTACCCCCGGTCCGTTGTACTGGCATGTCATCCATGCACAATAATAAACTGCGGAAGGCACTGAGTTTGATAGGTAACCATTTTTTATGCGGCGACTACAACCGACGACGCTTTATTACTTTTGTACTATTAAACATGAATGCTGTCAACATTGGTTCCGTTCCATCCGGTTCCGCTGGGCGATGGGTTGCTCGCCCAGTTATCCAGCGTCGTCGTGGGTCTTATGCTACAGTTTGTGATCTCATTGTGGTGGTATGGAACAAGAGTGTTTCTAATACTGAGCGTAGAGTGACTGACAGTGTTGAGGGCGAAACGGGTGAGTCTGGTAGATGCGGGCATGATGAAGACTCATAGCCGGGAGGATTATCGTACATAGGATATATGGTGCAAGATTAAACACTACCATTGGGGGTGGTTGGTTTTTTTTTTGTTGCTTCTGTTTATTTTTTTAGGGGCAGAGAAAAGTCAGAGGGTTGCACGGTTTTTCTTGTGTGAGAAGGTTTGCGAATATTTTTTGCGAACGCTTGTGATTTATGATGGAATGTTACACGTAAGACAATGTGAATTAATTTGTTCCATTGAATTATTAAAATTGAATCAAAATTGGTGTCAAATTTCATTTTGAATAAGCGCAGTGTTGGATGGCATAATTTTACTTTTTCGAAATTAGGTGACGAAGGGAAATCGATGACGAAGAGTGAGGTGTCTTATTTGTAAAGGGAGCAGTATATATTGGAACATTTATCCTTCTGCAGCTCTTTTTTTATAGCTGGCTGTCCTAAAAGTAATGAAAGAATGTTGAATAAATATTTTACTTCCTACGGTTAAGTCGGAAAATAGCGGCACTCGACCTTGTTTAAGGGCTCGCGATGATAGGCTGCACGATTAAGACAGTCTTACGTGTAACTGCTTTTGGGCTGTTGGGTCTAAATTGTTGTAGTTTCTTATGCACCATTCCATTAGTTTCTCGCAAACCCCTTTTCGTTTTAGTACATTTTTTTTTGTTTCATTCTCTCGTATATGTTTCTTTGAAAAAAAGCTAGCTATCTCGATAGCTAATGCAATATTGTGCATTTGGATGACGAAGGCAAATAGTTAAGAACTACTTTCTCTGCCTTAAACACTTCATGTGAAAATTGTACAGAGATGCAATGCTGTGTGTTATTTGTTTTGAAATATTTTGCGTATTAGCCGGATCACTACCCTTAATGGAGAAAATTTTACCACTATAGTCTCTAGAACAGCTACCCAGGAATATTATATGCTTATCTGTACGAGTTTCAGGCATCTGTTGACCGAAACAAACTCTATTACTGGCAATTGGCAGAATTACTTAGACTGAAACTTACCTACCATCATTGCAAGCAAAACAAAAATAAGTCTCCCGTCAGATTCAGCATAACCCCTGAAAACATTTTTAACTGAATCTCGGTCTTTTTTATATACGCGTACCAACACTCAACAGTAGAGCGATTTATAAAAAAGAACGAAAAAGATGTAAACAAGACATATTCGAGTATAACTATTTGACAATCGGATGTTACCTAGACAGACTGTCAAATAATTATACTCGAATGTGTCTTGTTTACATTTTTAGTTCTATACTTAACAGTCAGTTGGGTAGGTATTTTTTTAAATTAACTTTTTTCATTTTAAGCTTATTAGTCTATAAAACTCTGGGGAAAAAAAAAATCTAATCACACCTCACACTTTGAAATCGGTCAAACCATTTAGGCTGAAGAAGGCCACAATTAAAAGGACATACATATTACATAAAAAAAATTACCCTCCTTCTGGGTCGTCCAGACGGGTAAAAATACGTCACACCTCAAAAGTTTGGCCAAAATCGTATACCGGCATGGCACTCAGTTCACTTGTTGTTCCGACTTAATTTATTTTCTATAGTACGCATTGAAATTTAAAAACTTCCTCTTCGAAGTACATACCTTTATCGATTGCATTTGCAATAGACTTCAAGAGTAGTATGACGGTGGGTTTGTAAATTATTAGTAAAAACATTCACATCACGTACGGGACAATGTCCAACATTATCTGCGGTTGGTCGGTTTAAAAACTCTTGTGAGCATCGCAAACACGATTTAGAAATAAATTCCGGCAGCCGTATCGTCTGAGATTTCGAATAGAGATGTCTCGATTTTCAGACGGCACGCAAAGGACATTATTTCCATCTTGTGAACAACTTTAGGCACCTGTTGAGTTATTCTAGATATTTTTGTGGACGATGCCTGGTGTGTCACGTTTAAATTTAAAAGTTATAGGTGAATTTGCAGCAAAAGTTTAATTCAAAGCGGCATAGGTTTGAAACTCGAAACAGCGCGGCTAGCCGGCTGACTTACTTAAAACATTTTATTTTAAATATTTATATTTCATACTAGCTGACCCGTGGTCGCCTTGCTTCACCCTCCGTTTTTTTATAAATATGTTCCCTCCATTGGACCTTTCTGAAAGCATTATAAAGCAAAAACAAAGACAATAAAAACATAATTTTAATTCCTACTAAAAAGTCTACACAAAAAAGATTTACGCAAAGTTCTGTTATTTGTTCCCTCTTACCCACCTCAAATGTCGACGAAAAGAAGCAACACGAATGAAACAACTTGACATTGATACACGAACTCCACCCCAGCCCAGCCCATTTCCTAACTTTTCCCAATGAACAGCACCTGAAAACGTGTTCAACCTGAATCCTGAATGTATGCGCTGAAAGGAGACGACTGCTCATTGAAGTGCAAAACATTATGATCACTTTAGAGAGCGTACATAATAATCACACACACACACTACTGCAACGATACTCGCTGTCGCTGCTGCATGAGTACTGACAGTGGTATCCACTGAAAATTGTGGGCCATGTTTTAAATAATTGTTTTGAACATTGCTCAGCTCCAGGACAACGCATGGGGATGTTTCATATCTTAAATATTTCAGGAGAAAATTTACTAAATTGACCTATTTTTTTAATCTTCAATCCGATAAGCCATTACTGAGCTAGGTCTGTATAAACAGAATTTTCTTTACATATATCCGGTTTTTTTTACTATTTTGTAAAAACCAAGTTATATTCCGGGTTAAAAAGTACCCTAAAGCCCGACCCAGAAGATATTCAATCACTTTGCCAAGTTTCATCAAAATCCGTCCAATAGTTTCTGCGTGATGCGCGGTCAGGCATTTTTTATTCTACAGTTTTATTATATGTAGAGAAGAGAAGAAGAGATAGAGAAGAGAAGAGAAGAGAAAAGAAGAAGAGAAGAGAAGAGAAGAAGAAGAGATGAGAAAAGAAGAAGAGAAGAGAAGAGAAGAGAAGAGATATACTTCCTACAGGCAAGATGCATTAGATAGATATAGATTGTATAGCCCGTCCCAAAGTACCTGAAAATATCTTGCGCAGGTCTCTTCACATCAGGGATTTTATTCTCTTAGAGAAAGCAAAACTACTTTTCCAACAAAAACTACAGCTAAAAAAAATGTGTGCGCATTTCATATAACAAGCATACCCCTGCTTGCGAAAACATCTCTCTCGATCGACGATCGAGGCATGACTGATTCTCCACACAGAACCGTCGTCGGCGCATGCAATAGATACACATTTACCCACCCCAAAGAAAAGGGAAATTTGCTGGGTGTTGCACTTCTTAAATATGTGTTTAGTAATGAAAGCCAGAGTTTTGAGAAAATATTAAAAAGGGTTGAAATGGATTTCCGTTGTACTTTGTGCATGGGCACGCACAATTACGTTTTCCAATATCGCTGCAAAAAAGATAAAGTAGAGAAAAGCATTAACAATTTCATGCGATCAAAAATACCTTAAAAGAGAAAATTTCCCTTAAATAAACTGCTACTGCGCATGTTGGGATCTTTCTTCTTTTATGGGACGGACTATACCTACGAAGTTTCGGTGTATACCGTTTTGCAATAGGATACGGGGAAATATGGCCTCCACAGCCTGTTTTGTGAAAACTTTTCATGACCATTTTGTATAGGTAGTGTGACTAAAAGTTATTAATACCGAGAGAGCTATATGTGGGTCTCGTTGTTTAAGTACCTATGGCTATGATCTACAATTTACATCGAAACAAAAGTTGGAAAAGTCTAGGCTTTCCGCTACATCACGTCATAATTCCTTTTAATTAATTTTTAAAATTTTTAATTTTTAATTTTTTCAATTAACTTGTATACCTACGTGCATTTTTATGTTTCAGGCTGAGAAGCTGGGAGAATGCTGTACTCAGTATGCTTGGCCATGAAGAACATATTGACGATACGGGAACAAATGTTGACAATAACGCAAATATACTTTCACGCATTCCTTCCATTTCCAAAACAATGCGGTCTATTCAATTGTGGGGTGATGTGGAAACAGCGATGCTACTTTCGCTATATGCTGAAAATATAGCACTTATAGGTCCTCAAAAACCTTTAATACCAAAAAGGCTATGTGGGAATACATCAGATTAATAATTAATAAGGAATGCGCAACAAACTTTTCTATAGAGCAGGTTGAAGGTCGGTTTAAAACGACAATGAAACGAACCAAAAATAATTTAAAAAATAATAAAACAAGTGGTTCAACACGAAAAGCTTCACCATATACCGGGAAGTAGAAGAAATCATCGCTCTAGATGACTCAATCATCCCCGAAGTAATGATGACGGCAGGAAGCATGACAACGAAACGTTCGGTGGGTATTGACGAAAGAGAAAATATTTGTCTAAACGGAGACCTGTCCCCAACACCAAGTTTATCCAATACATCGCCATCATTATCCCGATCTAAAAGTTCTACTGGCCACAAATCGACGCACGCCCCACGAACAATATATTTAAAACAGCAAAGGGAGCAATTCGAGGTAAAAGAAAGGAACAAAGAAAGACGGCATGGGGAAAAACTGAAAATGATAACCAATTTAATTGAAACAGTCAATACCATTTTTAAATAAAACAATTTTACTTGAATTACATAGACTTTATTTATTATTATTAACTTTGTTCATGAAATGTTTTTGTTATTTTCTTTTTAATTAAATGCTTGAAGCTATATGATATCTTTTAACTTCACCCAACCTACGAAGCTGAGCATCACGTTCAACGCTCTGAGTCTCTGCTGTAATTATTGGGAAATTCGTTTTCTGTTTCGCTCCAGGAATCATTATTCATTCCTATCTATGCACATGTTGTGCAATACACAGCAAGAGAGAATGAATTTGGACATCACTTCAACTTAAAAAAAACTGGAGTTTAAGCAGCTGCCGAAACCTATTCTTTAAAAGTCTAAACGAATTTTCAATCACTACTCTGCCCAGAGACAAACCATACTTGTATTGTCTCTGACTCTGCCTTTGCAATGGCTGTAATTGTATCGCTTTTGTATAGTTGTTAGCCGTCCATTGTCCATTTTGCTCTTTTCATAGAAAGGGCACTTCTTTTCTTCAATCGAAAACGCTATTAACGAATGATATTTAATGCATGATGTCATGCACTATATCAAGCGCGTTCGTTATATGGATAGATTTTTTTTATATTTTTTTTAAAGAAGTAAAAAAAAAAATGTTTATTAGACTTTTTATTTATTGTGAAATGCAATAGGTACCTACCTAGCCATCTGATGGAAAAAAGCTCTGCGCTATCAAAGTCAAGGATTTTCTCATTTTCCATGTTTTCAATAGGTTATGCTTATGAATGAGGTTTTAATTTTTTTATACGTTTTTCAACATTTGTTGTGATGTATAGGTACATAGTTCCACACTTAAGTTACGTATGGTCGGAATGGATTTAAAAACGACTGCTCGCAACTGATCACGGTTTGACTGTTGTCTTCCAAAATGTCGCTAACAGAAGAAGAGGTATCGTTATCCGCTGTGCCGATCTATTGAATTTATTTAAAGATATGTAAGTTAAACAATAAGCAATAAATTAAAAATGTTATGCATTTCAAAATAAATGAATCGTTGGATTTTACTAACGACCACTGATCAGTGAAGATCAATACGGAATACATAAATAAATAAATAAATAGATTTCAACTGTTTGTATAGTCAATGCGCATTTGACTTGACTTGACGTCCCCAAAAACGCACATATATTTTAATACGCAGACGTTCTGACGATCTCCGTATCCCTTTTACAATTTGCGTGAGAACTCTGACTCGCCATACACATACAAAGCCAGGACTCTTGTGTCCATTATTGGGTCGAGTTGGAGCGTTGGTATCCTACGCGTTCGTTGTGCACTCACCTGCAAAGCCCGATTTACCGCTCATGGCGCATTATAGCTGATTCTGTCCGAACTGTCTCACCACAAGCGCGACTCCTTCCGTTTCCAGTCTATTTTTCGTTTCATCGGGGTTTGAAATTACGGCCCAACCCATGTTCATTTTTATTTTAAAAACGCCTCTGCCTTAAGAGGACAAACTAATTACTTTAAGATTACTTAACACCCGAAAATGGCAAAATCTTGAGCTCGTTAGTTTACCCATTTATTCCATGTTGGTTTTAAAACCGCTTAAGCGGTTGGAACTGAATCTACAGTCAACCTGTCGAAAACATGGCGAAATATTCTAGATGTACCCCATACGATGGAGGGTGAACAGAAGCAAACTACTTTTTAGGATGACCTTCAGCTATTTCAAGAGTATTGGATTCTATTTGACCCTATCTGACATGCAAGATCTGTTTGGACAATTATTAGGTATGCCCTTACCCACTTGCTTCGCATTTCTTCTTTTACGCAGAATGTTTGTAATTCTGCTTATAAGTAGGTATATGCTTTTCTGTCGCCCTGCTTCTTGTTGTATGCAGTCGGAAACTATTAACTATCTCACCCAGAAAAAATCGTCACGAGCACTCGAATTTACATGTTTTGACGAAGTGACAATCTCCAGTATCGTTCACATTATTTCATATACTGTAGCTGTTCCCCCACAACCGAAATTCTTAATTGACTTTCTAAAAACATTGATTTAATTTATTAGCTCTTTATATTTAGTCTTTTACCTAACTTAGTTTCACAACACGAGACTACCCGTGCGTTTTGTGTACATATTTATTTTGCAAAACAAAAATTTGATTTATTTTTGTTTTAACTTCTTAAGAGATGGGTTTCTGCAAATAAATATGCGCGTTCATCTATGATTACATGTAATGCATACAAAAGGGTATGTTAAATAAATGTTAATTTCAGCCAGTGCAATGGTGAGACTATGTTTACGAGTCATTCCAATCCTCTTCGTTGCGACCGAACTTGTAAACAAGACTGCCGACAAGTATTAAGAGATTCTGCATCAACAGAGCAACTCCTTGCCAGCTATCCTTCTTTGCTGCAATTTTAATGTAATTAGTGATAAAGAACTGAACAGTATGTATGGTGAGCTCACGATTATTAATAAAATCGTCAATCATGATCCAGACGGCGGAGATGAGTGATGCAAATCCCATAATAAAGCCAATCAGTAGCCATACTTTGGCTATTCTTGCCCCGGTTTCCTCGGAATTCTCATTAATCTATCAATAAAAGTAGCAAAGAGTAAGTAATATTAACTTTAATAGATCAATTTTAAAAATTACGTGTGAATTCTTCACGGTGTTGACCATAAAGAAGCTGAGTGTTCCAAAGATTCCAATGAAGACTTGGCCCGTATTGATTTGATGCGGTGAATGATCATCCACCGACATGGCATCGATAAGGATCCACCATCCGGAGAAAAACTGCGTTCGGAATTGGATTTAGTATTTAAAAAATGAATTGCGAATAATAGAACAAGAGAAAAACAACAAAGGATGACTCAGATAAACTAAGTAAGTTTTCTTACCAGAAATCCAGCTAATATTGATGCATTTTTGTTGCGGGCGGATTCTGAGGTGAACCACTCCCGTATGTTTTCAATTAAAGGCATTCTGGAAGTGTATTAATATGCGGTTTTCTGATTTTTGTTATTTGGAAAAGTTAAAATCGTCGATGAAAAAAGAATTTTGACTGGACTACCAAGAAAATTTTGTTGACAGAAATATGCAGTTCGTTTGGATTGTGGAACGTGGATTTTAACTTATTGTAAAAAGTGAAAACAACAGAAAATTGTAGTAGATGACACCGTTCGGGTCATAGTGTTTCCAAAAATGATGGAGAGTAGATACGTTTTTTATAGGTACCTACCTATAGGTAAGTTTTATATAGGTCAATGGACCCGGGCATGTGTAAGCCTGCATTAGGACATTACCTATCAGTAAATGGGCCATATTTTGTATACAAATTAAAGCAAATTTACATCACTCATTTCCAACACGGATTATTAAAATTATAGGAAAGCTCTGCATTTTTTTTCAGCAATGGCTTAGGGAATTTAATTTTACTGCAAAACAAAATGGGTTCCAAAAGATATTAATGGAAACTTAATTATTTATTTCGTAAAATTCATTGATGCGTTGTTGGTTAAATTTACCGAAACTTATTACCACTCTTATTCGATGTGTTTTAAATCAGAAATGGAAACGTTTTCAAGTGATTGCAGTAATGTTGGTCGCCGCTACATGACACTTTAAGCTTCTGATTTGTGATCTCATTGTGAGCACAAAAAATCTCATGCAATCTCATGCGAAAATTCTCATGCGTAATGATGTTCACTTTGATAGCTCCCTAACTGAAATACAATCAATTTGCTCTACTACTATAACGTGTACAATTATGTAGAAGAAGTAGATTACAGAAAGATAGTTGGTCTGGTAGCACTCAAAAATTGATTTTGATTTCTTTCAACGAGATTTGACAGTCGGTGCACGTGTAAACTGAAACCGCATTTTTAGGAAAAACATTTTAGTTTTCTTGCTATCTTTTAAAGGAAATAAATCAAATAAAAGGTATAAGATATAAGTTATTCTTTGTAAGCCATTGATCGCATTAAATCAGTATATATTTATCTTATAGCCATGTCCTCATCTTCAGAACAAGAAGACTTAGAAGTCCAAGATGAATCTTCAGAGGAAGACGTTCCGTCAGCTGAAGCGGCAGGAGCAGATGATGATACCGAGCATGAAGACGAATCTGTTGCAGGAGAATCTGAACCAGAAGACTCTGGCGAAGGGTCTGCCGAAGAGCCCGCCCTTGACGCCAGCTCAACGGAATCAGATGAAGATGACGAAATAGATGACAACGAAGACGTCTCAAAGCCAGCTAAAGTAAATCTTACACCGAAATTAGAGAAAATTACAAAAAAGATAACTGAAAAATATGAAAAACGGCAAGGCAGACAGCTTTATATTCGATTCCCAGAAAAACTACCCGAAAGTCAGGAAGACTTTGATGCTAAAGTGAAATCTCTGTCCGATTTGATAGTGAAAAGCCACAAGCCGCGGCAAAAGCATGCTCGCTTTTGTTTAGTGGACTTTGCAACGTCAGAGGACCGGGACAAGACGTTAAAGAAGTTGCAAAAAACTAAGGCCGAAACAAGGGTGGTGGCGTCTTTACCGCGTACAGATAGCCAAGAGTTTGTGAAGACTTTGGCAGAGAAGAAACTCAACCAGATTGAGAAGAAGAAGGCAAAAAAATTGCTTAGAAAGGAACGCAAGAAGGCAGAAACTCAAAAGGAGTTCACCTCAACAATTGTTGTCCTCAACATCCCAAAGAGCGCATCAGAAGCTCAAGTCAAAGAACTATTTCCCGATGCGGTGGACATGCAGATCAGAGCAGCTCACAGTAAACACAGTGGTACCTCCATCGCCACGGTTACACTGCCGTCCACAGCAGATGCCAAGAAGAATTTCAATCGGAGTCTGACATTGGGTGACAACAAGCTTATCATTCGGTTCAACACATCGTTCAAGAAAAAGAACAAGAAGCCAAATAAGAATAACGCGAAGAAGAACGTTGATGGAGAAGATGCGCCGAAAAAGGCACCCGTCAAACCAAAAGCTCAAGGAGACAAGAAAGCAAAAAATAATAAAAATAAGAACAAGACAAATGGTGCTAAAGCAACAGAAGAGCAGCAGGTTCCTTCAAAGAAACAAAAATTGCCACTTGGTAAGAAGAGGGAAACCGGCGACGTAGAGAGTGAAGTGCCACAAAAGAAGACCAAATCTGTTGCATCTGTGGAAGCTCCACAGCCGAAGGCCAAACAAGCACCCAAGGCAAAGAAGGGAAACCAGGAAGACAGTAGCAAAGTTCCGCAAAAGAAAAATGGTGCAGGGCCAAAAGAAGTCGGCGAGAAACAAAAACAGAAGAAGAAAGGTAAAAAAGCCGTGACGGAGTAGGTGTATCTGTTTTGTTTTTTTAGCTATTAAGTCGTTTCAAATAAAATATACAACTTCAGGAAGGCAAGTTCCTGTGCTATAAATGAGAGGATTGTTTTCTTTTTCTTTGGGTTTCTGATTTTGAGGTTTCTATTAGGTGTTCTTTTTTATAATGGGAGGTCATCGCATGTTTAGTGGAAATCAGTATAGGTCATCTGTCAAGATATTTGAAGGAAATGAAACTCTTTCGAAGATGAATGTCGGCCTTTATACGGCGTTTCGTCGGTTTGAGCCATTTGCTGTATGCAATTTAAAACTGATGGTTTAAAGAACATACTTAAAGCTTTTGTTGGTAAAAATCCAATGTATACCTATAATTGGTGGAGGATAATGTGATTGTCCCGTCCCAGAGATCCGGGCGCAGTAAATTTTTCAGAGTAGAGGCCACTCAAATATTCTAAAGTTATGAGTTGTTTATTAAGAAAGTTTGTAATTATGGCCAGATTATGTCAACTTACAAGGTTCGCGGGTGTACGATGCACAAGTGGACAACCATAACTGTAGACATTCCTTCACCGATTCTTAAGACATCTGTGACCATCGGTTAGTGCGTAGATGTTGGACTTGATCCAAACAACTCATCCTGGACCTAACTTACTAAAGCAGATCTGTGTAGAGAGCGAATCCAGTCTGGAGAGGGCTGAGTATCAGCAAAGAGCAATTGCAAGTCATTAGGTCACCTAATTCGAAAAGTTCTTTGGCACAGTTACCAACAGTAAACATTAGTAATGAAAAGATAGTGCAGATGAAAGTTACCCCTCGTGAATTCAAACGCATATGTTGCAAGAATTAGGTATCTCTTGCTGTGCATTTCAGAGTTCACTTTAAGTTTCTTGGTCGTATTCCCTTTTGAAGTCTGTGAGACATATTATGAAGAAAGGTGAATCGTGCATCACAGTCCCAAACCTTGTCAAATGCAATTCTAAGGACTAGTCAGTTATTGAGAGACTTTAAATGCAATTCTAAGGACTAGTCAGTTGTTGAGAGACTTTAAAACGATATGCCCTTATAACTAGAGTAAATCATTTTATCTGCTTTCTTTCAATCAACCCAGTTTTGTTCATTCCGGCATATTTGCCAACTTTTAACGAATTCAACGATAAAGTGACTGTCTCTAATGGATTTATCATCCTCTTTGCTCTTTTTTGAATTAAAAAAAACACTCAGAAAAGAGCTTGCGCAATAATTCCTTCTCATTGGGAATTGGGAATTGGGATTAGGGATACTTGTTTCTACCAATACCTCTGCTCCAGCCGAGGACAAGGTATTAGAGAAAACATACAGTACGATGATATAGACAGTATACAGTTGGATTTATCTTTAGGCAATTGTGTCTCCTTTTTTCATTCAAATTCATTTTATTTAATTCTTTCTTTAAGTTAAGAACTTGACAATAACGATTAAATCTAATTTAATAGTAACATTTGACTTATTTTAGCTTACGGGCTCTTAGCGAACGCTCTAAACTTAACATTATGCTTAAAACTATTGCCTTTCGGCCTTGTGCAATGGTATCTACTGTCATACGATTCTTATGAAGCAGACGCAGTTTACAAAAAGCTGATAGACAAAATGTCACCTGTCATCTAATACAACAACCGGATACAAACGAAAATGAGTAAAAAAAACTCTACAAATGTCCACTCATCGAATCATCGTAATGCACACAGCTGCTGTGGGGTTAGTAGAATATTGTTTACATTAGGTAAATGGAAAAAAACAACAATGGAATTTAATTTGTTATAATTTCAATTTCTTAAACAAATGGCCTGTGTAAATGTAGTTCATTCCATTGCTCAAACATTTTACAAAAAAAAAAAAATAATAATTCAATTTTGAACTACTTTTCGAAAGTGGTTACTTTTGGATGAACGGTATTCGACTGGGAGGTTGGCATCTCCTGTAATCCGGCTTCCGGAGGTCCGATTGTAGGATGGTCTGAGGATGGGAGTCCTGCGCTGTGGGCCAGTTCATGTTGACGGAACGTCCGCACTAAGCTTGCCATCAATATGGGTGCCATGGAGGAGTCCAAGGTATTCAGGTTGGCCAAGGAGGGATGAACCGGGCCAGGGGCGAAAGCCAGCAGCCAAGAGTCCCCGTGGTAAGCAGTAGTGGGATAGCGTACCGGAGTGAAATGCCACGGCCAGCCCATCCAATATGGTCAGACTCCATTCTTTTTTTCTTTTTTTTTATCTTCAGGGTGGATTGTTAATAAATTCAGTGAGATATGTTGCAAGAAATATTATTTTATGCCATTAAGTAAAGTTCCTCACATGTAATTGCATTCTGGAAGTCTTATCTGGACTGGATGAAGATATGAGATATCATGTAGGCAGTGCAGGAATGTTTGCTCAGTTGTTCTTCAGCCATTTTGTATTAAATAAATTAACCTATCGACTTCTTGATGGTTGTAACTTGTAAGCAATAGGTTTGTTTGACGTGGCTAGCACTAGTGCCCAAAAGTGCGCACTGAGAAGTGTCAGCTTATTTTCACGTCTGTCCAAAACCCTGATAACCCTAAAAGTTTGGCTACTATATCGAACACAAAATGTGCTGATGGCCTGAAATTTTACATTGAAAAATTAATGACAGCAAGCAAAATGACAGCGAATATCAGCACTGAATTCTTGCCCAGGCAAATTAACTGGGGTCAGTTTATGGCACAACTAGGGCGCCATAGAAGTCATGTCGAATACAGGTTTTCAGTACCAGGGCGAGTTCAGTGCTGGCTGTATCGAACACATTAATGTTAACCCAGTGCGCACTAGGGCCCACGTCAAACAAACCTAATGACGAATTTAACTTATGTCGTTTTCCATTGGGCAAAAAGAAGCGTCCGGGAGAGTCCGGAATCGAAAAAATCACTTCTGAAACCGTTCCATTGGCACAAAAAATACTCTTCTGGTGATTCTGAGAAGAGAAATTCGCTTCTCGATTTGAAGTCAGAATCCACTCAAGAAGCACGCACACAAGTGTAATTTGTGTATTTTATACAAGTCAGATGACGGCAGCCGTAGATTATTTTTTGGCATTTCACCAATACAAATGTGGAATCAACCAGAAGCAGTTTTCTTGTTCCTTTGGATTTCGGAATGAGTGAATCCCCGAGTGAAACCAATGGAAAACGACATTAAGGTAGGATGCTGCCAACTGTGCTTTAAGTTTGAACGTTAGTTTGACTATATAAAAGGGCCAAACCAAGTAGGTATAGCAAGATCAAAGAGCTATACTTCAGTCTGAAGCAACTCCTCCTTTACTACAAAACACAGGTCAGACCAAGGTTGACTTACTGGTCCAAAAATATGTAGGTATATTCAACTGACATTTTGTCAGATGACATTCCAAAACATGAAGTTCATTGTTCGTTAACGTTAGTAGGTATAAATACCATATTTATTTATACCTCCTAACTGGGTACGTACTGCGGATATTTTTTTAGGAATAATTCAGGATTATCGATTCTAAATTCGTTTGAGATATGTTTAACTGAGAGCAGGCGGTGTATTAAAGTGGGACGTTCAATTATCTATTTTAGTAAGTTTGACAGCTGGCTGAGTTGATGTGCCTCAGTTTGGATTGGCTTAGATCGGTCACATGAATAGCTTTTTCAGTTGACGTTTATGGAGGGATATGCTACGAATCTCAACCTAGTCAAGATTTAAGACATTCGCGATTGAGTACTAAGTTGACAGTTGATTTATGTGACTGACGTAGAAAAGGTGACGTTACCGACTAATCTAGTTTTTGCGTTCAGGATACATCTAGTCCAGACTAATCTAGTCAACTTAAGTTAACTATTGTTAAGTATTGATTTGACAGCAGCAGTTCTTGTTGGCACACCTGTCTACCTAGGTATTTATGACATTGCTAATTAGCACTTTAAGCGAATGTGAACTAGGAGAACAGCAAGCCGACACCCGAGCAACTCAAGAAACTATGCCAGTTTCTATGAAATGTGTATGTGAATTGTTTGTTTCCGCTTACTTCTACATTTTACTTAGCTGGTTCTCGTCATAGGTAGAAATTTGTTGCTGTTTATCAAAAGAGCGGCATGGATTGCATTATAATGCGTTCGTTAAGGTTTCAACGAGTTGGTCCCCATCTAAAGTTGGAAAATATAACCACGCCATGAAGAACACCTATTGGAACTGGTATTTTTTTTAACTTACCCGAAGCACAAACCATATAAAAACAAATTCACTTGTAGTTGGAATTTCATTTTCACTTATCTACGTATATTGTCCTTAGAAAAAAATACAAAAAAAGTCAAAAACAAGTTTAATATAAAATACAAATTTATTCCGGAGCTATTATTACAACAATAATAAATTAAGTATATACACGGTCTCTTAAATCTTAAACAAATTTATATATCATTTTTCGAAATACGTTTTTATTTTTATTTTATTTCTTTATGTATAATAAGCTGCACTCCAAAAAAGTAGGGTATTTTATTTGCTTGTTATATCGTAACATTACGTTCCTATTTGCGGTCATAGAAATGTCGTCCTTCGGAGACAAAATCTCTCTTCCTTTTTTTATAAAAATGAAAACAATGCAAGTGAATCTTTTTTCATTTCGCAATAAATAAATAGTTATAGTTCAAAACAAATAAATAGAAAATAAATAGTAAATAGAAATAGATTGTGGGATGAAGCTGGCGACAGGACAATCGCCAAGCGGAAATAAATAGAAATGATGAGAAGACAATTTGGTTTATTCTAACAATCGAAATTCTCTGCTCGTATGCTCGTGTGGGGGATACCTTTGGGGTATGGTTTTAATTCACGTACGCCATGCCCGCACCTTTACGATCAAAATGCCGTACCCGTACAAACAGGAAAGCGGCGACTAGTGATGCCACTGCCAGGACCAGTAGCAACATGACCAAGCCTCCGACGAAGCTCGGCACGGACATGCAAATCGTTTCGGCGTCCGCCGTTCGCGCCGACTGAATGACCACAGTTTCGTTGTTGGAGTTGCTGTTGAGCGCGAAGTTGACATCGCCTGGGGCGACGACTTGAATCGTTCGACTCGTATTGACGTCTGTCATCTCTTGAGCGTTGCGTTTGTAGATGCGTGGCTTCATCACGATGTCAATGGAGTTGGGGTCGGTGTCGCGGCGTCTTCGCACACCACGCAAATCGTCTAATCCTTCAACTGATCGTGGACGGCCGCCGAGTGACACCAAGTTGCCACCGTCGATATCGTCCTTCCGCTTCATTGTGCTGTAGCCGGACTGGCCGGGCAGTGGAGGGGGTGGCAGGTGCAACTCGTTGGATCCCTGTGGCGATGGCGAGCTGGGTGAGTTCGATTCAGAAGTGGTGACGGCTGAAGTCTGAGCCTGTGGCGAGGGTACAACATCGGGTTGGTTCTCAGAGTAGGCGCCGGTAGCATCAGCGGGGTGTCTTGGGTCGGGGTATGCTGCTGGTGGGAGGCCTCCGAGTCCGAAATCACCGCGATCGTATCCTTCTGGAGCTCCGTACTCAGCTGAGAGTGCGTTTCCGCCAATTTGTGGGACTCCATATTCACCGCCACCAATGGCCAGTCCGTTTCCGCACTTGGGCTCAGGGCAGTTGTACCGGCACACTTGAATCACGCACTGGAAGTGCACATTCATCGAGTCGGGGAACTTGAACGCCTGGAAGTAGGCGAACGACACCACCGACGCTGATGGACCGAAGTTCTTGATCTTTTGGAACTTACTCATGATCTTAGGCCTGACAACGCAGCCATTCTGGTCGACCAATTGAATTGGAGCTCTCTTGCCGTCATGAGCCACACAGTTCCTTACCAACATATCGAATTTGTTCTCATCGTCCTTAATGGCCAACACCATGGTCATGGTCTGACCGATCTTCACGATGCCTGACACCTCAGAGGCCCACGGTCCCTTGCCCACTTGGATTTGCATCCAGCACTGGAGATTATCGCCCAAGAAGTTCGCTGTCACTGCATGTAGCATATCGACTTGGAACGGTCTGAATGTGACTGCCTTTTCATAGAAGTCGTACCACGTGCAGCGCAGTTTTCTAGCCTGATCCCACACTTCCTGCACGTAGGGGTCGTATTGGATAATGATGGTGTTCTCCACGTAACTGCCCGATGGAGTTGGAGCACCGAAACCGGCTGCATTGTGATTGGCCGAACTGCTCATGCCGCAGCTATTTAGGAAGATCTCAAATGTGGCACTCAGGTGGCCAGTGCCCGGCTTCAAGTGCACACAATGTGAATCGCTGTAGAATCCCTTCGAGAAGATCATTCCGTAGAATGGCCGATCGAATTCGATGTTCACCCGCATGTGCGTCTTCTCGCACTGCACCTGCAAATGCTTGATCTGCGGACTGTCGTTGGTGGTCGCCAGAGGCCAGGCGTCTTCTGCGACTTCGTTGTTAGCACCAGAGCCAAGGAGCCCTTGCGGCGCTCCATATATCGGTGAGGGCGACTGTTGTGGCGGAGGACCATAAACGGATCTGTGTTCCAGCGGCAATGATGCCGAATCCACATGTGGACCATCACAGTGAGCATTCTGCAAAGAAAAACAAATTGCGGCTTAATACGAGTGGAACCTGTTGCCACTGTGTGGCGTTAGTGTGTTTATTTAAATTCATGTTAATTTTATTTGCTATTGTTGTTTGCGCGCAAACAAACCGCTTGAAGATATCTCCGAAAATATCGTCTGCTTCTAGCTATAAATGATATGTGGGGACTTTCTTTCGGTTACGTTCTCTTTGCATCCTCTTTGGTTGCCACTTTCTGCCGCTAATGAACTTTCCCTTCGAATTTGTTGCGCCTATCGCGCTGGGAATGTAACTTAACATACTTGGCATTGCTCCAGAGTATGTGTTTGTGTTTTTTTTTATTACCTAATGACAATGGTTCGAGGGTCCTCGCGGGGAGCTTATATATTTTTGTTGCGTAATTCACTTACTGGCTTACGTTCCATTAAAGTGCGGCTCAATTGAAAGCAGACTCTTTGCGAAGTAGGTATTTAACGCTTTCACCTTTTGCGATTGGGATTTATGGTGCGAATGAGGTGGATGTGGCTAATGTACGACCTTTAAACCCGACTTTGGGATCAGTGAGGTGTTAATGCGGATTTAAATCTCTGGAGAAATGAAAACTATCCAAGGGAGGGGGGCGCTTAATATGTGTATCTTTGTATAGAATGTGAAGGGGCATGTCAGTGGCGATAACATTATTATTATCGCAAGGCTTCGCTTTAAGTAAATATACAAAGCGGTAAGTCGGTATTACAAATAATAAATTCTTGATAAGAAATTTGTTGAGGCTTATCGACCTTTGCCTATGTCAAATATCATTCCAAAAAACGGCTATCCTTCCAATTGGTTGACATCTTACTTCAGTGAGTAAATGTGCTAAAAAGCAATTTTTATTTGGCCGCGTAATGACAGATTTATGAAAATTCCAATTGAAGCTGGTGAAGTTCATTCAAGACGAACTGAATATGAAGCTAAAAATATTGATTGATTTGTTCCATTTTGTAATGAAGTAATAGAATTCCTTTTTTTTCATCTGGACTGCACTTTTTTATATTTGTAGTTGCAATGGCAAATAAGTCTCAAAACATTCTCATCAAAAATTGCAAAAAAAGAAAAAAAAATGCAAAATATCGAGTAACGAGTAGTTTTCTTGCCCAAACCACAGATAATTTTGTAGTCGTATACCTTCTAATATTAACTTAATACAGTTGCACGCAAAATGATTGCATTTTCTTCAAAAATGACACTATGAGACACAATTTTTACAAACTAACGAGTTACAAGTATTTCTCCAGTTTAATATATTATTTAGAGCAGATCCAGAAGATAAATTACTTTCGCATCAAATCCCAAAATATTCTCATCAAAAATGTCGGAGCAGCGGATTCAAAATTAAACTCTATCGCAGTAAATCTTAACCATTAATATCAAAAATATCAAAAATGTGAATAAATGGAAGAGTAGCAAAGTAACGAGCACTGCTAGTTGTAAATCGATCTCTACTCAAAAAGACTCTATAAATGAACATATTAGAAATACATACAATTCTACTCGACAACGAGTTCGAATTGTTCCTACTTACAATTTTTTTTAAATCAAATAATTTACACTGGGCAACAGAAAATTGGTTTCCATTTTGTTTAATGCAAATAGAGGCTAAAAAAATATAAAAAGTATTGAAAAGTTTGATTGGTTTTTGAAAAAGACTTGTTTTGGCTGTCAAATTCAAGATATTAATGAAAAACTCTTAGAGAGGGGAAAATGTAGGTAGGTACTCGGTTCAAAGCACGCGAATAGGTACCTGTATGTAAAGCAAAATGACCTACTACGTCACTTGCGGAAAATCAATTCTCGTCAAACTGCAAATTCAATTGCAACCGAGAACCTTGCAACTGTTTGGAAAATATGTCAACTTCTAATACAAAACGATTAAACCAAAAATTGGGCTCATCTACTACATTCGCGGGCAGAAAATCCAGGCCATGTCAACCTGACAAACAAACTTGCATTATAGAAATAACTGTTCAAGATTCGTATTCGTATATTTAACGATCGCATAGATATGAGAAAATCAGTCGAGATAGCGCAATCGACGTAAGGCCCTAGAAACATGTACATTCATATTTTCCCCGCCACGGAGTGAACTACCCACTCCACAGCGTTGAACACAAATGATAGGACGAAGCCTTTTTTTCTTACAAGGATTTTACTGGCGTTCAGGGGGCAAAAACAAACATTTTAAAGTATAAAAAACCTGAATAATGCCATAGACAACAACGAAACAACCATCCACGGCTGGACCGTATAAGTCGCAGGTTTAACCAATCACCTACCAGCACTCAACTAATTGCTGACATTAAGTTTAGTTTCAAATTATGGCAGAAGCAGCAAATGATGGCAATGCCACGCAGCGATATTTTGTCATACTTATTGACGGCTTACACTGAAATTAATTCCAAAAAAACAGAAAGAAAGCAGTCTGCAACAGATGATGACTTCCTAAGTAAAGGCTGTGGAAAAGGAAGAAGGAGTTTGAGTACACCTCATTTCAAGCAAAATTTTAGCGAAAAGCCAATTTAGTGGAGCTTTGTAGATTCAAAAGACAGTTGAGCTTGGTTATGTCTGCAAGAGTCTTTGATTTTTCTTAATAAAATGCAGCACACATTTTTTTAAGAGCAATATATTTAATTTTGGTCCACCTACAATGTAGCACGACTGAGACCTGCCAGCTAATTAAATAAATCATATGAACAAGAGGTGGGCGCCTTTTTAATCGGACACACATTCATTTTATTGATTTAATAAAAGAAAGTATAGGCATGTGTGATAACACACAGATTTGTGCCAGAAATTGGTTTTAGTAAAAATTGTGAATTAAGACGCACCAAAGTCATAAGAAATGGATGGTTTAACTCATGCTTGTGGCCGATGACACATGCCATAGAATAGTCGGACTATCAGGGTTAAACCGGGGTTTAAATGAAAAAATGTAATCACTTAATTGTTTATAAAATACTAGGCTTGAATATGAACATCTATCTCAGCAAAACGATGTAACTTAAAGACGAATTCTCACGAAACCTATTCCGAGTGATTTCCCTTGGAGCAGGCTGAATTAGCCTTCAAGTCCGCAAGTAGGTACATTTTTGTTATAATTGCATAATTGTATAATTGGTGTAGTATGACTGAAGTCCTCTTGACAAAATTGTACAAAACTCTAAACTTAGAACTTAGAAGATCCGCTTTAAGCCTTTAAACCATTAAGCCTTTAAGACAATTGTGATGACAAACCTTGGATGGAACTACTTTGGCCTTAGTTCTGAATACTCTATACAACAGCTGTATTACGAAAAGGTGTAAATCTACTAAAACTGAAGAGTCTACGATTAAGTCCAAAAATACAATGGTGAACTATCTGCATAGATGTGTGGTTAAGGTTAATTTTTATCGAGCGCACAATGTTAACCTTCATATCCATGAGAAAGTGGATTTTCGCTGTATTTTAGTAACATTATATCCCTCGCTCTTCTATTCACTCCACTCGAAGTCTACATGTCTCGCTGGACATGACGTGCATGGGACTGTTCATATACCCACACTCTTAAGGCCTCCTTTATCTAAGCTTCAAGTGGTTTCGATGGCGGAATGAATTAAATGTTGTTTGTAATGAAAATGGGACTTCTTGTTTTTGGACTATTGGAAAATGGGAACAGGGAAATCCTGGTATGCGTACAAATTGTACGATTGCATTGGATCCTTAAGAAAGGACAATTCTATTGATTGCTCCCTTACCAGCAAGTTTGAATATCAATCTACCAAAACAAAAGAGTCCAACAGCGAACTCTGATCTTACGAATCGTTTACAATCAAAATTTGACAATTTATATAAAATAGATTGGAAATGTCCTCATTTTCGAAACGGTTTCAAGTTGAAGTGCCAAGGGCACATAATATTACAAATATTACAAATTCACCTCGAAACACCGCATTGGCAGTCCTTCCCTCACTTTAATCAATTAGCCTCATGTAACACTATTGATTCCCGGAACAAACATATAATTGCCATACAGCTACCGAGAGCCGCAGTCATCGCATAGCATCATCTTCATTCTTCGTCGTCGTCGCCACCGTCTTGCCTGGTGCGCATCTTCTCCATATGATAAAATCACCTATAAGTCCATTATCAAAAGAAAGTCGAAACTAGTACAAATCAGAGCATAACTGGATTCCTCTTTTTTGCTTCTCATCCTCACTTGTTTACTCGTGGCGCGTTCGCCACCAACTTTAGTTCAGATACTTATTCTTTTTTTTTATTATTATTTCGCCTTAATATCCCGCATCACAACTAGTATCTACTGTTGGCCAGATTGGTAACGGTCAGAAAGCGTATAATATCTTCTGTTTATGAAATGAACATCCAATGAGCCAACAACAAATAGGAATAGAAAAAAACTGCTATGCATAGATCTCGAATACAGAAAAGAAGACGAGAGCAAAAAAAAAAAAGAAAGACGAGAATCAATCTTTTTAATTGTATCTCGTCTCGTTTCTGTTATTTCTTTCGAAAATGTTAACTCACCTTTGATATAAACACTAAACATAGAAAAGTCGCGAGCAGATGGTGCCGCGTGTGATGCCCCATATTTGTCGATAGATGTGTTACTTAATTTTGTCGTCAATTTTTTAGGTCCTTTATCCCGGGCGACGAACAATTCTTCTATCACTATAAATATATATATATATATTTATATATGTATTTATTTATTTTTTAATCTGAAATTAAACAGAACACAATGCTTTAGTTTTAAAGTCGCACTTTTCACTAATTATAATTATTATTAAATTAAATCCACAAACAATATTGACGGCCGAAAAATAATACAGCAAGAGAAGCGAACAAAAAAATCACAAATCTATACATGTATCTTTCACTTGATGGTGTTAATTAATAAGTATGCCATCGAGAGATTCACTGAAGTTTCACTTACAAAACTTCAGCCACACCAAAAGGAACCACTTTCTATTTTACAGTCATCATCATCGCATCTCGTTTGCATTCGGTTTTTGATCTTCTTTTTTTTAGTTGTATGATAGATGGGAGTGCTTTTTGTTTAAGTGATTTATGACAATTTATCTATTTTTTTTCTATTTACAATTATCCAGGCTAAATGGTCTACTTCACAGCCAAACAACAATTGCTGCACAAATTCACATTGACCGACGACAGTGTCTATCTTTAGCGCGACGCGTGATTAATAGAGGCCGATGAGGAGGGGAATAGACTATAGTTGTGCAGATTATTGCTCTGCCAACTAACCGATCTAACCAAGTCTAACGTTCGACTAATCGAATCTAGCTGATGGCTTGAGTTTGAAGCGAGGCACACGCTCTTTCTGCAAGATGCCTCTGCAACTTCTTTTCTATTTGGTTTACCATTTCTTTTTCTTTCTCTTTATCTTGAGTGTGCTTTTTCTTTTCGCTTGTATGCGTTTTTCGTATCTGTTTGCTTCTCTGCACATGCGGCAAGCATCTTTCTTCTGCACGCAGTTTCTATTCAAAGTAAAATAATACCTACTACCTATGCTATACTACTTTCAAGAAGATGGATTTTACTTTGAAATTGACACAAGTCTATTGGAATGAGGAGGGAGTGTGGTGACGAGGATTGATTTATATTAAATAGTATTAAATTTTTCTTGCTGAAAGAAAGAGTTGTTCGTTTTGTTTAATTATTTAAAAGAGGAGAAAGATTGTCGAGATTTATAAGCACCGCCCGATGAATAAAGATCCATGAATAATAATTGGTTTTGTAATCTATAAATATAGCAAAAGAAAATGGTTGTGACATTTGACCAATTAGTTGGGGAGAAGTTAGGCGTTATTTGCATGTTTTCCCATTCGAAACATGTTTTTTTTAATTACCTATATACGGTTTTATACAGTACGAATCTTAATAATTGATTGGACAAGATCTTGCATTGGGTTTATATTTTTTGGCAAGTACATATATTAGAAATGTCAAAGAGGCGCATTTTTCGAAAGACTTTTGAGGAGTTCTGAATCACTTTGAGTACGGGTTGCATTTATTGAAAGCCGGGGGCTCATCACATATAATGACTATCTTGTAATCGACCAAAGCAAACTGTTTTCTGGATAACTTTTCTCAGGATTTACTAAACTGGAAACTGTTCTTAAACTTGACACTTTGGCACTATCTTTCAGGTCTATCTAGGACGGCAATCGTCTAAAAAGAAGCGTGCTTTGGTTTCCATTACTAGCAAAAGAGACACAAACTAACTTAGTAGTATTATGCGAATTTTAAAAGACAGAATTAAAATTTTTTTCAACTGCTTAATGTCGTTAGTACGAACTGAAACCGTTTCGTTAAAAATTGATTGGGTTGTAACAAAGCTGTCATCGGAAAACGTCAAATCGGGGTTACTGTCTAAATTAAAAGAAAGAACATTCAAGAGTAGGAAAGGACATTGGCAACCTGCCTGGGCTCCATGTTCGCCTTAAAAGTGACATTGGCTCTGAGATTATGCAGAGAAAAACTTCTGACAATCGACATTTCTTCGGGCGAAAAGCGAAATAGGTATCTGACAAATAAGGCCAAATCTCTTAATGGTAGCATTGAACACTGTTGCACATCTGTTATATTTTTAGAGAAGTTGTTGATCTCTTCTCTTCTCTATCTCTTTTCTTCTTTTCTTTATCTTTATCTTTATCTTTATCTTTATCTTTACATATAATGAAACTGTAGAATAAAAAATGCCTGACCGCGCATCAGGCAGAAACTACTGGACGGATTTTGATGAAACTTGGCATAGTGATTGCTTATGTTCTGGGTCGGGCTTTAGGATACTTTTTAACCCGGAATATAACTTGGTTTTTACAAAATAGTCAAAAAAACAGGATACATGTAAGGAAAATTCTGTTTATACAGACCTAGCTGAGTAATGGCTTATCGGATTGAAAAATACAAAAATTGGTGAATTTAGTAAATTTTGTCCTGAGTCATTTAAGATATAAAACATCCTTCTGCGTTGTCCTGAAGCTGAGCAATGTTCAAAACAATTATTCAAAACATCAATGGGCAATCGTCTCTTTTGAGCGCATACATTCAGGTTGAACACGTTTTCAGGTGCTGTTCATTGGGAAAAGTTTGGAAATGGGCTGGGGTGGGGTTCGTGTGGCAATGCCAAGTTGTTTCATTCAATGCTTTTCTGTGTAGACTTTTAGTAGGAATTAAAATTATGTTTTCATTGTCTTTGTTTTTGCTTTATATTTATTTTAGAAAGGTCCAAGGGAGGGAACATATTTTTAAAAAAACGGCGGGTGAAGCAAGGCGATCTCGGGTCAGCTAGTTAAAAAATAAATAGAAAGTACACCGATAAGTACCGTTAATTTAAGAAACAGTAAATATCAAACTCTATCTAACCACCTCTCGCGAACGTCTGACAAACATCCGAGAGTAAAACTGTCATGAAAGAGCTTCTCAATTAGCCGTTTGGACTCGGCGTAAAATTGTAGATCCATTTCATTCGTCCCAAAAATTGAAAACCCACACAAAACGAATGGTTGTGAGAAGCTAGGCCTTGGGTCCCACAAACCTGTCGCGCCAAAATAAGGATTTTAAGCATTTATCTCAGCAAATTAGGATTATCAGCACGCAATTACAACAACTACGTCTTACTTGACATTTGATAAGTAGGACGTAGTTGTTGTCATTGTGTGCTGGAAATCGAAATTTTGTTTTTGCTGAGAAAGAAGCTAGAAAAACAGGCCTTATTATAAATTTCTGAAGCATTATAAATATCAAAGAAATAACGGCCATTGCATGGCTGATTTCCAAAGATGCAACTGTCACCAAACTTCAACTTCAATAGATTGTATGGTCAGTTATGCTGAAATGAAATGTATGCCACCTTTTTTAAGACAGTCAAATAACTTGACCTGTTAGCGATTTTTATTCATTGTAAAATATGTTGCCAGCATTATTGACAAATAATTATGATCAAATGACAGCCAAATTTTGGATGGGTTGCATGTAATGACATTTTTTTCAGTGGTTTGAACTTACTTACTGCCTGAGTTCTTACTTATTAATATTAATTAGTTCTAAAACAATGGCCGCAGAAATTATATCATGTAAAATATTTGATTATATTCCCATTTATTTTTTCGCATGGGGTTTGTCAAATCGTTGCCGATTCTTTTTTTGACACAGCGATTGATGCTGTTGATGATTTTTATCTCGGAGACATTTTTGACAGCTGACTAACACTATTTGTTTGCATTTAAATTGGCAAAAAGGGATAACTGATTTATTGTATAGTTCATATTTAGCCCCCCTATTATTAAAACAAATGTGCACAAGTTAGTTTGCTAGCAGACGTCAGTTAGTATACAACAATTTTATAAAAGGGAGAGAGCTTTGTATAAAAGAAAATTTGTTCTTTAGCATACGGAAAACATATTCAATCAATAACAATTTGTTCAATGGACTTTAATCACTGAAAAGTGGGGTCGCTCAAAAAGCTACATTTATATCTAAGTTTGACTGCTAGCTGTGGCTGAGTGTTTTTATTTGAAATAGTCGATTGGGTAACCGACAAATTTTAGTCTGGAAGTAAGTAAAAGTACTCACTTGAGTAAAGTGAAGTCTACGATCAATCAAGTTTATGCGATTATGGAAATTTAGTCCGAATATTCCCAGTTTCTTGCAGTTGATTTGCTTTTTTTTTGCATTTTTTGATAGCTTTTCGTCAAATGTTTCGTTTTTTCTCCATGTCTTAACATTTGCACTTTTTTAAAAACTGTAACAAGGCTCTAAGCTAAAGATGAAAAAAAAACTGAATACCCAGGAAGTAGGTGGCTTCGTTTTTAAAATTAAAACAGTCATTCAGTGTACAATGTATCAAGTGTAGCAAAATATTTACCATGTCGCAATTTTCTAGGTTTGTCTATTCGAAAAGGATCGTTATTTGTCTTGATGTTGATATGCCTTGTCTATTGTATTTCAAGGCGTGGCAGATATAGAATTCACCCAAATGTGAGAAGCTAGCCTAGTGTCGAAACATATCGCACTGGTGACCCCTTCTGTGACTGACTCAATCCACTTCTCGCATCACACATCTGCGACATTTTAGACTACAATATAAAAAGATAAACTTGTCGCATTCAAAGAAGAATTCCAACCGACAAAAGCTGAACATCAAATCCACTCATAGACTCAATTCGCTTAGAACTTCTCAATAGAATCCTCTTCTCAATGAATGGCTAAGGCCAAGAATCAAGCTAATCGCTTTGTCCAACACTTAATATGGCCCGTTGTATCCGAACCGCAATTCAACAATTCCAGGCGCAGCCAGTGTCGACAGCCTATACCCATGGTGTCATGTGCAGCAACAGCAGCAGCAGCAGCGGCACCACCACCAAATCCCAAGCCGTGGGGGAACCAAATAGGCAGCATGAAGCAAGTGTGCCATTAACCTACTGATACAGAACCATCCAACTATAGTAAGACAACTTTACACGCTGCAGCAACCACAGACTAGCTGCAGCACCAATGACACTGGCTCTCCATTTCGTATAGTTAGCCAATTAGATGTGTGGATGTGCATCCAGCGTCAGATATTAGTTTCATAGACGAAGAAGACGAAGCCCCAAACGAGTTCCTCGTCGTCGTCGTCAGTTGAGATATCAGATGAATTTGTCCCCCGCTCTCTCGGACGTATGGATACTCTAAAATCCGTTCGTTGGTTTCTTCCGCTGTTTTTCTTTCTATTTTTTGTTTTTCTTGACGTTTTACTTTCTGAAGTACCTCCGGTTTTTTTTTCTCTCATTTCTGTCTTGTTTATTCATCTCACTCTGTTGGCGCTTATAGTTCTACGAGCTACGACGACCATTCAACAGAAGTCGGAGGAGAGCAGGCACAAAAACGGAACTTTTTGTTGGTTTTCATTTAATGTAAGTGAAAGTTACTCTGCGTTGGCCACATACTCACAGCACACATTAGGGATTCCTCGGCGGCGGAGCGGACTCGGATCTCGGACTTGTGGTTGTGACTATGGTAAAACGAAAATTTATGTTTACGCTGGCAAGTTGTGTATCTTTCACTGCGAGCAAGATTCAGTGCAGATGCAGAGATATGCGCCGTCACACAGATAAATTACATCGGCGCGGCGGCCGGCATGCTGTGTGTAGGTAGGTTATATACCTATGTATTTGGAAAGAGGTTCAAGTTTCCAGATGAAATGCACTTTTTAAAATGAAATCGAAAGCGAAATCGATTTAATGTGGGCCAAGTTGAGTTTTAGCTGCAAACTTGTTGCACTCTAAGACAATTTTCTAACCTCCTCCGTTTAATTGCGGCGCGCGGCTCAACATTGACAACTCATATCGAAAAATGTATCCCAGTCTAACGTCTTGCGTTACTAACAGATGTGTAAACGTGAATCCTTAATTTGAATTTAAATCCTCTTTATGGTAAGCCAGAAAGTAGTGAAAGTCTGTTTCTTTTTTTCTTTTGGTTGAGTACTTGCAAGCGTCTCGAGACAGGAATCACTTAATTAAAACCATAAAACTATCTAATAACAGTTAGTAGAAGCAATTTGTAGTTTTATTAATACGATTACGGAGTGAGTTAGTGTGATTCGGTTTTTAATTGACAGTCGCACACACACATACACGCTGGATCTTGTGGTCTATGAAAATTGGCCAAATGGCTGGAAGAGGTATAGAGATTAAATAGAAATGGAATGCGTGTGGATGGTTTTCGGAAACCAGTTGTTGCGGTTCTACAAGCGACAGGATTATCATTACTTTTTGTTAAAGTGTCTGCAATAATTGTCTGTCACTGCGGTTAAACGGGCAAATATTATTACGAAATAAAAGACTGCGGCATTAAATAGTAGTGTTGGTCGTTAAACATAAGAATTAAGGAAATTACGTTTCTTTTTGGTTCTTGGGGTCGCTGCGCACATGAGTCATGCCTCAGCATATAACCTAGTGACTTGATTTTAGACTAGTTTTGCATTTGAGTTAGAGTTTCATAGGTTTCTAGAGCCTACCTTTAATTTGAAGATCTGCGGAGTTTGGTAATTTCTTAGACGAGAAGTTTAAGGTAAAGGTTGACAAGGTTTACGTGTAAAGGCTACCTTAAGTTAGGATCAGCGACTTTCAAGTGAAAAAATATGGAATGTATGTAATATAAGATAAGCATGCAGAACTGAATGGGATTGATCTGGCTACGAATCAGTTGATTGAATATCAGATTCTGAATAATAGCGGGGTGATTTTTCCTACACACAAAATAGTTCAAAGGTGTTAAATGAAAGCCCCTTAGAGTCTTATTCAATGGTTCTTTACGAAAAGTTATGCGCTCGTTGAGTTTTTTTTTTTATTTATTTGTGGTGCGTATAGGGCATGTTATACCACCTGAAACTACACGTCATCCACATTAATGTCATTCAATTGTGGAACGAAAAAAACAGTAATTTTGAATCTGTAGCTCTCTCTATTGACTTGACCGTTCTGGGTGGTATAATCTTTAAAAAACTAAGACCAAATATTCGACGATGCCATAAAACAGAACAAACATTCAATTTTGGTGGCGAATAAATATTGACGTGTGAGTTTTATTCACTCCAAATGCTGCAATTTTCATCGCCTCAACGTTGAAGAAATCTTTTTCTGAATATGAGAATCGACAGCAATCTTGTTTTACATGATTTCCAATTGCTGCACAGATCAGTAATCATTAGTATTCGAAAAACAAACCTCTTAAATAAAAATGTATACCGTTTATAGTGTTATGGCAAAAGAAATAACAGGAAAAGTAACGAATAATGAGCAATTGTTCTTTTGAAGTTTCTATGCTTTGCCAGATTAAATTAGATGTCAATTAAATTTTAAGAAACATATCAACGACAGTAGGTGCGTTTTATTGATCATCTATGTCAGCAAAGCAAAGTGAAGTAGAATCTTTAGCGCGAAATTACCACAACGAAAATTCCGAGATTTAGTAATATTTATCCCAAATATCTTGAAACCATTTCGAGATGAGTGCTTATACGACTTGAAACTGCTTTCAGCGCCATTAACTTTCAGCGAGCGGAATTTAGAAAAGCTATAAATCTAACTAAAAGTCGCGAGACACACACCAAAATATTTCAGTTTATATCACTTTCCACAAATTTGGCACAAATAGTGATTGAACATTTGTCTTTGCTTTGTTTTGCTTTGATCAAATAGGTTTTCAATAAAACGCGCTTAGTTTTGCGAAACCAACTTCCTCCAAATTTTCGAAGAAGTACCTAAATACCTACATGCATTCGTATTTATTAAGCCCAATCTCCTGGCATGTTTCCTCAAAAGACAATACCCCGATATTCGGCCCTGGCGAAGTATCCGTCAGAATGGAAAACTCGCCGCAACGCATACTCTGCCGAAGACTCAAATCCAAATCGTAAACCGCAACCAATTTCTGTCGGAGGATATCGGAACCTAGCTGTAACAAATTGATGAAAAAAATGCACTTCATCGCACGTCAACGTAATTCGCCGATATGCGTTACAAAATGTCGGAGAAATATTCCGAATAGAAGTTCCGAAAAATACCTCGAAGAAAAAAACCTCCGAATCGTATAAAATCGAATAATTTTCCGTTCCGACAGATACCTCGCTAGGGCCGATTATTCATATTATCAATCGTAACTTTGATCTACTTAGATTTAACAATTCTAGAGATTTTTTTTCAAAATTGGGCCACAGGGCCTTTGAGGTCATCTTAGGTCTGCCCTTTTCCTGGTATTCTCAAGAATCATTCTTTTGGCCACGGCCTTCGATTGAATAATTCCGTATTATTGCTAGAACCTAACTGTATTTAAGTTGTATTTGTAATAAATTCGTAAAAAGCTAAGAAAACAATCTCTGGTTGAATTCTCTACGCTTATATCAAAAAATATTTCCATTATTTTCTGACATTTTTCGTTTGGATTTTTTACTTTCGGAAACTTTGTCCCTGCGCCGATTCAAAAATTTTGTTTATTGATATGAAAAAGGAGAACATATTGTACGGGAGAGGAGACGAAATTCTCACTTTTGGCATAGAGCGGGTTAATTTGTTTATGAAACACTTTTTCGCACTAACCACTAACTGTTATATGACTATAAAAATGTCCTAATTTTAGATTTTCAAAACCTTAAACTGTATATTGTAAGCACCTTTTCCTAATTTTTAAGTCAGTTGTTTTAAATTCTGTTCAAAGCTGTAAATTTTATTTCCTTTTATTTAAATTTACTTTCATTTGATGGCACATGCTACTCTAAATTAACGCTAAAGGCTTGAACACTTTAAAAGATGCTTGTTGTCTTAAATTGTAAGCAATACTGTTATTAATAAATTCAAATTGAAATATCAGCATTTGCTTTCGTGGTTGCGAGGTGGCAAAATATCAAGTACCCAGATTCTTAGTCAAACGGCTCTGCTCAGTCGAATTTTATTTTTGCATATTTTGTCTTGCTCTGTCGCTTGGTCTGGATACTCCCACTCGGGTCCTTCTTGAATTGCCCTCCAATGACATTTAGAAAAGTATTTATCTCGTTATTTCTTCAATGGTTTTCCAAAAATCAACAACCACAGTCTACCAAGTTGTCGTTCGGAGATTTCCTGACCAAGCACTTATGCAATAAATAGCAAAAAATGCACCAGTTCATACAGTATCTAAAGTTAAACCTCAGCAGTCGGCACTTTGTCAAACTTTCTTCCATCTGAAAACTGAATAACTTTTTTATTTATCTACTATTAAATTCCATCCGACTTTGTCCCAATTTAGCCGCACTTCCTATCTAGATCATTGGTTTCACCATAGAAAAAAATTCCATAAACCCCAATGTTCAACCACCAAAAAATCAATCTATTTTATCGTTTTACCACAAAGTGATATTAGTTAGGAATATAAAGGTGCACCTTGTTGCCGCTGCCTGCATCCGTAGTTGCATCGGCATCAGTTCCATTACGAACCGAAACCGCACACCAAAACCATCTCTAATTTAGCAACGGAATATAAATCATCATTATCATCATCGCGTCTATGGGATATGGTAGTAATGTGCTTCACATTTGGCTATAAGAAATCGCGAGTTGTTTTCTGTTTTCTTCTTGGTGTTTGCTCTTGCACAAACCGTGTACAATAAACGAATAGACAAAGTCAATGTTATAAAATAATAATAAACCGCTTTCACCGCGTTTAACATTTAGAGTGAAAAGAATATACGCGCGCACGCATTTGATTAGGCTGCGATGCTATGGATGGATAGAGGATAGTTTGATGTAGATGGAGCCACCACCAACATGCAACAGATAGATGCTTCTGATACAAATAATCTTTGTATAAAAGAAAACTTGTAACGCTTTGTTTTAACAATCGTTTTCTCCGTTGTTTTCTTTCGGGTAAACCGTTTGCCTTTATGTGCGATGTAGAATTTCAAGTCGGAAGGTGGTACCTTTTTAATTGAATTTCTATCTGTAGGATTGTAAAAATGTAAAATATTGATTGAAAAATGAGAGTGAAACGATTTCGATTTGTCGCAAGTGCGTGGAAAGTGCGCTAAGAATTATTATTCAAATCAACTTAGATATCAACAGGAGGGTATCTTACTGTCGAGACATTCTTCAAAATACGTAAAGCATAGCTGCACATAAACACATCTTATGGAAATTCAATTTTGTTGAATTTCTTATGAAATGCAAATTAGGAAACCACTTGTTGTTATGATCTTTCTTTCTGTTATTGCGCTATATGGCAATCATTTTCCGAACAAACAATTTGAGTTACAAATTTGACGAAATACATCACATGGTTCAGCCAGCAGCTGTTGATGATAATTTCGCGTGAGAAGAACAAAGCAATCTATGTTGAGTGATGTAAAAGATGTTACGAAATTGCATGGTCGTTGGAAAAACCTTCCAGATATGTGCAGAGGTGGAACAAAAGTTGAAAAGGCAAAGATATTTGGAAATAGCTTCTGATCGGTTGAGTAAATTCGTTTGTGTAGTTCTCAAGGTCTTTGTGGTGCTTTAGGCAATCATTTGACGCACTTAGAAATGATTGAAGTGGCAGTTAAAGAAATGGCTCGAGAGGAGTTGGTAAAATTTCTTATCTATTTAGCTGAAGACAGTCATTTCAATTAAAAAAAATTACTAATTGCCCGGCCTAAACCGTGAATACCTCTAATTTTACGAATGAACACTGACTAGATGACAAGATGAACTGGGATATTTTAATGTATAAGGAATTTACTGATTCCATCGACCGACATGTCAACCTAACCATAATTGATTGGGTGCATGAAGTTTTGAATGTCGTCGAGGTCGCAATAACAATCTTCAATTCGTTTGTCTTCAATGAGGCTTACTAATGGCACATTTTAATCTCCTTATCCTCTCAAAATTTATTCGAGGTCACATTAGCTAATTATTTTTAACATTGTGGTCGGTAGAATGTAAGGTAGGATAACGCACTTATTTCTAGGCCAAAGCTTTGGGCATGCACGTGATAATATATATTAATGAGACACAATTGCTTTATGACATAATTTAGCTAAAATTCTCGTATCAACATCAGCATGCTGGCCAAAATGTACACTCTTTTTTTAAGTTTCCGACTTTATGTGGTGCGAGGGAAATAGGGAAGGACGTTTTTGTCGAATCCTTGTGTTTCTAGAAGCTGCAAACTTTGTAATTGAGGGTTTCTTTTAATTTAATTTCAGCCCCTATTAATAAATTTGCACGGAATATTGAAGTGGACGTCTTGAACATGCCGCCGTACTCTTTTTAAAAAAATGAGGAGTTCAATGTTCTTACTCTAAGAAGCCGTAAGTCTGTTTTATACTATGAATTAAGAGGTCTTTGTTAAACAATTTAAGCCGGTATGTAGTTATTAGCTAAAATTAGTTATGCTATGCATCATTTAAATTCCATCTTTTATTTTCAGTGATCGAAGATGGATGTTTGTTGCCGATGAACTCAAAAACTACTCAACCGATTTCATTGGAAATTTAGTGGTTTACTCATATTAGTGCCGGCAATGTTTAGAGAATGGTTTGAATTTAATCCACCAGTTGGCGCTATTGTTTCAGGATGATTACATTTTAATACCAGCTGTATTGTAAGAACTGAACGATTTTAGAAGCGGTTTTTAATATTTTGATCAGCATTGTTCGATCACTGAAAGAAGTTTAGAATTTGAGGTCTAAAGGGCGCTTAAAAATATGTGTCAAAGTCTATTAATCTCAAAGGGATACACCAACATCATTTATTTATATAGGTGTGCGCATTTCGGCTTCTTACCGATAGAAGCTTAAATTAGTTACTTAGTGACAAAAGAGGTTAAAATTATACTTAAAATCCAATGAGTATGCTTAATTATATATAAAAACAAATAAATATTTGCTGCAAGAGGAGTGTGTTGGACCTTTGGCTTAACCTTTCACAGTAATTCAACAATTTTATTCCGACTTGTTCAGGAGAGTTACACCCTTGGATTTTTGATATATTTCAGCGGGATGTATTTTGCGTTTTTTTTATTGAGAATAAGGATCCCTCTGTTTTATAACAACCTACGAAAAAAAAACATTAAAAATAATATTTCCTTGGACTTATAGCAGTTATGTTTGCGAGTATTGGTACCTGTTATAAGCCGCGTCATAAATAAAGTTTTTTTTGTATTAATAAAAGCATTGGCTACGAAGTTTTTCAAATTAGTGTAAATACTATCTGCTGAAAGTGTTTTTTTTTGTGCAAAATTTGGCCGAAATCGGGGCGCCTTTAAGGACCGGCTAGATCGGTGTAATTATTATTTTATGAAAAGTAGCCTTGGGACCATTTGAGTCGGTTGTTCCAGAAGAAATGACCTAGCTTTTTTGCTTGGTCTTAAAATTATTAAATTTAGTCTTTGATATTAATAAACACCACTTAAAAAAATGTATTAAACTGTTTTACATTAAAAATTAAAATATAGCTTAAACATTAAAAAACAAAAATTACTAAGAATTTTGTTTACCAGCAACAATTATTTATGTGCCCCAGCTCCCCCCTATTAATTTAAATTTGTTTTCGCTGAAAATAGGAAGGAAAATTCCTTATTTACACTTAAAAAAATATATGCCCCTACAAATTACAGGTAATTGTTTGCACATTTGACACTTTCCCGGTAATTAACATATAAAAAAAATTAAACAAATTTACCCCTACCGATTAAGGCCACTAATTTACCCGTTAAATCCAAAGAGTACCAAAAACACAATCAAATCATTAAGTACGCATAAGCCAACAAGCATACAAAGCAACCATCAGATATAAGTGTCCATCGAAAATGGCCCTAAGTGAAATCTCGTCTTATGTAAGAGAGACTGTCATTTTTTTGTTGTGTTCTTTCTGTTATTTTGAGAGTCCCCCAATACCAACAACATCAGCAGAATGATTGAGGTGACTTGGTCGAAAATAAAAGAATGTGAAAGTGTTTTCGATTTTTATATCTTTTTTGTTAGTCCAATTCGTTGGTACTCCATCTGCTGCCGCTTCTGTGCGGAGACCTCTTCGACTCAACTTGAGACAGATAAATTGTATATGTACATCCTCCAAAACAGGTGTTATAGTTGTTTTAGTTTTGTTTTTAAACAACGCGTCCCGTGTGATGGTAGATCTAAGACAACACAAAGATTTAAGAGATTTTAATAAAAAATAGTTTTTCTTTGCTCACGCAGCAGTTGTTGTTGTAGTCGTCGTTGTTGTCGTTCCGGTGCTTTTCTCTATGCAACATGAGTATAGATAGGTTTTTTCTGAAGTTTTCTCCTGCATCCGATGTGATAAACTAGGTGAACCAGTATCCAATTGAACTGGCAAAAGAAAAGAAAACTACTACCACTATGCGCACAATCGTTGTTGTGGCGTTTTTTTTTTTTTGTTTTTTCATCATTATTGCACTTAATGCGCACATATTGCATGTTGATGTGGTCTTTCCATATATACTATTCTCTCCGAGAAAAAAAGGAGAAGAAGAAGAATTCAGCTCCAAATATTTACAATTATCCGATGGCTTTCTTAATTTATAACCATGCTAGAGATGCAGTCGGAGCTGATGCGGCTACATTTCAATTTCTTCCAAAGAAGATGTCAACAGTGGTATGCCAGCTGAGCCGCAGCAACATCAGCGCATCTGGTGTGTGGAATTTTCTGTGCCGCTAGCGGTGGCAGAGCGCAGCCCACGAACGCCGATAAATAATTAGCCAATGGAACAAGTGTATCTTATATCTAAAACGAATATGCTCATGGGTTTTTGTTTGGTCGGCCTTTCTCTTTCCGTTGCGTGTATTTCTTTTGATGGATTCCACAGTTTAGTGTGATCAGAATCTAGTTTTCATCGTGCTGTATAGTGGTATAGCTGCGTTTGTCTTTCGGTTTGAGGAATTTGGAGACGCACCATCAGCACGAGCCATTATATCAATTAAATAAATTGAGCGCTTTCTCATGAAAATGACTGATTTTTATCGCCAACGACGACAACGACACAGCACAAAGTGACGAGAGCCGAAGAAAGAGAACTAAATACTTATGGCGCGAATTTGTTAATTACCTTTGGGAAAGTGTTCTTTTGGTGCTAATAGATTTGACCAAACTCAAAATATTTGGACACGAATGCTAATAAATGTGGGCCAATATTTGGGAATGTCTTTGAACTCAATTTGTTGTTTCGTTTTGGAAATGCAGTTATCTTCAGCATTTGGACCTAGTAATTAGAACCTTCTAATATTTAAAGTCATCAGTGGAATTGTTTAGTCAAAAATCTAGCCATGTGAGTCGGCACAAGTCCATTAGCCATATGTTATGTGATCAATTCTGTATTTGAATCATTTCTTAGAGGGCTACCTTTCTATTTGGTTCTTAGGACTGTAAATAACATCAAATAAAATTGGGTTATTACTGTAACCTGCACTTGAATATAGGTGCTGGCTATTTCAATACTTAAAATGTGTAGTAACCCACTTAGAGAAGCAATATTTTATTAAAATCCGATGAGTGGTGCTAAAGTTAGGCATATTGCAAACAGCAGTTCGCTGTCAAACTCTTTTGTTTTTGTAAAGACTGCGTGCAGGTGGACAGTGGTTAAAAAGTATAAGACTGCCAAGTGCGCGTTATTTATGGATGAAGATTTGCGGAATTCCTTTTTGCAGGTTATTTTTTCAACAAGTGACTAATTTTTGATGTGTTTCCACGATCTTGGAAGGTTTGGGTGCTGCATGAATAAAACTCATTGAGGAGAACTCTAACCCGTCAGCTTTTTTCTCCATTTTTTTGTATAAGAATCATGGAGAGACTTATCATACTTGCAATGAATTTGTAGGAAATTAATCAAGATTATTTGAAGGGATCTTCTATTTTATGCCCAGCCGAACGGCTGAATTAATGAAGATTTAAAACTGAAATCACCTCTTTCAATGAATATTGGTTCGGGTATCAATTCGATACTGGGGGAGCGTAATAAACAAATGTATGCATTTTTTGGTCGGCAGGGTATAGAGCTGTATCCTGCCGATTAGATTTTTTTAACCTCACAAATTGTGAGTGTGAGACCAGAATACAAAAACCTTACAAGATCAATTTTAACTCTCGTTGTGAGGGTTTTGTGACTTCTGAGGTATCAGTAAGGTTTGCCAGAATCTGGGTGTATACAAGAAAATGAATATCGTCGACTCCTGACTAAAATCAAAATGAACAAATATCTTCTCTGAATGACTTTTGACGTTAACAGTAAACCGAGACAAAAGTTTCTATTCAATTTGAATCATCTAAAAAGAAAAGAAATGTTTTTGAAATTTAAGCAAAGCTGAAATCCAGAAAAGCATTTTTTGACTTTCTTCAGAGTATTAGTAAATGGAAGTATCAAGCGTTAAGTGGTTTTAAAGCGTGCATATCTTACTCAAACAGCGGATATAGTTCGTTTAAACTTTAGTCAAACTTTCAGGTTACCAAAGCAAAAGGTTGTTCAGCAATGCTTTCAGAAAACGATCCACAAGAAGGATAAGCAAGCAATAGAATTGCTGTTAGCATTAATAACGTGCAATGTTAGTTTCTTAAAGTGTGGAAAATAAACTGTTAATAGATGAAAAGAAAGCATTATTGGCAAAAGTCAGACAAATGTTATACATCATACCAATGGATTTAAAGTGCACTACACAGCGATGCAAAATGCAATTGTAAATGACTTAATGTGTATGGGAAAGGTAGGTACAGTGAATGGATATTTAACAGTTGAAAACCCGTTCAATTTGTTACTGTCTTTACAAAGGAATGTCTGAAAAATGAAATTTCTTTTGTTAACCAAAGCCCAGACCGACAGCTGAATAGCAATTGTTGTTCGCCCAGTCATGCTGGGTGAATTTGAAATAAAATAACAAATCAAAAGACAAAGAACAACATTGCGTATATGTGAAAGTGAAATTGCGTCTCAGCCAAGGCGAGCATTTGAATCTGTTTTTGAAAATTGAAAAGTCAAACTTCATTGATTGCTTAAAACCGCGATAAGTCGCTTAATTATGCTTACCCCAAAAAAAAAACGCTAGCTAGTTGCCTACCATTAGCAATTTGTTGCCGCAACAAGCACACGAGCAGATAAGCGCAAATTATGTAAAATGGGTAACCAATTAATTTTCTTTGCTCTAGTTTTACAGCAGACAGATAGTGGCAGTTGTCGTTAGGTGTCACCTGCATATGGTGAAAATTGTCGGCGGTTGCAATCACCATCAACGAGGGCGACTCTGTTTTGTATCGCGCATAAAACAGTGTGGCGCCCACTTACGCGGTACCTGCTATACAGAGGAAGAAGTGAAAAACCAGAACAACGATAGGGAAAGTGTTTTCCGTAATTGGTTAAGCTTATCTTTCAGAGTTGATTTATAACCGCCCCACACCAAGAAAGGCAACCAAAAAAAGAGTCCACTGGTATTTCATTTCAACACTACCCCAACTGCACTTATTATACCCTACACCAGAACCACTCAAGCGGTACCATTGAAAAGGAAAAACCCGTTTTATTTTCGCAGCAGAAACGAAAGTAAAAACTCAAGGGCTTGCACTTTTTATCAAAATATCCTGCCTGCCTGCTGGTATAAATGCCACCACGACACCACATCTCACCACTCAGCCGATCGGACGCTCTATATACTTAGGCTATATGTGCAGCCATGCCGTTAACAAGTTGACCTAGTTTCATGCGAAACCCTGTGCATGCTTTTCCACATGGCAATGTGCACGAAGAAAGTGCTTTTCATTTTTATTTCGCAGAAGAGGCAAACAACAACAATTGCAAAAGAAAAAAAACTTGATCCTAACTCAAGCCAGGCGTACTTCCGTCCGTCTGTCGCCACAAACGTCTATTGTTGAATAGTGGTTCCTTGTTGTATTGTTCATGTCTTGGTAGCGCTGCAATTTGTGCAATTTGAAGAACTTAGCGAGTGGGGAATTTGAAAAGAAAGGGTCTCCTTGCGCTGGAGTGTTGCACTTGTCATTGGATGTATGCGCATGCGCACGTTAGCACACAAATGGCATACGAAAGAAAGTTTTTTCTCTCTCTCCCATTTTGGTGGATCTTTTATTGCGGTGCAAACAAAATTAATTGCAGGTATTATTTATTTTCGTTACTTTTTCACTCTGCGTCTGCGTGCAGCGTGCGGGAAACTGCTCTGGCGCTGGCTCTGGTAATTGTATCTTATTTTGTGCATTGTTCTGTATATGGAACAATATCTGAATAATTCAACTAGATATTGCTTTGCGAAGATGGCGGGTTGGTTGGATTATGATTGGGCTGTAATTAATGTGTTTGGTTTGGGAAGGTTTACGTCGGCCTTTTGTTTGGCGAAGGCGGTGCTCTTTTGCTTGTCCTGAGTTGTGTGCTTAATCCGAGAAGATTGTGATGAAACGAGAACTAGGTCTTGCTAGGTAGTTTGCAACTGGATAATTATGCAGAATTGTGTCATAAGTCACCCTCAAAAGGGAGCGAAAATGCGTGAACTCAGTTTTGAAAGTCAGTTTCGGGACTTCTACCTACACCATGTGTACATATTTGCTGTGTATATAGAAAAGCGTCTTCCAAGATCCCCTAACCAATCTAATGAAACAGTTTTAAGCTTTTTTCGATATCTTTTTACGATTTTGACAACTTAAAGACGATCATGGGTGGTGGTACCTGACAACTTTTGGAAGCTAATTACCTTTGAATAATGCTTCTAGATGATAAGGCTTTAAGATGGTAATATGTACTTGTGATCAATACGACGACACTCTAGTCGGCACGAGCTGCCCTATCGAGGAGAAGTTTTATGACCTCAAAGGTATACGACGCGACGTCAGAGTTAAGTTCGGACACTTTTAAAAATTCGAAGGATCATTTTAGTTATAAGGAAAAGGCGACTACCGAGCAGTGGACTTTCGATTAACTTACCATAGGCAAAAAAGTATCAGCTTTCGCAGTATCCTGACATTTTCAGTGAACCGAAACCACCGATAAAGAGCGCGTGATATGATTATGATAAAAATGTGTGACCTGAAAACATGCACATGCGATAAACTTGCAGCAACAAAGCCAGCAAGGGATGAGTATCGGTTATAGGGGCTTAGCAACACAGTAGCCACAAAGAGCCTGATATCGGTTAGTAATAACTCTCTATAATATAATAATATAATAAAAAGGAAAGCGCTAGTAAGGTAGGAAAAGGATGTAGTCGGGACTGCCTGCTGTGGCAAAAAGCATGCAGTATACAGAGCGGGTTTCTGACCTCAAAGGAAATATTGAACAGGGGCAATATTCAGCTCCCAAGTGTATATAAAGTCCGAAGCCCAAAATATGTGACCACATTGCCAAATGGATCTAACCACGGGTCGTATAGTAAGTGACTTAAGGTTGAACATAAAAATTATTCAAACAGAAAGTCTTAAAGCAACAGTTTATTCGTTTTTCGACGAGTAACCCACTTTTAAATTCTCTCTTCTCTCTTGCCAATCAAAGGGACTCAGCAAATATGCGAATTCGAATGTCCTGCACAGGAAAGCCACTAAGATCTGTCCAGTGCTCATAAAGTATATGAAGACTGGCTGTAGAACTGATCCTCTAATGGTTAGTCTTGTGTGTAGACCTATACAGAGTATAAACCTGCATATAACTGTACAAAAACGAGTCTGGTTAGTAAAAAATACTCTGCTTAAAGGACTTATAGCTGTCAGGGCATATAATAATAGCACACCCATAATAGTGGCAGCCAGGATTTGTTTGTACCCAAACCGAAGGCTTTCTTGAATTCTTTCGGGACTTTATTAAGGGAGATATAAACGAGCCAATCGCAAATGAGAGCCACTAACGCGGTACTTTATGCAAAATGCCCTGGTTCAATGTAGAGACTTTACTTCCCAACCAAACCTGCGATTGATGTTGACATTCGCATGCGATTCAAAAAAATAAGACAAGAGTTAGAGCTATAGAGTTAGAGCCCTATTTAAAAAAAATAACGGATTTCCTCATAATTAAGAGGTAGATGACTCGCAAAAGTGTCTGACATCGTTGACAAACGATCAAAATCACAAAAAAAAATTGATTTAAACTAGCAACTTTTAACAAATAAATTTTAAATTTTCCAGTGTCTGAATCCTATGAAAGATTGCATCAATCGAATTGACACTACCACCAACGGTTCTTTGGCTTCCTCCACACTCGTGGTCAAAAGACACATTCTTCTCCAATATACAATATATTCATTAACTGACCCAATTTCTCGACGTGTCGCGTCGTCGGCTCCCTCAATATTGTCTCATGGATTTGTCTTTTGTTGATTTATTTAACATGTCTTCAATTCTCACCTGTTTGTCTGAGGTTTGATCACTTAATCCTTTGCTGGCTGTGTATGGGTAAAATAATCCACAAAATTTCTCAATATCCAAAATGGCACTTTTCTTTATATTTTTCTGTATCCAATTGCTTTGCACTTATTTCTGTTGTTTTCTCTTTTATTCAATTCACAGACAATTTGTTTCGATTTCAACACTTGATAGCACACTATGGTGGATTCGTTTCTTCGAAAGGATAATGCACTAGGACGAGTATGTTTATATATTAAAAAAGGAACCAAAAAAATAACTAAACGTAACTGCTATTTTTTGCGAAATAGACACACTCACAATCGAATCGGGGAAAATAAAAATGAAGAAAAAAAGAATTGACAACCAACTACACAACACCTCTCACCAGATCCGAAGCTAACATGGAAATGCGGCAGTCCCGAATCAGTATCTAGATTTTATATCGCGTGAAAGTTGTGACCCCTTTCTCCACTTTGCATGGCACTTTTTCTCAATCGAAACCCATTCGCACAAACGAGAGAGAAAGAGTGTATAACATGGAGTTACTACAGTGTAACGCACATACACAAAAGTCAGCCACCAGCAACCGCAGCCGAGTGTGCGGATGGATGAAGTTTTCTTTTAGCCTCGGTCGTCTACTGGTTGTTGTTATTGTTTCAGTTGGCTCAGCCTGAGATGTTTGTCGCTCGCACGTTGTATTGCAATGCAAGGTAAACCCTGACGTCGTCGTCGTCGCCTCTTAGGTAACGCATATACCCTCCTCGGGTGGCCCTCTAGCTTTGACGAATATAAAATTTTGCAACTCGACGCGGCTGCGGCCCAAATGAATCATCCAAAGCGGACATAGCCATCGCCATCCCCGTCAAGGTGTATACGATTTCATCAGAAGAGTGAATGTTATCAGTTTCTATGGGCAAAATTCCGCTTGGTGTCAGTGGCGTCCAAATTAGGCTATCCCAACAATCGAAGATATGTGATCCGTTGTAATTATACCTCGATGGCCATCAATTTGGATTTCATTCGAGATGGCTCTCTATGTCATCCTTTCTGTCTGTTCCATTGGTCAGATCACTTTCACTTGGTGTTGGCGGATTTCGTTTTCTTGTTTGATCGCAACTCCAAAATAAGAATCAAGTCGCGAAGTGCGAAGTGCGAATGAGTAACCGAAACGTATCTTCTACTTTTTTGTTGTTGTTGTTGTTGAAATTATGATTATAGGTCATGGCCCCATCACTGCGAAGTGGTAGGAGCACATGTTCGGGCCTGGCTGCGTCGGGGTTGGGTGGGCATTTTCGAATTCTTTTTTCAACGAAATTTCGTAACAACAATAAAAATAATTCTTAAAGAACTTTTACTTTCTGTATTCGCTTTGTAGAATTTTTTTTTGTCCACACACCATATACATGCGTTAATCGATTTGACGGGAGGAGCCTGAGCTGATGTAAGAATCGGTAGGTAGGTAGATTTACTTATGAGTTGTTGGCGTAAGAGTGTTTCAAAAGGCCTTGACTTTCTTGTGGCGATATCGGAATAGAAAGCGAAGTATGACACACGCAACTTGAAAAGATTTGCTGGGCTAACTGGTAATAAAAAAATCGGGCCTAATCGCAATAAATAATTTGCAATAAATATTATTGAAAGGCATTCTTTGAACTGCGGAATATGTATTTGAGCCTCCTTCCAGCTATCCATTCTGTGGATTTGAAAGAAGCTCTGTATGTTACTTAAATAGAGTCGAGCTCGATGGCCAGCTCTTTTTACATTTTTCACCTAGAATCGTGCGCATGTGAGTGCAACTACATCGCAGGGAAGCAGTAAGACCAACAAGTCAGCTTGGTTATTAACTAAACAATAAGAAAACAAAGTCCGACACCTTAAAAAGTTACCCGGACGAAGTATAGGCCTTAAAACCGAGCAGTGCTTTAATAAGGTGTCACACTCGTTGAGTTGAGATTTACTCCACTGGGCATATTGCTCTCCCTAAGTGATGTGCATTCAGCATTCGTTTTTTTACATTCAGCGGTATTTCACGGCAGAGCGATGTATGCTTCTTCACGCTAAAAATTCTTAGTAGCTTAAGTAGACTTTTGACCCTACTACGAGCTCTGCTTAGGATTAAGAATTTAACTGATTTTTTTCGAAAACTATGCTATTAACCTGGCTCGCATGGAATCCAATGAAGTCTGCGGCTTAAATCAGCTGGGCAGAACCGCATCAAGTTATTATTTCAGAAATTCTCGTCCAGGAAATCTAGCTTCTTAATTCACCGGACAAAAATAACCTTAGGAATATTTAGTGCTCATTGAATCCTGGAAAAGAACATCTTCAACGAATAGGCCTGTCACCGAACTTTGTGTAGAGAGTGACGAATCCTCTTTTCGCATACTCACGGAATGTGCCGCCCTCTTCGGTATAAAAAAAAAATATCCTCGGTGATTGAAGTATCATATCTGCAAACCTAGTCGAAATTTCTCGAGAGAAGATCCTCGTCTTTCTAAATGCCTCCGAAGTGAAAACTGAAAAGATTGCTTTACGTATCAGGGAAGGCACAATTGGCTTCTTTAAAAAGATGTTGCAGTACCAGAGCCCCAGAAAGTTTAGAAGTCTTTGTATTGACTCACGGTTAGTCATGGCAGTAATCTGTATCATAAATTGTGTTAGATGGTCTAAAAATTAATTTATAACTTAAGTCCAAAGTAGAGACCCTCCTTAGCGACTGTAATTGTCGATTTCTTTCATTTCTATAGCCCAGTTTGTGATCGGTGAGGCGATACTCATCGATTCTTTTATGTCCAGAGCCATTGTGAGGTTTTGTATGGCATTTTTTGTAGGATTGCCGGATTGGTAAGTGGACGAGTACTTTCTGCCTCTGATTTTAAGCAGGTAGAAGTCTTGGTCGATAGGATTTGGAGAGTTATTCAGACTTCCCATCTGCCTTTGGTACGTGAAAAACACATTCTGACAGTTTGTTAGGTATATGTAGTCGAAATATAGTATGCATCTGGAGACCTAAGTTAGTCGGTGCGGTCTCTGCAACCAACTGTTGAATGGCCATTTTCCTCAGCTTGAATAAACTGAGTATCGATGCCATCAGTTGCTAGATCATATTTGAATTTGCATCAGTTCTCCCCCAACCCGGTCCCATTTGCCGGGTCTCAGACATCATGTTTAAGCCGAATAGGCTTGCAGCGAACCTTCAATCAAATTGAATCTTTTGTCGATCAGACTACTATTTCAAAGTCGTCTCTTAGTTGTCCGAAGTAAAGGAGATTGCCCAGGCCCAGAAACAATTTGAGCGCTACCGTGGCTATTTCCCCTCCCGCAATATTGACGACTGTATAAGGCCTCATACAAACAAATTTAGCGGACTTTAACAGAGGTAATAGCTTGGGTAAGGCCTTACCGAAAATGCAATTTCAATTTCTGAAAGACCTTATAGAAGCAATTAACATCCGCAGTTAGTTTTTTTTCCGAGGATAGGTGAAAATCTTGCAAAGACAGTATGAGAATAGCAAGCGCGTTTTCATAGTAGTGTCAGATTTTTACTGACTAAAATCACCACCCTTCGATATTATGTTAGATACTGCAACTAAGATATAACTTATCAAGCAAATTTTCTATCACGAAATAACAACTTTTGGCAGGTTACTTTCCAATGAAAGATCCTGCATGTTCCGCAATTTAGACGCGGTTGTATTTTATCTTGCCAAGTCAAACGGTTTAGTTCTTTGTAGTCGGCGCAATAAGTTGCTCTCATACAAAATTGGTCGGACTGTATTGTTGATATGTCCGATAAGTCGATTTTTATGTCATTCCGTGGAGTGTCATTCCCAGACATTTGGCCTCGTTAGCAAAGGGTATTCGGGCCAAGTTTAAAAAAATTGGCAAGTCATTAGTTTTCTTATACGTAAAATTTACGTGAACAGATTTCGTTTCGTTGAGGGCGATCCGTCAGTCCCTCGTCCATGCGTTTATGTTATTCAGTGCGATTTGCAGTTTCGAAGTCGTTTCTTCGATTGTATTACCAACTGCAAGGATAGCGGTGTCGTCGGCGAATGTAGCAAGGGTAGTGCCATCTTCTCTTGGTATATCGCGAGTATATAACAGATAGAGAAGCGGCCCAAGGATTTCTTTAAGCTCTGAGTATTCGTTTCCGTTTCTAACACGGAAGAGTCTATTCCCGAGATATGATTCTAGAATATCATATAGGCGTACGGGGAGAACTTGTCGTAATTTAAATTTTAAACCGTCATGCCACACCTTATCAAAGGCTTTTGAGACGTCAAGGAATACGTTTGAGCATATTTTTTTTGTTCAAATGCTTTCTCGATTACGTCAGTAATTCTATGGACTTAGTCAATCGTCGAATGCTTGGTTCTTAACCCAAACTGGTGGTCAGGGTCAGGGTGGAAAACTTTGCAGTCAGTTACTGAAGCAACCTAGTTTCGGTAAGATGCTTAATGTAAGGCCTTACCAAAACTGTAAAGCTTTATAGAATCTAAAAATTAAAAAAAAATTAAATTTTCCATTCTTTTATTTTTTTATCTTATTCTATAAACAATGTTTAATTAATCCGACTTCCAATACGGAAATGCAGCCGCCAAAATTTTAGAATAGAAACTGGAATGCGAAGTCACTTTCTATGCGGGAGCCTTATCTGGTACACAAGATTGCTACAAAACACACAGGGAAAATTAGTCTCCCCGAATAAGGAATGACACTCTCATTCGGGTATTCACACTAAGCGAGTGTGACTCCTAAGAAACGAATGCAAATTATCTATGCGCCCATAAAAGTGTGACAAACGCGTGCGTTTTATTACATGCCTCAGGTGGGAAGATCTAAAGAAGCTCCTCACACATTTTCAGAGGTCTAATAGAGATCTTACCGAAACTTAATTCCATATTCCTCTATAAAGCCTCCATAAGTAAGTTAAGAGGAAGAAAAGCCTAAGGAAATTACAAATCTTAACCTTACCGAAGACAAATTGTTACTTGGGTGGTGTCCTTACAATATACTGGTACTGACTTATGGTAGCGGCTTACGGCATTTACTTGAAAGTTCTAAATAGACGTTTATTGGTAAATCTTACGCTAGACTGCTTGACATAAAAATCGCTGCTTATTCACAGACGTATTAAACTGACCTTACCTTAACTAGGTATTTGACTAAATTGCCAAGAGGGCACATAAGTCACAGAGATATGAAAAGAAATAAGATTCGAATCACCTTTTACCGCTCGGAATTTCCCACCAATTAACCGCGAAGAAGGTAGTGTAACAGCATGGTTATATAAATCGCTCACCAAATCATTACTCACCGACAGATCGCTGCGATCAAAACCAAAAAACGTTAACCAAACAAATTACAATAATTGTTAGACTCAAGTATAAGTACCCCAATAAAAGTATTAGCCCGCCGAAACCGACAAGAGATGTCACACGACACACTCATCTGAAAGCCCAAAACTGATGGGCTACGATGTTATGAAACACTTTACTGTCCGACATAAAATGTTAATGCCCAATTTATCGTCTACTACCGATCTCTAATCTGATTTCCAATTTCTAAGAAGCAGACATTAAAATAAATGAACGCGAACCAGCCCAATCAATATTGCGTAACGTCAACAACGCGCGTCACCGATACACTCTTCACTGAATAGGGCAACAATTGTAGCCCATTGTGGAAAGAAAGTTATTCCGCTCCGCGTCAAGTTCTTAATTGAAACATCATCCAAGCGCGCTGACAATGATTAAGAGTTAGCAGTGCGCACTTTGGTATAAGTATCGCTGGCCATCAAAGTTTACAAGAGCGAATAAGTTGTTTTCACCGACGACTGCTGAAACTGTTAAGGCAAAGATGACAGTATCTTCTCTCGAGATCTGTTTTTCTTCACCATTCTACCTGTGCGCTGCTTTTGGATGATTTTTTTTTCGTTTGTGTTTAATTGCTTCTGGCCAATTTGCATAACCAAATCGAAAGTGAAAAGTACCAAGCCTGATGCGTGCCGGTCAAAGCCACAATAGGCTGAACTTTCCACGAATTTTGTATGGGCAAATGCCCATCATACCGCCCGCTCGATGGTATTTCGTATGTAAATAACTTATTTCGACCCAAAGGAGAAAATCAATCTGTGGATTTTTAGCACTTTTCCAATTTGCAAAAGAAAGGAAGCAGCTTCGCATAGCCTCTCTATGCCCCAAGTCAGTAATTTCGGAGTTTCAATTTCTAACTCAAACTGTTCTGACCTGAAAAGTTTATCGCTCGAACTGGTGCACAGTTAGAACAGCTTCACGAATGAAGGGTTATGCCCTGCAACTGAAAACCGAAATCTATCGCGCTTCGGCAATCATTTTGAGCGTATAAATCAACTGGGCTGAGAAATGGCTTCCCCATCCCATGTAGAATCACCTTTTTCGGCGAGCTTACCAAAGCATACATCAATAAATTTCAAATATTACGGTGATAGTGAAAGTTCAAATGTATATGCTCGAATCGCTAAACAAAACTGAAAATATCTCAACAGATATTCAGTTTCATATCGCATCTGCATGAAAGTAAAATGAAGTTAAAGTTGAATTTAATGAATGAATCTGTGCATAAGCAAATGGATTAGGAAGTTACTTTTTCACCTTGTTTTCGGAAATAATTAAAAGCTGCTGGTTTTCGGGTGGAAGGTAAAATTTCTATAGCAACAATTTGAGATAAAAAAGCCACCGACAGCTAGTTGTTGAGCAAAAGTTCATGAGTAGATAATTGCTGTGATGTGGTGGAGACATCTAAAGTACGGTTGGACGTTGCAATAAAAGGTTGCTGTCAGATTTGGATGTATCAAAGTGGCAGGCGGTGTTATCATCCAATTTGGTAAACGGGTGTATTTTTAGGAAAGCTTTCAATTTGCAGCTTGGTCAAAGAATGGAATGTGACTGAGCTGCTCTGAAGAAATTAACAAAAATAGTTGCTATTTTTCCGAAAATAGTTACAAAATTTTTTAGAAAAATAATACATTTTAGAAATGCTGTGGTTATTCAATTTTAGCATGAGACGAAGCAGGATTTTTTTGGGCAATTAGTTGACTTAGAATGTCAAGCAATGCAACTGATTTAGTTCTGCTTTAAGCCAGAGTATTCACTCATTTCCATAACAACATACTTGGCATTTAAAAGGCCTGTATAAAATGTAGATCCTTTCAAGGGTTAAAAAAGTTATAACCATGATTATTTTAATAAACAATGTTTAAAAATGTCACACAAAGTGCTCGGAAAAATGTTTAAAACATAAACTAAAAAAATGCATAAAAATGCCTAACTGAAAGCTTCAAAAAGATTTTAAAAAATACCCAAATAACGGCCCTAAATTCACTTCAAAGGAGGCAAGAAAAATGCATAAACTACGCCTTAACTTGTGTGGCGCTACAGTCCGGAGTGGACGCATCTTCAGTTAGCTCTGTCTTTGACTAACGCCTCCAGTTGCGCACTCCTAGCTGGTTAAAGCCCCCTTTCACTTTGGGCACCACCTTAATCGAGGTCTTCCTCTATTACTGCGCTGTCACTCTGGGTTGGAATCATAGACTCTTCGGGCCGTAGCGTATGTATCCATTCTGTTTACACGTCCCAGCCATCTTAGACGATTAATGCGTACTTTTCTGACCAGGGCGATGTCGCTGGAAAATGTACTCCTCCAAAGCCCGTCAACAAAAATGGGGCCGAAAATTACACGATTACACAATTATGTTGAAGAAGCAGGATGATGAGCAGCGGGTCTTTTATAGAGTATCCTTACTTATCAATTGCTTTCTAAGGCCATAGAGAAAGCGATTGGTAAATGCTATTCTTCGCTGTCATTTCCAGAGTTTAAGGTGAAACCTAGGTGGATAAAGTCCCTAACCACATCAAAGTTATAGCTGTCTGTCGTGAGGCTCAATCCGTTGGTGTTGTATCTCCTTTTTGGTTGACAGTATATCCTTGGTTTCATCCTCGTTAAAACTAGACATGGCTCTATACATTCGAAAGCTTCCAAAAAAATCTCCAAATAACATTCAACAAAGGGATAAAAAACCACAAATGTTTAAAAAGTATTCAGAAAACTATACAAAAGGCTTGATCCTAAAAAAATTATTCAAAAACGGTCCAAAAGAAACCCACAAACAATGTCCGAAAAAATCCAGATACACGGACGCTTTGAAAATAGTCTCAAAACCCGAACAAAGCCCCAGAAATAAATATAACACAAAAAAAAGAACCCAAGAACTCCCAAACAGCAATTCTTTATTAATTCAAATAACGTCCAAAAAAAAGGTAGAAAAACAGGGAGAATTTGACGTCATTCTATTCCATTCTCGATATGTATGGGTTACGTTACGTATCTCTAAATATGTAGTTACTATTCAGTTACTGCTTGTTTTTTTTTTCTTTTTGAAACTGTGGCGTATACGCAACATTTCGTGATCTTTGTTTTGCAAAGTTGAAAAAGGTCTTACTCTTCTTTCAAACTTCTGTCTTCAGTAAATAAGAATAAATGAACCCTCCTGCCAGTAGAAATAATGGAAAATTACCGGCCATAATATCAAAACTAACGACTCTCGTTAATTATTTAAACAACATTCAAATTGTTCATCTTCAGCCAAGTCGGGTTGATTTTAAAACAAGTTGCGCAACTAAAACTCTCTACATAGGAAACGCTCCCAAAAATTTTTTAATCACAACTACAACAACAAATGATTATTACGTATTATCACATAATTTATAGAAACAAATAAGTTCCATAATAGAAAATTAAAAGAAAAAAATAAATTAAAATATTTCCAAAAAAAAACAACTCGCTCAAAATTGCTATGTGTCACGGAAAACTTATACGCGCCGTCAAATGCATTAATTTAGTGATTTCCCCGTCATGCATCATTCATACTATATAGGTTTGTTTGTTTATACCGTTCATTTCGATTGTGCACTACGTGCCATGATTTGTGTCCTATAATTAAGCTGAAACGCATTATGCCATCGTGCGGCAGATAAGTTTCACTTTCAAACAAAAATTTACAAACAAAAAAAAAACGTAATAATAATAATATCTTCGCGACATTTTTTTAAGCTCACGCGACAATTACGGTTAACAGTAGTACCTGATGGTATATATCTACTACGTAAGAAATAAGTGGTACACGATTATGTGACAATATTATCCACGAATTCATATTTTGTATTCGACGGTGCTCGCTCTGTGACTCAGCTGATACGCAATGGAGGTTCATTGCAACATAAGCGTATCTAATATATTTTTTGTTTGTGCAGGCAAGCACTTTTCATTGACGTAGGTATATCGTTCCTCAAGCGATCGGGGTGAACGATTGAGGTGTTACAGTCAACCCACGTTGGAAATTCCAAACATGATTCATGGCTCATGGGTGACTAGAGCGGACTGTAATGAATAATACACATCCTTTCAAATTAAGCAAATGAAATGCCCATAACTCGACTTGATTCGCTTTCACTTTCCTGACAAGAGAGATAGGTTGGTTTGTGTTAAGACCCTTGAGATCAGATGAGATTATGCACGTTCAGTTTTTGAATTGATGTATGATAGGTATGGCAAATGGAATCTTAAGACTGCTTTCTCATTTGCGAAGCTCATTTGATTCAAAGTATTTTGAGACTGTCTTCAGCAATGCCTGCAAGTCCGCAATGAGAAAAGGCGACATTTTATCGCGGCCAAACTCAGTTTGTCATCAAAATTGATTTGTCTCGCCAAACGACATCAGAGCAGAAATTCTTCACTGATTGTCATGAAAATAAACATGGAGAGCTGTCAATCTCTAAATAGAGAAAGATGTATGTCACTAATCAGTCGATAAAAATGTCGCCGAAGTATAGGTACTCGATTCAATTGTTTGCGAAAATGGAATAGGGATGTTCGGAGTATGTAAAACGTCAACCAGATTTTTCTGGACTAGGTATACAAACGCGTTGATTATTCAACTTGTGTTGTTTTTGTACTCTCGCGGTTTATTATTTTGACACTTCTAAATGTCAACTGAGTATGCAGGCAGGATTTTCTTGAATAATGTAGATCTGTTGGCTACCCCTCCATTAACGTCAACTGGACAAAAATATTCGCTTTACCAATTTGAACCAATAAAAACTCAAATACATTCAGTCAGTCAGCTGTCAGACTTACTTATGTCGTTTTCCATTGGTTTCACTCGGGGATTGACTCATTCCGAAATCCAATGGTACAAGAAAACTGCATCTGGCTGAGTCCACTAATGTATTAGTGAAATGCCAAAATATAATCTACCTCTGCTGTCAGCTGACTTGTATAAAATACACAAATTGCACTTGTGTTAGTGCTTCTTGAGTGGATTCTGACTTCAAATCGAGAAGCGAATTTTTCTTCTCAGAATCAACAGAAGAGTATTTTTTGTGCCAATGGAACGGTTTCAGAAGTGATTTTTTCGATTCCGGACTCTCCCGGACGCTTCTTTTTGCCCAATGGAAAACGACATTAACTAGATACTTGAACGTCCCCATTCCTACCTACAAACAATATTAGAACTGTCAACTCTAAGCGTCTTGAATATAAATACGAGCCTGTACAAAAATAACTCAGCAGTTAGGGCGGTGAACATGGTTGCAGGTTCGTTCCCCGGGAAAGAAAAATTCCCAGTTTTCACTGCCCTTGAAAACGACAAGAAACTGGAAATGTTCAGGTATCTAGTTTAGTAAGTCTGACAGCTGACTGACTTGATGTATCTCAGTTTTGATTGGCCTAGATCGGTCACATGGGCAGCTGTGTCAGTTGACGTTTGTTGGAGGGGTAGCCGACGAATTTAGTAATGAAATTTGTGACTGAGTACTAAGTTGACAGTTCGCATATGTGGCTGACGTAGGAAAATTTACGTTCCCGACCAATCTAGTTTTTGCGTTCAGGTAACATCTAGTTTAGACCAATCTAGTCGACTTAAGGTAACTAAGTTTTTGAATGTGCCCACTCTCAACAGATCTTGACACCGACTGAAAGCAAATATCAAAAATTTCATGCAAGAAGATTCTTAGAATAGGCGACAACAGATGGCGCTATCGCACAATAGCGTGATGAGTGGTTCATCTGCACAACGCAATTTGGAAGTCGATACGTAAAGTGCTTGTCAATGATGACACATTATTATGTAATTATACACACAGCGTTATGGAAAAAAAACTGTCCAACACCCAGCTTTACTTAACCGGAACTTCCCTCATTTCGATGGCATTTCGTGTAAAGCCGATTTCACACAATCGATCCATCTCATTTGAACAGCAATTTTCAATGTCACTACCGTCACTACAGTAATGATGGCATTACCATGCCAATAAGTGCACTGAATTGTAATCTCTGTTTGAATTTGGCAAACAAAAAACCCACGCCAAATGGTCTGCGATCTTTGGGTCGTTGCACTCCGCCCGATTGATGGACTCCAAAGTTGCACAACAAATACATGACTCCAACACTCCAGCACTCTTTGTCACGCAGAGATAGAGCTCCAAATCGCTTTGGCAAATAGCCAAACAACATCCGTGTTCATTAGCCCAGAGGGAACGCATATTCGTGCTCCAACGAAATGGAAACCACAAGCCCACGCCAAGTCGAACCGCATGTCTTTCCTTACCTAGGCCAATACGTGTGCAGGCGGTACAATGATTTGGCTTGTGCTACGTTTATTGTACTCTAATGTCGGCTATGGATGTGGCTGAACTGCACGTCATTAGTTTTCCCGGCATCAGATCACTCCATGGGTCGCGAACACAAACTGAAGCTGTTCCATGTTTCATCGCCCTTTGCATGGGTCGGGTATGGCCTGGCATGCAGTGCGGTGCGGTGTGTCCCCAAAGTCGAAGAAACGGATTACATTAGTGAAAGTGAAATTAATGGCGATGTGAATGACTCAGTGAATGAGTTTCGGAACGGTAAGCGCGCCGTTGTTGTTGTTGGTGCTGCGATGCGGCTGGCAGCGAATGTTGGAAAAGTTGTTTATTTATTTCGGTAGGTTACCTTCTACCTTACCATGATCCAATAATGAGCATATATACAAACGTTTGCGTATATATTGTATCTCGAATAAGGCATCCGGAACTGAGTGAGAATGAAAAGATTTCTTTTCGACCAGTTCGCTTCAGAAATGGTTAATTAATTTTGTTTTATGCGTTGGAATTGTGTTTTTTTATTGCTTTTTGGTTTATTTTTAGATTAATTTTCTTGGAGTGCAGTTCTTTATACACACATAAATACCGTGTGCTCTGGAAGATAAACTTTAACGGGAGGAATTACTATTTTATGCCTTGTTGAGTAGTTAGGCGCCCATAATGCACCTTTAGAGTGCGCTTGGGGAACATTTAAGTTTACGTCTAAATGCGGCTTTGGGCAAGATTTCACTCGTGTTATAGTTTTGACAAGGTTGCCCAGCGGTTACAGAAGTTGTATTTCGAACTGAAAGCTAAATGGCTTGTGTATTTTAGGCGGCTTTTAATTGGATATTCAACTGTTAGGCAAATGCGTTCAAATAAGAACGCAAGGAGGTAGGTACCAGGTATTGACAGATCCAGATTGAATCACCCAAAACTGAAGTAGGTAATTTACCTATAAACTATTTACCTACGCTGGGCGTTTCATTTTGTAGAAAAAGACTGACAAAGGTTTTCTTGAAAACCAAAAGTTAAAAGTAAGACTTACAGCTAAGTAAAGTTATGATGGAGGTCCAGATTACAGCGAGGAGTGCCTGTCGTTCGGCGGGGGTGGAGTAAACCCTACGTTGCATAGCGGAGAGTGAGCGCCGATGGACAGAAAAGACAGGAGCTTAGCCCTAACGATTGTCATTTTCTGTGCTGATATTATGGACTCTTTATAGGCTCCATTTCAAAAATCCAACTAGTAGATCTTGTTAAATTTGTCGGCGAAGAGAGAAAAATAACCCTTTCCGTTTCCAGTATTGTTTATAAATAGTTGAGATAAATAAAAGAACACCAGGGGAAGCAACCTGGCTGACGGCCTACCTTGCCGAACACCAGATGCACCCAAAACTGAAGGCCACTAGAACGATCCTGAACAGGACACCAATTCAAGAAGGTTGTACAATGCAAGGTGTATTTTAGATTTGAGATTCACCAAGTGAAGGAGAAAGGAAAAACACCAAAAAACTAATACCGAAAGCGATGTAAAATGATAATGCACAAAGCCCGCTGCTGCATCTAAGTCGGTAAATTGACTGCCTTACCAACACCTTGCGTCTGTGCTTTCTTTGACGTCATACTTGAAAGAACACTGCGAAACTCACGGGCGAACACGAAGGAAAAAGGCTGTTCAATGGCCGCGTACCTATATAACTAGAGGTGTTCTTTTGCTGAAGGAACAAGGAAGTAAAGGAGGAATAAACTATTATAAAAGTTGTGTTCTTGACTTTAAGTTTGCAGTTTGCTAGGTGCATCACCATACGGTCTTCCTTGTCGTCTGAACACCAGATGGCTGGGATTCGAAGATCCCCTTAGCCCGAGCCAATGTAGTCAATTTGTTTTGGCTTTTTGGACTACCTACATCCACTTCCACATCTTGGTACAGCTCATTGAGTTTGCGGTTGAACCAAAAATCCATAGAAGAATTTTTCTTTCGGTGGAGCTCTCCTTTCTTGCTTATCTTCCACCACAACTGGCAGGATAAAGGGTTTCGTAGCGCACACATTTTGCCATTCGAATTAGGATGTGTGTACCGAATTGTTTTGCCAAAGCGAAGAAGCAACGGTTTCCTAGGGTAATTCTTGGCCGGATCTCCACTAAGGCGTCATTCATGGAGTTCATGTTTACTCCGAGGTAGATGAACTCCTTAGCTACCTCGTAATTGTTGCTATCAAAAGTGACGTTTTGTCTTGGGTGGTGGGCGGATGCTTGTTTGTTTGTTGATAACATATATTCTTTCATTTACTTCAAGCCCAACAGATTTCGCCTGTTCGTCAATCGCTGTGAAAGCTTCTATCACGGGGCGCTATGAGCGACTGATGATGTCGATATTGCCGGAATCCCGAGATCGACCATCATCAAGTAGAGCTCCTGACGATGAATGCTATCATATGTGGCTTTGAAGTCGACGAAATGATGTAATGTCTCGATTTAAAAACTAAGTAAAAGAGGTATTTAAAAAAACACTGGCTCTCGTGTCACCTTTGTGGTGATCACGTCAAATCAAACTCATTGACCGCTACAAGTTTAGTCTGTAGGTAGGTATCTATACACAAATGCTCAAATGCAAGCAGATGAACTCATTTCAGTGCCAGTGTAACAAAAATGACGTTTAGTTTTGCTATCGTTTTCTTTGACTTCACTAATAAAATATTTTTCCAATTATGCTAACTTTAAATCTTATCCCCTCTTTCACAAATAAACCTTTGGTCTTAAATTATGAATATTTTCAGCGCACTAAAGTCAAAATATAATTAAGGTCTGCTCGCCTGTTCCAGATTATAGTAGCTCCTCAAACAAGCTGACTTAAGTCCCATATTTCTTTAACTGCAGTGCGGGAGAATTCTTCCATGCGATAAAAATAGACAGGAAGTACGAACACGCTTTGCAATATCTTTTTTCCTAGGCGGGGAGTGCGAATATTTCGCTTAAAATATTCCTTAGTTAGGTAACTGATATTAAGAGCAGCATTTTAAAAACAGAGATTTGATATTTTACGCTAAAAGATTGAAGCCATTCGACATGCACAATCACACCGACTTACTTGCAAATTTACATAAGGAATTTTCTGTCTACATAAGCATTCCCATACGCTAAGCCTACCTGCTGCTTAACTTCGCTACGCCATGCATTACTACTCGTCTCTAGGCCAACGAGAGTGAACTACTTTGCATCGTATTTGTATGCCCAACTGCCTACCTAATTGAATATATTTTATCACATTCTTCCATTAAACCGTTCGTCACAGTGGCCAACTGTTTGCAAGCTATTGTGAAATGACTACACGGTCACCTGGTCGGTGACGATACCACACCCTTAGATGATCTCATGAGAAAGAGAAACACTTTCTTCACTTTCAGCCCGAAAACAGCGTCAGGGCCACATCCGAATCATCACCAGCACCATATACGCGCACTTTGTTTGTTGTTTCTATTCTGCTGGCAGACCGTGCACCGCGCGTAAACTTATTTACATTCCAAACATGAAGTGCTCTCAACATTTTCGTAATTTTTGCGATTCAAATTCAAGCGCCCAATGGATGATATCCACCTTAACCCAAATCAGGCGAAAAGGAAAGTAAACAAAACAACAAAAACATTCACTTGTGGTTTATTCAGTTTTTTTTTTTTGTTTTAATTTTATTTTATTTCATATATATATCACAAACAGTGTAACATTTTGTTGGTTTTTTGTTTCCGTGTTTCTCTCATAATATCTGTGGCCACGAACCATAACCGCTAAAGTCGACTTTAGACAAAATTGAGATTTTGATGTTATTAGACTCAGCGTACTCACATCTATTTTGCAATTTTTTTCAGCTTTCTATCTTAAATAAGTGGCAACAATTTCAAGAAAACGTAACACCCTAGGACCCTTTTTTTAGTTTGGATTAAGGAAAAAAAACCAAACTAAAAAAGAAATAAATTTATTATCTAAAGTCGACTTAAGCGGTTTTTCCTTGTGGCCACAGATATGTAGACTTTCCGATGTTTAAGAACTGTTTAACAATTATGTAGTTCTTAATCATACTCAGCTAGGGTTGATACAAAAAAAGAGAGAGAGAGAGAAAAAGAATACGAACAACAGATAGGAAATTTGCAAATTGGTTTATCGGATACAATTGTTGTTTAGTGTGTATTTGTAATACAATTAGTAGTAATTAAGGAATAAGGGTATACTTATAAATTATATACAAACAAACATGATAACTTTCTTTAAAATACCATTTCTTAATATTTTTTGTGTGCTTTTGATGTTTTTTTTTTTGTTTTTTTTTGTTTTTTTTTTGTTTTTTTTTTAGATTTGCAATTGCATCAGTCAGATTCGATATCGTCTACTTTGGAGAATAACTTTTTCCCTCGTAACGAAGAAACATCCAATTGATTCCTCACAAAGGAGTGCGGCACTATGTCGTAGTCGTCAAAGCATAATATATTGCTGCTCTGTTGTTTGGTATCAACTGCATCAAGTCTGAAATGGAGTTGAGAGTGTAAAGTTGGTGTTAGCTGGTTGAACATGAATATAAAAAATGTAAATGAGGGAGTGAGGATCACTTGAAGTGATCACGTGTGGATAATTAGAAGACGAAGCAATACGAGGAAAGACTAGAGTCTCTAATATAACCTAAAGCGGCTGGTTGAAAGTCTTTCCAGTTTGCCACGTGTGTCAATGTCAACATGGGCCTAAGGATTCGATCGTTAAAATTGCAAAACATCAAAGAAAAATACGTTTAAACGTGACGAAGAGGGGTTTGTTAATAGAGAGATCAAGGAGGTGCATTAACAAGCGCCGCAGCTTAAGACTAAAATTGAATTAATGGCCTCAACTTGCAAAAAAAACATTTAAAAGTTCCTTAAGCTGGTTTTAAGCTAGCGAAGTAGACTAAGCACAAGGAAGCTCTTTTCGATGCCAACATGCCGACCATGCGACAGCAGATTGATGCCGCAACAACTGAAGGAAAACTTAGGTCTTACATTTAATTCTGACAATCTGTGTCTGGGAACATGCGTCGTATAAATACAAATATACATTGAAAGCAAAGACAGAGTTAAGTGGTTTATATTAAAATAGGTATCTTAACACACTTGCGATGTTACCACAAAAACTTCTTAATGAAGTCAATCGCTCCACTGTTCGTGTAAAGCAGAAACTATTGCGTGACAAACTGACAAACTGTTTTGTCAAAAATTCGTACTTATCCAATCCTTTAACCGATTTTCTAATTGAATGTTGCCTGTACTCACCTAAAACTCGTCTTCGTTAGATCCTTTCTCGATCTAAAGCTCTGATGATGGTGATTCAGCGGCGTGGAGTTGACAATTTTCGTCAAATTATCACCAAAGTGCGTCGGCGTTCCCTGATTGTACGACACATCAAACGAGTTATCCGCCGTAAAGCTATTATCGGCATTGTGTGCCGGTTCGGCACTAGGCGGTTCTTTGATTTTCAAATTCGTAATCAGAGACAGGATCAATCTGCAGATAAAATTCCTAAAATTGCACAGCTTTGACCAAACGGCACGTCTGGACTTTCGATATGATTGTTTCTGTAAAAGATGGACACGAATATAATTCAAAGACAAACGCTCATCTAACGGCGATAACAACTTACAACTTTTTTAACAAGATCCCATCGTCGTCGCCTCTGGAGGAGATTTACTAATTTTCTATTACTAAGCAACGCATCTACATTTGGCCTGGCCAATGGATTCGGTGTCATCATTGCTTTGATTATTTGTTTTAGTTCTAACGATATAGCTGGAGAGAGAGAGAGAGCGAAAAAAAACTGTCAAAGCACATCCAATATGAGTTGATTCCAACTTACGTTTAATGAAATCTTCGGGAAGGATGCCACTTCGTAGCTCCTGCCAAAGCGGACCGTTGGGTGGCAGTTCAATATACGATGACAGTTCTAGAATGGCGATGCCCAAGCTGAAGATGTCAGCGGCCCGCGAAAAATGTCCCTGCATTAGTTCTGGCGCTATGTATCGAGAATCCCCTTCGGTAGCTTGATGTCGAGTTGCCTGAAATGCACAATTGTAGTCGAAGGACGATGAACAGAATTGCGGACAACTTACCCTATCCAGGTCGATGACGAGTCCGAAATCGGCCAATTTACAGATTCCATCGTCGCCAATCAACACATTGTCCAACTTAATGTCCATGTGTATGAGTTTCTTGTCGTGGAGACTCTTTACTGCCAACAGCATGTCTAGCAGTATCGACCAAATTTGCTCTTCGGGGATTCGCTTCTTTTTGCCCAAATAATGCTCAAGCGACTCTTGACACAGTTCCATTTGCATGTACAGTCGATCGTCCTGCTCCCATGCCTTGTATAGTCGGACACAGTTTTCATGATCTGAGAACTGTTCGTAGCGTTTGACTTCTTCAAGGCGCTCCTGTCGATTATTTTCACTGCGAAAGAATTGCTTCGACTTCTTAACCGCATACAACAGGCCGTCCTCTTTGCTGCGCACTTTGAACACCTCACCAAATGAACCTTCACCGATTTTTGAGATTCTCGTAAAGCACTGTTCGAAGTAGCTCTCCTCCGAGGAACGATTATAGACGGGACTGAGAAGGGAATCGTTTATTTGACCACTGCAGTCCTTGAATGATATTGCATGGGCGGATAGAGAACTCTGGCTGCGATTCAAGTTAAAATCGTGATAACGTGATTTCAGCTTTGGTGGCTTCATACGAAATGGAACTTCTTTGTTTACATTATTGGACTGTGGGAATATTTATATATTTTTATTTTCCTATTGAAAAATTAATATGAAAGTGTTTACCTTGTAGGAATGTTGATATATGATATCTTCACGAATTTCAGGAACAGGCAGATACGCACCACTCATTTTTGATGGCGTTTTTCTGTTGTTCTGTCGAGTGTCTCACCCACGTTGGAAGCAAGAAATGAAAAGTTGCAAATACAAGTAGTCGTGTTCGCTTTATGTTTGGCGGCAGCACTAAAATTTCATTGATGGATTTTATGTAGAAACATTTCTCGAATTGAATCGCACAATAAATTTGAATAATTAATTTCAGTAAAAATTGAATACAATTAGAATTTCTTGGAAGAAATTGGAGAGACAAAAGAAGGCAGATTGACAGTTGTTATTTTTTTAAATAAAACTTTCAAATTTTTTTGACACTGACAGCGTCCATAGTTCTCTTAGCGCGGAGCATATGAGAATGTTGACAAATGGCGGTAGAGTAGTGTTCTCAAATAGATTGCGCGACGGTAAGGGAGGTTTCAGTTATTGAAAATACATAGCTAGGATAATTATTATAAAATATAAGGATATTGAAAATGTTCCCTAAACTTTCTTTTACCTTCCCAAGTGACAGCTAAGAAACCTGGTGTCCTTTTTAATAATGTACTTGAAACAGAACTAGTGGGCATTCTTTGCCTTATTATTTTTTTGAAAACAGTGCAAAATGTACTACTTAAACCTGAATAAACCTATACTCTAACCTTGTAAGACATACTTTTCGTTTTCCTGACATTAGTTTAATAGGAAAAAAGATAGTCGTCCATCTGTGAATAATGGTGTTTTGCGAAATGTCATACCGCAAGAATTTTCTCTTATTCCGTGAAGGCTATGGCTTAACATATTTGGTGTTGAGCGTAAAGCTTTTTTTTTTATATCATCGACCTACCTAGCCGTCTCTAAAATTTATGAACGCTGCCCAAGAAACTAGGTTTGCTGTCAACTGTCATCGTGTGTGAGTTGGAGAATTTGATGTTGGAATCTGCTTTGGCGGCGGTCTTCCTGTTTTGATAAAAATACATCCCACGGATTCAGAAAGAAGCTTCTCGTTGCGCGGATCGCATTTATTTCGTTCGCATCTCGAATCAGTAACTACCAAAGAGTTATTTTCTGGTGTACATCAAATCGCTCATAATGGATTTACTTTGGCTGTCATTCATCTTCAGCATCATCATTTCAGTGAATGCTATTCCCAAACCGGATGATAAACGCAATCCATTGGAGCAGGATTCTGCCCACGTAAGTCATTTCGATGGTGAACACCACAACGTGCAATACGACCACGAAGCATTCCTTGGGGAGGATGAAGCAAAGCAGTTCGATACGCTGTCCCCGGAGGAAAGCAAACGTCGCCTAGGAGTGATCGTTGACAGAATCGACGATGACAAAGATGGACTAATCACTCTTTCCGAGCTGAAGAAATGGATTCAATTCACGCAACGTCGTTACATTGACGAAGATGTCGGACGAATGTGGAGAACGCATAATCCCGAGAATGCCACCACGTTTAACTGGGAGATCTACCGGAAGAATGTGTACGGCTTCCTTGATGAGCTGGACCAAGAAGAACTGGATCGCGAGGAGCACGGAATCTCATACAAACGCATGCTGGCCAGGGATCGACGTCGTTGGGGTGTTGCCGACCAAGACGGCGATGATAATCTCACGCGAGAGGAATTCACTGCATTCCTACATCCAGAGGACCATCCCACAATGAAGGACATCGTCATCATCGAGACAATCGAGGATATTGACAAGGACGGTGATGGTAAGGTATCTGTCGAGGAATACATCGGGGACATGTATCGCGCATCAGAGCCTGGTGATGTCGAACCTGACTGGGTGATACAGGAACGAGAAACATTCGCTAAATTCAGAGATCTTGATGGAGATGGCGCACTCGACAAGGACGAAGTACGCGCCTGGATTGTACCCAAAGATTACGATCATGCGGAGAGTGAGGCGAAGCATCTGCTGTACGAAGCTGATGAGAACGATGACCAGAAGCTGACCAAAGACGAAATCCTCGACAAATACGATCTGTTTGTCGGCTCTCAGGCTACCGACTTCGGCGAGGCCCTCTCCCGACACGACGAATTCTAAGTGCCATTCCATTGAGGGCGAAGCGAATCGGTTTTAGTTTTGCATATCTATTTCGCTCCGATCGAAGATCTTACTAAACACGACGAATCTCACGTACAAGCGCGTCATGAACAAATTTTTCTTGTTAATAGATGTATCCTAGTTTTTTAAGTCGAATATCGTTCTAAGTTCCGAGGGGTGGATGCTATAGGAATAGCGCCACTCTTCCAATGGCTGGCTGCCAAAGTAAGTGTGTTGGACACACGCTAGATATGCTCGTTTTTTTTTTATTTTCCCTAACTGTAATATACTGCAATCTGTATCTGTGTATGTTCTGCCTAAAATAGAAAATAAAAGAAATATTTTTAACATTTACACATGAGTGTTCCAGATGTTTCTTCATTCGATTCCCGAAGAGAGACGCTGACCTGCGGGGGTTATCGGTTTTGGTTTTTGTTTTATGAGGATGTGGACCAATCGCATTTGAACGAATCGTGAAAGGGACACGTACTACCAGTGTGTGGTAATGTCGAGAGAAAGTGTTTTTCAGAAAGCATTTGGTGATAGGAGCAGCGGGTGGTACATCGGCAGAATAGTATATGCCGTACTGATATACATAACCAGAACGCCCAGAGATTTAAAGATCATAATGAGGTCAATTAAGTTGCGTCATTTTGTAAACAAACAGATTGATGTGATGGCTTGTGCATGTTTTGTCGATCTAAGCAAATGAATGGAATGGGATAAATTAACACGGCATTGCATGGAGTTAGAAGCTGTTGCTATAAATTGTGTTAGTTGAGACGAACACATGCTAGCGCTGAGTAAGCGAAATGCGAGCGCTGCGGTGGAAGTGTTGTTCGGTCGTTTGAATTCTTTTGCTTGGGATGGGACAAGGGAGAGCCACAGCGGCAGCGGATGGATTTGATGAAATGTGTTGATGCACATGGGCGGTTTCACTTTTAAGGCGGCTATCGTAAGGCGTTTCAGCATGGGGCGCATGATAGTCACAGATTTTTGTTAGCCACACAAGCTATCAAGTGCAAAAGATCAAGGAGAAAGTCTTTTTTTATTATTCTCGCTCTCTTATTTGTATCAGGTTATGCAAAACAATAGGTCTGTTCCTTTAATTTTTAATTTTGTAGTAAAAATGAATAAAGACTGTCAAATCACTGTGGAGGCGGTGAATTCTCTATCAGAGAGGGAAACTTACGCAAAAGTTAAGGAACGCTTTTGCAGTAACCTGGGAAAAATGACAGATGCGAATACTGAATTTTTCGAGTTGAGGAACGACAATTGAGTAAAATGCGTAAGAGTTCGTAAAAATTTGTAAAATTTAAAAGTAAAGGAACAGACCTTATATATAAATACCGACTTTTCATCTGGATCTGAAATTTCCGCAGAAGTTTTAACTTTCATTAAAAAATTGGCCTCATTGCCTGCGGATGTTAAAAAAATCTAGTGCGTTATTTTGCCGCACTTTCACTTCTTCTTTTCACTTCTGAAACCTCTTCCGGTCATTTTGAAAAGAGGAATTCGCTCTCGATTTGAAGTCAGAATTCAGTATTTTATACAACTGACAGCAACCGTAGATTATTTTTTGGTGTTAGATTAGATTAGGTTAAGGAGTTGGCAGCAAGTTACCATATCACTGCGGCCAAAGGTTAGCCTGTTGTGATTTAGGTACTCCAATTAGAGTTCAATCATGATACCGGACTTTGTGATGAATCCTAGCAGATCTTTGAGTGGACTGTCAGATATGTGTCCTCTGCCTCAAGTTAATGGTAATCTGATTAGGCAGTTATAGTGACACATGATGTGTTCTGCTGATTCTTCCGTCCTCGTTGCATAGTCTGCAAGTGTTATCATAAGTTATTCCCGTAGTCATGAGGTGTTTTTTGACTTGACAATGTCCAGTAAGGATCCCTGTGACAGTTCGAAGCTGACTTCTAGTTAGATGTAGAAGTTGTTTCGTTCTTGTGTGGGAAGTGTTTGGCATGAACATTTTGGCCAGTATTAGACCAGTAGGTAATAATTGGCCCTGTTTTAATATGGAATTAAGCAGGGCTGATGGGCAACCCACAGAATGGTCTCGGCATCATGAAGGTTGATGCCGATCTTCTTCTGGCTAGTATATCTGCTTCTTCGTTGCCTACGCGTCCGCTATGTCCTGGCACCCAGATGAGATGAGTATTCTGTTTATCCCATACTAGTTTTGTGTTATCTCGTAACTTTGTAAGGCTAGGAGTGCTGCTTTGTTGTCAGAGATAATATAGGTATTATGTTCTTTTTTGTTATGGATTTATTTAGATTTTCTCTGAGACATAAGGTTTGTTTGACGTGGGTCAACCCTATTCTGTTCGATATAGCTCTCAACTCTCCCTGGTACTGAAAACCTGGGGTCGAATTACCGCATCCGTGATCGAGCAATACGTGACTGAATTTGTTATTGTTTTGCATGTAAATTCAACAAAATTCAGTGACGTATCGCTCGCTAACGGGTGTGGTAATTCGACCCCTGTATTCGAAATGACTTCTATGGCGCCCTAGTTGTGAGTGTGCCCTGAACTGAACCCAGTTAATTTGTCGGGGCGAGATTTCAATGACTGACATAATTTAAATGAAGGTCTACTTTTAAAACGCACTACCTAATTATAAACTCTGCACACTACTTAAATATATGTATTTAACAAAAAAAATTATATTCTTACCCCCATATTAATAAATAAATGTGCACAAGTTAGTTTGCTAGCAGACGTCAGTTAACATACAAAAAACTGACATTACTGCTGGGTAACAAGTTGATAACTTTAACACAGCCTTTATTAATACGGGGGTTAATAAATCAATACGAAATATCTTTAAAAATAGAAAAAAAAAACCGTTCGATGAAACTGTCACACACATTTCAAATGCAGTTCCACCCTCAAATTTGTTCACTCACACTTCTGCAAACACAAATGCGGCTATCCCGCAACAAGTTGACAGCTACGTGTTGATAACGAGAAGAAAGGCCAGTCGGAAAAAAAACTCCATCGAATCTGTCAGTTTTCGGGAAAAGTGTTTCGGGCGTGGAACTTTTTTTTATCTTTTTTGTTACACTTGTGCTAGAAAAATAAATATATTTCTAGCGAAAATATGTCAAAGCATCAAAACCAAGGAGGTCCTGGCCAGACGCAAACCTACAAATTAGTCGTCGTCGGCGGTGGAGGAGTGGGCAAATCTGCCATTACGATACAATTCATCCAGGTAATGTGTGAGAAAAATCTCATCTGGAGTGCAGTCGTCGATAACTATCGTCACTTGATTATTCAATTAGTAATCTTTATAAGTACCCACAAATGGGCACCACCACCGCAATCGCCCACACATTCTCCGCTATCCGCAATCTTGCACTAGCTACAGCTGCTGCTGATTCCCATGACCATACAAATGTGGACATTCCGGAGCTTTGGGGGAAATTTGTATGCGTCTTTAGAGACCTTATGGTCCCAGTGTGATCTCATTATGCATCATATGAACGTTAGCCCGTATGATGTGTATAGGGAAGACGCATCAGTGAAAGTTATGCTGTTTTATTTTTAGTTATTTACGTCATTGTTCTGATTTTATTCGACATTTTTTGGCAAAACTTTTGTCGGTCCCTGCCCTAGAAAAACATCAATTTCCACAGAAAATCTTCGTGGCTTACAATTAGCACACGTTTGACCAAGATCCCATTTTTAGAGAGTGTTGGGCAAATTTTCGCCAAACCCAAAGCGTTGATGTGTGTTGTATTAATCGAGGGCGTTTATGGAATTCAATAAAAACGTCTATAAATAGCGCGATTTTGATGTTTTTCGCGATGACATACGCTGACTCGATTCAAGGACAACGCTTCTCGCTATGCTTGATCATTGATCTAAATAGAAAATAATAAACAGTAGCGAAATGTGTTTGTCTGTTTGGTTTTGTGTTTATGGTTTGTGCGGATGCTTCAAATTGGGTTCACTGGCAAGCGAGCATGCGGCCTTTGCAAGGCTTTGAACATCTTCTCGCATAAACACTTGTTACTGCATTGTACCACATTTTGTGGCAATTCATAATTCCACAAATGGCTGGGCTATCGTTCCAATTCACATCAATAACTCATTATATGGAAATTTATTCGTGATTTCATCCATAGGAAGACGATTATAGGAGGAATGTTCATTTCTTACTGCAGGGCTAATGAGGAAATGACTCACCAAACAATGCTATTCATTGTTTCTAAGAAAATTTCATTTTCATAATATTTTGGCTCTGAATTCGTCTACTCGACGGTACCTCCTATATGATTATAAAATAGTGTGCTGTGTGCAAACAAAAGAACACAGATGGTTGGTAGTGCCACGTTTGGCTAAGAGTTAGGAAGAGGGGTGGTGACCATAACGAAGGAGGTAGTCACTTAAAACTTAGTTCATAACCCACGCGCAGCACATTGATTTGCCCAACTAAGCAAGCGTCGAAAAAAACGAATTACACCTCAATTAGGATCAGAAATTGTTTGTCCCGCTTATATTGAGTGTTTCAAATGATTTTTGTGCGAACTGCAAAGAGAGACGTTCTATAGATGTCCATAACTCCATATCTACCTCTACAAGACCATTAACGAGTGATACAAGTCGACTAGCAGATATACGCAACCTGCCAGACTACAAGCCCGTCTCCAAAGGTTCTCGTTTAATTGGCAATATATGAGAATATTTTTCCAAATTGTTTGGTTTGTGCTTTGTTAGCGCATTTGTGCCCGCCATCGTATTACATGAAGGTCCGATGAAATATAATGCATACATGCCACATCCTTTAAAACTAATGGTCTGCAACTTCCCTTCTTTCAGAGTTATTTCGTTACTGACTACGATCCCACCATAGAAGATTCATACACCAAACAGTGTGTTATAGATGACATTCCTGCAAAACTGGACAGTAAGTACAAACGGAAAAGTTTACCACCCCAACTCTGCTCACTCGTTCCCTAAAATTCTAGTTCTCGACACAGCCGGGCAAGAGGAATTCAGTGCAATGCGCGAGCAATACATGAGATCCGGCGAAGGATTCCTTCTCGTCTTTTCGCTGAACGATCATTCCAGCTTTGACGAGATTCCCAAGTTTCAAAAGCAAATTCTTCGCGTCAAGGACCGAGATGAGTTCCCCATGCTGATGGTCGGCAACAAATGTGATTTAGATCATCAACGGCAGGTATCCCTCGAGGAAGCACAAAACGTTAGTCGAAACTTAGTTATGCCATTCATCGAGTGCAGTGCAAAGTTACGCATCAATGTCGACCAGGCTTTCCATGAGCTCGTGCGTATTGTGAGAAAATTCCAAATTGCCGAAAGACCCTACATGGAGGAAAACTACAAAAGGAGGAACAAGAAAAAGTGTTGTCTCTTCTAATAGAAAATAAAGAAAACTGCAAAACAACAAACAACAAACACGCCCTCCCCTAACAGAAACGAATGGTCTGCGTGTAAGTAACATAGCGAATTATTATTTTTAACCAATTGTTTAAACGACAAGTCTAGCAGAAAGATCCCTGCAGAGACAAACAAAAAATAACGAAAGAGTCAATTTAAGCAAAACAATTGAAACTTGTAACACCAACAACAACAAACAAAAAAAAAACACCAATTTTTGATGTAATCCCTATACATATTCATATGTATACTATATGCATGTTAATAGATATATACACTTATTTTTAAAACAATTTTGTAGGGCATAGGTATGTTGAACAAACGATAATCAAACACCAAATTAGATTAGGAAACTAGTAGCAACGAAGGGAGTCGAGTCGAGTTTTGAGGTCGCGTTGAACTGTATTTTTGTTTTCTAATATACCATTCATTTGGATTCAGTTGGTAGGGTTCTAATGTTTAAAAACAATTACGAGTGCGTCTACGGAGAATGCGTCGGGCCTTTTTTTATGGGCTTCATTGCTTTTTAGATAACCAATCTGCAAAAATGCATAACAAATTCAGCTACCCAATTAAACGCATACACTTTTACATGTTCCTTGTGGTAAAAAATTGTTTTATAAATCTGTATTTTTCTGTTAAGGCCTTTTATAGAGTAGAGTCTTCGGACTTGCTCTAATCATCTCATCCACGGCTTACTTTGAGAGCGCTTGACTGGTTATTAGTGTATTGAAACACAAAGCGCAAGGAAGTGAAAATCATCAACCTGCTGTGGGAAAGGGTTGGCATATAAATAATCAGCCACCAAGTTGATTGCCGCTTCCCACCAAATAGTTGGCTTGGGAGTTGGTAGGGGCTTTAATAGGACAGCACTGACTAATGACTCCAACTTTAAAAAAAATAAAAATGCAATAAACTCATTAAAATCTATTTATCTTAGGTCTGTTCCCTAACGAAAATGCATTTGAATACATTAGCCAAATGTAGTCAAACATTCTTTCTAACTTATGCGTAAGGGGACAAAGTTTGACTAATGTGTTTGAATTTTTTTTTCCTGTTGGGGAGAGAAGAAATGCTTTACGCATCATAAAGAGGCCTGTTTGCGTTGACTATCCCAGTGTGTCCGGCTCTCTCCGAATGCTTTCGGGGTATACAAACTAAAACTCCTCCCAACCCTATGGTTTCTGACACACCGCCCTGGGACCGCTCTTCACATTACTTCAAGGGAGCTGTAATCATACGCCCCTTCGGGCTCACGTGCTTCCCCGGTATTGTTCTTCTTCTCTTTACTTTCTTCTGAGAATATCTTCCACAAACTGGCAAATTTCTACCCAGTTCAGGTCGCTCGTCAGTATTTTGTCAACTATGTTTTCTGGATTGCTGCTTTCCAGGACTTTGCGTTGTGCTTCCCATCTTCTGCAGGCAAAATGTGTTCGAATGCATTATATTTAGGGAACAGACCTCTAAAGTTGACTAGATTGGTCTCGAATAGATGTAAACATGAACGCAAAAACCAAATTGGTTGGTAACGTCCTAAGTCGTTCACATTTCTTGACTAGATTCTTCTGCTACCACTCCATAAACGTCAACTGAAACAGCTGCCCATGTGACCGACCTAGGCCAATCCGATGAGACCGATGAGACAAATCAAGTTAACCTTTCAGACTTACTTAACTCGATACCAATTTCAAGTCAAGTAAAAGTTATATTCTGCCCTTTTGAGCAAGTGCCAACATTCACTTGTACAACCTGATGAGGTTTGACCAAAACAAAAGTGAATTCATAGAGGCCATAGATCTGGACAAAGTTGTCAACGAACCTTTGCAAAAACCGCATAAATGTCATCACGTAAATGGTATCTACATTTGAATTTGATTTTCAAATATCCTTTAGAAACACAAAAGAGAAAACTTCTGAAATAACCTTTCCGATAAATTTCCACAGTTGAGTTGAGTGCAAGCGGTTTGCTGAAAGAAGGGATTCTTTCTCAGCTGAGCATTTTTCCTTTATTTAAACAGAATTTATTAACGTTTTTTGTCAATTTCTGGCGCTCTCTGCGGACACTGGCCATCTTCATGCATGAGCTCTATGGACAGGTGCTGTTGAATCACTTCACTTACAGCGTCTTTGGGTCGGGACAGCTTGCCAGCAGATTTCTAGCAAATGACCTCAATAAGCACAACCCAAACCAAAGTATAAACCAGTAGCCTCCGAAACCAATTCATTTTTAGCATAATAAGCTTCTTTTTTTTTTGTAAAAAAAACGCAAAAACAACGCTCGACTTCTTCGTATTTTATATGTGGTGGCAAAGGCGATTGCCATGATCTTACTAGAAATTAGTGTCATTTACAATAAACTATTTCAACTGCCAAAATAATAATAAAAAAAACATACATCACTGTCTCACAGTTAAAATTAGCAAATGGACAAAAGCTCTAGCCACACTTGAAACTATTTTAATCTCAAAAAAGAAATTATATGTATAAATAAGAAATCAATCAAACACCAAGAATATAAAATAACAAAAAAGACTAACAAATGAAAATCAAACACCAATCAACATTGCTATACAAAGCAATGTTTTAAATTTAAAACAATATATATATATATTTAACTATAGGTATAGCACAATGCTAACAAAAAGAAACATGTGTAATGTATATTTTACTCTTACAAATTCTAACCCAGCGATTTTATTTGATCTTTTTAAAACACAAATCAATTTTCGAACTACGCAACAAAAAAAAACACATTTTTTTACAATTTAGTGCCTGAATACACAAAACGAAAACACAACAAAACACAAAAAACTACAAACATATTTTAAGTTTGTATTAATTGTAATTTGTTTGTAAAAACAAAAAAAAAAGAATACTCAACACAGCACAAAACTAGATAACAAATTCGTACAATATAAAAATCGATCAGCACAGAAAAACAAAAAAAAAACAATAAAATGTTTACATTGTTGTAGGTATTTCTATAATTTTTTATACGTTTGGCGGTGCTTTTAAAGTGTTCAACATTGCTGACTGTATGAAGTTAATGTTATACTAAATTATACTCGTATTTGTTTAGAATGTCAATGCAAATGTATAACAAAACAAACAATATGTTTAGGAACATATAAATAAGTATTTTCTATTGCGTTTAAAGTAAATTTTATTGATGTTTCATATAGCTTGTTTTATATAAACGAAATGGAGAGAAACGAGTTTTTTTCTAACAAATTTTTATTAATGTTGCCAAATTGATGTTTTAGTTTTTTTTTTTTCTTTTGTAAAAGGCTTTATTTATAAGTTACATTATTGAAAGTAAAAATATGTATATTTATGTATTTTTTTTATGAATAATAAAGATTAATAATCTCTACATTTTTACAAACTAATTGCTGATTCTTTTTAATTTGAATTAAATGTTTGGAAAATAATAACTTTCTGGTCTGTATCATGAACGACTGACTTCAATGAGAGTTACGGTGAGAAGGCCACGGCACCGGCACGCCTTCCCCCAGGCAATCTAACAAACTGGAATTGAAACTTATGTAAATTCTCTATCTGATACTCATATAGGTATACGGGTATACCTAACTAAAGGGTCAAACGTCAAAGTGTGTGTGAGATACATAGACAATAGGCTTTTCTTGCGCCCATCCGAAATGTCCAATTTCCTACGACTCTAGCGCATAAATTAGGCTTTGAGGGCAGCTGTGGTTCGTGACTGATTCGCATAGGCCTAAGACTTTTGAAAACCCAACAAGAAAAAGTCTAACGCGGTCAATTCGCACTATTTCGGTGGACAGTTCACATCACCTTCATATGAGATAACCATGTCCTAGAATTTCTCGTGCAGAATTTTCAATGTGGCGTGAGCGGTGTGGTACGTAGTACCGTTCTGTTGTAACCACGGTGAAGGCCTGGCCAACGTCGTTCTCAAAGAAATATGGACCGATGACAGTGCCAGCGCCAGCCCAAAATCCAAACCAATCAGTAACATTTTCGGGGTGCATTAGACGCTATTGGATCTAATGTGGGTTGGTATCGTCCCAAAATCGAAAATTTTTTAAGTTGTACCTATTCATTCAAAGATGATTTTTCAATGAAAATTGCGTCAGTTTCCAACTGATCCACTGCTGCACTGCTCCAGAGCTCATTCGAACACAGGTCGTTTACCTACAGCTCCTGCGTCAGTTGAATATTGGACGGGTGAAGGCCCAAGACGCAAGGTTCGGCAAGTTGCTGTCTGCGAAAGGCTAAGTTCTCGTGAACAACGCGAAATCGACTGTCTCGGATTCTTCTGCACACTCTCAAGGACAGCGGCTTTTCTGAACCAGAGAGCAGTGGACTCAAATTTGATACGAATAGTACCAACTCTCGGTAGGATGATTATGGCGCTCGTAAAATGGGCGAAGCATTGCCCGAACAGAACACTCATTTTGATAAAACAATTTTATCATTTCAACGTGCTGTTGAACGCTATGCTATGTCCGCCCATGGTGATTTGGTATAACAGATTGAATAAATGGGGACGTTCAAGTATTTAGTTTAGTAAGTCTGACAGCTGACTGAATTGATGTAGGTATCTCAGTTTTGATTGGCCTACATCGGTCACATGGGCAGCTATTTCAGTTGACGTTTATGGGGTGGCAGCCGACGAACATAGTCAAGAAGTTTGTGACTGCATACTAAATTGACAATTACAGTTACATCTAGTCCAGACCAATCTAGTCGACTTAAGACAACTAAGTCTTAACTCTTTGAATGTGCCCACTCAGTAAGATGCAAAAATTGGCTTGCCCGTGTAGTACAAGGGTCATGGAATTTGCCCAAGTGTAGCCATGGAGGTGATATTGAAACTCCCTCCTTTGCACTTGCTGTTAATGAATTTGCAAGTTAATAGATTCTAAGATAGGCCAGAAAAGGAATAGGAAAAGGAATATTTAGTAAAATGTCGTCATTTTTCGATTGCTAAATAATATTTATTTAATAACAGTTATTTCATATAATTTATACGATTACATAATTATATTGGTACAGACAGTTACGTATAACCTAAGCACGGAACTTATGCGACTTTAAAAAAAAAAGAAAACTAAAATAATATTTTAGAATTTGGTTTTGTGATCAAGATTCGTTGTCATGGCTAGGGCAGAGCGTTCGTTTACTTTTGTTGACTGCAGTCCAAGTACAATTGAGCTTCGTTCTGTTGAAAATTAACATTGATATCCATAAATAGTTCAACAAATTTTCAATGCAACTAATTACCTGAACGAACTTAAAAATATCCATCAGCATTTCGTTAGCAGCATGGCAATTTCCCGGATGTGTCTCAAAACCGCCGGCTGAAGAGGAGCGCTTACCCCAACCAGGCGAGAAAGTTAGCTAAAGAACATTTATGCAAAAAGTTTCACCCAAACTCAACTTGAATACAATCTGACCTTAAGCGATTGCAATTGCGATTTTTGTTCAAATTGCATGATAAATGTTTGCTACAAGTCGTTTGACAACACTTTATATCAAAACAAAAGATTTAAAATTTTTCGAAAATTTGACGACCCCCGACCTGTAAATTTTTGTAAATTCAATTTGCAAGTTAATAGATTCTAAGATAGGCCAGAAAAGGAATAGGAAAAGGAATATTTAGTAAAATGTCGTCATTTTTCGATTGCTAAATAATATTTATTTAATAACAGTTATTTCATATAATTTATACGATTACATAATTATATTGGTACAGACAGTTACGTATAACCTAAGCACGGAACTTATGCGACTTTAAAAAAAAAAGAAAACTAAAATAATATTTTAGAATTTGGTTTTGTGATCAAGATTCGTTGTCATGGCTAGGGCAGAGCGTTCGTTTACTTTTGTTGACTGCAGTCCAAGTACAATTGAGCTTCGTTCTGTTGAAAATTAACATTGATATCCATAAATAGTTCAACAAATTTTCAATGCAACTAATTACCTGAACGAACTTAAAAATATCCATCAGCATTTCGTTAGCAGCATGGCAATTTCCCGGATGTGTCTCAAAACCGCCGGCTGAAGAGGAGCGCTTACCCCAACCAGGCGAGAAAGTTAGCTAAAGAACATTTATGCAAAAAGTTAAGATTAAGATTTAAGTGTTGTTGTACTTGAAAAGTACCTGGCAGTTGCACATGGCTAGAACAACGATAAACACAGCTGATACAAGAACTGATCGAAGAGAAGGCATCCTGATGAATCTGTGCACTGTACTCACTGCACTTTTCTTTTATACCAGTTTCCTAATAGGGTTTCGGCTAATTGGGGTGGGTGTGATAATTTTGGAAAGTTCCAAGTGCTTTGCTAGTAGAATGAAAATAGAACAAGGGTTGGCATTATAAGTGCCATTTGAAGGGTATCCATCATGTGCGTCATTGACGTTAGTCTAGTGAGTTTAATTAATTTCCAAGAGTCCTTACGTCAATATGTCTACATATATGTAATTGAAGGAAGCCAAGGAGGTCAATTTTGTTGTAACGATTACTGAGGTTAATTAAGAATTTCGAAATTTAAAATAAATAGCTATACATTTTAGCGTGGAAATTAGGAAAGTAAAACAATAACCTCCGTATTATTAATTAAATGTCCAAAAGTCAGCATAGGTACCTACAAACGTTTGACGTAACTGCTGAGTTGTAAACTTTTACGCGGCCTTTATTAATATGAACTTGAGACTTTTGTTAACTTTTTTTAAAACTTTGGTTAAAAAATAAAAAAAATCGTCTTAAAAATATATGCATCAAATTCTGCTTGTCTGTTTGTATGTGGATTTGGAAGTCGTTGACGCTTTAAAATTAATGGAATTTCATAAATTTAAGAAGACCCTACTGAATAATGATGGAGCATCACAAATTTAAAAAAAAGTGATCTCGTTTTGTGTTATATTGGGCACGAAAAATCTGAAATATAAGAGCAATATCTGAAATGGAGTAACATTTAACTCATTCAGAAAACATTTGAAAATGTTCTTAAAGAGGACATAGGTTTTACTGTCGGTACTGTCTACTTTGCATACAATTTTTCTTATCTGTATGTAAAATGTTTGCACATGGACTGGTGGTAATCATGTGTCGCATTGTTGTAATTTTGTTGTTGCTTCCCTTTCGTAGAAATTTTGAGGTACTTCAGTAGAAGTTATGTAATAGAAAAATCCGTCAATCCGTTTAGGCTATAGGCCTCCTCACGATAGGAGCATTTGGACAGACAGGCGGAATTGCGAGACCCACTTCTTTAAATTCCCTTATCATCGTTATGTCAGAATTGATAAACATTTTGAGTTCTAAATTTGGTACAAATAGGTACAATAGGTCTGTTCCTTTACTTTTAAATCTTACGAATTTTAACGAATTCTTACGCATTTTACTCAATTATCGTTCCTCAACTCAAAAAATTCGTAAAAGAGAGCGGCTTCGAGAGACCAAGATATTTTCCCTCTTACTAGTTTTTACTCAACAATTTCTTTGCGTAAGAATTGAAGCAACTGTCAGTCGCCTTAAAACTGACAGCTTATTTGAATTTGTTGTTCTATTTGGCATGAATTATCTGTCATTTTTCACAGGTTACTACAAAAGCGTTCCTTAACTTTTGCGATTTTTGTTAAAATTGCATGTTAAATGGTTGCAACAAGTCGTTTCGCAACACTTTATATCAAAATAAAAGATTGAAAATTTTTAGAAAATTTGACGACCCCCGACCTGTAAATTTTTGTGATTTTTCACCCAAACTCAACTTGAATACAATTTGATCTTTAGCGATTGCAATTTCGATTTTTGTTAAAATTGCACGATAAATGTTTGCTTCAAGTCGTTTGACAACACTTTATATCAAAACAAAAGATTTAAAATTTTTCGAAAATTTAACGACCCTCGACCTGTAAATTTTTGTGATTTTTCACCCAAACTCAACTTGAATACAATTTGACCTTAAGCGATTGCAATTGCGATTTTTGTTCAAATTGCATGATAAATGTTTGCTACAAGTCGTTTGACAACACTTTATATCAAAACAAAAGATTTAAAATTTTTCGAAAATTTGACGACCCCCGACCTGTAAATTTTTGTTATTTTTCACCCAAACTCAACTTGAATACAATTTGACCTTAAGCGATTGCAATTGCGATTTTTGTTCAAATTGCATGATAAATGTTTGCTACAAGTCGTTTGACAACACTTTATATCAAAACAAAAGATTTAAAATTTTTCGAAAATTTGACGACCCCCGACCTGTAAATTTTTGTTATTTTTCACCCAAACTCAACTTGAATACAATCTGACCTTAAGCGATTGCAATTGCGATTTTTGTTCAAATTGCATGATAAATGTTTGCTACAAGTCGTTTGACAACACTTTATATCAAAACAAAAGATTTAAAAATTTTCGAAAATTTGACGACCCCCGACCTGTAAATTTTTGTGATTTTTCACCCAAACTCAACTTGAATACAATTTGATCTTAAGCGATTGCAATTGCGATTTTTGTTCAAATTGCATGATAAATGTTTGCTACAAGTCGTTTGACAACACTTTATATCAAAACAAAAGATTTAAAATTTTTCGAAAATTTGACGACCCCCGACCTGTAAATTTCTGTTATTTTTCACCCAAACTCAACTTGAATACAATTTGATCTTAAGCGATTGCAATTGCGATTTTTGTTCAAATTACATGATAAATGTTTGCTACAAGTCGTTTGACAACACTTTATATCAAAACAAAAGATTTAAAATTTTTCGAAAATTTGACGACCCCCGACCTGTAAATTTCTGTTATTTTTCACCCAAACTCAACTTGAATACAATTTGATCTTAAGCGATTGCAATTGCGATTTTTGTTTAAATTGCATGATAAATGTTTGCTACAAGTCGTTTGACAACACTTTATATCAAAACAAAAGATTTAAAATTTTTCGAAAATTTGACGACCCTAAACCTGTAAATTTTTGATATTTTTCACGCAAACTCAACTTGAATACAATTTGATCTTAAGCGATTGCAATTGCGATTTTTGTTTAAATTGCATGATAAATGTTTGCTACAAGTCGTTTGACAACACTTTATATCAAAACAAAAGATTTAAAATTTTTCGAAAATTTGACGACCCCCGACCTGTAAATTTTTGTGATTTTTCACCCAAACTCAACTTGAATACAATTTGATCTTAAGCGATTGCAATTGCGATTTTTGTTAAAATTGCACGATAAATGTTTGCTACAAGTCGTTTGACAACACTTTATATCAAAACAAAAGATTTAAAATTTTTCGAAAATTTGACGACCCCCGACCTGTAAATTTTTGTTATTTTTCACCCAAACTCAACTTGAATACAATCTGACCTTAAGCGATTGCAATTGCGATTTTTGTTCAAATTGCATGATAAATGTTTGCTACAAGTCGTTTGACAACACTTTATATCAAAACAAAAGATTTAAAATTTTTCGAAAATTTGACGACCCCCGACCTGTAAATTTTTGTGATTTTTCACCCAAACTCAACTTGAATACAATTTGATCTTAAGCGATTGCAATTGCGATTTTTGTTCAAATTGCATGATAAATGTTTGCTACAAGTCGTTTGACAACACTTTATATCAAAACAAAAGATTTAAAATTTTTCGAAAATTTGACGACCCCCGACCTGTAAATTTCTGTTATTTTTCACCCAAACTCAACTTGAATACAATTTGATCTTAAGCGATTGCAATTGCGATTTTTGTTCAAATTACATGATAAATGTTTGCTACAAGTCGTTTGACAACACTTTATATCAAAACAAAAGATTTAAAATTTTTCGAAAATTTGACGACCCCCGACTTGTAAATTTTTGTTATTTTTCACCCAAACTCAACTTGAATACAATTTGATCTTAAGCGATTGCAATTGCGATTTTTGTTTAAATTGCATGATAAATGTTTGCTACAAGTCGTTTGACAACACTTTATATCAAAACAAAAGATTTAAAATTTTTCGAAAATTTGACGACCCTAAACCTGTAAATTTTTGTTATTTTTCACGCAAACTCAACTTGAATACAATTTGATCTTAAGCGATTGCAATTGCGATTTTTGTTTAAATTGCATGATAAATGTTTGCTACAAGTCGTTTGACAACACTTTATATCAAAACAAAAGATTTAAAATTTTTCGAAAATTTGACGACCCCCGGCCTGTAAATTTTTGTGATTTTTCACCCAAACTCAACTTGAATACAATTTGATCTTAAGCGATTGCAATTGCGATTTTTGTTCAAATTGCATGATAAATGTTTGCTACAAGTCGTTTGACAACACTTTATATCAAAACAAAAGATTTAAAATTTTTCGAAAATTTGACGACCCCCGACCTGTAAATTTTTGTTATTTTTCACCCAAACTCAACTTGAATACAATTTGACCTTAAGCGATTGCAATTGCGATTTTTGTTCAAATTGCATGATAAATGTTTGCTACAAGTCGTTTGACAACACTTTATATCAAAACAAAAGATTTAAAAATTTTCGAAAATTTGACGACCCCCGACCTGTAAATTTTTGTGATTTTTCACCCAAACTCAACTTGAATACAATTTGACCTTAAGCGATTGCAATTGCGATTTTTGTTCAAATTACATGATAAATGTTTGCTACAAGTCGTTTGACAACACTTTATATCAAAACAAAAGATTTAAAATTTTTCGAAAATTTGACGACCCCCGACTTGTAAATTTTTGTTATTTTTCACCCAAACTCAACTTGAATACAATTTGATCTTAAGCGATTGCAATTGCGATTTTTGTTTAAATTGCATGATAAATGTTTGCTACAAGTCGTTTGACAACACTTTATATCAAAACAAAAGATTTAAAATTTTTCGAAAATTTGACGACCCTAAACCTGTAAATTTTTGTTATTTTTCACGCAAACTCAACTTGAATACAATTTGATCTTAAGCGATTGCAATTGCGATTTTTGTTTAAATTGCATGATAAATGTTTGCTACAAGTCGTTTGACAACACTTTATATCAAAACAAAAGATTTAAAATTTTTCGAAAATTTGACGACCCCCGGCCTGTAAATTTTTGTGATTTTTCACCCAAACTCAACTTGAATACAATTTGATCTTAAGCGATTGCAATTGCGATTTTTGTTCAAATTGCATGATAAATGTTTGCTACAAGTCGTTTGACAACACTTTATATCAAAACAAAAGATTTAAAATTTTTCGAAAATTTGACGACCCCCGACCTGTAAATTTTTGTTATTTTTCACCCAAACTCAACTTGAATACAATTTGACCTTAAGCGATTGCAATTGCGATTTTTGTTCAAATTGCATGATAAATGTTTGCTACAAGTCGTTTGACAACACTTTATATCAAAACAAAAGATTTAAAAATTTTCGAAAATTTGACGACCCCCGACCTGTAAATTTTTGTGATTTTTCACCCAAACTCAACTTGAATACAATTTGACCTTAAGCGATTGCAATTGCGATTTTTGTTCAAATTGCATGATAAATGTTTGCTACAAGTCGTTTGACAACACTTTATATCAAAACAAAAGATTTAAAAATTTTCGAAAATTTGACGACCCCCGACCTGTAAATTTTTGTGATTTTTCACCCAAACTCAACTTGAATACAATTTGATCTTAAGAGATTGCAATTGCGATTTTTGTTCAAATTGCATGATAAATGTTTGCTACAAGTCGTTTGACAACACTTTATATCAAAACAAAAGATTTAAAATTTTTCGAAAATTTGACGACCCCCGACCTGTAAATTTTTGTTATTTTTCACCCAAACTCAACTTGAATACAATTTGATTTTAAGCGATTGCAATTGCGATTTTTGTTCAAATTGCATGATAAATGTTTGCTACAAGTCGTTTGACAACACTTTATATCAAAACAAAAGATTTAAAATTTTTCGAAAATTTGACGACCCCCGACCTGTAAATTTTTGTGATTTTTCACCCAAACTCAACTTGAATACAATTTGATCTTAAGCGATTGCAATTGCGATTTTTGTTCAAATTGCACGATAAATGTTTGCTACAAGTCGTTTGACAACACTTTATATCAAAATAAAAGATTGAAAATTTTTCGAAAATTTGACGACCCCCGACCTGTAAATTTTTGTGATTTTTCACCCAAACTCAACTTGAATACAATTTGATCTTTAGCGATTGCAATTTCGATTTTTGTTAAAATTGCATAATAAATGTTTGCTTCAAGTCGTTTGACAACACTTTATATCAAAACAAAAGATTTAAAATTTTTCGAAAATTTAACGACCCCCGACCTGTAAATTTTTGTGATTTTTCACCCAAACTCAACTTGAATACAATTTGATCTTAAGCGATTGCAATTGCGATTTTTGTTAAAATTGCATGATAAATGTTTGCTACAAGTCGTTTGACAACACTTTATATCAAAACAAAAGATTTAAAATTTTTCGAAAATTTGACGACCCCCGACCTGTAAAATTTTGTTATTTTTCACCCAAACTCAACTTGAATACAATTTGACCTTAAGCGATTGCAATTGCGATTTTTGTTCAAATTGCATGATAAATGTTTGCTACAAGTCGTTTGACAACACTTTATATCAAAACAAAAGATTTAAAATTTTTCGAAAATTTGACGACCCCCGACCTGTAAATTTTTGTTATTTTTCACCCAAACTCAACTTGAATACAATTTGACCTTAAGCGATTGCAATTGCGATTTTTGTTAAAATTGCATGATAAATGTTTGCTACAAGTCGTTTGACAACACTTTATATCAAAACAAAAGATTTAAAATTTTTCGAAAATTTGACGACCCCCGACCTGTAAAATTTTGTTATTTTTCACCCAAACTCAACTTGAATACAATTTGACCTTAAGCGATTGCAATTGCGATTTTTGTTCAAATTGCATGATAAATGTTTGCTACAAGTCGTTTGACAACACTTTATATCAAAACAAAAGATTTAAAAATTTTCGAAAATTTGACGACCCCCGACCTGTAAATTTTTGTGATTTTTCACCCAAACTCAACTTGAATACAATTTGATCTTAAGAGATTGCAATTGCGATTTTTGTTCAAATTGCATGATAAATGTTTGCTACAAGTCGTTTGACAACACTTTATATCAAAACAAAAGATTTAAAATTTTTCGAAAATTTGACGACCCCCGACCTGTAAATTTTTGTTATTTTTCACCCAAACTCAACTTGAATACAATTTGATTTTAAGCGATTGCAATTGCGATTTTTGTTCAAATTGCATGATAAATGTTTGCTACAAGTCGTTTGACAACACTTTATATCAAAACAAAAGATTTAAAATTTTTCGAAAATTTGACGACCCCCGACCTGTAAATTTTTGTGATTTTTCACCCAAACTCAACTTGAATACAATTTGATCTTAAGCGATTGCAATTGCGATTTTTGTTCAAATTGCACGATAAATGTTTGCTACAAGTCGTTTGACAACACTTTATATCAAAATAAAAGATTGAAAATTTTTCGAAAATTTGACGACCCCCGACCTGTAAATTTTTGTTATTTTTCACCCAAACTCAACTTGAATACAATCTGACCTTAAGCGATTGCAATTGCGATTTTTGTTCAAATTGCATGATAAATGTTTGCTACAAGTCGTTTGACAACACTTTATATCAAAACAAAAGATTTAAAATTTTTCGAAAATTTGACGACCCCCGACCTGTAAATTTCTGTTATTTTTCACCCAAACTCAACTTGAATACAATTTGATCTTAAGCGAATGCAATTGCGATTTTTGTTCAAATTACATGATAAATGTTTGCTACAAGTCGTTTGACAACACTTTATATCAAAACAAAAGATTTAAAATTTTTCGAAAATTTGACGACCCCGACTTGTAAATTTTTGTTATTTTTCACCCAAACTCAACTTGAATACAATTTGATCTTAAGCGATTGCAATTGCGATTTTTGTTTAAATTGCATGATAAATGTTTGCTACAAGTCGTTTGACAACACTTTATATCAAAATAAAAGATTTAAAATTTTTCGAAAATTTGACGACCCTAAACCTGTAAATTTTTGTTATTTTTCACGCAAACTCAACTTGAATACAATTTGATCTTAAGCGATTGCAATTGCGATTTTTGTTCAAATTGCATGATAAATGTTTGCTACAAGTCGTTTGACAACACTTTATATCAAAACAAAAGATTTAAAATTTTTCGAAAATTTGACGACCCCCGACCTGTAAATTTTTGTTATTTTTCACCCAAACTCAACTTAAATACAATTTGATCTTAAGCGATTGCAATTGCGATTTTTGTTTAAATTGCATGATAAATGTTTGCTACAAGTCGTTTGACAACACTTTATATCAAAACAAAAGATTTAAAATTTTTCGAAAATTTGACGACCCCCGGCCTGTAAATTTTTGTGATTTTTCACCCAAACTCAACTTGAATACAATTTGATCTTAAGCGATTGCAATTGCGATTTTTGTTAAAATTGCATGATAAATGTTTGCTACAAGTCGTTTGACAACACTTTATATCAAAACAAAAGATTTAAAATTTTTCGAAAATTTGACGACCCCCGACCTGTAAATTTTTGTGATTTTTCACCCAAACTCAACTTGAATACAATTTGATCTTAAGAGATTGCAATTGCGATTTTTGTTCAAATTGCATGATAAATGTTTGCTACAAGTCGTTTGACAACACTTTATATCAAAACAAAAGATTTAAAATTTTTCTAAAATTTGACGACCCCCGGCCTGTAAATTTTTGTGATTTTTCACCCAAACTCAACTTGAATACAATTTGATCTTAAGCGATTGCAATTGCGATTTTTGTTAAAATTGCATGATAAATGTTTGCTACAAGTCGTTTGACAACACTTTATATCAAAACAAAAGATTTAAAATTTTTCGAAAATTTGACGACCCCCGACCTGTAAATTTTTGTGATTTTTCGCCCAAACTCAACTTGAATACAATTTGACCTTAAGCGATTGCAATTGCGATTTTTGTTCAAATTGCATGATAAATGTTTGCTACAAGCCGTTTGACAACACCTTATATCAAAACAAAAGATTTAAAAATTTTCGAAAATTTGACGACCCCCGACCTGTAAATTTTTGTTATTTTTCACCCAAACTCAACTTGAATACAATTTGATCTTAAGCGATTGCAATTGCGATTTTTGTTCAAATTACATGATAAATGTTTGCTACAAGTCGTTTGACAACACTTTATATCAAAACAAAAGATTTAAAATTTTTCGAAAATTTGACGACCCCCGACCTGTAAATTTTTGTTATTTTTCACCCAAACTCAACTTGAATACAATTTGATCTTTAGCGATTGCAATTGCGATTTTTGTTCAAATTGCATGATAAATGTTTGCTACAAGTCGTTTGACAACACTTTATATCAAAACAAAAGATTTAAAATTTTTCGAAAATTTGACGACCCCCGACCTGTAAATTTTTGTGATTTTTCACCCAAACTCATCTTGAATACAATTTGATCTTAAGCGATTGCAATTGCGATTTTTGTTCAAATTGCATGATAAATGTTTGCTACAAGTCGTTTGACAACACTTTATATCAAAACAAAAGATTTAAAATTTTTCGAAAATTTGACGACCCCCGACCTGTAAATTTCTGTTATTTTTCACCCAAACTCAACTTGAATACAATTTGATCTTAAGCGATTGCAATTGCGATTTTTGTTTAAATTGCATGATAAATGTTTGCTACAAGTCGTTTGACAACACTTTATATCAAAACAAAAGATTTAAAATTTTTCGAAAATTTGACGACCCCCGACCTGTAAATTTTTGTTATTTTTCACCCAAACTCAACTTGAATACAATTTGATCTTAAGCGATTGCAATTGCGATTTTTGTTCAAATTGCATGATAAATGTTTGCTACAAGTCGTTTGACAACACTTTATATCAAAACAAAAGATTTAAAATTTTTCGAAAATTTGACGACCCCCGACCTGTAAATTTTTGTTATTTTTCACCCAAACTCAACTTGAATACAATTTGATCTTAAGCGATTGCAACTGCGATTTTTGTTCAAATTGCATGATAAATGTTTGCTACAAGTCGTTTGACAACACTTTATATCAAAACAAAAGATTTAAAATTTTTCGAAAATTTGACGACCCCCGACCTGTAAATTTTTGTTATTTTTCACCCAAACTCAACTTGAATACAATTTGATCTTAAGCGATTGCAATTGCGATTTTTGTTCAAATTGCATGATAAATGTTTGCTACAAGTCGTTTGACAACACTTTATATCAAAACAAAAGATTTAAAATTTTTCGAAAATTTGACGACCCCCGACCTGTAAATTTTTGTTATTTTTCACCCAAACTCAACTTGAATACAATTTGATCTTAAGCGATTGCAACTGCGATTTTTGTTAAAATTGCATGATAAATGTTTGCTACAAGTCGTTTGACAACACTTTATATCAAAACAAAAGATTTAAAATTTTTCGAAAATTTGACGACCCCCGACCTGTAAATTTCTGTTATTTTTCACCCAAACTCAACTTGAATACAATTTGATCTTAAGCGATTGCAATTGCGATTTTTGTTTAAATTGCATGATAAATGTTTGCTACAAGTCGTTTGCCAACACTTTATATCAAAACAAAAGATTTAAAATTTTTCGAAAATTTGACGACCCCCGACCTGTAAATTTTTGTTATTTTTCACCCAAACTCAACTTGAATACAATTTGATCTTAAGCGATTGCAATTGCGATTTTTGTTCAAATTGCATGATAAATGTTTGCTACAAGTCGTTTGACAACACTTTATATCAAAACAAAAGATTTAAAATTTTTCGAAAATTTGACGACCCCCGACCTGTAAATTTTTGTTATGTTTCACCCAAACTCAACTTGAATACAATTTGATCTTAAGCGATTGCAATTGCGATTTTTGTTCAAATTGCATGATAAATGTTTGCTACAAGTCGTTTGACAACACTTTATATCAAAACAAAAGATTTAAAATTTTTCGAAAATTTGACGACACCCGACCTGTAAATTTTTCTGATTTTTCACCCAAACTCAACTTGAATACAATTTGATCTTAAGCGATTGCAATTGCGATTTTTGTTCAAATTGCATGATAAATGTTTGCTACAAGTCGTTTGACAACACTTTATATCAAAACAAAAGATTTAAAATTTTTCGAAAATTTGACGACCCCCGACCTGTAAATTTTTGTTATTTTTCACCCAAACTCAACTTGAATACAATTTGACCTTAAGCGATTGCAATTGCGATTTTTGTTCAAATTGCATGATAAATGTTTGCTACAAGTCGTTTGACAACACTTTATATCAAAACAAAAGATTTAAAAATTTTCGAAAATTTGACGACCCCCGACCTGTAAATTTTTGTGATTTTTCACCCAAACTCAACTTGAATACAATTTGATCTTAAGAGATTGCAATTGCGATTTTTGTTCAAATTGCATGATAAATGTTTGCTACAAGTCGTTTGACAACACTTTATATCAAAATAAAAGATTTAAAATTTTTCGAAAATTTGACGACCCCCAACCTGTAAATTTTTGTGATTTTTCACCCAAACTCAACTTGAATACAATTTGATCTTAAGCGATTGCAATTGCGATTTTTGTTCAAATTGCACGATAAATGTTTGCTACAAGTCGTTTGACAACACTTTATATCAAAATAAAAGATTGAAAATTTTTCGAAAATTTGACGACCCCCGACCTGTAAATTTTTGTGATTTTTCACCCAAACTCAACTTGAATACAATTTGATCTTAAGCGATTGCAATTGCGATTTTTGTTCAAATTGCATGATAAATGGATGCTACAAGTCGGTTGACAACACTTTATATCAAAATAAAAGATTTAAAATTTTTCGAAAATTTGACGACCCTCGACCTGTAAATTTTTGTGATTTTTCACCCAAACTCAACTTGAATACAATTTGATCTTAAGCGATAGCAATTGCGATTTTTGTTCAAATTGCATGATAAATGTTTGCTACAAGTCGTTTGACAACACTTTATATCAAAATAAAAGATTTAAAATTTTTCGAAAATTTGACGACCCCCGACCTGTAAATTTTTGTGATTTTTCACCCAAACTCAACTTGAATACAATTTGATCTTAAGCGATTGCAATTGCGATTTTTATTCAAATTGCATGATAAATGTTTGCTACAAGTCGTTTGACAACACTTTATATCAAAAGAAAAGATTTAAAATTTTTCGAAAATTTGACGACCCCCGACCTGTAAATTTTTGTGATTTTTCACCCAAACTCAACTTGAATACAATTTGATTTTAAGCGATTGCAATTGCGATTTTTGTTCAAATTGCATGATAAATGTTTGCTACAAGTCGTTTGACAACACTTTATATCAAAACAAAAGATTTAAAATTTTTCGAAAATTTGACGACCCCCGACCTGTAAATTTCTGTTATTTTTCACCCAAACTCAACTTGAATACAATTTGATCTTAAGCGATTGCAATTGCGATTTTTGTTCAAATTGCATGATAAATGTTTGCTACAAGTCGTTTGACAACACTTTATATCAAAAGAAAAGATTTAAAATTTTTCGAAAATGTAAATTTTTGTTATTTTTCACCCAAACTCAACTTGAATACAATTTGATCTTAAGCGATAGCAATTGCGATTTTTGTTCAAATTGAATGTAAATGTTTGCTACAAGTCGTTTGACAACACTTTATATCAAAACAAAAGATTTAAAATTTTTCGAAAATTTGACGACCCCCGACCTGTAAATTTTTGTGATTTTTCACCCAAACTCAACTTGAATACAATTTGATCTTAAGCGATTGCAATTGCGATTTTTGTTCAAATTGCATGATAAATGTTTGCTACAAGTCGTTTGACAACACTTTATATCAAAACAAAAGATTTAAAATTTTTCGAAAATTTGACGACCCCCGACCTGTAAATTTTTGTTATTTTTCACCCAAACTCAACTTGAATACAATTTGATCTTAAGCGATTGCAATTGCGATTTTTGTTCAAATTGCATGATAAATGTTTGCTACAAGTCGTTTGACAACACTTTATATCAAAATAAAAGATTTAAAATTTTTCGAAAACTTGACGACCCCCGACCTGTAAATTTTTGTGATTTTTCACCCAAACTCAACTTGAATACAATTTGATCTTAAGCGATAGCAATTGCGATTTTTGTTCAAATTGAATGTAAATGTTTGCTACAAGTCGTTTGACAACACTTTATATCAAAACAAAAGATTTAAAATTTTTCGAAAATTTGACGACCCCCGACCTGTAAATTTTTGTGATTTTTCACCCAAACTCAACTTGAATACAATTTGATCTTAAGCGATTGCAATTGCGATTTTTGTTCAAATTGCATGATAAATGTTTGCTACAAGTCGTTTGACAACACTTTATATCAAAAGAAAAGATTTAAAATTTTTCCAAAATGTAAATTTTTGTTATTTTTCACCCAAACTCAACTTGAATACAATTTGATCTTAAGCGATTGCAATTGCGATTTTTGTTCAAATTGCATGATAAATGTTTGCTACAAGTCGTTTGACAACACTTTATATCAAAATAAAAGATTTAAAATTTTTCGAAAACTTGACGACCCCCGACCTGTAAATTTTTGTGATTTTTCACCCAAACTCAACTTGAATACAATTTGATCTTAAGCGATTGCAATTGCGATTTTTGTTCAAATTGCATGATAAATGTTTGCTACAAGTCGTTTGACAACACTTTATATCAAAAGAAAAGATTTAAAATTTTTCCAAAATGTAAATTTTTGTTATTTTTCACCCAAACTCAACTTGAATACAATTTGATCTTAAGCGATTGCAATTGCGATTTTTGTTCAAATTGCATGATAAATGTTTGCTACAAGTCGTTTGACAACACTTTATATCAAAAGAAAAGATTTAAAATTTTTCGAAAATGTAAATTTTTGTTATTTTTCACCCAAACTCAACTTGAATACAATTTGATCTTAAGCGATAGCAATTGCGATTTTTGTTCAAATTGAATGTAAATGTTTGCTACAAGTCGTTTGACAACACTTTATATCAAAACAAAAGATTTAAAATTTTTCGAAAATTTGACGACCCCCGACCTGTAAATTTTTGTGATTTTTCACCCAAACTCAACTTGAATACAATTTGATCTTAAGCGATTGCAATTGCGATTTTTGTTAAAATTGCATGATAAATGTTTGCTACAAGTCGTTTGACAACACTTTATATCAAAAGAAAAGATTTAAAATTTTTCGAAAATTTGACGACCCCCGACCTGTAAATTTTTGTTATTTTTCACCCAAACTCAACTTGAATACAATTTGATCTTAAGCGATTGCAATTGCGATTTTTGTTCAAATTGCATGATAAATGTTTGCTACAAGTCGTTTGACAACACTTTATATCAAAATAAAAGATTTAAAATTTTTCGAAAATTTGACGACCCCCGACCTGTAAATTTTTGTGATTTTTCACCCAAACTCAACTTGAATACAATTTGATCTTAAGCGATAGCAATTGCGATTTTTGTTCAAATTGAATGTAAATGTTTGCTACAAGTCGTTTGACAACACTTTATATCAAAACAAAAGATTTAAAATTTTTCGAAAATTTGACGACCCCCGACCTGTAAATTTTTGTGATTTTTCACCCAAACTCAACTTGAATACAATTTGATCTTAAGCGATTGCAATTGCGATTTTTGTTCAAATTGCATGATAAATGTTTGCTACAAGTCGTTTGACAACACTTTATATCAAAAGAAAAGATTTAAAATTTTTCCAAAATGTAAATTTTTGTTATTTTTCACCCAAACTCAACTTGAATACAATTTGATCTTAAGCGATTGCAATTGCGATTTTTGTTCAAATTGCATGATAAATGTTTGCTACAAGTCGTTTGACAACACTTTATATCAAAATAAAAGATTTAAAATTTTTCGAAAACTTGACGACCCCCGACCTGTAAATTTTTGTGATTTTTCACCCAAACTCAACTTGAATACAATTTGATCTTAAGCGATAGCAATTGCGATTTTTGTTCAAATTGAATGTAAATGTTTGCTACAAGTCGTTTGACAACACTTTATATCAAAACAAAAGATTTAAAATTTTTCGAAAATTTGACGACCCCCGACCTGTAAATTTTTGTGATTTTTCACCCAAACTCAACTTGAATACAATTTGATCTTAAGCGATTGCAATTGCGATTTTTGTTCAAATTGCATGATAAATGTTTGCTACAAGTCGTTTGACAACACTTTAAATCAAAATAAAAGATTTAAAATTTTTCGAAAATTTGACGACCCCCGACCTGTAAATTTTTGTGATTTTTCACCCAAACTCAACTTGAATACAATTTGATCTTAAGCGATTGCAATTGCGATTTTTGTTCAAATTGCATGATAAATGTTTGCTACAAGTCGTTTGACAGCACTTTATATCAAAATAAAAGATTTAAAATTTTTCGAAAATTTGACGACCCCCGACCTGTAAATTTTTGTGATTTTTCACCCAAACTCAACTTGAATACAATTTGATCTTAAGCGATTGCAATTGCGATTTTTGTTCAAATTGCATGATAAATGTTTGCTACAAGTCGGTTGACAACACTTTATATCAAAATAAAAGATTTAAAATTTTTCGAAAATTTGACGACCCCCGACCTGTAAATTTTTGTGATTTTTCACCCAAACTCAACTTGAATACAATTTGATCTTAAGCGATAGCAATTGCGATTTTTGTTCAAATTGCATGATAAATGTTTGCTACAAGTCGTTTGACAACACTTTATATCAAAACAAAAGATTTAAAATTTTTCGAAAATTTGACGACCCCCGACCTGTAAATTTTTGTGATTTTTCACCCAAACTCAACTTGAATACAATTTGATCTTAAGCGATTGCAATTGCGATTTTTATTCAAATTACATGATAAATGTTTGCTACAAGTCGTTTGACAACACTTTATATCAAAACAAAAGATTTAAAATTTTTCGAAAATTTGACGACCCCCGACCTGTAAATTTTTGTTATTTTTCACCCAAACTCAACTTGAATACAATTTGATCTTAAGCGATTGCAATTGCGATTTTTGTTCAAATTGCATGATAAATGTTTGCTACAAGTCGTTTGACAACACTTTATATCAAAATAAAAGATTTAAAATTTTTCGAAAACTTGACGACCCCCGACCTGTAAATTTTTGTGATTTTTCACCCAAACTCAACTTGAATACAATTTGATCTTAAGCGATAGCAATTGCGATTTTTGTTCAAATTGAATGTAAATGTTTGCTACAAGTCGTTTGACAACACTTTATATCAAAACAAAAGATTTAAAATTTTTCGAAAATTTGACGACCCCCGACCTGTAAATTTTTGTTATTTTTCACCCAAACTCAACTTGAATACAATTTGATCTTAAGCGATAGCAATTGCGATTTTTGTTTAAATTGCATGATAAATGTTTGCTACAAGTCGTTTGCCAACACTTTATATCAAAACAAAAGATTTAAAATTTTTCGAAAATTTGACGACCCCCGACCTGTAAATTTTTGTTATTTTTCACCCAAACTCAACTTGAATACAATTTGATCTTAAGCGATTGCAATTGCGATTTTTGTTCAAATTGCATGATAAATGTTTGCTACAAGTCGTTTGACAACACTTTATATCAAAACAAAAGATTTAAAATTTTTCGAAAATTTGACGACCCCCGACCTGTAAATTTTTGTTATGTTTCACCCAAACTCAACTTGAATACAATTTGATCTTAAGCGATTGCAATTGCGATTTTTGTTCAAATTGCATGATAAATGTTTGCTACAAGTCGTTTGACAACACTTTATATCAAAACAAAAGATTTAAAATTTTTCGAAAATTTGACGACACCCGACCTGTAAATTTTTCTGATTTTTCACCCAAACTCAACTTGAATACAATTTGATCTTAAGCGATTGCAATTGCGATTTTTGTTCAAATTGCATGATAAATGTTTGCTACAAGTCGTTTGACAACACTTTATATCAAAACAAAAGATTTAAAATTTTTCGAAAATTTGACGACCCCCGACCTGTAAATTTTTGTTATTTTTCACCCAAACTCAACTTGAATACAATTTGACCTTAAGCGATTGCAATTGCGATTTTTGTTCAAATTGCATGATAAATGTTTGCTACAAGTCGTTTGACAACACTTTATATCAAAACAAAAGATTTAAAAATTTTCGAAAATTTGACGACCCCCGACCTGTAAATTTTTGTGATTTTTCACCCAAACTCAACTTGAATACAATTTGATCTTAAGAGATTGCAATTGCGATTTTTGTTCAAATTGCATGATAAATGTTTGCTACAAGTCGTTTGACAACACTTTATATCAAAATAAAAGATTTAAAATTTTTCGAAAATTTGACGACCCCCAACCTGTAAATTTTTGTGATTTTTCACCCAAACTCAACTTGAATACAATTTGATCTTAAGCGATTGCAATTGCGATTTTTGTTCAAATTGCACGATAAATGTTTGCTACAAGTCGTTTGACAACACTTTATATCAAAATAAAAGATTGAAAATTTTTCGAAAATTTGACGACCCCCGACCTGTAAATTTTTGTGATTTTTCACCCAAACTCAACTTGAATACAATTTGATCTTAAGCGATTGCAATTGCGATTTTTGTTCAAATTGCATGATAAATGGATGCTACAAGTCGGTTGACAACACTTTATATCAAAATAAAAGATTTAAAATTTTTCGAAAATTTGACGACCCTCGACCTGTAAATTTTTGTGATTTTTCACCCAAACTCAACTTGAATACAATTTGATCTTAAGCGATAGCAATTGCGATTTTTGTTCAAATTGCATGATAAATGTTTGCTACAAGTCGTTTGACAACACTTTATATCAAAATAAAAGATTTAAAATTTTTCGAAAATTTGACGACCCCCGACCTGTAAATTTTTGTGATTTTTCACCCAAACTCAACTTGAATACAATTTGATCTTAAGCGATTGCAATTGCGATTTTTATTCAAATTGCATGATAAATGTTTGCTACAAGTCGTTTGACAACACTTTATATCAAAAGAAAAGATTTAAAATTTTTCGAAAATTTGACGACCCCCGACCTGTAAATTTTTGTGATTTTTCACCCAAACTCAACTTGAATACAATTTGATTTTAAGCGATTGCAATTGCGATTTTTGTTCAAATTGCATGATAAATGTTTGCTACAAGTCGTTTGACAACACTTTATATCAAAACAAAAGATTTAAAATTTTTCGAAAATTTGACGACCCCCGACCTGTAAATTTCTGTTATTTTTCACCCAAACTCAACTTGAATACAATTTGATCTTAAGCGATTGCAATTGCGATTTTTGTTCAAATTGCATGATAAATGTTTGCTACAAGTCGTTTGACAACACTTTATATCAAAAGAAAAGATTTAAAATTTTTCGAAAATGTAAATTTTTGTTATTTTTCACCCAAACTCAACTTGAATACAATTTGATCTTAAGCGATAGCAATTGCGATTTTTGTTCAAATTGAATGTAAATGTTTGCTACAAGTCGTTTGACAACACTTTATATCAAAACAAAAGATTTAAAATTTTTCGAAAATTTGACGACCCCCGACCTGTAAATTTTTGTGATTTTTCACCCAAACTCAACTTGAATACAATTTGATCTTAAGCGATTGCAATTGCGATTTTTGTTCAAATTGCATGATAAATGTTTGCTACAAGTCGTTTGACAACACTTTATATCAAAACAAAAGATTTAAAATTTTTCGAAAATTTGACGACCCCCGACCTGTAAATTTTTGTTATTTTTCACCCAAACTCAACTTGAATACAATTTGATCTTAAGCGATTGCAATTGCGATTTTTGTTCAAATTGCATGATAAATGTTTGCTACAAGTCGTTTGACAACACTTTATATCAAAATAAAAGATTTAAAATTTTTCGAAAACTTGACGACCCCCGACCTGTAAATTTTTGTGATTTTTCACCCAAACTCAACTTGAATACAATTTGATCTTAAGCGATAGCAATTGCGATTTTTGTTCAAATTGAATGTAAATGTTTGCTACAAGTCGTTTGACAACACTTTATATCAAAACAAAAGATTTAAAATTTTTCGAAAATTTGACGACCCCCGACCTGTAAATTTTTGTGATTTTTCACCCAAACTCAACTTGAATACAATTTGATCTTAAGCGATTGCAATTGCGATTTTTGTTCAAATTGCATGATAAATGTTTGCTACAAGTCGTTTGACAACACTTTATATCAAAAGAAAAGATTTAAAATTTTTCCAAAATGTAAATTTTTGTTATTTTTCACCCAAACTCAACTTGAATACAATTTGATCTTAAGCGATTGCAATTGCGATTTTTGTTCAAATTGCATGATAAATGTTTGCTACAAGTCGTTTGACAACACTTTATATCAAAATAAAAGATTTAAAATTTTTCGAAAACTTGACGACCCCCGACCTGTAAATTTTTGTGATTTTTCACCCAAACTCAACTTGAATACAATTTGATCTTAAGCGATTGCAATTGCGATTTTTGTTCAAATTGCATGATAAATGTTTGCTACAAGTCGTTTGACAACACTTTATATCAAAAGAAAAGATTTAAAATTTTTCCAAAATGTAAATTTTTGTTATTTTTCACCCAAACTCAACTTGAATACAATTTGATCTTAAGCGATTGCAATTGCGATTTTTGTTCAAATTGCATGATAAATGTTTGCTACAAGTCGTTTGACAACACTTTATATCAAAAGAAAAGATTTAAAATTTTTCGAAAATGTAAATTTTTGTTATTTTTCACCCAAACTCAACTTGAATACAATTTGATCTTAAGCGATAGCAATTGCGATTTTTGTTCAAATTGAATGTAAATGTTTGCTACAAGTCGTTTGACAACACTTTATATCAAAACAAAAGATTTAAAATTTTTCGAAAATTTGACGACCCCCGACCTGTAAATTTTTGTGATTTTTCACCCAAACTCAACTTGAATACAATTTGATCTTAAGCGATTGCAATTGCGATTTTTGTTAAAATTGCATGATAAATGTTTGCTACAAGTCGTTTGACAACACTTTATATCAAAAGAAAAGATTTAAAATTTTTCGAAAATTTGACGACCCCCGACCTGTAAATTTTTGTTATTTTTCACCCAAACTCAACTTGAATACAATTTGATCTTAAGCGATTGCAATTGCGATTTTTGTTCAAATTGCATGATAAATGTTTGCTACAAGTCGTTTGACAACACTTTATATCAAAATAAAAGATTTAAAATTTTTCGAAAACTTGACGACCCCCGACCTGTAAATTTTTGTGATTTTTCACCCAAACTCAACTTGAATACAATTTGATCTTAAGCGATAGCAATTGCGATTTTTGTTCAAATTGAATGTAAATGTTTGCTACAAGTCGTTTGACAACACTTTATATCAAAACAAAAGATTTAAAATTTTTCGAAAATTTGACGACCCCCGACCTGTAAATTTTTGTGATTTTTCACCCAAACTCAACTTGAATACAATTTGATCTTAAGCGATTGCAATTGCGATTTTTGTTCAAATTGCATGATAAATGTTTGCTACAAGTCGTTTGACAACACTTTATATCAAAAGAAAAGATTTAAAATTTTTCCAAAATGTAAATTTTTGTTATTTTTCACCCAAACTCAACTTGAATACAATTTGATCTTAAGCGATTGCAATTGCGATTTTTGTTCAAATTGCATGATAAATGTTTGCTACAAGTCGTTTGACAACACTTTATATCAAAATAAAAGATTTAAAATTTTTCGAAAACTTGACGACCCCCGACCTGTAAATTTTTGTGATTTTTCACCCAAACTCAACTTGAATACAATTTGATCTTAAGCGATAGCAATTGCGATTTTTGTTCAAATTGAATGTAAATGTTTGCTACAAGTCGTTTGACAACACTTTATATCAAAACAAAAGATTTAAAATTTTTCGAAAATTTGACGACCCCCGACCTGTAAATTTTTGTGATTTTTCACCCAAACTCAACTTGAATACAATTTGATTTTAAGCGATTGCAATTGCGATTTTTGTTCAAATTGCATGATAAATGTTTGCTACAAGTCGTTTGACAACACTTTAAATCAAAATAAAAGATTTAAAATTTTTCGAAAATTTGACGACCCCCGACCTGTAAATTTTTGTGATTTTTCACCCAAACTCAACTTGAATACAATTTGATCTTAAGCGATTGCAATTGCGATTTTTGTTCAAATTGCATGATAAATGTTTGCTACAAGTCGTTTGACAGCACTTTATATCAAAATAAAAGATTTAAAATTTTTCGAAAATTTGACGACCCCCGACCTGTAAATTTTTGTGATTTTTCACCCAAACTCAACTTGAATACAATTTGATCTTAAGCGATTGCAATTGCGATTTTTGTTCAAATTGCATGATAAATGTTTGCTACAAGTCGGTTGACAACACTTTATATCAAAATAAAAGATTTAAAATTTTTCGAAAATTTGACGACCCCCGACCTGTAAATTTTTGTGATTTTTCACCCAAACTCAACTTGAATACAATTTGATCTTAAGCGATAGCAATTGCGATTTTTGTTCAAATTGCATGATAAATGTTTGCTACAAGTCGTTTGACAACACTTTATATCAAAACAAAAGATTTAAAATTTTTCGAAAATTTGACGACCCCCGACCTGTAAATTTTTGTGATTTTTCACCCAAACTCAACTTGAATACAATTTGATCTTAAGCGATTGCAATTGCGATTTTTATTCAAATTACATGATAAATGTTTGCTACAAGTCGTTTGACAACACTTTATATCAAAACAAAAGATTTAAAATTTTTCGAAAATTTGACGACCCCCGACCTGTAAATTTTTGTTATTTTTCACCCAAACTCAACTTGAATACAATTTGATCTTAAGCGATTGCAATTGCGATTTTTGTTCAAATTGCATGATAAATGTTTGCTACAAGTCGTTTGACAACACTTTATATCAAAATAAAAGATTTAAAATTTTTCGAAAACTTGACGACCCCCGACCTGTAAATTTTTGTGATTTTTCACCCAAACTCAACTTGAATACAATTTGATCTTAAGCGATAGCAATTGCGATTTTTGTTCAAATTGAATGTAAATGTTTGCTACAAGTCGTTTGACAACACTTTATATCAAAACAAAAGATTTAAAATTTTTCGAAAATTTGACGACCCCCGACCTGTAAATTTTTGTTATTTTTCACCCAAACTCAACTTGAATACAATTTGATCTTAAGCGATAGCAATTGCGATTTTTGTTCAAATTGAATGTAAATGTTTGCTACAAGTCGTTTGACAACACTTTATATCAAAACAAAAGATTTAAAATTTTTCGAAAATTTGACGACCCCCGACCTGTAAATTTTTGTGATTTTTCACCCAAACTCAACTTGAATACAATTTGATTTTAAGCGATTGCAATTGCGATTTTTGTTCAAATTGCATGATAAATGTTTGCTACAAGTCGTTTGACAACACTTTAAATCAAAATAAAAGATTTAAAATTTTTCGAAAATTTGACGACCCCCGACCTGTAAATTTTTGTGATTTTTCACCCAAACTCAACTTGAATACAATTTGATCTTAAGCGATTGCAATTGCGATTTTTGTTCAAATTGCATGATAAATGTTTGCTACAAGTCGGTTGACAACACTTTATATCAAAATAAAAGATTTAAAATTTTTCGAAAATTTGACGACCCCCGACCTGTAAATTTTTGTGATTTTTCACCCAAACTCAACTTGAATACACTTTGATCTTAAGCGATAGCAATTGCGATTTTTGTTCAAATTGCATGATAAATGTTTGCTACAAGTCGTTTGACAACACTTTATATCAAAACAAAAGATTTAAAATTTTTCGAAAATTTGACGACCCCCGACCTGTAAATTTTTGTGATTTTTCACCCAAACTCAACTTGAATACAATTTGATCTTAAGCGATTGCAATTGCGATTTTTATTCAAATTACATGATAAATGTTTGCTACAAGTCGTTTGACAACACTTTATATCAAAACAAAAGATTTAAAATTTTTCGAAAATTTGACGTCCCCCGACCTGTAAATTTTTGTTATTTTTCACCCAAACTCAACTTGAATACAATTTGATCTTAAGCGATTGCAATTGCGATTTTTGTTCAAATTGCATGATAAATGTTTGCTACAAGTCGTTTGACAACACTTTATATCAAAAGAAAAGATTTAAAATTTTTCGAAAATGTAAATTTTTGTTATTTTTCACCCAAACTCAACTTGAATACAATTTGATCTTAAGCGATTGCAATTGCGATTTTTGTTCAAATTGCATGATAAATGTTTGCTACAAGTCGTTTGACAACACTTTATATCAAAATAAAAGATTTAAAATTTTTCGAAAACTTGACGACCCCCGACCTGTAAATTTTTGTGATTTTTCACCCAAACTCAACTTGAATACAATTTGATCTTAAGCGATAGCAATTGCGATTTTTGTTCAAATTGAATGTAAATGTTTGCTACAAGTCGTTTGACAACACTTTATATCAAAACAAAAGATTTAAAATTTTTCGAAAATTTGACGACCCCCGACCTGTAAATTTTTGTGATTTTTCACCCAAACTCAACTTGAATACAATTTGATTTTAAGCGATTGCAATTGCGATTTTTGTTCAAATTGCATGATAAATGTTTGCTACAAGTCGTTTGACAACACTTTAAATCAAAATAAAAGATTTAAAATTTTTCGAAAATTTGACGACCCCCGACCTGTAAATTTTTGTGATTTTTCACCCAAACTCAACTTGAATACAATTTGATCTTAAGCGATTGCAATTGCGATTTTTGTTCAAATTGCATGATAAATGTTTGCTACAAGTCGTTTGACAACACTTTATATCAAAATAAAAGATTTAAAATTTTTCGAAAATTTGACGACCCCCGACCTGTAAATTTTTGTGATTTTTCACCCAAACTCAACTTGAATACAATTTGATCTTAAGCGATTGCAATTGCGATTTTTGTTCAAATTGCATGATAAATGTTTGCTACAAGTCGGTTGACAACACTTTATATCAAAATAAAAGATTTAAAATTTTTCGAAAATTTGACGACCCCCGACCTGTAAATTTTTGTGATTTTTCACCCAAACTCAACTTGAATAAAATTTGATCTTAAGCGATAGCAATTGCGATTTTTGTTCAAATTGCATGATAAATGTTTGCTACAAGTCGTTTGACAACACTTTATATCAAAACAAAAGATTTAAAATTTTTCGAAAATTTGACGACCCCCGACCTGTAAATTTTTGTGATTTTTCACCCAAACTCAACTTGAATACAATTTGATCTTAAGCGATTGCAATTGCGATTTTTATTCAAATTACATGATAAATGTTTGCTACAAGTCGTTTGACAACACTTTATATCAAAACAAAAGATTTAACATTTTTCGAAAATTTGACGACCCCCGACCTGTAAATTTTTGTTATTTTTCACCCAAACTCAACTTGAATACAATTTGATCTTAAGCGATTGCAATTGCGATTTTTGTTCAAATTGCATGATAAATGTTTGCTACAAGTCGTTTGACAACACTTTATATCAAAATAAAAGATTTAAAATTTTTCGAAAACTTGACGACCCCCGACCTGTAAATTTTTGTGATTTTTCACCCAAACTCAACTTGAATACAATTTGATCTTAAGCGATAGCAATTGCGATTTTTGTTCAAATTGAATGTAAATGTTTGCTACAAGTCGTTTGACAACACTTTATATCAAAACAAAAGATTTAAAATTTTTCGAAAATTTGACGACCCCCGACCTGTAAATTTTTGTTATTTTTCACCCAAACTCAACTTGAATACAATTTGATCTTAAGCGATAGCAATTGCGATTTTTGTTCAAATTGAATGTAAATGTTTGCTACAAGTCGTTTGACAACACTTTATATCAAAACAAAAGATTTAAAATTTTTCGAAAATTTGACGACCCCCGACCTGTAAATTTTTGTGATTTTTCACCCAAACTCAACTTGAATACAATTTGATTTTAAGCGATTGCAATTGCGATTTTTGTTCAAATTGCATGATAAATGTTTGCTACAAGTCGTTTGACAACACTTTAAATCAAAATAAAAGATTTAAAATTTTTCGAAAATTTGACGACCCCCGACCTGTAAATTTTTGTGATTTTTCACCCAAACTCAACTTGAATACAATTTGATCTTAAGCGATTGCAATTGCGATTTTTGTTCAAATTGCATGATAAATGTTTGCTACAAGTCGGTTGACAACACTTTATATCAAAATAAAAGATTTAAAATTTTTCGAAAATTTGACGACCCCCGACCTGTAAATTTTTGTGATTTTTCACCCAAACTCAACTTGAATACAATTTGATCTTAAGCGATAGCAATTGCGATTTTTGTTCAAATTGCATGATAAATGTTTGCTACAAGTCGTTTGACAACACTTTATATCAAAACAAAAGATTTAAAATTTTTCGAAAATTTGACGACCCCCGACCTGTAAATTTTTGTGATTTTTCACCCAAACTCAACTTGAATACAATTTGATCTTAAGCGATTGCAATTGCGATTTTTATTCAAATTACATGATAAATGTTTGCTACAAGTCGTTTGACAACACTTTATATCAAAACAAAAGATTTAAAATTTTTCGAAAATTTGACGACCCCCGACCTGTAAATTTTTGTTATTTTTCACCCAAACTCAACTTGAATACAATTTGATCTTAAGCGATTGCAATTGCGATTTTTGTTCAAATTGCATGATAAATGTTTGCTACAAGTCGTTTGACAACACTTTATATCAAAATAAAAGATTTAAAATTTTTCGAAAATTTGACGACCCCCGACCTGTAAATTTTTGTGATTTTTCACCCAAACTCAACTTGAATACAATTTGATCTTAAGCGATTGCAATTGCGATTTTTGTTCAAATTGCATGATAAATGTTTGCTACAAGTCGTTTGACAACACTTTATATCAAAATAAAAGATTTAAAATTTTTCGAAAATTTGACGACCCCCGACCTGTAAATTTTTGTGATTTTTCACCCAAACTCAACTTGAATACAATTTGATCTTAAGCGATTGCAATTGCGATTTTTATTCAAATTACATGATAAATGTTTGCTACAAGTCGTTTGACAACACTTTATATCAAAACAAAAGATTTAAAATTTTTCGAAAATTTGACGACCCCCGACCTGTAAATTTTTGTTATTTTTCACCCAAACTCAACTTGAATACAATTTGATCTTAAGCGATTGCAATTGCGATTTTTGTTCAAATTGCATGATAAATGTTTGCTACAAGTCGTTTGACAACACTTTATATCAAAATAAAAGATTTAAAATTTTTCGAAAATTTGACGACCCCCGACCTGTAAATTTTTGTGATTTTTCACCCAAACTCAACTTGAATACAATTTGATCTTAAGCGATTGCAATTGCGATTTTTGTTCAAATTGCATGATAAATGTTTGCTACAAGTCGTTTGACAACACTTTATATCAAAATAAAAGATTTAAAATTTTTCGAAAATTTGACGACCCCCGACCTGTAAATTTTTGTGATTTTTCACCCAAACTCAACTTGAATACAATTTGATCTTAAGCGATTGCAATTGCGATTTTTGTTAAAATTGCATGATAAATGTTTGCTACAAGTCGTTTGACAACACTTTATATCAAAAGAAAAGATTTAAAATTTTTCGAAAATTTGACGACCCCCGACCTGTAAATTTTTGTGATTTTTCACCCAAACTCAACTTGAATACAATTTGATTTTAAGCGATTGCAATTGCGATTTTTGTTCAAATTGCATGATAAATGTTTGCTACAAGTCGTTTGACAACACTTTATATCAAAATAAAAGATTTAAAATTTTTCGAAAATTTGACGACCCCCGACCTGTAAATTTTTGTGATTTTTCACCCAAACTCAACTTGAATACAATTTGATCTTAAGCGATTGCAATTGCGATTTTTGTTCAAATTGCATGATAAATGTTTGCTACAAGTCGTTTGACAACACTTTATATCAAAAGAAAAGATTTAAAATTTTTCGAAAATGTAAATTTTTGTTATTTTTCACCCAAACTCAACTTGAATACAATTTGATCTTAAGCGATAGCAATTGCGATTTTTGTTCAAATTGAATGTAAATGTTTGCTACAAGTCGTTTGACAACACTTTATATCAAAACAAAAGATTTAAAATTTTTCGAAAATTTGACGACCCCCGACCTGTAAATTTTTGTGATTTTTCACCCAAACTCAACTTGAATACAATTTGATCTTAAGCGATTGCAATTGCGATTTTTGTTCAAATTGCATGATAAATGTTTGCTACAAGTCGTTTGACAACACTTTATATCAAAAGAAAAGATTTAAAATTTTTCGAAAATTTGACGACCCCCGACCTGTAAATTTTTGTTATTTTTCACCCAAACTCAACTTGAATACAAATTTGATCTTAAGCGATTGCAATTGCGATTTTTGTTCAAATTGCATGATAAATGTTTGCTACAAGTCGTTTGACAACACTTTATATCAAAATAAAAGATTTAAAATTTTTCGAAAACTTGACGACCCCCGACCTGTAAATTTTTGTGATTTTTCACCCAAACTCAACTTGAATACAATTTGATCTTAAGCGATAGCAATTGCGATTTTTGTTCAAATTGAATGTAAATGTTTGCTACAAGTCGTTTGACAACACTTTATATCAAAACAAAAGATTTAAAATTTTTCGAAAATTTGACGACCCCCGACCTGTAAATTTTTGTGATTTTTCACCCAAACTCAACTTGAATACAATTTGATCTTAAGCGATTGCAATTGCGATTTTTGTTCAAATTGCATGATAAATGTTTGCTACAAGTCGTTTGACAACACTTTATATCAAAAGAAAAGATTTAAAATTTTTCGAAAATGTAAATTTTTGTTATTTTTCACCCAAACTCAACTTGAATACAATTTGATCTTAAGCGATTGCAATTGCGATTTTTGTTCAAATTGCATGATAAATGTTTGCTACAAGTCGTTTGACAACACTTTATATCAAAAGAAAAGATTTAAAATTTTTCGAAAATGTAAATTTTTGTTATTTTTCACCCAAACTCAACTTGAATACAATTTGATCTTAAGCAATTGCAATTGCAATTTTTGTTCAAATTGCATGATAAATGTTTGCTACAAGTCGTTTGACAACACTTTAAATCAAAATAAAAGATTTAAAATTTTTCGAAAATTTGACGACCCCCGACCTGTAAATTTTTGTGATTTTTCACCCAAACTCAACTTGAATACAATTTGATCTTAAGCGATTGCAATTGCGATTTTTGTTCAAATTGCATGATAAATGTTTGCTACAAGTCGTTTGACAACACTTTATATCAAAATAAAAGATTTAAAATTTTTCGAAAATTTGACGACCCCCGACCTGTAAATTTTTGTGATTTTTCACCCAAACTCAACTTGAATACAATTTGATCTTAAGCGATTGCAATTGCGATTTTTGTTCAAATTGCATGATAAATGTTTGCTACAAGTCGGTTGACAACACTTTATATCAAAATAAAAGATTTAAAATTTTTCGAAAATTTGACGACCCCCGACCTGTAAATTTTTGTGATTTTTCACCCAAACTCAACTTGAATACAATTTGATCTTAAGCGTTAGCAATTGCGATTTTTGTTCAAATTGCATGATAAATGTTTGCTACAAGTCGTTTGACAACACTTTATATCAAAACAAAAGATTTAAAATTTTTCGAAAATTTGACGACCCCCGACCTGTAAATTTTTGTGATTTTTCACCCAAACTCAACTTGAATACAATTTGATCTTAAGCGATTGCAATTGCGATTTTTATTCAAATTACATGATAAATGTTTGCTACAAGTCGTTTGACAACACTTTATATCAAAACAAAAGATTTAAAATTTTTCGAAAATTTGACGACCCCCGACCTGTAAATTTTTGTTATTTTTCACCCAAACTCAACTTGAATACAATTTGATCTTAAGCGATTGCAATTGCGATTTTTGTTCAAATTGCATGATAAATATTTGCTACAAGTCGTTTGACAACACTTTATATCAAAATAAAAGATTTAAAATTTTTCGAAAATTTGACGACCCCCGACCTGTAAATTTTTGTGATTTTTCACCCAAACTCAACTTGAATACAATTTGATCTTAAGCGATTGCAATTGCGATTTTTGTTCAAATTGCATGATAAATGTTTGCTACAAGTCGTTTGACAACACTTTATATCAAAATAAAAGATTTAAAATTTTTCGAAAATTTGACGACCCCCGACCTGTAAATTTTTGTGATTTTTCACCCAAACTCAACTTGAATACAATTTGATCTTAAGCGATTGCAATTGCGATTTTTGTTAAAATTGCATGATAAATGTTTGCTACAAGTCGTTTGACAACACTTTATATCAAAAGAAAAGATTTAAAATTTTTCGAAAATTTGACGACCCCCGACCTGTAAATTTTTGTGATTTTTCACCCAAACTCAACTTGAATACAATTTGATTTTAAGCGATTGCAATTGCGATTTTTGTTCAAATTGCATGATAAATGTTTGCTACAAGTCGTTTGACAACACTTTATATCAAAACAAAAGATTTAAAATTTTTCGAAAATTTGACGACCCCCGACCTGTAAATTTCTGTTATTTTTCACCCAAACTCAACTTGAATACAATTTGATCTTAAGCGATTGCAATTGCGATTTTTGTTCAAATTGCATGATAAATGTTTGCTACAAGTCGTTTGACAACACTTTATATCAAAACAAAAGATTTAAAATTTTTCGAAAATGTAAATTTTTGTTATTTTTCACCCAAACTCAACTTGAATACAATTTGATCTTAAGCGATTGCAATTGCGATTTTTGTTCAAATTGCATGATAAATGTTTGCTACAAGTCGTTTGACAACACTTTATATCAAAATAAAAGATTTAAAATTTTTCGAAAACTTGACGACCCCCGACCTGTAAATTTTTGTGATTTTTCACCCAAACTCAACTTGAATACAATTTGATCTTAAGCGATAGCAATTGCGATTTTTGTTCAAATTGAATGTAAATGTTTGCTACAAGTCGTTTGACAACACTTTATATCAAAACAAAAGATTTAAAATTTTTCGAAAATTTGACGACCCCCGACCTGTAAATTTTTGTGATTTTTCACCCAAACTCAACTTGAATACAATTTGATTTTAAGCGATTGCAATTGCGATTTTTGTTCAAATTGCATGATAAATGTTTGCTACAAGTCGTTTGACAACACTTTAAATCAAAATAAAAGATTTAAAATTTTTCGAAAATTTGACGACCCCCGACCTGTAAATTTTTGTGATTTTTCACCCAAACTCAACTTGAATACAATTTGATCTTAAGCGATTGCAATTGCGATTTTTGTTCAAATTGCATGATAAATGTTTGCTACAAGTCGGTTGACAACACTTTATATCAAAATAAAAGATTTAAAATTTTTCGAAAATTTGACGACCCCCGACCTGTAAATTTCTGTTATTTTTCACCCAAACTCAACTTGAATACAATTTGATCTTAAGCGATTGCAATTGCGATTTTTGTTCAAATTGCATGATAAATGTTTGCTACAAGTCGTTTGACAACACTTTATATCAAAACAAAAGATTTAAAATTTTTCGAAAATGTAAATTTTTGTTATTTTTCACCCAAACTCAACTTGAATACAATTTGATCTTAAGCGATTGCAATTGCGATTTTTGTTCAAATTGCATGATAAATGTTTGCTACAAGTCGTTTGACAACACTTTATATCAAAATAAAAGATTTAAAATTTTTCGAAAACTTGACGACCCCCGACCTGTAAATTTTTGTGATTTTTCACCCAAACTCAACTTGAATACAATTTGATCTTAAGCGATAGCAATTGCGATTTTTGTTCAAATTGAATGTAAATGTTTGCTACAAGTCGTTTGACAACACTTTATATCAAAACAAAAGATTTAAAATTTTTCGAAAATTTGACGACCCCCGACCTGTAAATTTTTGTGATTTTTCACCCAAACTCAACTTGAATACAATTTGATTTTAAGCGATTGCAATTGCGATTTTTGTTCAAATTGCATGATAAATGTTTGCTACAAGTCGTTTGACAACACTTTAAATCAAAATAAAAGATTTAAAATTTTTCGAAAATTTGACGACCCCCGACCTGTAAATTTTTGTGATTTTTCACCCAAACTCAACTTGAATACAATTTGATCTTAAGCGATTGCAATTGCGATTTTTGTTCAAATTGCATGATAAATGTTTGCTACAAGTCGGTTGACAACACTTTATATCAAAATAAAAGATTTAAAATTTTTCGAAAATTTGACGACCCCCGACCTGTAAATTTTTGTGATTTTTCACCCAAACTCAACTTGAATACAATTTGATTTTAAGCGATTGCAATTGCGATTTTTGTTCAAATTGCATGATAAATGTTTGCTACAAGTCGTTTGACAACACTTTAAATCAAAATAAAAGATTTAAAATTTTTCGAAAATTTGACGACCCCCGACCTGTAAATTTTTGTGATTTTTCACCCAAACTCAACTTGAATACAATTTGATCTTAAGCGATTGCAATTGCGATTTTTGTTCAAATTGCATGATAAATGTTTGCTACAAGTCGGTTGACAACACTTTATATCAAAATAAAAGATTTAAAATTTTTCGAAAATTTGACGACCCCCGACCTGTAAATTTTTGTGATTTTTTACCCAAACTCAACTTGAATACAATTTGATCTTAAGCGATTGCAATTGCGATTTTTGTTCAAATTGCATGATAAATGTTTGCTACAAGTCGTTTGACAACACTTTATATCAAAATAAAAGATTTAAAATTTTTCGAAAATTTGACGACCCCCGACCTGTAAATTTTTGTGATTTTTCACCCAAACTCAACTTGAATACAATTTGATCTTAAGCGATTGCAATTGCGATTTTTGTTAAAATTGCATGATAAATGTTTGCTACAAGTCGTTTGACAACACTTTATATCAAAACAAAAGATTTAAAATTTTTCGAAAATTTGACGACCCCCGACCTGTAAATTTCTGTTATTTTTCACCCAAACTCAACTTGAATACAATTTGATCTTAAGCGATTGCAATTGCGATTTTTGTTCAAATTGCATGATAAATGTTTGCTACAAGTCGTTTGACAACACTTTATATCAAAAGAAAAGATTTAAAATTTTTCGAAAATGTAAATTTTTGTTATTTTTCACCCAAACTCAACTTGAATACAATTTGATCTTAAGCGATTGCAATTGCGATTTTTGTTCAAATTGCATGATAAATGTTTGCTACAAGTCGTTTGACAACACTTTATATCAAAATAAAAGATTTAAAATTTTTCGAAAACTTGACGACCCCCGACCTGTAAATTTTTGTGATTTTTCACCCAAACTCAACTTGAATACAATTTGATCTTAAGCGATAGCAATTGCGATTTTTGTTCAAATTGAATGTAAATGTTTGCTACAAGTCGTTTGACAACACTTTATATCAAAACAAAAGATTTAAAATTTTTCGAAAATTTGACGACCCCCGACCTGTAAATTTTTGTGATTTTTCACCCAAACTCAACTTGAACACAATTTGATTTTAAGCGATTGCAGTTGCGATTTTTGTTCAAATTGCATGATAAATGTTTGCTACAAGTCGTTTGACAACACTTTTAATCAAAATAAAAGATTTAAAATTTTTCGAAAATTTGACGACCCCCGACCTGTAAATTTTTGTGATTTTTCACCCAAACTCAACTTGAATACAATTTGATCTTAAGCGATTGCAATTGCGATTTTTGTTCAAATTGCATGATAAATGTTTGCTACAAGTCGTTTGACAACACTTTATATCAAAATAAAAGATTTAAAATTTTTCGAAAATTTGACGACCCCCGACCTGTAAATTTTTGTGATTTTTCACCCAAACTCAACTTGAATACAATTTGATCTTAAGCGATTGCAATTGCGATTTTTGTTCAAATTGCATGATAAATGTTTGCTACAAGTCGGTTGACAACACTTTATATCAAAATAAAAGATTTAAAATTTTTCGAAAATTTGACGACCCCCGACCTGTAAATTTTTGTGATTTTTCACCCAAACTCAACTTGAATACAATTTGATCTTAAGCGATAGCAATTGCGATTTTTGTTCAAATTGCATGATAAATGTTTGCTACAAGTCGTTTGACAACACTTTATATCAAAACAAAAGATTTAAAATTTTTCGAAAATTTGACGACCCCCGACCTGTAAATTTTTGTGATTTTTCACCCAAACTCAACTTGAATACAATTTGATCTTAAGCGATTGCAATTGCGATTTTTATTCAAATTACATGATAAATGTTTGCTACAAGTCGTTTGACAACACTTTATATCAAAACAAAAGATTTAAAATTTTTCGAAAATTTGACGACCCCCGACCTGTAAATTTTTGTTATTTTTCACCCAAACTCAACTTGAATACAATTTGATCTTAAGCGATTGCAATTGCGATTTTTGTTCAAATTGCATGATAAATGTTTGCTACAAGTCGTTTGACAACACTTTATATCAAAATAAAAGATTTAAAATTTTTCGAAAATTTGACGACCCCCGACCTGTAAATTTTTGTGATTTTTCACCCAAACTCAACTTGAATACAATTTGATCTTAAGCGATTGCAATTGCGATTTTTGTTCAAATTGCATGATAAATGTTTGCTACAAGTCGTTTGACAACACTTTATATCAAAATAAAAGATTTAAAATTTTTCGAAAATTTGACGACCCCCGACCTGTAAATTTTTGTGATTTTTCACTCAAACTCAACTTGAATACAATTTGATCTTAAGCGATTGCAATTGCGATTTTTGTTAAAATTGCATGATAAATGTTTGCTACAAGTCGTTTGACAACACTTTATATCAAAAGAAAAGATTTAAAATTTTTCGAAAATTTGACGACCTGTAAATTTTTGTGATTTTTCACCCAAACTCAACTTGAATACAATTTGATTTTAAGCGATTGCAATTGCGATTTTTGTTCAAATTGCATGATAAATGTTTGCTACAAGTCGTTTGACAACACTTTATATCAAAACAAAAGATTTAAAATTTTTCGAAAATTTGACGACCCCCGACCTGTAAATTTCTGTTATTTTTCACCCAAACTCAACTTGAATACAATTTGATCTTAAGCGATTGCAATTGCGATTTTTGTTCAAATTACATGATAAATGTTTGCTACAAGTCGTTTGACAACTCTTTATATCAAAATAAAAGATTTAAAATTTTTCGAAAACTTGACGACCCCCGACCTGTAAATTTTTGTTATTTTTCACCTAAACTCAACTTGAATACAATTTGATCTTAAGCGATTGCAATTGCGATTTTTGTTCAAATTGCATGATAAATGTTTGCTACAAGTCGTTTGACAACACTTTATATCAAAACAAAAGATTTAAAATTTTTCGAAAATTTGACGACCCCCGACCTGTAAATTTTTGTGATTTTTCACCCAAACTCAACTTGAATACAATTTGATCTTAAGCGATTGCAATTGCGATTTTTGTTCAAATTGCATGATAAATGTTTGCTACAAGTCGTTTGACAACACTTTATATCAAATTAAAAGATTTAAAATTTTTCGAAAATTTGACGACCCCCGACCTGTAAATTTTTGTGATTTTTCACCCAAACTCAACTTGAATACAATTTGATCTTAAGCGATTGCAATTGCGATTTTTGTTCAAATTGCATGATAAATGTTTGCTACAAGTCGTTTGACAACACTTTATATCAAAATAAAAGATTTAAAATTTTTCGAAAATTTGACGACCCCCGACCTGTAAATTTTTGTGATTTTTCACCTAAACTCAACTTGAATACAATTTGATCTTAAGCGATTGCAATTGCGATTTTTGTTCAAATTGCATGATAAATGTTTGCTACAAGTCGTTTGACAACACTTTATATCAAAATAAAAGATTTAAAATTTTTCGAAAACTTGACGACCCCCGACCTGTAAATTTTTGTGATTTTTCACCCAAACTCAACTTGAATACAATTTGATCTTAAGCGATTGCAATTTCGATTTTTGTTCAAATTGCATGATAAATGTTTGCTACAAGTCGTTTGACAACACTTTATATCAAAAGAAAAGATTTAAAATTTTTCGAAAATTTGACGACCCCCGACCTGTAAATTTTTGTTATTTTTCACCCAAACTCAACTTGAATACAATTTGATCTTAAGCGATTGCAATTGCGATTTTTGTTCAAATTGCATGATAAATGTTTGCTACAAGTCGTTTGACAACACTTTATATCAAAATAAAAGATTTAAAATTTTTCGAAAACTTGACGACCCCCGACCTGTAAATTTTTGTGATTTTTCACCCAAACTCAACTTGAATACAATTTGATCTTAAGCGATAGCAATTGCGATTTTTGTTCAAATTGAATGTAAATGTTTGCTACAAGTCGTTTGACAACACTTTATATCAAAACAAAAGATTTAAAATTTTTCGAAAATTTGACGACCCCCGACCTGTAAATTTTTGTGATTTTTCACCCAAACTCAACTTGAATACAATTTGATCTTAAGCGATTGCAATTGCGATTTTTGTTCAAATTGCATGATAAATGTTTGCTACAAGTCGTTTGACAGCACTTTATATCAAAAGAAAAGATTTAAAATTTTTCGAAAATTTGACGACCCCCGACCTGTAAATTTTTGTGATTTTTCACCCAAACTCAACTTGAATACAATTTGATTTTAAGCGATTGCAATTGCGATTTTTGTTCAAATTGCATGATAAATGTTTGCTACAAGACGTTTGACAACACTTTATATCAAAATAAAAGATTTAAAATTTTTCGAAAATTTGACGACCCCCGACCTGTAAATTTTTGTGATTTTTCACCCAAACTCAACTTGATTACAATTTGATCTTAAGCGATTGCAATTGCGATTTTTGTTCAAATTGCATGATAAATGTTTGCTACAAGTCGTTTGACAGCACTTTATATCAAAAGAAAAGATTTAAAATTTTTCGAAAATTTGACGACCCCCGACCTGTAAATTTTTGTGATTTTTCACCCAAACTCAACTTGAATACAATTTGATCTTAAGCGATTGCAATTGCGATTTTTGTTCAAATTGCATGATAAATGTTTGCTACAAGTCGTTTGACAACACTTTATATCAAAATAAAAGATTTAAAATTTTTCGAAAATTTGACGACCCCCGACCTGTAAATTTTTGTGATTTTTCACCTAAACTCAACTTGAATACAATTTGATCTTAAGCGATTGCAATTGCGATTTTTGTTCAAATTGCATGATAAATGTTTGCTACAAGTCGTTTGACAACACTTTATATCAAATTAAAAGATTTAAAATTTTTCGAAAATTTGACGACCCCCGACCTGTAAATTTTTGTGATTTTTCACCCAAACTCAACTTGAATACAATTTGATCTTAAGCGATTGCAATTGCGATTTTTGTTCAAATTGCATGATAAATGTTTGCTACAAGTCGTTTGACAACACTTTATATCAAAATAAAAGATTTAAAATTTTTCGAAAATTTGACGACCCCCGACCTGTAAATTTTTGTGATTTTTCACCTAAACTCAACTTGAATACAATTTGATCTTAAGCGATTGCAATTGCGATTTTTGTTCAAATTGCATGATAAATGTTTGCTACAAGTCGTTTGACAACACTTTATATCAAAATAAAAGATTTAAAATTTTTCGAAAACTTGACGACCCCCGACCTGTAAATTTTTGTGATTTTTCACCCAAACTCAACTTGAATACAATTTGATCTTAAGCGATTGCAATTTCGATTTTTGTTCAAATTGCATGATAAATGTTTGCTACAAGTCGTTTGACAACACTTTATATCAAAAGAAAAGATTTAAAATTTTTCGAAAATTTGACGACCCCCGACCTGTAAATTTTTGTTATTTTTCACCCAAACTCAACTTGAATACAATTTGATCTTAAGCGATTGCAATTGCGATTTTTGTTCAAATTGCATGATAAATGTTTGCTACAAGTCGTTTGACAACACTTTATATCAAAATAAAAGATTTAAAATTTTTCGAAAACTTGACGACCCCCGACCTGTAAATTTTTGTGATTTTTCACCCAAACTCAACTTGAATACAATTTGATCTTAAGCGATTGCAATTGCGATTTTTGTTCAAATTGCATGATAAATGTTTGCTACAAGTCGTTTGACAACACTTTATATCAAAATAAAAGATTTAAAATTTTTCGAAAATTTGACGACCCCCGACCTGTAAATTTTTGTGATTTTTCACCTAAACTCAACTTGAATACAATTTGATCTTAAGCGATTGCAATTGCGATTTTTGTTCAAATTGCATGATAAATGTTTGCTACAAGTCGTTTGACAACACTTTATATCAAAATAAAAGATTTAAAATTTTTCGAAAACTTGACGACCCCCGACCTGTAAATTTTTGTGATTTTTCACCCAAACTCAACTTGAATACAATTTGATCTTAAGCGATTGCAATTTCGATTTTTGTTCAAATTGCATGATAAATGTTTGCTACAAGTCGTTTGACAACACTTTATATCAAAAGAAAAGATTTAAAATTTTTCGAAAATTTGACGACCCCCGACCTGTAAATTTTTGTTATTTTTCACCCAAACTCAACTTGAATACAATTTGATCTTAAGCGATTGCAATTGCGATTTTTGTTCAAATTGCATGATAAATGTTTGCTACAAGTCGTTTGACAACACTTTATATCAAAATAAAAGATTTAAAATTTTTCGAAAACTTGACGACCCCCGACCTGTAAATTTTTGTGATTTTTCACCCAAACTCAACTTGAATACAATTTGATCTTAAGCGATAGCAATTGCGATTTTTGTTCAAATTGAATGTAAATGTTTGCTACAAGTCGTTTGACAACACTTTATATCAAAACAAAAGATTTAAAATTTTTCGAAAATTTGACGACCCCCGACCTGTAAATTTTTGTGATTTTTCACCCAAACTCAACTTGAATACAATTTGATCTTAAGCGATTGCAATTGCGATTTTTGTTCAAATTGCATGATAAATGTTTGCTACAAGTCGTTTGACAGCACTTTATATCAAAAGAAAAGATTTAAAATTTTTCGAAAATTTGACGACCCCCGACCTGTAAATTTTTGTGATTTTTCACCCAAACTCAACTTGAATACAATTTGATTTTAAGCGATTGCAATTGCGATTTTTGTTCAAATTGCATGATAAATGTTTGCTACAAGACGTTTGACAACACTTTATATCAAAATAAAAGATTTAAAATTTTTCGAAAATTTGACGACCCCCGACCTGTAAATTTTTGTGATTTTTCACCCAAACTCAACTTGAATACAATTTGATCTTAAGCGATTGCAATTGCGATTTTTGTTCAAATTGCATGATAAATGTTTGCTACAAGTCGTTTGACAACACTTTATATCAAAATAAAAGATTTAAAATTTTTCGAAAGTTTGACGACCCCCGACCTGTAAATTTTTATGATTTTTCACCCAAACTCAACTTGAATACAATTTGATCTTAAGCGATTGCAATTGCGATTTTTGTTCAAATTGCATGATAAATGTTTGCTACAAGTCGTTTGACAACACTTTATATCAAAATAAAAGATTTAAAATTTTTCGAAAATTTGACGACCCCCGACCTGTAAATTTTTGTGATTTTTCACCCAAACTCAACTTGAATACAATTTGATCTTAAGCGATTGTAATTGCGATTTTTATTCAAATTACATGATAAATGTTTGCTACAAGTCGTTTGACAACACTTTATATCAAAACAAAAGATTTAAAATTTTTCGAAAATTTGACGACCCCCGACCTGTAAATTTTTGTTATTTTTCACCTAAACTCAACTTGAATACAATTTGATCTTAAGCGATTGCAATTGCGATTTTTGTTCAAATTGCATGATAAATGTTTGCTACAAGTCGTTTGACAACACTTTATATCAAAACTAAAGATTTAAAATTTTTCGAAAATTTGACGACCCCCGACCTGTAAATTTTTGTGATTTTTCAGCCAAACTCAACTTGAATACAATTTGATTTTAAGCGATTGCAATTGCGATTTTTGTTCAAATTGCATGATAAATGTTTGCTACAAGTCGTTTGACAACACTTTAAATCAAAATAAAAGATTTAAAATTTTTCGAAAATTTGACGACCCCCGACCTGTAAATTTTTGTGATTTTTCACCCAAACTCAACTTGAATACAATTTGATCTTATGCGATTGCAATTGCGATTTTTGTTCAAATTGCATGATAAATGTTTGCTACAAGTCGTTTGACAACACTTTATATCAAAATAAAAGATTTAAAATTTTTCGAAAATTTGACGACCCCCGACCTGTAAATTTTTGTGATTTTTCACCCAAACTCAACTTGAATACAATTTGATCTTAAGCGATTGCAATTGCGATTTTTGTTCAAATTGCATGATAAATGTTTGCTACAAGTCGTTTGACAACACTTTATATCAAAATAAAAGATTTAAAATTTTTCGAAAATTTGACGACCCCCGACCTGTAAATTTTTGTGATTTTTCACCCAAACTCAACTTGAATACAATTTGATCTTAAGCGATTGCAATTGCGATTTTTGTTCAAATTGCATGATAAATGTTTGCTACAAGTCGTTTGACAACACTTTATATCAAAATAAAAGATTTAAAATTTTTCGAAAACTTGACGACCCCCGACCTGTAAATTTTTGTGATTTTTCACCCAAACTCAACTTGAATACAATTTGATCTTAAGCGATTGCAATTCCGATTTTTGTTCAAATTGCATGATAAATGTTTGCTACAAGTCGGTTGACAACACTTTATATCAAAATAAAAGATTTAAAATTTTTCGAAAATTTGACGACCCCCGACCTGTAAATTTTTGTGATTTTTCACCCAAACTCAACTTGAATACAATTTGATCTTAAGCGATTGCAATTGCGATTTTTGTTCAAATTGCATGATAAATGTTTGCTACAAGTCGTTTGACAACACTTTATATCAAAATAAAAGATTTAAAATTTTTCGAAAATTTGACGACCCCCGACCTGTAAATTTTTGTGATTTTTCACCCAAACTCAACTTGAATACAATTTGATCTTAAGCGATTGCAATTGCGATTTTTGTTAAAATTGCATGATAAATGTTTGCTACAAGTCGTTTGACAACACTTTATATCAAAATAAAAGATTTAAAATTTTTCGAAAACTTGACGACCCCCGACCTGTAAATTTTTGTGATTTTTCACCCAAACTCAACTTGAATACAATTTGATCTTAAGCGATTGCAATTCCGATTTTTTTTCAAATTGCATGATAAATGTTTGCTACAAGTCGGTTGACAACACTTTATATCAAAATAAAAGATTTAAAATTTTTCGAAAATTTGACGACCCCCGACCTGTAAATTTTTGTGATTTTTCACCCAAACTCAACTTGAATACAATTTGATCTTAAGCGATTGCAATTGCGATTTTTGTTCAAATTGCATGATAAATGTTTGCTACAAGTCGTTTGACAACACTTTATATCAAAATAAAAGATTTAAAATTTTTCGAAAATTTGACGACCCCCGACCTGTAAATTTTTGTGATTTTTCACCCAAACTCAACTTGAATACAATTTGATCTTAAGCGATTGCAATTGCGATTTTTGTTAAAATTGCATGATAAATGTTTGCTACAAGTCGTTTGACAACACTTTATATCAAAATAAAAGATTTAAAATTTTTCGAAAATTTGACGACCCCCGACCTGTAAATTTTTGTGATTTTTCACCCAAACTCAACTTGAATACAATTTGATCTTAAGCGATTGCAATTCCGATTTTTGTTCAAATTGCATGATAAATGTTTGCTACAAGTCGTTTGACAACACTTTATATCAAAATAAAAGATTTAAAATTTTTCGAAAATTTGACGACCCCCGACCTGTAAATTTTTGTTATTTTTCACCCAAACTCAACTTGAATACAATTTGATCTTAAGCGATTGCAATTGCGATTTTTGTTCAAATTGCATGATAAATGTTTGCTACAAGTCACAAGATTTAAAATTTTTCGAAAACTTGACGACCCCCGACCTGTAAATTTTTGTGATTTTTCACCCAAACTCAACTTGAATACAATTTGATCTTAAGCGATTGCAATTGCGATTTTTGTTCAAATTGCATGATAAATGTTTGCTACAAGTCGGTTGACAACACTTTATATCAAAATAAAAGATTTAAAATTTTTCGAAAATTTGACGACCCCCGACCTGTAAATTTTTGTGATTTTTCACCCAAACTCAACTTGAATACAATTTGATCTTAAGCGATAGCAATTGCGATTTTTGTTCAAATTGCATGATAAATGTTTGCTACAAGTCGTTTGACAACACTTTATATCAAAAGAAAAGATTTAAAATTTTTCGAAAATTTGACGACCCCCGACCTGTAAATTTTTGTGATTTTTCACCCAAACTCAACTTGAATACAATTTGATCTTAAGCGATTGCAATTGCGATTTTTGTTCAAATTGCATGATAAATGTTTGCTACAAGTCGTTTGACAACACTTTATATCAAAAGAAAAGATTTAAAATTTTTCGAAAATTTGACGACCCCCGACCTGTAAATTTTTGTGATTTTTCACCCAAACTCAACTTGAATACAATTTGATTTTAAGCGATTGCAATTGCGATTTTTGTTCAAATTGCATGATAAATGTTTGCTACAAGTCGTTTGACAACACTTTATATCAAAACAAAAGATTTAAAATTTTTCGAAAATTTGACGACCCCCGACCTGTAAATTTTTGTGATTTTTCACCCAAACTCAACTTGAATACAATTTGATCTTAAGCGATTGCAATTGCGATTTTTGTTCAAATTGCATGATAAATGTTTGCTACAAGTCGTTTGACAACACTTTATATCAAAATAAAAGATTTAAAATTTTTCGAAAATTTGACGACCCCCGACCTGTAAATTTTTGTGATTTTTCACCCAAACTCAACTTGAATACAATTTGATCTTAAGCGATTGCAATTGCGATTTTTGTTAAAATTGCATGATAAATGTTTGCTACAAGTCGTTTGACAACACTTTATATCAAAACAAAAGATTTAAAATTTTTCGAAAATTTGACGACCCCCGACCTGTAAATTTTTGTGATTTTTCACCCAAACTCAACTTGAATACAATTTAATCTTAAGCGATAGCAATTGCGATTTTTGTTCAAATTGCATGATAAATGTTTGCTACAAGTCGTTTGACAACACTTTATATCAAAAGAAAAGATTTAAAATTTTTCGAAAATTTGACGACCCCCGACCTGTAAATTTTTGTGATTTTTCACCCAAACTCAACTTGAATACAATTTGATCTTAAGCGATTGCAATTGCGATTTTTGTTCAAATTGCATGATAAATGTTTGCTACAAGTCGTTTGACAACACTTTATATCAAAATAAAAGATTTAAAATTTTTCGAAAATTTGACGACCCCCGACCTGTAAATTTTTGTGATTTTTCACCCAAACTTAACTTGAATACAATTTGATCTTAAGCGATTGCAATTGCGATTTTTGTTCAAATTGCATGATAAATGTTTGCTACAAGTCGTTTGACAACACTTTATATCAAAATAAAAGATAGAAAATTTTTCGAAAATTTGATGACCCCCGACCTGTAAATTTTTGTGATTTTTCACCCAAACTCAACTTGAATACAATTTGTTCTTAAGCGATTGCAATTGCGATTTTTGTTAAAATTGCATGATAAATGTTTGCTACAAGTCGTTTGGCAACACTTTATATCAAAATAAAAGATTTAAAATTTTTCGAAAATTTGACGACCCCCGACCTGTAAATTTTTGTGATTTTTCACCCAAACTCAACTTGAATACAATTTGATCTTAAGCGATTGCAATTGCGATTTTTGTTAAAATTGCATGATAAATGTTTGCTACAAGTCGTTTGACAACACTTTATGTCAAAATAAAAGATTTAAAATTTTTCGAAAATTTGACGACCCCCGACCTGTAAATTTTTGTGATTTTTCACCCAAACTCAACTTGAATACAATTTGATCTTAAGCGATTGCAATTGCGATTTTTGTTCAAATTGCATGATAAATGTTTGCTACAAGTCGTTTGACAACAGTTTATATCAAAATAAAAGATTTAAAATTTTTCGAAAATTTGACGACCCCCGACCTGTAAATTTTTGTGATTTTTCACCCAAACTCAACTTGAATACAATTTGATCTTAAGCGATTGCAATTGCGATTTTTGTTCAAATTGCATGATAAATGTTTGCTACAAGTCGTTTGACAACACTTTATATCAAAAGAAAAGATTTAAAATTTTTCGAAAATTTGACGACCCCCGACCTGTAAATTTTTGTGATTTTTCACCCAAACTCAACTTGAATACAATTTGATTTTAAGCGATTGCAATTGCGATTTTTGTTCAAATTGCATGATAAATGTTTGCTACAAGTCGTTTGACAACACTTTATATCAAAACAAAAGATTTAAAATTTTTCGAAAATTTGACGACCCCCGACCTGTAAATTTTTGTGATTTTTCACCCAAACTCAACTTGAATACAATTTGATCTTAAGCGATTGCAATTGCGATTTTTGTTCAAATTGCATGATAAATGTTTGCTACAAGTCGTTTGACAACACTTTATATCAAAATAAAAGATTTAAAATTTTTCGAAAATTTGACGACCCCCGACCTGTAAATTTTTTTGATTTTTCACCCAAACTCAACTTGAATACAATTTGATCTTAAGCGATTGCAATTGCGATTTTTGTTAAAATTGCATGATAAATGTTTGCTACAAGTCGTTTGACAACACTTTATATCAAAACAAAAGATTTAAAATTTTTCGAAAATTTGACGACCCCCGACCTGTAAATTTTTGTGATTTTTCACCCAAACTCAACTTGAATACAATTTAATCTTAAGCGATAGCAATTGCGATTTTTGTTCAAATTGCATGATAAATGTTTGCTACAAGTCGTTTGACAACACTTTATATCAAAAGAAAAGATTTAAAATTTTTCGAAAATTTGACGACCCCCGACCTGTAAATTTTTGTGATTTTTCACCCAAACTCAACTTGAATACAATTTGATCTTAAGCGATTGCAATTGCGATTTTTGTTCAAATTGCATGATAAATGTTTGCTACAAGTCGTTTGACAACACTTTATATCAAAATAAAAGATTTAAAATTTTTCGAAAATTTGACGACCCCCGACCTGTAAATTTTTGTGATTTTTCACCCAAACTCAACTTGAATACAATTTGATCTTAAGCGATTGCAATTGCGATTTTTGTTCAAATTGCATGATAAATGTTTGCTACAAGTCGTTTGACAACACTTTATATCAAAATAAAAGATAGAAAATTTTTGGAAAATTTGATGACCCCCGACCTGTAAATTTTTGTGATTTTTCACCCAAACTCAACTTGAATACAATTTGTTCTTAAGCGATTGCAATTGCGATTTTTGTTAAAATTGCATGATAAATGTTTGCTACAAGTCGTTTGGCAACACTTTATATCAAAATAAAAGATTTAAAATTTTTCGAAAATTTGACGACCCCCGACCTGTAAATTTTTGTGATTTTTCACCCAAACTCAACTTGAATACAATTTGATCTTAAGCGATTGCAATTGCGATTTTTGTTAAAATTGCATGATAAATGTTTGCTACAAGTCGTTTGACAACACTTTATGTCAAAATAAAAGATTTAAAATTTTTCGAAAATTTGACGACCCCCGACCTGTAAATTTTTGTGATTTTTCACCCAAACTCAACTTGAATACAATTTGATCTTAAGCGATTGCAATTGCGATTTTTGTTCAAATTGCATGATAAATGTTTGCTACAAGTCGTTTGACAACAGTTTATATCAAAATAAAAGATTTAAAATTTTTCGAAAATTTGACGACCCCCGACCTGTAAATTTTTGTGATTTTTCACCCAAACTCAACTTGAATACAATTTGATCTTAAGCGATTGCAATTGCGATTTTTGTTCAAATTGCATGATAAATGTTTGCTACAAGTCGTTTGACAACACTTTATATCAAAAGAAAAGATTTAAAATTTTTCGAAAATTTGACGACCCCCGACCTGTAAATTTTTGTGATTTTTCACCCAAACTCAACTTGAATACAATTTGATTTTAAGCGATTGCAATTGCGATTTTTGTTCAAATTGCATGATAAATGTTTGCTACAAGTCGTTTGACAACACTTTATATCAAAACAAAAGATTTAAAATTTTTCGAAAATTTGACGACCCCCGACCTGTAAATTTTTGTGATTTTTCACCCAAACTCAACTTGAATACAATTTGATCTTAAGCGATTGCAATTGCGATTTTTGTTCAAATTGCATGATAAATGTTTGCTACAAGTCGTTTGACAACACTTTATATCAAAATAAAAGATTTAAAATTTTTCGAAAATTTGACGACCCCCGACCTGTAAATTTTTGTGATTTTTCACCCAAACTCAACTTGAATACAATTTGATCTTAAGCGATTGCAATTGCGATTTTTGTTAAAATTGCATGATAAATGTTTGCTACAAGTCGTTTGACAACAGTTTATATCAAAACAAAAGATTTAACATTTTTCGAAAATTTGACGACCCCCGACCTGTAAATTTTTGTGATTTTTCACCCAAACTCAACTTGAATACAATTTAATCTTAAGCGATAGCAATTGCGATTTTTGTTCAAATTGCATGATAAATGTTTGCTACAAGTCGTTTGACAACACTTTATATCAAAAGAAAAGATTTAAAATTTTTCGAAAATTTGACGACCCCCGACCTGTAAATTTTTGTGATTTTTCACCCAAACTCAACTTGAATACAATTTGATCTTAAGCGATTGCAATTGCGATTTTTGTTCAAATTGCATGATAAATGTTTGCTACAAGTCGTTTGACAACACTTTATATCAAAATAAAAGATTTAAAATTTTTCGAAAATTTGACGACCCCCGACCTGTAAATTTTTGTGATTTTTCACCCAAACTCAACTTGAATACAATTTGATCTTAAGCGATTGCAATTGCGATTTTTGTTCAAATTGCATGATAAATGTTTGCTACAAGTCGTTTGACAACACTTTATATCAAAATAAAAGATAGAAAATTTTTCGAAAATTTGATGACCCCCGACCTGTAAATTTTTGTGATTTTTCACCCAAACTCAACTTGAATACAATTTGTTCTTAAGCGATTGCAATTGCGATTTTTGTTAAAATTGCATGATAAATGTTTGCTACAAGTCGTTTGTCAACACTTTATATCAAAATAAAAGATTTAAAATTTTTCGAAAATTTGACGACCCCCGACCTGTAAATTTTTGTGATTTTTCACCCAAACTCAACTTGAATACAATTTGATCTTAAGCGATTGCAATTGCGATTTTTGTTCAAATTGCATGATAAATGTTTGCTACAAGTCGTTTGACAACACTTTATGTCAAAATAAAAGATTTAAAATTTTTCGAAAATTTGACGACCCCCGACCTGTAAATTTTTGTGATTTTTCACCCAAACTCAACTTGAATACAATTTGATCTTAAGCGATTGCAATTGCGATTTTTGTTCAAATTGCATGATAAATGTTTGCTACAAGTCGTTTGACAACAGTTTATATCAAAATAATATATTTAAAATTTTTCGAAAATTTGACGACCCCCGACCTGTAAATTTTTGTGATTTTTCACCCAAACTCAACTTGAATACAATTTGATCTTAAGCGATTGCAATTGCGATTTTTGTTCAAATTGCATGATAAATGTTTGCTACAAGTCGTTTGACAACACTTTATATCAAAAGAAAAGATTTAAAATTTTTCGAAAATTTGACGACCCCCGACCTGTAAATTTTTGTGATTTTTCACCCAAACTCAACTTGAATACAATTTGATTTTAAGCGATTGCAATTGCGATTTTTGTTCAAATTGCATGATAAATGTTTGCTACAAGTCGTTTGACAACACTTTATATCAAAACAAAAGATTTAAAATTTTTCGAAAATTTGACGACCCCCGACCTGTAAATTTTTGTGATTTTTCACCCAAACTCAACTTGAATACAATTTGATCTTAAGCGATTGCAATTGCGATTTTTGTTCAAATTGCATGATAAATGTTTGCTACAAGTCGTTTGACAACACTTTATATCAAAATAAAAGATTTAAAATTTTTCGAAAATTTGACGACCCCCGACCTGTAAATTTTTGTGATTTTTCACCCAAACTCAACTTGAATACAATTTGATCTTAAGCGATTGCAATTGCGATTTTTGTTAAAATTGCATGATAAATGTTTGCTACAAGTCGTTTGACAACACTTTATATCAAAACAAAAGATTTAACATTTTTCGAAAATTTGACGACCCCCGACCTGTAAATTTTTGTGATTTTTCACCCAAACTCAACTTGAATACAATTTAATCTTAAGCGATAGCAATTGCGATTTTTGTTCAAATTGCATGATAAATGTTTGCTACAAGTCGTTTGACAACACTTTATATCAAAAGAAAAGATTTAAAATTTTTCGAAAATTTGACGACCCCCGACCTGTAAATTTTTGTGATTTTTCACCCAAACTCAACTTGAATACAATTTGATCTTAAGCGATTGCAATTGCGATTTTTGTTCAAATTGCATGATAAATGTTTGCTACAAGTCGTTTGACAACACTTTATATCAAAATAAAAGATTTAAAATTTTTCGAAAATTTGACGACCCCCGACCTGTAAATTTTTGTGATTTTTCACCCAAACTCAACTTGAATACAATTTGATCTTAAGCGATTGCAATTGCGATTTTTGTTCAAATTGCATGATAAATGTTTGCTACAAGTCGTTTGACAACACTTTATATCAAAATAAAAGATAGAAAATTTTTCGAAAATTTGATGACCCCCGACCTGTAAATTTTTGTGATTTTTCACCCAAACTCAACTTGAATACAATTTGTTCTTAAGCGATTGCAATTGCGATTTTTGTTAAAATTGCATGATAAATGTTTGCTACAAGTCGTTTGGCAACACTTTATATCAAAATAAAAGATTTAAAATTTTTCGAAAATTTGACGACCCCCGACCTGTAAATTTTTGTGATTTTTCACCCAAACTCAACTTGAATACAATTTGATCTTAAGCGATTGCAATTGCGATTTTTGTTAAAATTGCATGATAAATGTTTGCTACAAGTCGTTTGACAACACTTTATGTCAAAATAAAAGATTTAAAATTTTTCGAAAATTTGACGACCCCCGACCTGTAAATTTTTGTGATTTTTCACCCAAACTCAACTTGAATACAATTTGATCTTAAGCGATTGCAATTGCGATTTTTGTTCAAATTGCATGATAAATGTTTGCTACAAGTCGTTTGACAACAGTTTATATCAAAATAAAAGATTTAAAATTTTTCGAAAATTTGACGACCCCCGACCTGTAAATTTTTGTGATTTTTCACCCAAACTCAACTTGAATACAATTTGATCTTAAGCGATTGCAATTGCGATTTTTGTTCAAATTGCATGATAAATGTTTGCTACAAGTCGTTTGACAACACTTTATATCAAAAGAAAAGATTTAAAATTTTTCGAAAATTTGACGACCCCCGACCTGTAAATTTTTGTGATTTTTCACCCAAACTCAACTTGAATACAATTTGATTTTAAGCGATTGCAATTGCGATTTTTGTTCAAATTGCATGATAAATGTTTGCTACAAGTCGTTTGACAACACTTTATATCAAAACAAAAGATTTAAAATTTTTCGAAAATTTGACGACCCCCGACCTGTAAATTTTTGTGATTTTTCACCCAAACTCAACTTGAATACAATTTGATCTTAAGCGATTGCAATTGCGATTTTTGTTCAAATTGCATGATAAATGTTTGCTACAAGTCGTTTGACAACACTTTATATCAAAATAAAAGATTTAAAATTTTTCGAAAATTTGACGACCCCCGACCTGTAAATTTTTGTGATTTTTCACCCAAACTCAACTTGAATACAATTTGATCTTAAGCGATTGCAATTGCGATTTTTGTTAAAATTGCATGATAAATGTTTGCTACAAGTCGTTTGACAACACTTTATATCAAAACAAAAGATTTAACATTTTTCGAAAATTTGACGACCCCCGACCTGTAAATTTTTGTGATTTTTCACCCAAACTCAACTTGAATACAATTTAATCTTAAGCGATAGCAATTGCGATTTTTGTTCAAATTGCATGATAAATGTTTGCTACAAGTCGTTTGACAACACTTTATATCAAAAGAAAAGATTTAAAATTTTTCGAAAATTTGACGACCCCCGACCTGTAAATTTTTGTGATTTTTCACCCAAACTCAACTTGAATACAATTTGATCTTAAGCGATTGCAATTGCGATTTTTGTTCAAATTGCATGATAAATGTTTGCTACAAGTCGTTTGACAACACTTTATATCAAAACAAAAGATTTAAAATTTTTCGAAAATTTGACGACCCCCGACCTGTAAATTTTTGTGATTTTTCACCCAAACTCAACTTGAATACAATTTGATTTTAAGCGATTGCAATTGCGATTTTTGTTCAAATTGCATGATAAATGTTTGCTACAAGTCGTTTGACAACACTTTATATCAAAACAAAAGATTTAAAATTTTTCGAAAATTTGACGACCCCCGACCTGTAAATTTTTGTGATTTTTCACCCAAACTCAACTTGAATACAATTTGATCTTAAGCGATTGCAATTGCGATTTTTGTTCAAATTGCATGATAAATGTTTGCTACAAGTCGTTTGACAACACTTTATATCAAAATAAAAGATTTAAAATTTTTCGAAAATTTGACGACCCCCGACCTGTAAATTTTTGTGATTTTTCACCCAAACTCAACTTGAATACAATTTGATCTTAAGCGATTGCAATTGCGATTTTTGTTCAAATTGCATGATAAATGTTTGCTACAAGTCGTTTGACAACACTTTATATCAAAAGAAAAGATTTAAAATTTTTCGAAAATTTGACGACCCCCGACCTGTAAATTTTTGTGATTTTTCACCCAAACTCAACTTGAATACAATTTGATCTTAAGCGATTGCAATTGCGATTTTTGTTAAAATTGCATGATAAATGTTTGCTACAAGTCGTTTGACAACACTTTATATCAAAACAAAAGATTTAAAATTTTTCGAAAATTTGACGACCCCCGACCTGTAAATTTTTGTTATTTTTCACCCAAACTCAACTTGAATACAATTTGATCTTAAGCGATTGCAATTGCGATTTTTGTTCAAATTGCATGATAAATGTTTGCTACAAGTCGTTTGACAACACTTTATATCAAAACAAAAGATTTAAAATTTTTCGAAAATTTGACGACCCCCGACCTGTAAATTTTTGTTATTTTTCACCCAAACTCAACTTGAATACAATTTGACCTTAAGCGATTGCAATTGCGATTTTTGTTCAAATTGCATGATAAATGTTTGCTACAAGTCGTTTGACAACACTTTATGTCAAAATAAAAGATTTAAAATTTTTCGAAAATTTGACGACCCCCGACCTGTAAATTTTTGTGATTTTTCACCCAAACTCAACTTGAATACAATTTGATCTTAAGCGATTGCAATTGCGATTTTTGTTCAAATTGCATGATAAATGTTTGCTACAAGTCGTTTGACAACAGTTTATATCAAAATAAAAGATTTAAAATTTTTCGAAAATTTGACGACCCCCGACCTGTAAATTTTTGTGATTTTTCACCCAAACTCAACTTGAATACAATTTGATCTTAAGCGATTGCAATTGCGATTTTTGTTCAAATTGCATGATAAATGTTTGCTACAAGTCGTTTGACAACACTTTATATCAAAAGAAAAGATTTAAAATTTTTCGAAAATTTGACGACCCCCGACCTGTAAATTTTTGTGATTTTTCACCCAAACTCAACTTGAATACAATTTGATTTTAAGCGATTGCAATTGCGATTTTTGTTCAAATTGCATGATAAATGTTTGCTACAAGTCGTTTGACAACACTTTATATCAAAACAAAAGATTTAAAATTTTTCGAAAATTTGACGACCCCCGACCTGTAAATTTTTGTGATTTTTCACCCAAACTCAACTTGAATACAATTTGATCTTAAGCGATTGCAATTGCGATTTTTGTTCAAATTGCATGATAAATGTTTGCTACAAGTCGTTTGACAACACTTTATATCAAAATAAAAGATTTAAAATTTTTCGAAAATTTGACGACCCCCGACCTGTAAATTTTTGTGATTTTTCACCCAAACTCAACTTGAATACAATTTGATCTTAAGCGATTGCAATTGCGATTTTTGTTAAAATTGCATGATAAATGTTTGCTACAAGTCGTTTGAGAACAGTTTATATCAAAACAAAAGATTTAACATTTTTCGAAAATTTGACGACCCCCGACCTGTAAATTTTTGTGATTTTTCACCCAAACTCAACTTGAATACAATTTAATCTTAAGCGATAGCAATTGCGATTTTTGTTCAAATTGCATGATAAATGTTTGCTACAAGTCGTTTGACAACACTTTATATCAAAAGAAAAGATTTAAAATTTTTCGAAAATTTGACGACCCCCGACCTGTAAATTTTTGTGATTTTTCACCCAAACTCAACTTGAATACAATTTGATCTTAAGCGATTGCAATTGCGATTTTTGTTCAAATTGCATGATAAATGTTTGCTACAAGTCGTTTGACAACACTTTATATCAAAATAAAAGATTTAAAATTTTTCGAAAATTTGACGACCCCCGACCTGTAAATTTTTGTGATTTTTCACCCAAACTCAACTTGAATACAATTTGATCTTAAGCGATTGCAATTGCGATTTTTGTTCAAATTGCATGATAAATGTTTGCTACAAGTCGTTTGACAACACTTTATATCAAAATAAAAGATAGAAAATTTTTCGAAAATTTGATGACCCCCGACCTGTAAATTTTTGTGATTTTTCACCCAAACTCAACTTGAATACAATTTGTTCTTAAGCGATTGCAATTGCGATTTTTGTTAAAATTGCATGATAAATGTTTGCTACAAGTCGTTTGGCAACACTTTATATCAAAATAAAAGATTTAAAATTTTTCGAAAATTTGACGACCCCCGACCTGTAAATTTTTGTGATTTTTCACCCAAACTCAACTTGAATACAATTTGATCTTAAGCGATTGCAATTGCGATTTTTGTTAAAATTGCATGATAAATGTTTGCTACAAGTCGTTTGACAACACTTTATGTCAAAATAAAAGATTTAAAATTTTTCGAAAATTTGACGACCCCCGACCTGTAAATTTTTGTGATTTTTCACCCAAACTCAACTTGAATACAATTTGATCTTAAGCGATTGCAATTGCGATTTTTGTTCAAATTGCATGATAAATGTTTGCTACAAGTCGTTTGACAACAGTTTATATCAAAATAAAAGATTTAAAATTTTTCGAAAATTTGACGACCCCCGACCTGTAAATTTTTGTGATTTTTCACCCAAACTCAACTTGAATACAATTTGACCTTAAGCGATTGCAATTGCGATTTTTGTTCAAATTGCATGATAAATGTTTGCTACAAGTCGTTTGACAACACTTTATGTCAAAATAAAAGATTTAAAATTTTTCGAAAATTTGACGACCCCCGACCTGTAAATTTTTGTGATTTTTCACCCAAACTCAACTTGAATACAATTTGATCTTAAGCGATTGCAATTGCGATTTTTGTTCAAATTGCATGATAAATGTTTGCTACAAGTCGTTTGACAACAGTTTATATCAAAATAAAAGATTTAAAATTTTTCGAAAATTTGACGACCCCCGACCTGTAAATTTTTGTGATTTTTCACCCAAACTCAACTTGAATACAATTTGATCTTAAGCGATTGCAATTGCGATTTTTGTTAAAATTGCATGATAAATGTTTGCTACAAGTCGTTTGACAACACTTTATATCAAAAGAAAAGATTTAAAATTTTTCGAAAATTTGACGACCCCCGACCTGTAAATTTTTGTGATTTTTCACCCAAACTCAACTTGAATACAATTTGATTTTAAGCGATTGCAATTGCGATTTTTGTTCAAATTGCATGATAAATGTTTGCTACAAGTCGTTTGACAACACTTTATATCAAAACAAAAGATTTAAAATTTTTCGAAAATTTGACGACCCCCGACCTGTAAATTTTTGTGATTTTTCACCCAAACTCAACTTGAATACAATTTGATCTTAAGCGATTGCAATTGCGATTTTTGTTCAAATTGCATGATAAATGTTTGCTACAAGTCGTTTGACAACACTTTATATCAAAATAAAAGATTTAAAATTTTTCGAAAATTTGACGACCCCCGACCTGTAAATTTTTGTGATTTTTCACCCAAACTCAACTTGAATACAATTTGATCTTAAGCGATTGCAATTGCGATTTTTGTTAAAATTGCATGATAAATGTTTGCTACAAGTCGTTTGACAACACTTTATATCAAAACAAAAGATTTAACATTTTTCGAAAATTTGACGACCCCCGACCTGTAAATTTTTGTGATTTTTCACCCAAACTCAACTTGAATACAATTTAATCTTAAGCGATAGCAATTGCGATTTTTGTTCAAATTGCATGATAAATGTTTGCTACAAGTCGTTTGACAACACTTTATATCAAAAGAAAAGATTTAAAATTTTTCGAAAATTTGACGACCCCCGACCTGTAAATTTTTGTGATTTTTCACCCAAACTCAACTTGAATACAATTTGATCTTAAGCGATTGCAATTGCGATTTTTGTTCAAATTGCATGATAAATGTTTGCTACAAGTCGTTTGACAACACTTTATATCAAAATAAAAGATTTAAAATTTTTCGAAAATTTGACGACCCCCGACCTGTAAATTTTTGTGATTTTTCACCCAAACTCAACTTGAATACAATTTGATCTTAAGCGATTGCAATTGCGATTTTTGTTCAAATTGCATGATAAATGTTTGCTACAAGTCGTTTGACAACACTTTATATCAAAATAAAAGATAGAAAATTTTTCGAAAATTTGATGACCCCCGACCTGTAAATTTTTGTGATTTTTCACCCAAACTCAACTTGAATACAATTTGTTCTTAAGCGATTGCAATTGCGATTTTTGTTAAAATTGCATGATAAATGTTTGCTACAAGTCGTTTGGCAACACTTTATATCAAAATAAAAGATTTAAAATTTTTCGAAAATTTGACGACCCCCGACCTGTAAATTTTTGTGATTTTTCACCCAAACTCAACTTGAATACAATTTGATCTTAAGCGATTGCAATTGCGATTTTTGTTAAAATTGCATGATAAATGTTTGCTACAAGTCGTTTGACAACACTTTATGTCAAAATAAAAGATTTAAAATTTTTCGAAAATTTGACGACCCCCGACCTGTAAATTTTTGTGATTTTTCACCCAAACTCAACTTGAATACAATTTGATCTTAAGCGATTGCAATTGCGATTTTTGTTCAAATTGCATGATAAATGTTTGCTACAAGTCGTTTGACAACAGTTTATATCAAAATAAAAGATTTAAAATTTTTCGAAAATTTGACGACCCCCGACCTGTAAATTTTTGTGATTTTTCACCCAAACTCAACTTGAATACAATTTGATCTTAAGCGATTGCAATTGCGATTTTTGTTCAAATTGCATGATAAATGTTTGCTACAAGTCGTTTGACAACACTTTATATCAAAAGAAAAGATTTAAAATTTTTCGAAAATTTGACGACCCCCGACCTGTAAATTTTTGTGATTTTTCACCCAAACTCAACTTGAATACAATTTGATTTTAAGCGATTGCAATTGCGATTTTTGTTCAAATTGCATGATAAATGTTTGCTACAAGTCGTTTGACAACACTTTATATCAAAACAAAAGATTTAAAATTTTTCGAAAATTTGACGACCCCCGACCTGTAAATTTTTGTGATTTTTCACCCAAACTCAACTTGAATACAATTTGATCTTAAGCGATTGCAATTGCGATTTTTGTTCAAATTGCATGATAAATGTTTGCTACAAGTCGTTTGACAACACTTTATATCAAAATAAAAGATTTAAAATTTTTCGAAAATTTGACGACCCCCGACCTGTAAATTTTTGTGATTTTTCACCCAAACTCAACTTGAATACAATTTGATCTTAAGCGATTGCAATTGCGATTTTTGTTAAAATTGCATGATAAATGTTTGCTACAAGTCGTTTGACAACACTTTATATCAAAATAAAAGATTTAAAATTTTTCGAAAATTTGACGACCCCCGACCTGTAAATTTTTGTGATTTTTCACCCAAACTCAACTTGAATACAATTTGATCTTAAGCGATTGCAATTGCGATTTTTGTTCAAATTGCATGATAAATGTTTGCTACAAGTCGTTTGACAACACTTTATATCAAAATAAAAGATAGAAAATTTTTCGAAAATTTGATGACCCCCGACCTGTAAATTTTTGTGATTTTTCACCCAAACTCAACTTGAATACAATTTGTTCTTAAGCGATTGCAATTGCGATTTTTGTTAAAATTGCATGATAAATGTTTGCTACAAGTCGTTTGGCAACACTTTATATCAAAATAAAAGATTTAAAATTTTTCGAAAATTTGACGACCCCCGACCTGTAAATTTTTGTGATTTTTCACCCAAACTCAACTTGAATACAATTTGATCTTAAGCGATTGCAATTGCGATTTTTGTTAAAATTGCATGATAAATGTTTGCTACAAGTCGTTTGACAACACTTTATGTCAAAATAAAAGATTTAAAATTTTTCGAAAATTTGACGACCCCCGACCTGTAAATTTTTGTGATTTTTCACCCAAACTCAACTTGAATACAATTTGATCTTAAGCGATTGCAATTGCGATTTTTGTTCAAATTGCATGATAAATGTTTGCTACAAGTCGTTTGACAACAGTTTATATCAAAATAAAAGATTTAAAATTTTTCGAAAATTTGACGACCCCCGACCTGTAAATTTTTGTGATTTTTCACCCAAACTCAACTTGAATACAATTTGATCTTAAGCGATTGCAATTGCGATTTTTGTTCAAATTGCATGATAAATGTTTGCTACAAGTCGTTTGACAACACTTTATATCAAAAGAAAAGATTTAAAATTTTTCGAAAATTTGACGACCCCCGACCTGTAAATTTTTGTGATTTTTCACCCAAACTCAACTTGAATACAATTTGATTTTAAGCGATTGCAATTGCGATTTTTGTTCAAATTGCATGATAAATGTTTGCTACAAGTCGTTTGACAACACTTTATATCAAAACAAAAGATTTAAAATTTTTCGAAAATTTGACGACCCCCGACCTGTAAATTTTTGTGATTTTTCACCCAAACTCAACTTGAATACAATTTGATCTTAAGCGATTGCAATTGCGATTTTTGTTCAAATTGCATGATAAATGTTTGCTACAAGTCGTTTGACAACACTTTATATCAAAATAAAAGATTTAAAATTTTTCGAAAATTTGACGACCCCCGACCTGTAAATTTTTGTGATTTTTCACCCAAACTCAACTTGAATACAATTTGATCTTAAGCGATTGCAATTGCGATTTTTGTTAAAATTGCATGATAAATGTTTGCTACAAGTCGTTTGACAACACTTTATATCAAAACAAAAGATTTAACATTTTTCGAAAATTTGACGACCCCCGACCTGTAAATTTTTGTGATTTTTCACCCAAACTCAACTTGAATACAATTTAATCTTAAGCGATAGCAATTGCGATTTTTGTTCAAATTGCATGATAAATGTTTGCTACAAGTCGTTTGACAACACTTTATATCAAAAGAAAAGATTTAAAATTTTTCGAAAATTTGACGACCCCCGACCTGTAAATTTTTGTGATTTTTCACCCAAACTCAACTTGAATACAATTTGATCTTAAGCGATTGCAATTGCGATTTTTGTTCAAATTGCATGATAAATGTTTGCTACAAGTCGTTTGACAACACTTTATATCAAAATAAAAGATTTAAAATTTTTCGAAAATTTGACGACCCCCGACCTGTAAATTTTTGTGATTTTTCACCCAAACTCAACTTGAATACAATTTGATCTTAAGCGATTGCAATTGCGATTTTTGTTCAAATTGCATGATAAATGTTTGCTACAAGTCGTTTGACAACACTTTATATCAAAATAAAAGATAGAAAATTTTTCGAAAATTTGATGACCCCCGACCTGTAAATTTTTGTGATTTTTCACCCAAACTCAACTTGAATACAATTTGTTCTTAAGCGATTGCAATTGCGATTTTTGTTAAAATTGCATGATAAATGTTTGCTACAAGTCGTTTGGCAACACTTTATATCAAAATAAAAGATTTAAAATTTTTCGAAAATTTGACGACCCCCGACCTGTAAATTTTTGTGATTTTTCACCCAAACTCAACTTGAATACAATTTGATCTTAAGCGATTGCAATTGCGATTTTTGTTAAAATTGCATGATAAATGTTTGCTACAAGTCGTTTGACAACACTTTATGTCAAAATAAAAGATTTAAAATTTTTCGAAAATTTGACGACCCCCGACCTGTAAATTTTTGTGATTTTTCACCCAAACTCAACTTGAATACAATTTGATCTTAAGCGATTGCAATTGCGATTTTTGTTCAAATTGCATGATAAATGTTTGCTACAAGTCGTTTGACAACAGTTTATATCAAAATAAAAGATTTAAAATTTTTCGAAAATTTGACGACCCCCGACCTGTAAATTTTTGTGATTTTTCACCCAAACTCAACTTGAATACAATTTGATCTTAAGCGATTGCAATTGCGATTTTTGTTCAAATTGCATGATAAATGTTTGCTACAAGTCGTTTGACAACACTTTATATCAAAAGAAAAGATTTAAAATTTTTCGAAAATTTGACGACCCCCGACCTGTAAATTTTTGTGATTTTTCACCCAAACTCAACTTGAATACAATTTGATTTTAAGCGATTGCAATTGCGATTTTTGTTCAAATTGCATGATAAATGTTTGCTACAAGTCGTTTGACAACACTTTATATCAAAACAAAAGATTTAAAATTTTTCGAAAATTTGACGACCCCCGACCTGTAAATTTTTGTGATTTTTCACCCAAACTCAACTTGAATACAATTTGATCTTAAGCGATTGCAATTGCGATTTTTGTTCAAATTGCATGATAAATGTTTGCTACAAGTCGTTTGACAACACTTTATATCAAAATAAAAGATTTAAAATTTTTCGAAAATTTGACGACCCCCGACCTGTAAATTTTTGTGATTTTTCACCCAAACTCAACTTGAATACAATTTGATCTTAAGCGATAGCAATTGCGATTTTTGTTCAAATTGCATGATAAATGTTTGCTACAAGTCGTTTGACAACACTTTATATCAAAACAAAAGATTTAAAATTTTTCGAAAATTTGACGACCCCCGACCTGTAAATTTTTGTGATTTTTCACCCAAACTCAACTTGAATACAATTTGATCTTAAGCGATTGCAATTGCGATTTTTGTTCAAATTGCATGATAAATGTTTGCTACAAGTCGTTTGACAACACTTTATATCAAAATAAAAGATTTAAAATTTTTCGAAAATTTGACGACCCCCGACCTGTAAATTTTTGTTATTTTTCACCCAAACTCAACTTGAATACAATTTGATCTTAAGCGATTGCAATTGCGATTTTTGTTCAAATTGCATGATAAATGTTTGCTACAAGTCGTTTGACAACACTTTATATCAAAATAAAAGATTTAAAATTTTTCGAAAATTTGACGACCCCCGACCTGTAAATTTTTGTGATTTTTCACCCAAACTCAACTTGAATACAATTTGATCTTAAGCGATTGCAATTGCGATTTTTGTTCAAATTACATGATAAATGTTTGCTACAAGTCGTTTGACAACATATTATATCAAAACAATTGACGACCCCCGACCTGTAAATTTTTGTTATTTTTCACCCAAACTCAACTTGAATACAATTTGATCTTAAGCGATTGCAATTGCGATTTTTGTTCAAATTGCATGATAAATGTTTGCTACAAGTCGTTTGACAACACTTTATATCAAAATAAAAGATTTAAAATTTTTCGAAAATTTGACGACCCCCGACCTGTAAATTTTTGTTATTTTTCACCCAAACTCAACTTGAATACAATTTGATCTTAAGCGATTGCAATTGCGATTTTTGTTCAAATTACATGATAAATGTTTGCTACAAGTCGTTTGACAACACTTCATATCAAAACAAAAGATTTAAAATTTTTCAAAAATTTGACGACCCCCGACCTGTAAATTTTTGTTATTTTTCACCCAAACTCAACTTGAATACAATTTGATCTTAAGCGATTGCAATTGCGATTTTTGTTCAAATTGCATGATAAATGTTTGCTACAAGTCGTTTGACAACACTTTATATCAAAATAAAAGATTTAAAATTTTTCGAAAATTTGACGACCCCCGACCTGTAAATTTTTGTTATTTTTCACCCAAACTCAACTTGAATACAATTTGATCTTAAGCGATTGCAATTGCGATTTTTGTTCAAATTGCATGATAAATGTTTGCTACAAGTCGTTTGACAACACTTTATATCAAAATAATAGATTTAAAATTTTTCGAAAATTTGACGACACCCGACCTGTAAATTTTTGTGATTTTTCACCCAAACTCAACTTAAATACAATTTGATCTTAAGCGATTGCAATTGCGATTTTTGTTCAAATTACATGATAAATGTTTGCTACAAGTCGTTTGACAACACTTCATATCAAAACAAAAGATTTAAAATTTTTCAAAAATTTGACGACCCCCGACCTGTAAATTTTTGTTATTTTTCACCCAAACTCAACTTGAATACAATTTGATCTTAAGCGATTGCAATTGCGATTTTTGTTAAAATTGCATGATAAATGTTTGCTACAAGTCGTTTGACAACACTTTATATCAAAACAAAAGATTTAAAATTTTTCGAAAATTTGACGACCCCCGGCCTGTAAATTTTTGTGATTTTTCATCCAAACTCAACTTGAATACAATTTGATCTTAAGCGATTGCAATTGCGATTTTTGTTCAAATTACATGATAAATGTTTGCTACAAGTCGTTTGACAACACTTTATATCAAAACAAAAGATTTAAAATTTTTCGAAAATTTGACGACCCCCGACCTGTAAATTTTTGTGATTTTTCACCCAAACTCAACTTGAATACAATTTGATCTTAAGCGATTGCAATTGCGATTTTTGTTCAAATTGCATGATAAATGTTTGCTACAAGTCGTTTGACAACACTTTATATCAAAATAAAAGATTTAAAATTTTTCGAAAATTTGACGACCCCCGACCTGTAAATTTTTGTGATTTTTCACCCAAACTCAACTTGAATACAATTTGATCTTAAGCGATTGCAATTGCGATTTTTGTTCAAATTGCATGATAAATGTTTGCTACAAGTCGGTTGACAACACTTTATATCAAAATAAAAGATTTAAAATTTTTCGAAAATTTGACGACCCCCGACCTGTAAATTTTTGTGATTTTTCACCCAAACTCAACTTGAATACAATTTGATCTTAAGCGATAGCAATTGCGATTTTTGTTCAAATTGCATGATAAATGTTTGCTACAAGTCGGTTGACAACACTTTATATCAAAATAAAAGATTTAAAATTTTTCGAAAATTTGACGACCCCCGACCTGTAAATTTTTGTGATTTTTCACCCAAACTCAACTTGAATACAATTTGATCTTAAGCGATTGCAATTGCGATTTTTGTTCAAATTGCATGATAAATGTTTGCTACAAGTCGTTTGACAACACTTTATATCAAAATAAAAGATTTAAAATTTTTCGAAAATTTGACGACCCCCGACCTGTAAATTTTTGTGATTTTTCACCCAAACTCAACTTGAATACAATTTGATCTTAAGCGATTGCAATTGCGATTTTTGTTCAAATTGCATGATAAATGTTTGCTACAAGTCGTTTGACAACACTTTATATCAAAATAAAAGATTTAAAATTTTTCGAAAATTTGATGACCCCCGACCTGTAAATTTTTGTGATTTTTCACCCAAACTCAACTTGAATACAATTTGATCTTAAGCGATTGCAATTCCGATTTTTGTTCAAATTGCATGATAAATGTTTGCTACAAGTCGTTTGACAACACTTTATATCAAAATAAAAGATTTAAAATTTTTCGAAAATTTGACGACCCCCGACCTGTAAATTTTTGTGATTTTTCACCCAAACTCAACTTGAATACAATTTGATCTTAAGCGATTGCAATTGCGATTTTTGTTAAAATTGCATGATAAATGTTTGCTACAAGTCGTTTGACAACACTTTATATCAAAATAAAAGATTTAAAATTTTTCGAAAATTTGACGACCCCCGACCTGTAAATTTTTGTGATTTTTCACCCAAACTCAACTTGAATACAATTTGATCTTAAGCGATTGCAATTGCGATTTTTGTTCAAATTGCATGATAAATGTTTGCTACAAGTCGTTTGACAACACTTTATATCAAAATAAACACTTTATATCAAAACAAAAGATTTAAAATTTTTCGAAAATTTGACGACCCCCGGCCTGTAAATTTTTGTTATTTTTCACCCAAACTCAACTTGAATACAATTTGATCTTAAGCGATTGCAATTGCGATTTTTGTTCAAATTGCATGATAAATGTTTGCTACAAGTCGTTTGACAACACTTTATATCAAAATAAAAGATTTAAAATTTTTCGAAAATTTGACGACCCCCGACCTGTAAATTTTTGTGATTTTTCACCCAAACTCAACTTGAATACAATTTGATCTTAAGCGATTGCAATTGCGATTTTAGTCCAAATTACATGATAAATGTTTGCTACAAGTCGTTTGACAACACTTTATATCAAAACAAAAGATTTAAAATTTTTCGAAAATTTGACGACCCCCGACCTGTAAATTTTTGTGATTTTTCACCCAAACTCAACTTGAATACAATTTGATTTTAAGTGATTGCAATTGCGATTTTTGTTCAAATTGCATGATAAATGTTTGCTACAAGTCGTTTGACAACACTTTAAATCAAAATAAAAGATTTAAAATTTTTCGAAAATTTGACGACCCCCGACCTGTAAATTTTTGTGATTTTTCACCCAAACTCAACTTGAATACAATTTGATCTTAAGCGATAGCAATTGCGATTTTTGTTCAAATTGCATGATAAATGTTTGCTACAAGTCGGTTGACAACACTTTATATCAAAATAAAAGATTTAAAATTTTTCGAAAATTTGACGACCCCCGACCTGTGAATTTTTGTGATTTTTCACCCAAACTCAACTTGAATACAATTTGATCTTAAGCGATTGCAATTGCGATTTTTGTTCAAATTGCATGATAAATGTTTGCTACAAGTCGTTTGACAACACTTTATATCAAAATAAAAGATTTAAAATTTTTCGAAAATTTGACGACCCCCGACCTGTAAATTTTTGTGATTTTTCACCCAAACTCAACTTGAATACAATTTGATCTTAAGCGATTGCAATTGCGATTTTTGTTAAAATTGCATGATAAATGTTTGCTACAAGTCGGTTGACAACACTTTATATCAAAATAAAAGATTTAAAATTTTTCGAAAATTTGACGACCCCCGACCTGTAAATTTTTGTGATTTTTCACCCAAACTCAACTTGAATACAATTTGATCTTAAGCGATAGCAATTGCGATTTTTGTTCAAATTGCATGATAAATGTTTGCTACAAGTCGGTTGACAACACTTTATATCAAAACAAAAGATTTAAAATTTTTCGAAAATTTGACGACCCCCGACCTGTAAATTTTTGTGATTTTTCACCCAAGCTCAACTTGAATACAATTTGATCTTAAGCGATAGCAATTGCGATTTTGTTCAAATTGCATGATAAATGTTTGCTACAAGTCGGTTGACAACACTTTATATCAAAATAAAAGATTTAAAATTTTTCGAAAATTTGACGACCCCCGACCTGTAAATTTTTGTGATTTTTCACCCAAACTCAACTTGAATACAATTTGATCTTAAGCGATTGCAATTGCGATTTTTGTTCAAATTGCATGATAAATGTTTGCTACAAGTCGTTTGACAACACTTTATATCAAAATAAACACTTTATATCAAAACAAAAGATTTAAAATTTTTCGAAAATTTGACGACCCCCAGCCTGTAAATTTTTGTTATTTTTCACCCAAACTCAACTTGAATACAATTTGATCTTAAGCGATTGCAATTGCGATTTTTGTTCAAATTGCATGATAAATGTTTGCTACAAGTCGTTTGACAACACTTTATATCAAAATAAAAGATTTAAAATTTTTCGAAAATTTGACGACCCCCGACCTGTAAATTTTTGTGATTTTTCACCTAAACTCAACTTGAATACAATTTGATCTTAAGCGATTGCAATTGCGATTTTTGTTCAAATTGCATGATAAATGTTTGCTACAAGTCGTTTGACAACACTTTATATCAAAATAAAAGATTTAAAATTTTTCGAAAACTTGACGACCCCCGACCTGTAAATTTTTGTGATTTTTCACCCAAACTCAACTTGAATACAATTTGATCTTAAGCGATTGCAATTGCGATTTTTGTTCAAATTGCATGATAAATGTTTGCTACAAGTCGGTTGACAACACTTTATATCAAAATAAAAGATTTAAAATTTTTCGAAAATTTGACGACCCCCGACCTGTAAATTTTTGTGATTTTTCACCCAAACTCAACTTGAATACAATTTGATCTTAAGCGATAGCAATTGCGATTTTTGTTCAAATTGCATGATAAATGTTTGCTACAAGTCGGTTGACAACACTTTATATCAAAATAAAAGATTTAAAATTTTTCGAAAATTTGACGACCCCCGACCTGTAAATTTTTGTGATTTTTCACCCAAACTCAACTTGAATACAATTTGATCTTAAGCGATTGCAATTGCGGTTTTTTTTCAAATTGCATGATAAATGTTTGCTACAAGTCGTTTGACAACACTTTATATCAAAATAAAAGATTTAAAATTTTTCGAAAATTTGACGACCCCCGACCTGTAAATTTTTGTGATTTTTCACCCAAACTCAACTTGAATACAATTTGATCTTAAGCGATTGCAATTGCGATTTTTGTTCAAATTGCATGATAAATGTTTGCTACAAGTCGTTTGACAACACTTTATATCAAAATAAAAGATTTAAAATTTTTCGAAAATTTGATGACCCCCGACCTGTAAATTTTTGTGATTTTTCACCCAAACTCAACTTGAATACAATTTGATCTTAAGCGATTGCAATTCCGATTTTTGTTCAAATTGCATGATAAATGTTTGCTACAAGTCGTTTGACAACACTTTATATCAAAAGAAAAGATTTAAAATTTTTCGAAAATTTGACGACCCCCGACCTGTAAATTTTTGTGATTTTTCACCCAAACTCAACTTGAATACAATTTGATCTTAAGCGATTGCAATTGCGATTTTTGTTAAAATTGCATGATAAATGTTTGCTACAAGTCGTTTGACAACACTTTATATCAAAATAAAAGATTTAAAATTTTTCGAAAATTTGACGACCCCCGACCTGTAAATTTTTGTGATTTTTCACCCAAACTCAACTTGAATACAATTTGATCTTAAGCGATTGCAATTGCGATTTTTGTTCAAATTGCATGATAAATGTTTGCTACAAGTCGTTTGACAACACTTTATATCAAAATAAACACTTTATATCAAAACAAAAGATTTAAAATTTTTCGAAAATTTGACGACCCCCGGCCTGTAAATTTTTGTTATTTTTCACCCAAACTCAACTTGAATACAATTTGATCTTAAGCGATTGCAATTGCGATTTTTGTTCAAATTGCATGATAAATGTTTGCTACAAGTCGTTTGACAACACTTTATATCAAAATAAAAGATTTAAAATTTTTCGAAAATTTGACGACCCCCGACCTGTAAATTTTTGTGATTTTTCACCCAAACTCAACTTGAATACAATTTGATCTTAAGCGATTGCAATTGCGATTTTAGTCCAAATTACATGATAAATGTTTGCTACAAGTCGTTTGACAACACTTTATATCAAAACAAAAGATTTAAAATTTTTCGAAAATTTGACGACCCCCGACCTGTAAATTTTTGTGATTTTTCACCCAAACTCAACTTGAATACAATTTGATCTTAAGCGATTGCAATTGCGATTTTTGTTCAAATTGCATGATAAATGTTTGCTACAAGTCGTTTGACAACACTTTATATCAAAATAAAAGATTTAAAATTTTTCGAAAATTTGACGACCCCCGACCTGTAAATTTTTGTGATTTTTCACCCAAACTCAACTTGAATACAATTTGATCTTAAGCGATTGCAATTGCGATTTTTGTTAAAATTGCATGATAAATGTTTGCTACAAGTCGGTTGACAACACTTTATATCAAAATAAAAGATTTAAAATTTTTCGAAAATTTGACGACCCCCGACCTGTAAATTTTTGTGATTTTTCACCCAAACTCAACTTGAATACAATTTGATCTTAAGCGATAGCAATTGCGATTTTTGTTCAAATTGCATGATAAATGTTTGCTACAAGTCGGTTGACAACACTTTATATCAAAATAAAAGATTTAAAATTTTTCGAAAATTTGACGACCCCCGACCTGTAAATTTTTGTGATTTTTCACCCAAACTCAACTTGAATACAATTTGATCTTAAGCGATAGCAATTGCGATTTTGTTCAAATTGCATGATAAATGTTTGCTACAAGTCGGTTGACAACACTTTATATCAAAATAAAAGATTTAAAATTTTTCGAAAATTTGACGACCCCCGACCTGTAAATTTTTGTGATTTTTCACCCAAACTCAACTTGAATACAATTTGATCTTAAGCGATTGCAATTGCGATTTTTGTTCAAATTGCATGATAAATGTTTGCTACAAGTCGTTTGACAACACTTTATATCAAAATAAAAGATTTAAAATTTTTCGAAAATTTGACGACCACCTGTAAATTTTTGTGATTTTTCACCCAAACTCAACTTGAATACAATTTGATCTTAAGCGATTGCAATTGCGATTTTTGTTCAAATTGCATGATAAATGTTTGCTACAAGTCGTTTGACAACACTTTATATCAAAATAAAAGATTTAAAATTTTTCGAAAATTTGATGACCCCCGACCGGTAAATTTTTGTGATTTTTCACCCAAACTCAACTTGAATACAATTTGATCTTAAGCGATTGCAATTCCGATTTTTGTTCAAATTGCATGATAAATGTTTGCTACAAGTCGTTTGACAACACTTTATATCAAAATAAAAGATTTAAAATTTTTCGAAAATTTGACGACCCCCGACCTGCAAATTTTTGTGATTTTTCACCCAAACTCAACTTGAATACAATTTGATCTTAAGCGATTGCAATTGCGATTTTGGTTAAAATTGCATGATAAATGTTTGCTACAAGTCGTTTGACAACACTTTATATCAAAATAAAAGATTTAAAATTTTTCGAAAATTTGACGACCCCCGACCTGTAAATTTTTGTGATTTTTCACCCAAACTTAACTTGAATACAATTTGATCTTAAGCGATTGCAATTGCGATTTTTGTTAAAATTGCATGATAAATGTTTGCTACAACTCGTTTGACAACATATTATATCAAAACAATTGACGACCCCCGACCTGTAAATTTTTGTGATTTTTCACCCAAACTCAACTTGAATACAATTTGATCTTAAGCGATTGCAATTGCGATTTTTGTTAAAATTGCATGATAAATGTTTGCTACAAGTCGTTTGACAACACTTTATATCAAAATAAAAGATTTAAAATTTTTCGAAAATTTGACGACCCCCGACCTGTAAATTTTTGTGATTTTTCACCCAAACTCAACTTGAATACAATTTGATCTTAAGCGATTGCAATTGCGATTTTAGTCCAAATTACATGATAAATGTTTGCTACAAGTCGTTTGACAACACTTTATATCAAAATAAAAGATTTAAAATTTTTCGAAAATTTGACGACCCCCGACCTGTAAATTTTTGTGATTTTTCACCCAAACTCAACTTGAATACAATTTGATCTTAAGCGATTGCAATTGCGATTTTTGTTCAAATTGCATGATAAATGTTTGCTACAAGTCGTTTGACAACACTTTATATCAAAATAAAAGATTTAAAATTTTTCGAAAATTTGACGACCCCCGACCTGTAAATTTTTGTGATTTTTCACCCAAACTCAACTTGAATACAATTTGAGCTTAAGCGATAGCAATTGCGATTTTTGTTCAAATTGCATGATAAATGTTTGCTACAAGTCGGTTGACAACACTTTATATCAAAATAAAAGATTTAAAATTTTTCGAAAATTTGACGACCCCCGACCTGTAAATTTTTGTGATTTTTCATCCAAACTCAACTTGAATACAATTTGATCTTAAGCGATTGCAATTGCGATTTTTGTTCAAATTGCATGATAAATGTTTGCTACAAGTCGTTTGACAACACTTTATATCAAAATAAAAGATTTAAAATTTTTCGAAAATTTGACGACCCCCGACCTGTAAATTTTTGTGATTTTTCACCCAAACTCAACTTGAATACAATTTGATCTTAAGCGATTGCAATTGCGATTTTTGTTCAAATTGCATGATAAATGTTTGCTACAACTCGTTTGACAACACTTTATATCAAAATAAAAGATTTAAAATTTTTCGAAAATTTGACGACCCCCGACCTGTAAATTTTTGTGATTTTTCACCCAAACTCAACTTGAATACAATTTGATCTTAAGCGATTGCAATTGCGATTTTTGTTCAAATTGCATGATAAATGTTTGCTACAAGTCGTTTGACAACACTTTATATCAAAATAAAAGATTTAAAATTTTTCGAAAATTTGACGACCCCCGACCTGTAAATTTTTGTGATTTTTCACCCAAACTCAACTTGAATACAATTTGATCTTAAGCGATTGCAATTGCGATTTTAGTCCAAATTACATGATAAATGTTTGCTACAAGTCGTTTGACAACACTTTATATCAAAATAAAAGATTTAAAATTTTTCGAAAATTTGACGACCCCCGACCTGTAAATTTTTGTGATTTTTCACCCAAACTCAACTTGAATACAATTTGATCTTAAGCGATTGCAATTGCGATTTTTGTTAAAATTGCATGATTAATGTTTGCTACAAGTCGTTTGACAACACTTTATATCAAAATAAAAGATTTAAAATTTTTCGAAAATTTGACGACCCCCGACCTGTAAATTTTTGTGATTTTTCACCCAAACTCAACTTGAATACAATTTGATCTTAAGCGATTGCAATTGCGATTTTTGTTAAAATTGCATGATAAATGTTTGCTACAAGTCGTTTGACAACACTTTATATCAAAATAAAAGATTTAAAATTTTTCGAAAATTTGACGACCCCCGACCTGTAAATTTTTGTGATTTTTCACCCAAACTCAACTTGAATACAATTTGATCTTAAGCGATTGCAATTGCGATTTTAGTCCAAATTACATGATAAATGTTTGCTACAAGTCGTTTGACAACACTTTATATCAAAATAAAAGATTTAAAATTTTTCGAAAATTTGACGACCCCCGACCTGTAAATTTTTGTGATTTTTCACCCAAACTCAACTTGAATACAATTTGATCTTAAGCGATTGCAATTGCGATTTTTGTTAAAATTGCATGATAAATGTTTGCTACAAGTTGTTTGACAACACTTTATATCAAAATAAAAGATTTAAAATTTTTCGAAAATTTGACGACCCCCGACCTGTAAATTTTTGTGATTTTTCACCCAACAGTTTTTCATCAACAGTATGCTTACCAATGCAAATAAGCAGCTACTGTGGCAAGCCAAACAAAAGGCAAAAGAAGAAAACTGGAAATATGTGTGGGAAAACAGTGGAAAGATATTTGTCAGGAAAGTGGAAAATGCTGAAGTCATACACATTCGATCGATGTATGATTTGAGCAAAATAAAACGAAATTAAAAAAAAAAAAAAAAAAAAAAAAAAAAAAAGCTCTTTTTCTCAAATAATGGATGAAGGAAACATAAACTATGAAGATCTGTTTGATATGAACTGTATGGTATTGCCAGACTTCCAACAAATAAAAAATGAACTGAAAGATTTAAATTTTTGCGCTATATGTTTTAATATAAGGTCTCTTAGAAAAAACTGGGATATTTTCTGTGCGAGCATATCCCCGATTCTCAACTATATCGATGTTATTGTCTTAGAAGAAATAAATATTAAAAGCCGTGAAAATAAACTTTACACATTAAATGGGTTTACACCTGAATTTGAAAATAGAAACCTGAAAAAAGGTGGAGGGATTGCGATGTTTATAAAAGATTCTGTGAAGTACAAACGATTAGACATTAAAATTAATTCCTGCGAAAATCTAACGATAAAGGTAAATGACACAGGCCAAGTAATTAGTGGTATATACCGACCACCAAAAACGAATAAAACTGAGTTTGTCGAAGATATGGCCAAAATCGCAGATACAAGGGATGAACAAAAGGAGATGATATTGCTAGGTGATATGAACATAAACTTACTTGATGTAAACAATAATCATGTACTCAATTATCAAGAAATGCTAGCCTCAAAGGGGCTGTATAACGTGATTAAATCTCACACCCGAACGAATTTAAGCGAAGGAACGTCCACTCTTATTGACCATATTATAGTATCTTTATCAGACCGTAAGATACTTTCCGCTGTAGTCGAAAATGACATCTCTGACCACTATAGCGTAGTTTTCGGAGTCTATGGTGAAGGTGAGAGAGTAGAAAAACACGTCAGCACAATTACATGCACGAATAAAGTTAATGAGCTAATTAGACTTACAGACTGGAGCATAATATCAGACGAAACAGATACGGAACTTTTTTATAATAACTTCGTGAAAAAGATGAACGAAATCTATAAAAGTTCAACAAAGACTATAAACAAAAAACTTTATCGTAAGATTACACCATGGATTTCAAGTGATATTATAGAGAGCTGTAAAGAACGTGATAGACTTTACAGAAGATGGAAAAATAATATCCAGACCGAGTACAAAAAAATACGAAATATGGTAAACAAGAAAATATTGGCATGTAAAAATCAATACTATCAACAAAAATTTGAAAATACAAGATGCGATCCGAAAAAAACCTGGTCTTTAATTAACGAAGTTTTAGGAAGGAAGAAACCATCAATAGACACAACAATCACGAAAAACTTCTCATGTAACACAAACACAGAAATTTTGGCTGATGAATTTGCAAATTACTTCTCGCAGCAAGCGGCTCAGATAATTCACACGTGCAACACACCGACTAATACATATCATGGTAACTCTATACGCGACTCGATCTATGTGGGAGAAGTAGAGTGTTTAGAAGTGGAAAACATACTACAGCATTTAAATGCAATAAAGGGTCCAGGAGCTGATGGTATTAGACCAAGTGATCTAAAGAAAAACGCACACATTTTTGCGCCTTTAATCACTAAGCTTATTAATCTCAGCTTTGATACTTCAGTAGTCCCGACAAAACTTAAAGAGGCTATAGTTAGACCTATATATAAAGGAGGAAAAAAGGATGAAATATCAAATTATCGACCTATAGCGATTCTATCTGTGGTTGATAAGATTATGGAGGAAATCATTGCAGATCGAATATGGAAATTCGTTGAAAAACACAACATAATAAGCAAATCCCAATACGGATTCCAGAAAGGCAAAAGCACGAATCGGCTTCTTGGTGATTTCGCAAACTTGATTAATACCAGCCTAAGTAAAAATTTTCATGTAGTAGTGCTTTTCCTGGACTTTAGTAAGGCGTTCGATACCCTTGATCACACAAAACTAATAGAAGCGGTAGAAAAAGCTGGAATTAGAGGAAAAATGTCTGAATGGATGAAGGACTATCTTAGGCGACGGATCTTCAGAGTTAAAATAAATGATTGCTGCAGCAACAAAAAAGCTGTGCATTATGGGGTACCCCAAGGTTCAAAACTCGGTCCGTTGCTGTATTTGCTTTATACTAATGACATGCTGAATTGCCTTAGGAAAAGCTTTCCTTTCGCTTTTGCAGATGACACAGCCATTGTGGTTTACCACCGGTCGCTAGATGAGGCAACTAAGAGATTGCAAGCCGAGTTCGACAAAGTTGGCAGATGGTGTCATGACAACGGCCTAGTCATCAATGCATCTAAGTCAAAAGTAATGCACATTCGCAGCCCGCAATACCGAAGTGAACAGATTACAATCAAAACATTTAACTGCGACAACCAACAAAATGTTGATACCCTAGAAGTAGTCAACACGTATAAATATCTAGGGATTACGATTGATAGCCATTTCATCTGGGAGAGCCATATCAATGATACAAGGAGCAAACTGAGAGGGTCACTCTTTGCTTTGGCTTGCATGCAATACAAAGCAACTACCACGGTAAAAAAACAAATATACTACGCTCTGGTTGAATCAAGATTGCGATATGGTATACTTGCATGGGGAGGAGCTTCAGCAACTCATATAAACAAACTTCAAAAAGTTCAAGACAGAGCGGTAAAATTACTAACGAGAAGAAATAGCACATCAAACGGAGAGAAGGTGATGAAGGTTAAAAATATTTTCGAGATGACAGCAGCGGTGGAATATTATGATGACTTACGCTTTAGAACTCCAATCAACCACAGCTACAGAACAAGAAGACAAGCAGAGGGTTTCTATGAGCTTCCATGTATCTCAAACGTTTATGGCAAGAGGCAACTTAGCTATACAATACCCAACATACTAAACAAACTTCCGCAGTTTTTAAGACATATTAACAATACAAATTGTAGAAAAAAAAGACTGAAACAATTTTTCCTTGAAGCAATAACTTAGATACATTTTTTTCTTGCAATTATCTAATTAAAAAAAAAAAAAAATAATAATAAATAAATAAAATAAAATATACTTTAAATTTAGTAGGTTATATACTTATAAAATAAATACCTATGTTTAAAATTTAAATTGTTCACATCAATGTTAAAATTTTTGTAAACAACCTTCTGCAGATAAGCTATTTTACAGCTTCGCAGATATTGAAACATATTATTGTAATCTGAAATATCTTTAATAATAATTGTTCAATAAAATTTCAACTCAACTTGAATACAATTTGATCTTAAGCGATTGCAATTGCGATTTTTGTTCAAATTGCATGATAAATGTTTGCTACAAGTCGTTTGACAACACTTTATATCAAAATAAAAGATTTAAAATTTTTCGAAAATTTGACGACCCCCGACCTGTAAATTTTTGTGATTTTTCACCCAAACTCAACTTGAATACAATTTGATCTTAAGCGATTGCAATTGCGATTTTTGTTCAAATTACATGATAAATGTTTGCTACAACTCGTTTGACAACATATTATATCAAAACAGTTGACGACCCCCGACCTGTAAATTTTTGTGATTTTTCACCCAAACTCAACTTGAATACAATTTGATCTTAAGCGATTGCAATTGCGATTTTTGTTTAAATTGCATGATAAATGTTTGCTACAAGTCGTTTGACACCACTTTATATCAAAACAAAAGATTTAAAATTTTTCGAAAATTTGACGACCCCCGACCTGTAAATTTTTGTTATTTTTCACCCAAACTCAACTTGAATACAATTTGATTGCAATTGCGATTTTTGTTCAAATTGCATGATAAATGTTTGCTACAAGTCGTTTGACAACACTTTATATCAAAACAAAAGGTTTAAAATTTTTCAAAAATTTGACGACCCCCGACCTGTAAATTTTTGTGATTTTTCACCCAAACTCAACTTGAATACAATTTGATCTTAAGCGATTGCAATTGCGATTTTTGTTAAAATTGCATGATAAATGTTTGCTACAAGTCGTTTGACAACACTTTATTAAAAAATAAAAGATTTAAAATTTTTCGAAAATTTGACGACCCCCGACCTGTAAATTTTTGTGATTTTTCACCCAAACTCAACTTGAATACAATTTGATCTTAAGCGATTGCAATTGCGATTTTTGTTCAAATTGCATGATAAATGTTTGCTACAAGTCGTTTGACAACACTTTATATCAAAATAAAAGATTTAAAATTTTTCGAAAATTTGACGACCCCCGACCTGTAAATTTTTGTGATTTTTCACCCAAACTCAACTTGAATACAATTTGATCTTAAGCGATTGCAATTGCGATTTTTGTTAAAATTGCATGATAAATGTTTGCTACAAGTCGTTTGACAACACTTTATATCAAAATAAAAGATTTAAAATTTTTCGAAAATTTGACGACCCCCGACCTGTAAATTTTTGTGATTTTTCACCCAAGCTCAACTTGAATACAATTTGATCTTAAGCGATTGAAATTGCGATTTTTGTTCAAATTACATGATAAATGTTTGCTACAAGTCGTTTGACAACACTTTATATCAAAACAAAAGATTTAAAATTTTTCGAAAATTTGACGACCCCCGACCTGTAAATTTTTGTGATTTTTCACCCAAACTCAACTTGAATACAATTTGATCTTAAGCGATTGCAATTGCGATTTTTGTTAAAATTGCATGATAAATGTTTGCTACAAGTCGTTTGACAACACTTTATTAAAAAATAAAAGATTTAAAATTTTTCGAAAATTTCACGACCCCCGACCTGTAAATTTTTGTTATTTTTCTCCCAAACTCAACTTGAATACAATTTGATCTTAAGCGATTGCAATTGCGATTTTTGTTCAAATTACATGATAAATGTTTGCTACAAGTCGTTTGACAACACTTTATATCAAAACAAAAGATTTGAAATTTTTCGAAAATTTGACGACCCCCGACCTGTAAATTTTTGTGATTTTTCACCCAAGCTCAACTTGAATACAATTTGATCTTAAGCGATTGCAATTGCGATTTTTGTTAAAATTGCATGATAAATGTTTGCTACAAGTCGTTTGACAACACTTTATATCAAAATAAAAGATTTAACATTTTTCGAAAATTTTACGACCCCCGACCTGTAAATTTTTGTGATTTTTCACCCAAACTCAACTTGAATACAATTTGATCTTAAGCGATTGCAATTGCGATTTTTGTTAAAATTGCATGATAAATGTTTGCTACAAGTCGTTTGACAACACTTTATATCAAAATAAAAGATTTAAAATTTTTCGAAAATTTGACGACCCCCGACCTGTAAATTTTTGTGATTTTTCACCCAAACTCAACTTGAATACAAATTGATCTTAAGCGATTGCAATAGCGATTTTTGTTAAAATTGCATGATAAATGTTTGCTACAAGTCGTTTGACAACACTTTATATCAAAATAAAAGATTGAAAATTTTTCGAAAATTTGACGACCCCCGACCTGTAAATTTTTGTGATTTTTCACCCAAACTCAACTTGAATACAATTTGATCTTAAGCGATTGCAATTGCGATTTTTGTTCAAATTGCATGATAAATGTTTGCTACAATTCGTTTGACAACACTTCATATCAAAACAAAAGATTTAAAATTTTTCAAAAATTTGACGACCCTCGACCTGTAAATTTTTGTGATTTTTCACCCAAACTCAACTTGAATACAATTTGATCTTAAGCGATTGCAATTGCGATTTTTGTTCAAATTGCATGATAAATGTTTGCTACAAGTCGTTTGACAACACTTCATATCAAAACAAAAGATTTAAAATTTTTCGAAAATTTGACGACCCCCGACCTGTAAATTTTTGTTATTTTTCACCCAAACTCAACTTGAATACAATTTGATCTTAAGCGATTGCAATTGCGATTTTTGTTCAAATTGCATGATAAATGTTTGCTACAATTCGTTTGACAACACTTTATATCAAAACAAAAGATTTAAAATTTTTCAAAAATTTGACGACCCCCGACCTGTAAATTTTTGTGATTTTTCACCCAAACTCAACTTGAATACAATTTGATCTTAAGCGATTGCAATTGCGATTTTTGTTCAAATTGCATGATAAATGTTTGCTACAAGTCGTTTGACAACACTTTATATCAAAACAAAAGATTTAAAATTTTTCAAAAATTTGACGACCCCCGACCTGTAAATTTTTGTGATTTTTCACCCAAACTCAACTTGAATACAATTTGATCTTAAGCGATTGCAATTGCGATTTTTGTTCAAATTGCATGATAAATGTTTGCTACAAGTCGTTTGACAACACTTTATATCAAAATAAAAGATTTAAAATTTTTCGAAAATTTGACGACCCCCGACCTGTAAATTTTTGTGATTTTTCACCCAAACTCAACTTGAATACAATTTGATCTTAAGCGATTGCAATTGCGATTTTTGTTAAAATTGCATGATAAATGTTTGCTACAAGTCGTTTGACAACACTTTATATCAAAATAAAAGATTGAAAATTTTTCGAAAATTTGACGACCCCCGACCTGTAAATTTTTGTGATTTTTCACCCAAACTCAACTTGAATACAATTTGATCTTAAGCGATTGCAATTGCGATTTTTGTTCAAATTGCATGATAAATGTTTGCTACAATTCGTTTGACAACACTTCATATCAAAACAAAAGATTTAAAATTTTTCAAAAATTTGACGACCCTCGACCTGTAAATTTTTGTGATTTTTCACCCAAACTCAACTTGAATACAATTTGATCTTAAGCGATTGCAATTGCGATTTTTGTTCAAATTGCATGATAAATGTTTGCTACAAGTCGTTTGACAACACTTCATATCAAAACAAAAGATTTAAAATTTTTCGAAAATTTGACGACCCCCGACCTGTAAATTTTTGTTATTTTTCACCCAAACTCAACTTGAATACAATTTGATCTTAAGCGATTGCAATTGCGATTTTTGTTCAAATTGCATGATAAATGTTTGCTACAATTCGTTTGACAACACTTTATATCAAAACAAAAGATTTAAAATTTTTCAAAAATTTGACGACCCCCGACCTGTAAATTTTTGTGATTTTTCACCCAAACTCAACTTGAATACAATTTGATCTTAAGCGATTGCAATTGCGATTTTTGTTCAAATTGCATGATAAATGTTTGCTACAAGTCGTTTGACAACACTTTATATCAAAACAAAAGATTTAAAATTTTTCAAAAATTTGACGACCCCCGACCTGTAAATTTTTGTGATTTTTCACCCAAACTCAACTTGAATACAATTTGATCTTAAGCGATTGCAATTGCGATTTTTGTTCAAATTGCATGATAAATGTTTGCTACAAGTCGTTTGACAACACTTTATATCAAAATAAAAGATTTAAAATTTTTCGAAAATTTGACGACCCCCGACCTGTAAATTTTTGTGATTTTTCACCCAAACTCAACTTGAATACAATTTGATCTTAAGCGATTGCAATTGCGATTTTTGTTAAAATTGCATGATAAATGTTTGCTACAAGTCGTTTGACAACACTTTATATCAAAATAAAAGATTTAAAATTTTTCGAAAATTTGACGACCCCCGACCTGTAAATTTTTGTGATTTTTCACCCAAACTCAACTTGAATACAATTTGATCTTAAGTGATTGCAATTGCGATTTTTGTTAAAATTGCATGATAAATGTTTGCTACAAGTCGTTTGACAACACTTTATATCAAAACAAAAGATTTAAAATTTTTCAAAAATTTGACGACCCCCGACCTGTAAATTTTTGTGATTTTTCACCCAAACTCAACTTGAATACAATTTGATCTTAAGCGATTGCAATTGCGATTTTTGTTCAAATTACATGATAAATGTTTGCTACAAGTCGTTTGACAACACTTTATATCAAAACAAAAGATTTGAAATTTTTCGAAAATTTGACGACCCCCGACCTGTAAATTTTTGTGATTTTTCACCCAAACTCAACTTGAATACAATTTGATCTTAAGCGATTGCAATTGCGATTTTTGTTAAAATTGCATGATAAATGTTTGCTACAAGTCGTTTGACAACACTTTATTAAAAAATAAAAGATTTAAAATTTTTCGAAAATTTGACGACCCCCGACCTGTAAATTTTTGTGATTTTTCACCCAAACTCAACTTGAATACAATTTGATCTTAAGCGATTGCAATTGCGATTTTTGTTCAAATTGCATGATAAAAGTTTGCTACAAGTCGTTTGACAACTTTATTAAAAAATAAAAGATTTAAAATTTTTCGAAAATTTGACGACCCCCGACCTGTAAATTTTTGTGATTTTTCACCCAAGCTCAACTTGAATACAATTTGATCTTAAGCGATTGCAATTGCGATTTTTGTTAAAATTGCATGATAAATGTTTGCTACAAGTCGTTTGACAACACTTTATTAAAAAATAAAAGATTTAAAATTTTTCGAAAATTTGACGACCCCCGACCTGTAAATTTTTGTGATTTTTCACCCAAACTCAACTTGAATACAATTTGATCTTAAGCGATTGCAATTGCGATTTTTGTTCAAAGTCGTTTGACAACACTTTATTAAAAAATAAAAGATTTAAAATTTTTCGAAAATTTGACGACCCCCGACCTGTAAATTTTTGTGATTTTTCACCCAAGCTCAACTTGAATACAAATTGATCTTAAGCGATTGCAATAGCGATTTTTGTTAAAATTGCATGATAAATGTTTGCTACAAGTCGTTTGACAACACTTTATTAAAAAATAAAAGATTTAAAATTTTTCGAAAATTTGACGACCCCCGACCTGTAAATTTTTGTGATTTTTCACCCAAACTCAACTTGAATACAATTTGATCTTAAGCGATTGCAATTGCGATTTTTGTTCAAATTGCATGATAAAAGTTTGCTACAAGTCGTTTGACAACACTTTATTGAAAAATAAAAGATTTAAAATTTTTCGAAAATTTGACGACCCCCGACCTGTAAATTTTTGTGATTTTTCACCCAAGCTCAACTTGAATACAATTTGATCTTAAGCGATTGCAATTGCGATTTTTGTTAAAATTGCATGATAAATGTTTGCTACAAGTCGTTTGACAACACTTTATTAAAAAATAAAAGATTTAAAATTTTTCGAAAATTTGACGACCCCCGACCTGTAAATTTTTGTGATTTTTCACCCAAACTCAACTTGAATACAATTTGATCTTAAGCGATTGCAATTGCGATTTTTGTTCAAATTGCATGATAAAAGTTTGCTACAAGTCGTTTGACAACACTTTATTAAAAAATAAAAGATTTAAAATTTTTTGAAAATTTGACGACCCCCGACCTGTAAATTTTTGTGATTTTTCACCCAAACTCAACTTGAATACAATTTGATCTTAAGCGATTGCAATTGCGATTTTTGTTCAAATTGCATGATAAATGTTTGCTACAATTCGTTTGACAACACTTTATATCAAAACAAAAGATTTAAAATTTTTCAAAAATTTGACGACCCCCGACCTGTAAATTTTTGTGATTTTTCACCCAAACTCAACTTGAATACAATTTGATCTTAAGCGATTGCAATTGCGATTTTTGTTCAAATTGCATGATAAATGTTTGCTACAAGTCGTTTGACAACACTTTATATCAAAACAAAAGATTTAAAATTTTTCAAAAATTTGACGACCCCCGACCTGTAAATTTTTGTGATTTTTCACCCAAACTCAACTTGAATACAATTTGATCTTAAGCGATTGCAATTGCGATTTTTGTTAAAATTGCATGATAAATGTTTGCTACAAGTCGTTTGACAACACTTTATTAAAAAATAAAAGATTTAAAATTTTTCGAAAATTTGACGACCCCCGACCTGTAAATTTTTGTGATTTTTCACCCAAACTCAACTTGAATACAATTTGATCTTAAGCGATTGCAATTGCGATTTTTGTTCAAATTGCATGATAAATGTTTGCTACAAGTCGTTTGACAACACTTTATATCAAAATAAAAGATTTAAAATTTTTCGAAAATTTGACGACCCAAGACCTGTAAATTTTTGTAATTTTTCACCCAAACTCAACTTGAATACAATTTGATCTTAAGCGATTGCAATTGCGATTTTTGTTAAAATTGCATGATAAATGTTTGCTACAAGTCGTTTGACAACACTTTATATCAAAATAAAAGATTTAAAATTTTTCGAAAATTTGACGACCCCCGACCTGTAAATTTTTGTGATTTTTCACCCAAACTCAACTTGAATACAATTTGATCTTAAGCGATTGCAATTGCGATTTTTGTTCAAATTGCATGATAAATGTTTGCTACAAGTCGTTTGACAACACTTTATATCAAAACAAAAGATTTAAAATTTTTCAAAAATTTGACGACCCCCGACCTGTAAATTTTTGTGATTTTTCACCCAAACTCAACTTGAATACAATTTGATCTTAAGCGATTGCAATTGCGATTTTTGTTAAAATTGCATGATAAATGTTTGCTACAAGTCGTTTGACAACACTTTATTAAAAAATAAAAGATTTAACATTTTTCGAAAATTTCACGACCCCCGACCTGTAAATTTTTGTTATTTTTCACCCAAACTCAACTTGAATACAATTTGATCTTAAGCGATTGCAATTGCGATTTTTGTTCAAATTACATGATAAATGTTTGCTACAAGTCGTTTGACAACACTTTATATCAAAATAAAAGATTTAAAATTTTTCGAAAATTTGACGACCCCCGACCTGTAAATTTTTGTAATTTTTCACCCAAACTCAACTTGAATACAATTTGATCTTAAGCGATTGCAATTGCGATTTTTGTTAAAATTGCATGATAAATGTTTGCTACAAGTCGTTTGACAACACTTTATATCAAAATAAAAGATTTAAAATTTTTCGAAAATTTGACGACCCCCGACCTGTAAATTTTTGTGATTTTTCACCCAAACTCAACTTGAATACAATTTGATCTTAAGCGATTGCAATTGCGATTTTTGTTCAAATTGCATGATAAATGTTTGCTACAAGTCGTTTGACAACACTTTATATCAAAACAAAAGATTTAAAATTTTTCAAAAATTTGACGACCCCCGACCTGTAAATTTTTGTGATTTTTCACCCAAACTCAACTTGAATACAATTTGATCTTAAGCGATTGCAATTGCGATTTTTGTTAAAATTGCATGATAAATGTTTGCTACAAGTCGTTTGACAACACTTTATTAAAAAATAAAAGATTTAACATTTTTCGAAAATTTCACGACCCCCGACCTGTAAATTTTTGTTATTTTTCACCCAAACTCAACTTGAATACAATTTGATCTTAAGCGATTGCAATTGCGATTTTTGTTCAAATTACATGATAAATGTTTGCTACAAGTCGTTTGACAACACTTTATATCAAAACAAAAGATTTGAAATTTTTCGAAAATTTGACGACCCCCGACCTGTAAATTTTTGTGATTTTTCACCCAAACTCAACTTGAATACAATTTGATCTTAAGCGATTGCAATTGCGATTTTTGTTAAAATTGCATGATAAATGTTTGCTACAAGTCGTTTGACAACACTTTATTAAAAAATAAAAGATTTAAAATTTTTCGAAAATTTGACGACCCCCGACCTGTAAATTTTTGTGATTTTTCACCCAAACTCAACTTGAATACAATTTGATCTTAAGCGATTGCAATTGCGATTTTTGTTCAAATTGCATGATAAAAGTTTGCTACAAGTCGTTTGACAACTTTATTAAAAAATAAAAGATTTAAAATTTTTCGAAAATTTGACGACCCCCGACCTGTAAATTTTTGTGATTTTTCACCCAAGCTCAACTTGAATACAATTTGATCTTAAGCGATTGCAATTGCGATTTTTGTTAAAATTGCATGATAAATGTTTGCTACAAGTCGTTTGACAACACTTTATTAAAAAATAAAAGATTTAAAATTTTTCGAAAATTTGACGACCCCCGACCTGTAAATTTTTGTGATTTTTCACCCAAACTCAACTTGAATACAATTTGATCTTAAGCGATTGCAATTGCGATTTTTGTTCAAAGTCGTTTGACAACACTTTATTAAAAAATAAAAGATTTAAAATTTTTCGAAAATTTGACGACCCCCGACCTGTAAATTTTTGTGATTTTTCACCCAAGCTCAACTTGAATACAAATTGATCTTAAGCGATTGCAATAGCGATTTTTGTTAAAATTGCATGATAAATGTTTGCTACAAATCGTTTGACAACACTTTATTAAAAAATAAAAGATTTAAAATTTTTCGAAAATTTGACGACCCCCGACCTGTAAATTTTTGTGATTTTTCACCCAAACTCAACTTGAATACAATTTGATCTTAAGCGATTGCAATTGCGATTTTTGTTCAAATTGCATGATAAAAGTTTGCTACAAGTCGTTTGACAACACTTTATTAAAAAATAAAAGATTTAAAATTTTTCGAAAATTTGACGACCCCCGACCTGTAAATTTTTGTGATTTTTCACCCAAGCTCAACTTGAATACAATTTGATCTTAAGCGATTGCAATTGCGATTTTTGTTAAAATTGCATGATAAATGTTTGCTACAAGTCGTTTGACAACACTTTATTAAAAAATAAAAGATTTAAAATTTTTCGAAAATTTGACGACCCCCGACCTGTAAATTTTTGTGATTTTTCACCCAAACTCAACTTGAATACAATTTGATCTTAAGCGATTGCAATTGCGATTTTTGTTCAAATTGCATGATAAAAGTTTGCTACAAGTCGTTTGACAACACTTTATTAAAAAATAAAAGATTTAAAATTTTTTGAAAATTTGACGACCCCCGACCTGTAAATTTTTGTGATTTTTCACCCAAACTCAACTTGAATACAATTTGATCTTAAGCGATTGCAATTGCGATTTTTGTTCAAATTGCATGATAAATGTTTGCTACAATTCGTTTGACAACACTTTATATCAAAACAAAAGATTTAAAATTTTTCAAAAATTTGACGACCCCCGACCTGTAAATTTTTGTGATTTTTCACCCAAACTCAACTTGAATACAATTTGATCTTAAGCGATTGCAATTGCGATTTTTGTTCAAATTGCATGATAAATGTTTGCTACAAGTCGTTTGACAACACTTTATATCAAAACAAAAGATTTAAAATTTTTCAAAAATTTGACGACCCCCGACCTGTAAATTTTTGTGATTTTTCACCCAAACTCAACTTGAATACAATTTGATCTTAAGCGATTGCAATTGCGATTTTTGTTAAAATTGCATGATAAATGTTTGCTACAAGTCGTTTGACAACACTTTATTAAAAAATAAAAGATTTAAAATTTTTCGAAAATTTGACGACCCCCGACCTGTAAATTTTTGTAATTTTTCACCCAAACTCAACTTGAATACAATTTGATCTTAAGCGATTGCAATTGCGATTTTTGTTAAAATTGCATGATAAATGTTTGCTACAAGTCGTTTGACAACACTTTATATCAAAATAAAAGATTTAAAATTTTTCGAAAATTTGACGACCCCCGACCTGTAAATTTTTGTGATTTTTCACCCAAACTCAACTTGAATACAATTTGATCTTAAGTGATTGCAATTGCGATTTTTGTTAAAATTGCATGATAAATGTTTGCTACAAGTCGTTTGACAACACTTTATTAAAAAATAAAAGATTTAACATTTTTCGAAAATTTCACGACCCCCGACCTGTAAATTTTTGTTATTTTTCACCCAAACTCAACTTGAATACAATTTGATCTTAAGCGATTGCAATTGCGATTTTTGTTCAAATTACATGATAAATGTTTGCTACAAGTCGTTTGACAACACTTTATATCAAAACAAAAGATTTGAAATTTTTCGAAAATTTGACGACCCCCGACCTGTAAATTTTTGTGATTTTTCACCCAAACTCAACTTGAATACAATTTGATCTTAAGCGATTGCAATTGCGATTTTTGTTAAAATTGCATGATAAATGTTTGCTACAAGTCGTTTGACAACACTTTATTAAAAAATAAAAGATTTAAAATTTTTCGAAAATTTGACGACCCCCGACCTGTAAATTTTTGTGATTTTTCACCCAAACTCAACTTGAATACAATTTGATCTTAAGCGATTGCAATTGCGATTTTTGTTCAAATTGCATGATAAAAGTTTGCTACAAGTCGTTTGACAACTTTATTAAAAAATAAAAGATTTAAAATTTTTCGAAAATTTGACGACCCCCGACCTGTAAATTTTTGTGATTTTTCACCCAAGCTCAACTTGAATACAATTTGATCTTAAGCGATTGCAATTGCGATTTTTGTTAAAATTGCATGATAAATGTTTGCTACAAGTCGTTTGACAACACTTTATATCAAAATAAAAGATTTAAAATTTTTCGAAAATTTGACGACCCCCGACCTGTAAATTTTTGTGATTTTTCACCCAAACGCAACTTGAATACAATTTGATCTTAAGCGATTGCAATTGCGATTTTTGTTCAAAGTCGTTTGACAACACTTTATTAAAAAATAAAGGATTTAAAATTTTTCGAAAATTTGACGACCCCCGACCTGTAAATTTTTGTGATTTTTCACCCAAGCTCAACTTGAATACAAATTGATCTTAAGCGATTGCAATAGCGATTTTTGTTAAAATTGCATGATAAATGTTTGCTACAAGTCGTTTGACAACACTTTATTAAAAAATAAAAGATTTAAAATTTTTCGAAAATTTGACGACCCCCGACCTGTAAATTTTTGTGATTTTTCACCCAAACTCAACTTGAATACAATTTGATCTTAAGCGATTGCAATTGCGATTTTTGTTCAAATTGCATGATAAAAGTTTGCTACAAGTCGTTTGACAACACTTTATTAAAAAATAAAAGATTTAAAATTTTTCGAAAATTTGACGACCCCCGACCTGTAAATTTTTGTGATTTTTCACCCAAGCTCAACTTGAATACAATTTGATCTTAAGCGATTGCAATTGCGATTTTTGTTAAAATTGCATGATAAATGTTTGCTACAAGTCGTTTGACAACACTTTATTAAAAAATAAAAGATTTAAAATTTTTCGAAAATTTGACGACCCCCGACCTGTAAATTTTTGTGATTTTTCACCCAAACTCAACTTGAATACAATTTGATCTTAAGCGATTGCAATTGCGATTTTTGTTCAAATTGCATGATAAAAGTTTGCTACAAGTCGTTTGACAACACTTTATTAAAAAATAAAAGATTTAAAATTTTTTGAAAATTTGACGACCCCCGACCTGTAAATTTTTGTGATTTTTCACCCAAACTCAACTTGAATACAATTTGATCTTAAGCGATTGCAATTGCGATTTTTGTTCAAATTGCATGATAAATGTTTGCTACAAGTCGTTTGACAACACTTTATATCAAAATAAAAGATTTAAAATTTTTCGAAAATTTGATGACCCCCGACCTGTAAATTTTTGTGATTTTTCACCCAAACTCAACTTGAATACAATTTGATCTTAAGCGATTGCAATTCCGATTTTTGTTCAAATTGCATGATAAATGTTTGCTACAAGTCGTTTGACAACACTTTATATCAAAATAAAAGATTGAAAATTTTTCGAAAATTTGACGACCCCCGACCTGTAAATTTTTGTGATTTTTCACCCAAACTCAACTTGAATACAAATTGATCTTAAGCGATTGCAATAGCGATTTTTGTTAAAATTGCATGATAAATGTTTGCTACAAGTCGTTTGACAACACTTTATATCAAAATAAAAGATTGAAAATTTTTCGAAAATTTGACGACCCCCGACCTGTAAATTTTTGTTATTTTTCACCCAAACTCAACTTGAATACAATTTGATCTTAAGCGATTGCAATTCCGATTTTTGTTCAAATTGCATGATAAATGTTTGCTACAAGTCGTTTGACAACACTTTATATCAAAATAAAAGATTTAAAATTTTTCGAAAATTTGACGACCCCCGACCTGTAAATTTTTGTGATTTTTCACCCAAACTCAACTTGAATACAATTTGATCTTAAGAGATTGCAATTGCGATTTTTGTTCAAATTGCATGATAAATGTTTGCTACAAGTCGTTTGACAACACTTTATATCAAAATAAAAGATTTAAAATTTTTCGAAAATTTGACGACCCCCGACCTGTAAATTTTTGTGATTTTTCACCCAAACTCAACTTGAATACAATTTGATCTTAAGCGATTGCAATTGCGATTTTTGTTAAAATTGCATGATAAATGTTTGCTACAAGTCGTTTGACAACACTTTATATCAAAATAAAAGATTTAAAATTTTTCGAAAATTTGACGACCCCCGACCTGTAAATTTTTGTGATTTTTCACCCAAACTCAACTTGAATACAAATTGATCTTAAGCGATTGCAATAGCGATTTTTGTTAAAATTGCATGATAAATGTTTGCTACAAGTCGTTTGACAACACTTTATATGAAAATAAAAGATTGAAAATTTTTCGAAAATTTGACGACCCCCGACCTGTAAATTTTTGTGATTTTTCACCCAAACTCAACTTGAATACAATTTGATCTTAAGCGATTGCAATTGCGATTTTTGTTAAAATTGCATGATAAATGTTTGCTACAAGTCGTTTGACAACACTTTATATCAAAACAAAAGATTTAAAATTTTTCGAAAATTTGACGACCCCCGACCTGTAAATTTTTGTGATTTTTCACCCAAGCTCAACTTGAATACAATTTGATCTTAAGCGATTGCAATTGCGATTTTTGTTAAAATTGCATGATAAATGTTTGCTACAAGTCGTTTGACAACACTTTATATCAAAATAAAAGATTTAAAATTTTTCGAAAATTTGACGACCCCCGACCTGTAAATTTTTGTGATTTTTCACCCAAACTCAACTTGAATACAATTTGATCTTAAGCGATTGCAATTGCGATTTTTGTTAAAATTGCATGATAAATGTTTGCTACAAGTCGTTTGACAACACTTTATATCAAAATAAAAGATTTAAAATTTTTCGAAAATTTGACGACCCCCGACCTGTAAATTTTTGTGATTTTTCACCCAAACTCAACTTGAATACAATTTGATCTTGAGCGATTGCAATTGCGATTTTTGTTCAAATTACATGATAAATGTTTGCTACAAGTCGTTTGACAACACTTTATATCAAAATAAAAAAATTAAAATTTCTCGAAAATTTGACGACCCCCGACCCGTAAATTTTTGTTATTTTTCACCCAAACTCAACTTGAATACAATTTGATCTTAAGCGATTGCAATTGCGATTTTTGTTCAAATTACATAATAAATGTTTGCTACAAGTTGTTTGACAACACTTTATATCAAAACAAAAGATTTAAAATTTTTCGAAAATTTGAAGACCCCCGACCTGTAAATTTTTGTGATTTTTCACCCAAACTCAACTTGAATACAATTTGATCTTAAGCGATTGCAATTGCGATTTTTGTTCAAATTGCATGATAAATGTTTGCTACAAGTCGTTTGACAACACTTTATTAAAAAATAAAAGATTTAAAATTTTTCGAAAATTTGACGACCCCCGACATGTAAATTTTTGTGATTTTTCACCCAAACTCAACTTGAATACAATTTGATCTTAAGCGATTGCAATTGCGATTTTTGTTCAAATTGCGTGATAAAAGTTTGCAACGAGTCGTTTGACAACACTTTATATCGAAATAAAAGATTTAAAATTTTTCGAAAATTTGACGACCCCCGACCTGTAAATTTTTGTGATTTTTCACCCAAGCTCAACTTGATTGATCTTAAGCGATTGCAATTGCGATTTTTGTTAAAATTGCATGATAAATGTTTGCTACAAGTCGTTTGACAACACTTTATATCAAAATAAAAGATTTAAAATTTTTCGAAAATTTGACGACCCCCGACCTGTAAATTTTTGTGATTTTTCACCCAAACTCAACTTGAATACAAATTGATCTTAAGCGATTGCAATAGCGATTTTTGTTAAAATTGCATGATAAATGTTTGCTACAAGTCGTTTGACAACACTTTATATCAAAATAAAAGATTGAAAATTTTTCGAAAATTTGACGACCCCCGACCTGTAAATTTTTGTGATTTTTCACCCAAACTCAACTTGAATACAATTTGATCTTAAGCGATTGCAATTGCGATTTTTGTTAAAATTGCATGATAAATGTTTGCTACAAGTCGTTTGACAACACTTTATATCAAAACAAAAGATTTAAAATTTTTCGAAAATTTGACGACCCCCGACCTGTAAATTTTTGTGATTTTTCACCCAAGCTCAACTTGAATACAATTTGATCTTAAGCGATTGCAATTGCGATTTTTGTTAAAATTGCATGATAAATGTTTGCTACAAGTCGTTTGACAACACTTTATATCAAAATAAAAGATTTAAAATTTTTCGAAAATTTGACGACCCCCGACCTGTAAATTTTTGTGATTTTTCACCCAAACTCAACTTGAATACAATTTGATCTTAAGCGATTGCAATTGCGATTTTTGTTCAAATTGCATGATAAAAGTTTGCTACAAGTCGTTTGACAACACTTTATATCAAAATAAAAGATTTAAAATTTTTCGAAAATTTGACGACCCCCGACCTGTAAATTTTTGTGATTTTTCACCCAAGCTCAACTTGAATACAATTTGATCTTAAGCGATTGCAATTGCGATTTTTGTTAAAATTGCATGATAAATGTTTGCTACAAGTCGTTTGACAACACTTTATATCAAAATAAAAGATTTAAAATTTTTCGAAAATTTGACGACCCCCGACCTGTAAATTTTTGTGATTTTTCACCCAAGCTCAACTTGAACACAATTTGATCTTAAGCGATTGCAATTGCGATTTTTGTTAAAATTGCATGATAAATGTTTGCTACAAGTTGTTTGACAACACTTTATATCAAAATAAAAGATTTAAAATTTTTCGAAAATTTGACGACCCCCGACCTGTAAATTTTTGTGATTTTTCACCCAAACTCAACTTGAATACAATTTGATCTTAAGCGATTGCAATTGCGATTTTTGTTAAAATTGCTTGATAAATGTTTGCTACAAGTCGTTTGACAACACTTTATTAAAAAATAAAAGATTTAAAATTTTTCGAAAATTTGACGACCCCCGACCTGTAAATTTTTGTTATTTTTCACCCAAACTCAACTTGAATACAATTTGATCTTAAGCGATTGCAATTGCGATTTTTGTTCAAATTACATGATAAATGTTTGCTACAAGTCGTTTGACAACACTTTATATCAAAACAAAAGATTTAAAATTTTTCGAAAATTTGACGACCCCCGACCTGTAAATTTTTGTTATTTTTCACCCAAACTCAACTTGAATACAATTTGATCTTAAGCGATTGCAATTGCGATTTTTGTTCAAATTGCATGATAAATGTTTGCTACAAGTCGTTTGACAACACTTTATATCAAAACAAAAGATTTAAAATTTTTCGAAAATTTGACGACCCCCGACCTGTAAATTTTTGTGATTTTTCACCCAAACTCAACTTGAATACAATTTGATCTTAAGCGATTGCAATTGCGATTTTTGTTAAAATTGCATGATAAATGTTTGCTACAAGTCGTTTGACAACACTTTATATCAAAATAAAAGACCTCCGACCTGTAAATTTTTGTGATTTTTCACCCAAACTCAACTTGAGTATAATTTGATCATAAACGATTGCAATTGCGATTTTTGTTAAAATTGCATGACAACACTTATATCAAAACAAAAGATTTAAAATTTTTCGAAAATTTGACGACCCCCGACCTGTAAATTTTTGTGATTTTTCACCCAAACTCAACTTGAATACAATTTGATCTTAAGCGATTGCAATTGCGATTTTTGTTCAAATTGCATGATAAATGTTTGCTACAAGTCGTTTGACAACACTTTATATCAAAACAAAAGATTTAAAAATTTTCGAAAATTTGACGACCCCCGACCTGTAAATTTTTGTGATTTTTCACAAAAACTCAACTTGAATACAATTTGATCTTAAGCGATTGCAATTGCGATTTTTGTTAAAATTGCATGATAAATGTTTGCTACAAGTCGTTTGACAACACTTTATATCAAAACAAAAGATTTAAAATTTTTCGAAAATTTGACGACCCCCGACCTGTAAATTTTTGTGATTTTTCACCCAAACTCAACTTGAATACAATTTGATCTTAAGCGATTGCAATTGCGATTTTTGTTAAAATTGCATGATAAATGTTTGCTACAAGTCGTTTGACAACACTTTATATCAAAATAAAAGACCTCCGACCTGTAAATTTTTGTGATTTTTCACCCAAACTCAACTTGAGTATAATTTGATCATAAACGATTGCAATTGCGATTTTTGTTAAAATTGCATGACAACACTTATATCAAAACAAAAGATTTAAAATTTTTCGAAAATTTGACGACCCCCGACCTGTAAATTTTTGTGATTTTTCACCCAAACTCAACTTGAATACAATTTGATCTTAAGCGATTGCAATTGCGATTTTTGTTAAAATTGCATGATAAATGTTTGCTACAAGTCGTTTGACAACACTTTATATCAAAACAAAAGATTTAAAAATTTTCGAAAATTTGACGACCCCCGACCTGTAAATTTTTGTGATTTTTCACAAAAACTCAACTTGAATACAATTTGATCTTAAGCGATTGCAATTGCGATTTTTGTTAAAATTGCATGATAAATGTTTGCTACAAGTCGTTTGACAACACTTTATATCAAAATAAAAGATTTAAAATTTTTCGAAAATTTGACGACCCCCGACCTGTAAATTTTTGTGATTTTTCACCCAAACTCAACTTGAATACAATTTGATCTTAAGCGATTGCAATTGCGATTTTTGTTAAAATTGCATGATAAATGTTTGCTACAAGTCGTTTGACAACACTTTATATCAAAACAAAAGATTTAAAAATTTTCGAAAATTTGACGACCCCCGACCTGTAAATTTTTGTGATTTTTCACCCAAACTCAACTTGAATACAATTTGATCTTAAGCGATTGCAATTGCGATTTTTGTTCAAATTGCATGATAAATGTTTGCTACAAGTCGTTTGACAACACTTTATATCAAAACAAAAGATTTAAAAATTTTCGAAAATTTGACGACCCCCGACCTGTAAATTTTTGTGATTTTTCACAAAAACTCAACTTGAATACAATTTGATCTTAAGCGATTGCAATTGCGATTTTTGTTAAAATTGCATGATAAATGTTTGCTACAAGTCGTTTGACAACACTTTATATCAAAACAAAAGATTTAAAATTTTTCGAAAATTTGACGACCCCCGACCTGTAAATTTTTGTGATTTTTCACCCAAACTCAACTTGAATACAATTTGATCTTAAGCGATTGCAATTGCGATTTTTGTTAAAATTGCATGATAAATGTTTGCTACAAGTCGTTTGACAACACTTTATATCAAAATAAAAGACCTCCGACCTGTAAATTTTTGTGATTTTTCACCCAAACTCAACTTGAGTATAATTTGATCATAAACGATTGCAATTGCGATTTTTGTTAAAATTGCATGACAACACTTATATCAAAACAAAAGATTTAAAATTTTTCGAAAATTTGACGACCCCCGACCTGTAAATTTTTGTGATTTTTCACCCAAACTCAACTTGAATACAATTTGATCTTAAGCGATTGCAATTGCGATTTTTGTTCAAATTGCATGATAAATGTTTGCTACAAGTCGTTTGACAACACTTTATATCAAAACAAAAGATTTAAAAATTTTCGAAAATTTGACGACCCCCGACCTGTAAATTTTTGTGATTTTTCACCCAAACTCAACTTGAATACAATTTGATCTTAAGCGATTGCAATTGCGATTTTTGTTCAAATTGCATGATAAATGTTTGCTACAAGTCGTTTGACAACACTTTATATCAAAACAAAAGATTTAAAAATTTTCGAAAATTTGACGACCCCCGACCTGTAAATTTTTGTGATTTTTCACAAAAACTCAACTTGAATACAATTTGATCTTAAGCGATTGCAATTGCGATTTTTGTTAAAATTGCATGATAAATGTTTGCTACAAGTCGTTTGACAACACTTTATATCAAAACAAAAGATTTAAAATTTTTCGAAAATTTGACGACCCCCGACCTGTAAATTTTTGTGATTTTTCACCCAAACTCAACTTGAATACAATTTGATCTTAAGCGATTGCAATTGCGATTTTTGTTAAAATTGCATGATAAATGTTTGCTACAAGTCGTTTGACAACACTTTATATCAAAATAAAAGACCTCCGACCTGTAAATTTTTGTGATTTTTCACCCAAACTCAACTTGAGTATAATTTGATCATAAACGATTGCAATTGCGATTTTTGTTAAAATTGCATGACAACACTTATATCAAAACAAAAGATTTAAAATTTTTCGAAAATTTGACGACCCCCGACCTGTAAATTTTTGTGATTTTTCACCCAAACTCAACTTGAATACAATTTGATCTTAAGCGATTGCAATTGCGATTTTTGTTAAAATTGCATGATAAATGTTTGCTACAAGTCGTTTGACAACACTTTATATCAAAACAAAAGATTTAAAAATTTTCGAAAATTTGACGACCCCCGACCTGTAAATTTTTGTGATTTTTCACAAAAACTCAACTTGAATACAATTTGATCTTAAGCGATTGCAATTGCGATTTTTGTTAAAATTGCATGATAAATGTTTGCTACAAGTCGTTTGACAACACTTTATATCAAAATAAAAGATTTAAAATTTTTCGAAAATTTGACGACCCCCGACCTGTAAATTTTTGTGATTTTTCACCCAAACTCAACTTGAATACAATTTGATCTTAAGCGATTGCAATTGCGATTTTTGTTAAAATTGCATGATAAATGTTTGCTACAAGTCGTTTGACAACACTTTATATCAAAATAAAAGATTTAAAAGTTTTCGAAAATTTGACGACCCCCGACCTGTAAATTTTTGTGATTTTTCACCCAAACTCAACTTGAATACAATTTGATCTTAAGCGATTGCAATTGCGATTTTTGTTAAAATTGCATGATAAATGTTTGCTACAAGTCGTTTGACAACACTTTATTAAAAAATAAAAGATTTAAAATTTTTCGAAAATTTGACGACCCCCGACCTGTAAATTTTTGTGATTTTTCACCCAAACTCAACTTGAATACAATTTGATTTTAAGCGATTGCAATTGCGATTTTTGTTCAAATTGCATGATAAATGTTTGCTACAAGTCGTTTGACAACACTTTATATCAAAATAAAAGATTTAAAATTTTTCGAAAATTTGACGACCCCAGACCTGTAAATTTTTGTGATTTTTCACCCAAACTCAACTTGAATACAATTTGATCTTAAGCGATTGCAATTGCGATTTTTGTTAAAATTGCATGATAAATGTTTGCTACAAGTCGTTTGACAACACTTTATATCAAAATAAAAGATTTAAAATTTTTCGAAAATTTGACGACCCCCGACCTGTAAATTTTTGTGATTTTTCACCCAAACTCAACTTGAATACAATTTGATCTTAAGCGATTGCAATTGCGATTTTTGTTAAAATTGCATGATAAATGTTTGCTACAAGTCGTTTGACAACACTTTATATCAAAACAAAAGATTTAAAATTTTTCGAAAATTTGACGACCCCCGACCTGTAAATTTTTGTGATTTTTCACCCAAACTCAACTTGAATACAATTTGATCTTAAGCGATTGCAATTGCGATTTTTGTTAAAATTGCATGATAAATGTTTGCTACAAGTCGTTTGACAACACTTTATATCAAAATAAAAGATTTAAAATTTTTCGAAAATTTGACGACCCCCGACCTGTAAATTTTTGTGATTTTTCACCCAAACTCAACTTGAATACAATTTGATCTTAAGCGATTGCAATTGCGATTTTTGTTCAAATTGCATGATAAAAGTTTGCTACAAGTCGTTTGACAACACTTTATTGAAAAATAAAAGATTTAAAATTTTTCGAAAATTTGACGACCCCCGACCTGTAAATTTTTGTGATTTTTCACCCAAGCTCAACTTGAATACAATTTGATCTTAAGCGATTGCAATTGCGATTTTTGTTAAAATTGCATGATAAATGTTTGCTACAAGTCGTTTGACAACACTTTATATCAAAATAAAAAAATTAAAATTTTTCGAAAATTTGACGACCCCCGACCTGTAAATTTTTGTTATTTTTCACCCAAACTCAACTTGAATACAATTTGATCTTAAGCGATTGCAATTGCGATTTTTGTTCAAATTGCATGATAAATGTTTGCTACAAGTCGTTTGACAACACTTTATATCAAAATAAAAGATTTAAAATTTTTCGAAAATTTGACGACCCCCGACCTGTAAATTTTTGTGATTTTTCACCCAAACTCAACTTGAATACAATTTGATCTTAAGCGATTGCAATTGCGATATTTGTTCAAATTGCATGATAAATGTTTGCTACAAGTCGTTTGACAACACTTTATATCAAAACAAAAGATTTAAAATTTTTCGAAAATTTGACGACCCCCGACCTGTAAATTTTTGTGATTTTTCACGCAAACTCAACTTGAATACAATTTGATCTTAAGCGATTGCAATTGCGATTTTTGTTCAAATTGCATGATAAATGTTTGCTACAAGTCGTTTGACAACACTTTATATCAAAATAAAAGATTTAAAATTTTTCGAATATTTGACGACCCCCGAAATGTAAATTTTTGTGATTTTTCACCCAAACACAACTTGAATACAATTTGATCTTAAGCGATTGCAATTGCGATTTTTGTTCAAATTGCATGATAAATGTTTGCTACAAGTCGTTTGACAACACTTTATATCAAAACAAAAGATTTAAAAATTTTCGAAAATTTGACGACCCCCGACCTGTACATTTTTGTGATTTTTCACCCAAACTCAACTTGAATACAATTTGATCTTAAGCGATTGCAATTGCGACTTTTGTTCAAATTGCATGATAAATGTTTGCTACAAGTCGTTTGACAACACTTTATATCAAAACAAAAGATTTAAAATTTTTCGAAAATTTGACGACCCCCGACCTGTAAATTTTTGTGATTTTTCACCCAAACTCAACTTGAATACAATTTGATCTTAAGCGATTGCAATTGCGATTTTTGTTCAAATTGCATGATAAATGTTTGCTACAAGTCGTTTGACAACACTTTATATCAAAACAAAAGATTTAAAATTTTTCGAAAATTTGACGACCCCCGACCTGTAAATTTTTGTGATTTTTCACGCAAACTCAACTTGAATACAATTTGATCTTAAGCGATTGCAATTGCGATTTTTGTTCAAATTGCATGATAAATGTTTGCTACAAGTCGTTTGACAACACTTTATATCAAAATAAAAGATTTAAAATTTTTCGAATATTTGACGACCCCCGAAATGTAAATTTTTGTGATTTTTCACCCAAACACAACTTGAATACAATTTGATCTTAAGCGATTGCAATTGCGATTTTTGTTCAAATTGCATGATAAATGTTTGCTACAAGTCGTTTGACAACACTTTATATCAAAACAAAAGATTTAAAAATTTTCGAAAATTTGACGACCCCCGACCTGTACATTTTTGTGATTTTTCACCCAAACTCAACTTGAATACAATTTGATCTTAAGCGATTGCAATTGCGACTTTTGTTCAAATTGCATGATAAATGTTTGCTACAAGTCGTTTGACAACACTTTATATCAAAACAAAAGATTTAAAAATTTTCGAAAATTTGACGACCCCCGACCTGTAAATTTTTGTGATTTTTCACCCAAACTCAACTTGAATACAATTTGATCTTAAGCGATTGCAATTGCGATTTTTGTTCAAATTGCATGATAAATGTTTGCTACAAGTCGTTTGACAACACTTTATATCAAAATAAAAGATTTAAAATTTTTCGAAAATTTGACGACCCCCGACCTGTAAATTTTTGTGATTTTTCACCCAAACTCAACTTGAATACAATTTGATCTTAAGCGATTGCAATTGCGATTTTTGTTCAAATTGCATGATAAATGTTTGCTACAAGTCGTTTGACAACACTTTATATCAAAATAAAAGATTTAAAATTTTTCGAAAATTTGACGACCCCCGACCTGTAAATTTTTGTGATTTTTCACCCAAACTCAACTTGAATACAATTTGATCTTAAGCGATTGCAATTGCGATTTTAGTCCAAATTACATGATAAATGTTTGCTACAAGTCGTTTGACAACACTTTATATCAAAATAAAAGATTTAAAATTTTTCGAAAATTTGACGACCCCCGACCTGTAAATTTTTGTGATTTTTCACCCAAACTCAACTTGAATACAATTTGATCTTAAGCGATTGCAATTGCGATTTTTGTTAAAATTGCATGATTAATGTTTGCTACAAGTCGTTTGACAACACTTTATATCAAAATAAAAGATTTAAAATTTTTCGAAAATTTGACGACCCCCGACCTGTAAATTTTTGTGATTTTTCACCCAAACTCAACTTGAATACAATTTGATCTTAAGCGATTGCAATTGCGATTTTTGTTAAAATTGCATGATAAATGTTTGCTACAAGTCGTTTGACAACACTTTATATCAAAATAAAAGATTTAAAATTTTTCGAAAATTTGACGACCCCCGACCTGTAAATTTTTGTGATTTTTCACCCAAACTCAACTTGAATACAATTTGATCTTAAGCGATTGCAATTGCGATTTTTGTTCAAATTGCATGATAAATGTTTGCTACAAGTCGTTTGACAACACTTTATATCAAAACAAAAGATTTAAAAATTTTCAAAAATTTGACGACCCGTAAATTTTTGTTATTTTTCACCCAAACTAAACTTGAATACAATTTGATCTTAAGCGATTGCAATTGCGACTTTTGTTCAAATTGCATGATAAATGTTTGCTACAAGTCGTTTGATAACACTTTATATCAAAACAAAAGATTTAAAATTTTTCGAAAATTTGACGACCCGTAAATTTTTGTTATTTTTCACCCAAACTCAACTTGAATACAATTTGATCTTAAGCGATTGCAATTGCGATTTTTGTTCAAATTGCATGATAAATGTTTGCTACAAGTCGTTTGACAACACTTTATATCAAAACAAAAGATTTAAAAATTTTCGAAAATTTGACGACCCCCGACCTGTAAATTTTTGTGATTTTTCACCCAAACTCAACTTGAATACAATTTGATCTTAAGCGATTGCAATTGCGATTTTTGTTCAAATTGCATGATAAATGTTTGCTACAAGTCGTTTGACAACACTTTATATCAAAACAAAAGATTTAAAATTTTTCGAAAATATTACGACCCCCGACCTGTAAATTTTTGTGATTTTTCACCCAAACTCAACTTGAATACAATTTGATCTTAAGCGATTGCAATTGCGATTTTTGTTCAAATTGCATGATAAATGTTTGCTACAAGTCGTTTGACAACACTTTATATCAAAACAAAAGACTTAAAATTTTTCGAAAATTTGACGACCCCCGACCTGTAAATTTTTGTTATTTTTCACCCAAACTCAGCTTGAATACAATTTGATCTTAAGCGATTGCAATTGCGATTTTTGTTCAAATTGCATGATAAATGTTTGCTACAAGTCGTTTGACAACAGTTTATATCAAAACAAAAGATTTGAAATTTTTCGAAAATTTCACGACCCCCGACCTGTAAATTTTTGTGATTTTTCACCCAAACTCAACTTGAATACAATTTGATCTTAAGCGATTGCAATTGCGATTTTTGTTCAAATTGCATGATAAATGTTTGCTACAAGTCGTTTGACAACACTTTATATCAAAACAAAAGACTTAACATTTTTCGAAAATTTGACGACCCCCGACCTGTAAATTTTTGTTATTTTTCACCCAAACTCAGCTTGAATACAATTTGATCTTAAGCGATTGCAATTGCGATTTTTCTTCAAATTGCATGATAAATGTTTGCTACAAGTCGTTTGACAACACTTTATATCAAAACAAAAGATTTAAAATTTTTCGAAAATTTCACGACCCCCGACCTGTAAATTTTTGTGATTTTTCACCCAAACTCAACTTGAATACAATTTGATCTTAAGCGATTGCAATTGCGATTTTTGTTCAAATTACATGATAAATGTTTGCTACAAGTCGTTTGACAACACTTTATATCAAAATAAAAGATTTAAAATTTTTCGAAAATTTGACGACCCCCGACCTGTAAATTTTTGTTATTTTTCACCCAAACTCAACTTGAATACAATTTGATCTTAAGCGATTGCAATTGCGATTTTTGTTCAAATTGCATGATAAATGTTTGCTACAAGTCGTTTGACAACACTTTATATCAAAACAAAAGATTTAAAAATGTTCGAAAATTTGACGACCCCCGACCTGTAAATTTTTGTGATTTTTCACCCAAACTCAACTTGAATACAATTTGATCTTAAGCGATTGCAATTGCGATTTTTGTTCAAATTGCATGATAAATGTTTGCTACAAGTCGTTTGACAACAGTTTAATCAAAACAAAAGATTTAAAATTTTTCGAAAATTTCACGACCCCCGACCTGTAAATTTTTGTGATTTTTCACCCAAACTCAACTTGAATACAATTTGATCTTAAGCGATTGCAATTGCGATTTTTGTTCAAATTACCGACCTGTAAATTTTTGTGATTTTTCACCCAAACTCAACTTGAATACAATTTGATCTTAAGCGATTGCAATTGCGATTTTTGTTCAAATTACATGATAAATGTTTGCTACAAGTCGTTTGACAACACTTTATATCAAAATAAAAGATTTAAAATTTTTCGAAAATTTGACGACCCCCGACCTGTAAATTTTTGTTATTTTTCACCCAAACTCAACTTGAATACAATTTGATCTTAAGCGATTGCAATTGCGATTTTTGTTCAAATTGCATGATAAATGTTTGCTACAAGTCGTTTGACAACAGTTTATATCAAAACAAAAGATTTAAAATTTTTCGAAAATTTCACGACCCCCGACCTGTAAATTTTTGTGATTTTTCACCCAAACTCAACTTGAATACAATTTGATCTTAAGCGATTGCAATTGCGATTTTTGTTCAAATTGCATGATAAATGTTTGCTACAAGTCGTTTGACAACACTTTATATCAAAACAAAAGATTTAAAATTTTTCGAAAATTTGACGACCCCCGACCTGTAAATTTTTGTTATTTTTCACCCAAACTCAGCTTGAATACAATTTGATCTTAAGCGATTGCAATTGCGATTTTTGTTCAAATTGCATGATAAATGTTTGCTACAAGTCGTTTGACAACACTTTATATCAAAATAAAAGATTTAAAATTTTTCGAAAATTTGACGACCCCCGACCTGTAAATTTTTGTGATTTTTCACCCAAACTCAACTTGAATACAATTTGATCTTAAGCGATTGCAATTGCGATTTTTGTTCAAATTGCATGATAAATGTTTGCTACAAGTCGTTTGACAACACTTTATATCAAAACAAAAGATTTAAAATTTTTCGAAAATTTGACGACCCCCGACCTGTAAATTTTTGTTATTTTTCACCCAAACTCAGCTTGAATACAATTTGATCTTAAGCGATTGCAATTGCGATTTTTGTTCAAATTGCATGATAAATGTTTGCTACAAGTCGTTTGACAACACTTTATATCAAAATAAAAGATTTAAAATTTTTCGAAAATTTGACGACCCCCGACCTGTAAATTTTTGTGATTTTTCACCCAAACTCAACTTGAATATAATTTGATCATAAGCGATTGCAATTGCGATTTTTGTTAAAATTGCATGAGAACACTTTATATCAAAATAAAAGATTTAAAATTTTTCGAAAATTTGACGACCCCCGACCTGTAAATTTTTGTTATTTTTCACCCAAACTCAACTTGAATACAATTTGATCTTAAGCGATTGCAATTGCGATTTTTGTTCAAATTGCATGATAAATGTTTGCTACACGTCGTTTGACAACACTTTATATCAAAACAAAAGATTTAAAATTTTTCGAAAATTTTACGACCCCCGACCTGTAAATTTTTTTTATTTTTCACCCAAACTCAACTTGAATACAATTTGATCTTAAGCGATTGCAATTGCGATTTTTGTTCAAATTACATGATAAATGTTTGCTACAAGTCGTTTGACAACACTTTATATCAAAATAAAAGATTTAAAATTTTTCGAAAATTTGACGACCCCCGACCTGTAAATTTTTTTGATTTTTTACCGAAACTCAACTTGAATACAATTTGATCTTAAGCGATTGCAATTGCGATTTTTGTTAAATTTGCATGATAAAATGTTTGCTACAAGTCGTTTGACAACGCTTTATTTCAAAATAAAAAATTTAAAATTTTTCGAATTTTTGACGACCCCCGACCTGTAAATTGTTATGGACGATTCCAAACGACTGCATTGAGAAGCTTTTCCAAAGCAGTTAACTCCCCGATGAATGTCAGACGTTCGCTAAAGATGACGTATAAACAGAAAGCTATTTATCCCTCTATTATTCCAATTAGAACGGATTCGGTTTACAAACCTTTCCAAGTCCACAAAAAGAAAACAATTTTGAGTTATCTTATGTTTAAAATTCAGTTTATTAATTTTACTTCTCTTATTCGTTCTTTTATAATTATTATCTTTATTCTTAGTTCTCTCTGGTGTTTATATTAATTTCTTTAGATTTTATATAATATATTCTGTACGAAAAAAAAAACATACTTGTAACAAATAATTTCTACATAAATCGATTCCTCTTTGTTTTTTTTTTAATATTAATTATAATGGAATGTAAATTACCACGAAAAACACACAAGCAATGGCTGTTTTAATGGTAATTTCTTTAATAAAAAAAGCTCACAAACATTTTACAAAAAAACGACAGTAATTTGAGACGGATATTACGAAAAAAAAATATTTACGGAAGCTCCCAAAAAGCTATGTGTCTTTTTTATTTGTTTGTACATTTGCCTCTTTATTTAGAAAATATTTGATTTTAATTTTTGTTTTGTTTATAAATGCAAGCAATGAAATTGTATTTCATTTTGTTTTTATACACGTTTTTTTTTATTAATATTATGTACAAAAAAATTGGCAAATATTCAAAAAGCTTTGGGAGTTGATTTCAAATTGTTTGCCTCCGATTACGATGGTGTTTCAAATTTTTTTAATAATATGAATAAATAAGAGAGTAAAATAGTAGAAAAAAAATAAAATTACGAAAAAAACATATACGTAACTTAAAGTACAAAAATGGACGGGATGAAATAATATCGTTAACATTTTGTTATAAAATTTTGTTTTTATCAAAATTTGCTGCCAACTTAAGTTTGGTTTTGTACAAATACTAATACGCTTTGTCTGCGGTCGTTAATATGTGAAAGAAGTAGGAATTTGTGCCAGTGTTCTGTTACTCTTACGATAGATCTGCCAATGCTTGTTTTAAAACTCATTTACGTTCAAATTCACACATTGTTCTGAGGGATTTGGTTGATTTTTGGATGATAAAGGTGCCAGCTTGCATATATCATCCAGCAATAAAAATGGATGTGATGACAAACTCAAGCTGTTGGTAGTTCAAAGCTATTTTTCTCATTGCGAACCAGAAATTAATAGAAATTAAACACAAAATAAGCTTTTTCTTACTTCGAAACGAATCGTTCGCATGACTTACAGAAGACGTGCGCATATGAGATACAAAAATGTGATTATCAAAGAACAAGCTGCGAATAGTACAAGTACACTTCACTGTTCTTCACTACCCACGGATCGGTTTAATTAGAGAGATGACACGAATACGTTCCACATGGCGAACATTCTGTTTTGTGCAAGGAAACAATGTAAAAAAAAAACGTATAATTGCAGCCGTTTGCCCATCGACTGGCAGTGTTCTTGGAACATCTAATTTCACAATCTTAAAAGGAAGATTCAAAACATCTCTATAACACCGTTTCGTTGACCTATCTAAGACTAATCGTTCGAACTAAATAAAATAAAAAATAAAAAATACACGGGAAAGAAAACAAAAAATACACTCTCTCCGTCTCCATTGTTTCTCGCTCCACACTAAATAAACCATTCTTTTCGCTTTGTTACTTGATGGCCGGTCGTGGATTGTACAACAGCTTCGTCTGGATCGTCAGCATTGTCAGCGCCCTTGTCTTCGTGCGTGAGATAGTCTCCCTTATGTCGGTGCAGATAGCGTCCAATTAAGACAACCATAATAATGATCAATATAAACAGAATCGCAAGGAGACCTAGGTAAAAAAAGAGGGATTACAATCCACATTCACTTGGTATAGATCCCACATTGAAACTTACTGCCCAATAGCGCGGAATTCACTTCATTGTATGCCTTCCTCAGTTTCTCCTCGTCAACCAAAGGGGGAGGCCTTGTTTCAACCTCAATAGGTGGGTGAGTAACAGGTTCCACACCGCAAAAGTCCTCAGTAAGTTGGGCTGCAAATGTAACAATATTAGGATGCCTGTAGCAAAACGCCTTCTTATTCATCTATACTTACTTCCCAAGGACTTAACATTCTGAGGTGGATTCTGTTGGAACATGAGCTTAAGTGGATAAATATCGTCGAACTGAACTCTCGACACGCAGCCAATGAAGCCATCAGACATCGATTCGTTCTTGCCAATGTACATGTACTGAATGTTGTTGAATTGCGCATCTGCAGACGCCTTTATGTCAAAGTTGTATTCCACTGGTTCGTAGTTGTCCACATGCAGAACAACAGTTGATCCACTGTTTCTTCGCGAGAACCGCACATCGTGATACTGACCCAAGCCAAAATGTTTTTTCGGGAATATTATCTCTTGACGCTCAAAGCCAAAATCAAACACGCAACGCAAGTGGCCTGCAAACAAAATACATTCATACATTCCACATGTACAGATAAAATCGTAAAAATCTTACCAGAATTGGAAATCTGTATCGTCAGATATTCTCCGGTCAAGTTGGAGGAGAACCCGAGCAGGAAACCTTTGGGATTTGTTGTGGTAAAACCGACACGTATGTTTTCGGCAATTGTCGAACGGAAGGAGCCTTCGAATTCGTATCGAATGATCGAAGCGGAACGCAGATTCACACCGATTTCTAAAGGAAAAATAGTCCATTACTATCTCATTGCAATTTATGATTTTATTTAGTGTTCGCTTACCATCGGCACATATTGGGCCCTTAAAGGCACTCCAACGGCAGTCACACGAGTAACCGTCATACCGCTCGAAGCAAGTACCATTGTTGAGGCACGGGCTTGATTCACAGCGACCAACACAGTCTGCACTAATACCATATATACCTCTGATGGCATATGATTTCAAATCTACCATTTTGCCGTTAAGTAGCAGCGCTCGAATACATCCCACATAGCCGTCGCGATATTCTGTTGTAGCGCCGATAACAAGGTCTGAGGTGAGATGGAGGGCACGAACCGGACCTGGTGGCTCGCGAACTTCTGCTTTCAGTGAACCATCAACTACTAAGCGAGCTTCTTTGCTGGAATAAAAATAGAAAACGTTAGCGAATTTAAGGAAATCGAGAAATTATTCAAGTCGAAAAGTCGCGCATAGGTGTAGAGCAACTTACCGATTTCTCTCCACACTGACGGTATGCCAGCGATTGTCATTCAAATGGTAGCTGGTCTCCACATTAACACCCAGCGGTCCGCTGCCAGCCTGATACTGGAACTGCAGCTTGGTTCCTCCGATTATACTCAGCTTTATGTAGTCCGTAGGTCCGATGGCATGAAACAGCACAGAGTTCTCAGTAGTTGTCTTAAATTCCAAATAAATATCTCCCGAATGTCCCATGTCGAATGGGGGCAAATTAATTGTGGCATCGGCAATGCGGAACGTCACCACATTACTAAACAAATCATCACCCTCACAGCGCAACGGCCCCAAAGTATATCGCCCTTGTTTCTCGTCCAATGGCGTTCCCGTATCACCAAATCGAACCGCACGCACGGGCAGATATTCCTTCTCGCGAATATCTCCGCCGTCCTCCATCCATTCCATTTTCTCTGAGTCACAATTGCACCACTTGGTTGGGTCTGCGCACTTGCCGAGAATTCCACATTCGCATTTGCGAGATCCCGGCAATGCACCAGCCCAATAGTCCATGGGTTGATTGTGTCGCGACACCCACCACGAGAACGGACGGAAGGCATTTGATTCGCTGGGAGAGTTCAAGAGTCTTGCAGACCGACACGAATAACTCAAACGTTGCCAGCAAGAGTGCGAGCGATTCAGTAGCGCTTCGATTTGCATCAAATCCGCTTCGTACATTATAGTCTGTTCGAATGAGCCTGGCTCTTGGAAGCCATCGACAGTTGTTGTGTGCTCCTGGCTGTGACCGAGTGTTGTTACAATTCTTCCGTCGGCTAAAAGTTAATGTTCTTAGTGGGATTGCTTGTTATTGAGGAGGAGACGCAACTTACTAAGAAACTCGCAGACAACTGGAAACGGTTTGAGTGGACCACTTCCATCGACATCAATGAAGATGTTCGCCTTCTGTTGCACACTTTGAACGTTCTTCAATGCCAGGCAGGAGAGGGGATATTTTGCTGCAAAATAAAAAAAAAATTTAAACTATGTGTTCTGATCAAATTGTTTTCAATTCAATTACATGTATGACAAACAGCTCCAGCATAACCCGTCTGACTGCAATCGCAGAAGAACTCCATTGAATTCTGATTGCATGTCGCACTATGTCGACATGGATTCGGATTGCAACGATCAATCATTTGACAAGCATCCACTACAACCTCGTTGTCACAGCAAACCTCTTCGCCTTTCACCCAATCCTTTGGCAGTTTGTAATTGCCGTCAACCAATATCAGCCGCATACAGCCAACAAAGCCATTCTTATCAAATCCGCCAGCAATATTATACACACGCCCAGTGGATATCTGAATGTTCTTCGACGTTGTCATTGGTCGCTGATCTATGTCCAGCACCAGTTTGTTTTTTCCAATAGTCAACACCAAGGAGTGCCACTTGCCATCGTTAAACTGCTCTTCGTAGTTATCCAAAATGATCCTCGGCTTCTCGCCCACCTTTAAGTCGATTTTCACCTTTCCATACTCCAGGAAGACCTTCACAAAGCCACCTGAACCGAACTCATGGTAAAGCATCACTCCTCTGTCCTCGTATGTGCGGAAGTAAAACGACACGTTCAGCTGTTTTTGTGCCTCATAGCCCTTAAGACGCGCATACGACGTCCGTGTCAGGAATGTCACCGGATAAATTGGTGGCGATGGACAGGCGTATATCGTATGCACTTGCGTGTAGCGGAATGCTTCGCCATATTCAAAGTTATCCTTCATTTCACGTATAAAATTCGATGAGTTTAGAAAGAGATTCTCCATGCAACCACTGAAATTCTGCGTTACTATCATGCCCTCTTGCACATTCGGCACGCCACCCAGGTACAGCTGTAAAGATAGATACCACATGAGTTACCAATCCTTTCCCCTCATTGACCAACTCACATTCCGGTTGAGATTCAAACGACTGTACTCGCCCTTTACTCGACCCTTTACTATGACGCGATCAACAGAGAATATTACGTCTCGGCGATTTCTGGACAAGACCACATCATGCCATACGTTATCATCCAGCAGACTTCCAACGGACAGCGACGTCATGATCTTCGATCCCAAATCAATGTTCAACACCATTTTATTATCCTTCAGCTGCAGGGCAAGGTAGTCACCTTGTGTTCCGCGCGAGTACAGCAATATTCCATCCGCTTGAGCGGTCTTAAAACGAAAACGAATCGATTCTCGTGTCGAAGCAATCGGCTCGCGAAGCAAGTCATAATTCACCAAACCCGTTCCGTTAAAATAGAGCTGTTCACCGACTGCAACGAGAAGACATTGATATTTTTATTATGTGAAAGGAAATGATTGTGGCCATACTCACGATAATCACAACCGTAGAGCTCCACACGCATCGATATCCTATCGTGCCATCTGGTGGGATTAATGCGAATCCATTGCGCAATAATTGGAACTTCGAAAACATTGAAATGCACCCCATTGCCATCAGAGTTGCCTTTGAACATCTGTTTTGTTTTTTTGTTTTTTTGTGCAGAAAGATTTACATTAATTTTTGAATTGAGTGGACGTTACGTTATATTATGTTAGAAAGTCTAAATGTGACAGTGTTGTTTGTTAATAGTTAAACAAAACACCAAAAGCTAATATTTCAAGAGCAAGGGTTTAGTAAACTGTTCACCGCTTCTGTTAGTTGGATTACTTTCGATTTGGTTAAGCGACCTCTCAGGTCAGGTTAGTTAATTCGGTTGATTTAAAAACATGCTTTAATCTTATTGGAAGCCTAGATATTCCTCAGTTTTACACAGAATTTGAGTCTTAACCTGCTTCGTCTACAATTATTATATATTGGCGTTTTTTGTAAAAAAAAACACAACAAGCTGTCACTGGTGCGTTTGACAGTATAGAAACTTAGGGGGCTAAAATATCTTTAGCAGTCAATTAATTGCCAATCACTGTTACTTTGGCCTGAAAAAGCAAGTCTGTAAGCATCTTTTTATTTAATTTCACATACTTAATCATATAGAATTGGTTTAGGTTTTTGACCGTGAATGTTCCTATAGGGATGGAGATGGGCCCAATATGGCGCCTGGTGCTTGTGACGAACTCACACCCTAGTCAACCTAACCTAACCTAACCTTATCATATAGGGTGGTTCATCTTCTCGTACGCGTATAACTCAGAACTTTGGTTCAATAGTTTATGACTTTTACTGCGTTTGAAGCTCATCTTTTAGATTACGTTAACAACCCAGCAACTAAACAACAAAATCAAATTGTGGTTGGCCCTTTAGAAATTAAATGCAAAATGCTCTGTTTGGAATGGAGATTTAAAGAAGTGAGTTGAATTTAAATCACAAAACAAGTCATAAGACAACGGGCACTTCACATAATCACTTTTACTCTTTATTCTAATTCACAATAGATCATTAGGTCTTTTCCTTTACTTTTAATCTTACAAATTTCAATTGTTGTTCCTCAACTCGAAAAATTAGTAAAAGAGAGCGGCTTCGAGAGAGCAAGATATTTTCCCTCTTACTAGTTTTTAATCAACAAATTTCTTTGCGTAAGAAAGAATTAAAACAACTGTCAGTCGACTGCAAATTGACAGCCGATTTGAATTTGTTGTTTTTGGCATAAGCTATCTGTAATTTTTTACATGTTAAGGCTGGTACGCTGTTGGAGTGAAGTGAAATTTTCACTCCTCTCCAAAAAGTGCTGTGAAATTGAAAGTGACATTTTCACGCCGAAATGTCAAAAATTTAATGCGACGGACAATAAAAGCCAAGTGAAACTGCTTAAGTAACGCCCCCTACAAAATGTCGAACAACTATTTTTCACTTAAACAGCGTAGTTACCGCCTGGCGAAATTTTCATGTGGAAAGTTCATTTTGACATTTCGCAGTGAAAAATTTTTATGAAAAATTGGATTTTACTCGAACAGCGTAGGCTGGCTTTACTTCAAAAGTGTCCCTTAACTTTTGTGTAAGTTTCCCTCTCTGAGAGAGAATTCATCCCCTCCACTGTCATTTTGACAGTCTTTTCCATTTTTACTACAAAAGTAGAGGAACGAACCTATTATGTTCCTTAACTTTCGTAGTAAGATTGGAAAAGACTCTGAAAATGGCAGTGATGGAGATAAATTCTTTTTTAAGTAGTCTAAATATGACAGATCCATAATTAAAAAAAAATTAAAAGGTGGTACAAAAAGTCTTTAAAATGTGATTAAACTACAAGCATTCGAGAAGAGGAAAAGGGAGACTCCTTTAAAAATTACGTGGAGGAGATTATCTCTTGATACCGTTTTAATGCACAGAAAATCAAAAGAAACGCACGCGTATGCCAAATAGAACAACTAATTTTAAATCATCTGTCAATTGTCAGGTGACGGAGAGCTTTTAAAATTCTTACAAATCTCTCGAAGACGCTCCCATTTACAAATTTTTCGAGTAAAGTAACAACATTGAGTAAAAATTAGTAGAAATAAAGATTAAAGATTCCTAAAATTTAGAAGTAAAGGAACAGACCTATTATTTTATGAGTGGAAATTTGCCATTGTGAGTTAAGACCGCGATACTAATAATCTTTTTTAGTGTCAAGGCAGATTTTTTCGAACTCACAATATTTAAATTGTGACCTACAGAATAATAAGCTAAATGTTAAAAATGATAATTAGTAAGGCACGATCAGAAAGGAAGACTCTAAAAACATTTTTCTAAAATTAACAATATAGCCAACGATTCGCGGTACTATGTGTCAAAAACCTAAACAACCAAGTATAGTTGACAGCTCAAATTGGCGAATCGATTACACTAAAATTGTCAAATTCACGCACAGGATTGCAACGGATTCGTATCTAACCCAAGGACTAGGAGTCGGATAAACAAATATTATGAACATTTTCAAATTGAAAATCCTTGCCATTCGAACTACATCATTCCAATGCATTCAAGAAGCTTAAATAATAATAAAACTATCAGCTTAATGGACACATCAATTGAAAAACAATTCAAAAACACTTAGAAAGATGACAAAAGTAACAACGAAACAAAATCATTGGTAAAATCATAAAGGACGAAGACAATAAAAAAAACACTAATTAAGATTTAACACTTAAGAATTTACCTGCGGTTCACTCATAGGACTAACATAGGATCGCCAATATTCACCATCGTCCGAGTACTGGACAATGTACTCGGTGACGAATTCGCTTGTCCTCGGCCGACCCATTGTGGCGACCTTTCGAGTCATTCGCTTCGTACCCAAATCGATTGTTAGAAAATGATTGTAAGTATTTTCTATCGGCGTCCATGCAGATTCACCTTTTTATTTGTTGTTTGTGTTAGTTAGTTTTTTTTTTAGTTTTATTGGAGAGAGAGAAGAGGATTAGCGGGAATGGAAATTTGGTTAATAATTTGTTGTTGGTTAGTTATAATGTGTTTGGGATCTATCGGTGAACTTTAAAATGATGTGCGCTCATTTGCCGCGTAACAAATTCACCGATAGATCTCAGTTCTAAATGCTACATAAATTAACCATTCACCCGTAACAAGCAGCCAGCAGCCAAACACCGGAAATTAATAAAATAAAAATATAAATCAAAGTACAAAACAAACGTAACAAGATGACAGGATATGTCTGCGTGCAAATTTCATTATCGCCATTCTATACGGTATATATGCCACATGCCAATTAAAAAGAAATGCCAATGAAGGGAGAGAGAGGTTTAAATGGTTTACACAAATATGTGAATATATTTGAGATGCGACATGTGGAGAGGGGAGTGATGATTAGGTTAAGGATAATGAATAGACACAGAATCCCATGCGCACCATTTGCCGTTAAATCTCATACAATAAACAAAGGAAAACAAGAGTCACATATATACAACAATTGGAAAATGTAGGATGATGCTGCTGTGACACAACAATGACAGCCAGAATGTATATGTGTAGTTCTGTGAGTTTTGTGAGTTGATGCAAACCGTTTCCGTATAATATGCAGCGGTCAGAAGGTCCTAATTGCTTACCTTAACATTGCCTCCTGGCTCTTTGTAGTCTGCAAACTCCAAATCAGTTATTCCATAGGATATGGAATACTCGGTGACATATTCATTGCTATGCGGTCGACCTTGCAGAGCGATATGTGTGACGTTCTTAATGTTACCCAAGTCGACGATAAGTTTCTGATCGAAATCGGAATGGCGGGCAGACCATGATGTTCCAGCTTTATTTTATTTATTTTTATTTGCATTTTTTTTTTACATTTTATAGAACAAGATGCAATGATTAAGAAATTAAAGGAAAAACAAATAAGTAAATTATATAAGAAACAAACAAAAATAAATATAAAGTAAGGTCTCTACATTCACACTTTGTCAAACACAATAATGCGGTTTAAATAATATGTAATTTATTAGAAGTTGAATCAACCATAACCTCTTTTTTCCAAGTAACGAAAATACAATACGCCTGATTTGTTTTAGCTTCTATATCAGCAAAGAAGTGGCGCAGTGGCTTTGTGGTAGTGTGTTGGGCTACTAAGCGAGGGGCTCAGGTTCGAATCCCGAGAGGGCCAAATTACATCTTAAGGTTTTTTTCCACTGCGCCACCTCTCGCGAACGTCTGACAAACATCCGAGAGTAAAACTGTCATGAATGAGCTTCTCAATTAGCCGTTTGGACTCGGCGTAAAATTGTAGATCCCTTCCATTCGTCCCAGAAATTTAAAACCCACACAAAGCGAATGGTTGCGAGAAGCTAGGCCTTGGGTCCCATAGACCTGTCGCGCCAAAACATTTATTTATTTTTATTTTATTTTTATATCAGCAAAGAAAAGTTAAGAATTTCACTTTTTATTGGTTACGTGATTAGTTTTTTTAGTCGACATTTATCGAAATGAAGCAAGAAAATCCTACCTGCGTACGAAGTTGACATTTCGAAGTGCCAAATTTCGAAATTAACCGTAGGAATGCAACAAGAACTCGACTTGCCTAGTCAATGCGTTCGTATACCTAGTTCAGACAAATCTAGTTGACTTTTTACATGAACTAGGTATTCCAACTGCCCCATTTGTTGAATACGATTTATGTGTGTTTCATCGACATTCAGAAGTTTGGTTATTGGCTCTCCACTGTTATCTTAAATATTTTTCTCGAATAGAGTTCTACATCTTTCCGTTTCTGCTTTTTGGTAGAACGATAAAAACTAGGCCTTCCGTCCGACTGAACTACTTAAAGCAGCGAAATACGATTTGGTGATGAACATAAGATAATTCATATCGTAGATTTGATCAGAAGAAAGTATGACTAACAACAAAAAAAGAGCCCCTAACTGCATACACTATAAAGTCGTCAGTCGTCTTAACACTGTAAACGCAAAGCCGTATGCCCATAACTGACCATTGTCGATTAATAAGGCCACAACCGTGGATGCTGTGCTGTTAAGTGTTTCTGGTTATAGTGCTAAACTTCTGAACGAGGGGTTCGATCACCAGAAAAGCACAAATTAATTTTTAACTTTCTCGTATACGTAGTAAGAGAAAGGTATTGTAATCGTACAAAAAATCGAACTCGAGATTTTAATCAAATCTAACATTGATGATAGAGGAACTCGAAAAAGTGGGTCTCGCAATTCTGTCCGTCTGTCCGTCCTTTCCTGACCTTCACAGCGCAAACGGCTGGACGGATTTCTTTCAAACTTCGGGGCCACTTTTTTTTTTGCACGTTAAGAGTTGCCGTTGTGACGGTATTCATCAATTTTGAGTTTCTAGAAAACGGCTCTAACGATTTCAACCAAAATTGATATTTGGGCTTAAATAGGTGTAACTAAGATGGCTGCATACCCAGTTTTTCGCAGAAAAATCGAATAACGGTAATTTTGAAAATTGGTCATATCTCAAAAAAGGTTAAAACTATTTCGACAAAAATTCATATTTAAGGTAATACGGTCATTCCCAACATGATGGCAAACTCAGTTTTTCCCTAAATTATCGTTCAACGGACTATTTTGGAAAAATGTCGTTTTTTAAGACTTTATTTAATTATGGTTTTCTTGAAAACGTCTCTAATGATTTAAACCAAAATGTATACTTGCGCTACGCTACATAGGGTCAACATGGCTGCAAATCCAGTTTTTGGATAAAAAGTCGAATAACGGTACTTTTGAAAAGTGGCCATATCTCGAAAACAGTCAATACGATTGCAACAAAAATTAATTTTTAAGGTAATATGGTCATTCCTAACATGATAGCAAACTCAGTTTTTCTCTAAATTGTCTATAATTGATTTTTGAAAAATATTTTAAGAATTTGGTTTTCTTTTGTTTTACCTACATGAAAACAGCTAAACCGATTTTGACCAAAATGCATACTTGGAGTATATTTGACATTTTCAACGTTATTGCGTCCTTCATTTTCGATTCGAAACACCGGAAACGCTGATTTTGAAAACTGCTCAAATCTCGAAAACGCCATTTTCGATTTGGATAAAACTTTAAAAACCAAGTTATGCTAACATCTTGAACAATACCCTACACTCAGTTTTAGCTAAACAGTTGAGCCAAATTAATTTTCGAACTCAACATTGCAATATTTGTTACTATTTTGTACGCACTATTTTCCAAAACCAGCTTTAAAGATTTTGACTAAAATGCTTATTTACGATAACATAAGTATTCTTAATAAAACCCCGGACTTAGTTTTTCTTAGAGAAATGCAAATAATGCCGTCTTACTCCTTTTTAACAAATATTTCCCAATTCTTCTTTTTTGAACCATATTAATCATGAACCTTAAAATAATTGCAACCAATTGGAGTCTTCATTTACCCCCAAACACGTGCAAATTCAAAAACAAATCTCTGAATTCTTACATAACAAACCCTACTTCGAGTCATGGCCACCTACCAGCATCACCAATTTGAAAAATCTTGTTTTATAGCCTATAAACAACAATAAAAGAAAAATAAACCAACCAAACTGATGATATGAACGAGAAAGTTACGTGCGATCCAGTCGTGCACTTTATTTTTTTTTCCAGCGCAAATATCCCAGAAAGCTGTCCTGAGAAAGCAGCCAAAATGGGTAAAGCTGTCAACGACGACGAAAGCAAGTACATGCCTATTGTTGTTCATTTGAGTTTTGGTCCTGTTCGCCATGAACTCATTTGGATAAAACGAGTGAACTCCTCGAACTCTACAGCGACGTTGACCTAGCAAGATGGTTTCGACATATAAAGTGAATAGATGCATCGTAGTACAAGAAGACCTCGCCTTAGTTGTGTCAAAGCCAGATGCCAGATGCGTATTGTTTGAGGCCCAGGTCTGCACCCATATATTAAAGTTTCCGCGCACTTTTTAACGATGAACGAATTCGATTGCACTCAAAGGAGTCTAACGGTTGACCAATAATGACCTAAGAGATCGTCGATAATATAAGTTTCTGGAGCATGAGGTTTAGACAGATGACGTATGAGTATAATAAAGACTGCTATGGTCCTTTATGTCCTTCCATTATGGCATATCTCGCATGCTGGCTTTAAAATTGGCTTCAAAACAAACAACTTAAATCGAAACATAACAATGAAATAGACCCGCAAACGCATAACACACAACCGGAAGAAATCTAGGAAGCGTGCCGACCAATTGTCACCATCAAGTGGAACAAATGCATCCACTCTCCCTCTAATGGGCAATAAGTGTGCAAACAAATTTCTCAGTCTGCCCTCCGCCCACCCCCGCATATTTGTATTGTCATGCGGCAAAATTACCTATGACGGCCTTCAACAATTCAAGTACGTAGTCCATTTAAATCCACCCCATGTACAACAAAAAGGGAAAACAACCGTACATTTTGAATTGCAACAATTTCCATTTATTGGCACTTTCATTCACTAGGTTACCCATAACAATTACATGTCCCCGACCTCTGGTTTTAAATCGTTTTCCAACTGATTGATGGATATTCGGCGCCCCTCGTACTAGCAACACAAAAAACCCTACGCTCCCTTAACGTAAACCAAACAAAGATGTTATCGCAAGGAGGGGTGTCAAAATTAAATGGCCGATATAGCAGCGTGTAAGGGAACCCTAAATCAACAGCAATCCACAATCGATCTTAAGTGCATAGGTTCGCTGGCCAAACAAAACGAACGGATTACAACGAGGGGAGGAAATAATTCCATTCGGCTGATGTGTGCGCAGGACACAAAAACGATCTGCAGAACAGAAGACTGTTGAAGCGTGAATTCTGTTTTAATAGAGACCGAAATTGTTGTGTATTCTTTTTTGTTATTTATTTCTTTGGTTTAGAATTTCACAGAAATGAACCCTAAAAAGCCTGAGTAGGTTTTAAGCGATTATGCGCTATGGGATACGATTGCATGGTTTCTGGCAGGTGTGACATTGAAAAGCAATAATTTTAGCCATTCGATAAATAGAACACGCATACGTTTGCAGTTTCTGTGCGATCCTGAAACAATACCAATTAAAACATATTTTTTTAGGGATCCCTTCGGTTCTAGTTGTAAAAGAGGAAACACGCTGTGGTTCCGCTTTATTTCCGTTTTGAGAAAGTACTTCGTGTCATTTGCGCCGAAAATGCAAGCTGCAAGTCTTCAGTTAATCGCGCCAGTTTTATGGTTGACATGGAAGCAATAATGTTCGCTCTCAGCTTTCATCATAGATGAGTAATTACCGAAATTATAAATAAACTTGTTATAGTTTCCCATAATGTACATATCCATTTCACTCAGTGCAGTGTATCGGTTGGAATAAACAAGAAAACTTGGATCGTTTTCAAAACGTTGTCAGTGCGTGGGTTTAGGTAGACTGTTGAATGGAGAAACTCTAATGCATGTGTCTTAATTAGTTTTATCAAGGCGGGTGTGTTGTTGATAGAGGGTTTGACACGTGGCATTTATCCAAACGAACGTACAATGGAGAAATGTAGTAATGAATTAAATTATGATTCAGGATCCTTTTTGACTTATACGATGGTTTATGGCTTCATTGTCGTAGTAAAGGTAAGTACCTACGTACTTTTATAGCTTTCGGATGACGTGACGCTGTGTTTGCAAACAAGTCTTAGAAGTATCGATATGATCAATGCTGCACATATGACGTTTAGTAACAGAAAGTAAGCATATAAAGGGTTTTTTCAACAGGGACGCTCCAAAGTAGAGCGACAGGGACAGCAAACGACTCCGAATTTCTTGACGCTCTTTTGACATTTCTCTTCAGTAAGGTTTGCCATTTCATGATGGAAAGATATACGAGCCAACAACGAGTCGAAATTATTACAATTTACTACCGAAATTCGGAGTCAGTGGACTCAACGTTAAGAGCGCTACGTCCAATTTTATGGAAAAATTTGAATCCACAGGCACAGTACAAAATGTTCCCGTGCCAGTGAGACAAAGAAGTGCCCGTAGTGTCGAGAATATTGCTGCCGCTGAGGCTTCAGTTGAAGAAAGCACAAATGTGTCTCTCACACGTCGTTCTCAAGCGTTGGGCATCTCTGTGACGTCGTTGTGGCGAATATAGCGAAAAGATCTTGGCCTACATCCTTACAAGATTAAATTGACGAAAGAACTGAAGCCGCTTGAGCACCAGAAGCGTCGTATGATCGTGAATTGGGCTCAGCAACAACTTGAAAATGATTCGGATTTTCATCGAAAAATCATCTTCATCTTCTGGCTGAATGGCTTCGTCAATAAACAAAATATGCGGTATTGGTCAGGCAGCAATCCACACGTACTCCATGAGTCATCATTGCATCATTAAAAAAAAAATTACGGTTTGGTGTGGTTTATGGGCCGGCGGCGTCATTGGGCCGTACTTCTTCCGTGATGATCAAGACCGGCACGTTACTGTGAATGGGAATCGCTACCGTTCAATTGGATGATATGGACTTGGAGGACATGTGGTTCCAACAGGACGGCGCCACAAGCCACACAGCGAATGTCACAATCAATTTATTGGAAACTAAGTTTGGAGAACGTGTTATCTCACGAAATGGTCCAGTCGCTTGGCCGCCTCGATCGTGCAATTTGATGCCGTTAGACTATTTCCTGTGGGGCTACGTCAAGTCTATGGTCTATTCCAACAAGCCAGCGACGATTGATGAACTTCGTACGAATATCGAACGTGAAATTGCAGCAGTATCGGCCGATTTATGCTTGAAAACCGTCGAAAATTGGGTTCAGCGTCTGGACTTCTGCAAGCGTGCCCGTGGTGGCCATGCAAAAGAAATCGATTTCCATACATAATGGCATCGAACGTACTTTCGCAGGAATAAAGAATTTCATTGATATCCAAAACCGTTTTTGTTTTATTTAAAAAAAAAACTTTTGTAGCGCTCTTATTGAAAAACCCTTTACAATAAGTATAACACAGTACACACGAGGCGACTTATTTACTTCTCGAAGATTTCTTATACACTTTCGCGCGACATCAAATAAAGCGCGAAAGAGCAAATCATCTTTTTTCTTCCCAAACGTCGTTTGGTGTCATCGTCATTATCAAAATGCAGCAGAAAACTTTTCTAATAAATCAGCCCCCTTTGTACGGCCAGCTTCTTTTGCACAAAATATATCGCTCGATAACTCTACAATCATAAATAAATGTAAAAGTTTACAAATTAAATTCATAGAAAGACCTTTAACCCTTGAGGTATTGTGTCCCGCCTAACAGCTCAATGAATGCAAACATACTAAAATCATATTGAATTATCTTTCTGACTCATTCCCTGCTACTACGTAGTAATTTGTACGTACTGGTACGACGCGCCAGCTATACGATGCAGGCAATAAAAAAAATGAAATTCCCTCAAATTGATTCCACTGGCAGACACAGTTGATATTTTAATGGGCTTACCGACGGACACACAGACACACTGCGAGTAATAAAGGACCGCACCCGCAAAGGATAACAGGGTAGAGCAGCAATAAAATTCCCATCAAGTCTTCTGTTATCCGATTCGGAATTAGGACAAAGCAATTCCGCTACTTGGAGATAGTGATAGATGAGGGTAGATAAGAGCAAGTATCCGAATCGACATATGTCATTGGTACTCCTGTAAAATAATACTCACACGGGAGTGGGCAAGCTGCATTGCGTGTCATAACAACTTAACATGAAGAAGCTTGACAGTTCGTTTAAAAATTATCTTTATTGTACAAAATCGTTTGAACTTAAAATATAATCTCCGCCTATGACCTCACTTGCTTTCGTTCCTTTTGTAAGACACATCTACAGTACGCCTCCATGTCTGCAGTCACAACTGCGCCCTCTTCCACCAACAACTCATCGAATCTTAGAAAAGAAAACCTCTCCACCACCTCAGGAGTGCAGTTCTTGAATGCTATCGCTGAACAATAGTCGGCATTCAACATATGCTCCTCGAATGTGCACCCCTCTGCAGACACATCATTCACACGAAGTGTAGTGCTAGTAACAGCTTTATCTTTCGCCAATTCATCCGAATGAATGGTGAAGCTTATTTTCTGCAAATCCACTGTAATACCAACTCCAATGTTCTTCACATAGCTCTCCTTCAAGCACCAATGCCGTATGAACGCTTTCAGTTTGTCGCCATCTGTATGATGGGAGCGGTTTATGTAGCGCCACTCAATGTCAGAAAATGTTTTGCTCATTAAACGAAAAAATTCCGATAGTGGTTTTCCGCCAGTGTATTCCACTTTCATCACATCAACTCCCACCCCAAAGTCGAGCGGAGATTGTTCGTCAACTAGTACGCCAGCTAGAACAACCATACCGCCGTGATGAGAAACGTTGAAACTGATTCGATGTGAATCTGGGTGGAGATTTTTAAGATAGGGTTTCCCTCGAACATCACGCTCGAAATTTATTTCATTATACGGAATGGAAGTAGTTTCGCTCACAAATTTCCTCATAAGCAGCCTTCCGGCAAGTGATGAGAGGAAATCATCGATAAAATGGAATTTCATGAGTCGTGTTCGTTCTTCGGGTTGTATACACCAGCAGGCAGTTGAAAGTTGTCCAAGAGAAGGTGTGAAATTGGTCAGATCGACTGCCCAACGAAAACATGATGGTTTTACAGTCATTTTGAATAGAAAATATATTAAATTTGATTGCAAAGAGTTCTTTACGCAAATTTATTTACTTTGAATGACAGGCATAGTACTGTCAGTGGAATGACATAAGCGAAGAATTCAATGGTGCCAAGTCTTTGCGCGGAAATTGTAGTAGATTTTATTATTCCGCGCGGAGAGCGGAATAGATTAATTTCTATACCACCAATTTTTTAAGAGGCGGGTATCAATTTTTGTACATTCGATTATTTTATTTGGGAAAATGTTAAACAAAATTTTTAAGTATATTTATTTAATATAAAAAAGAATGCCATTTCGAAATCGAAAAGATTGATAGGATATATTGTGAGACTTTTGTAGGACCTACGCTGATGTTAAGTTATATGTACAGCGGAAAATTATTGTAAAGAGTGTACTTGTTTATTAAATAATTCAAATGAAACTACAGTGTATTATTGTTTTCTCTTGAATGTGCGAAATACTAGTTCATAAAAAACAACCGTAGTAGCTTTGAAAAACACTGCCAACTGACGAATTCTATGTCTATTACTTATCAGCTTTTTATTTGCGATTAAGAAAAAAGGGTCATTATTTGCATTGCATATCTACTTATCACCTTTTTTGTTATATTTTTACTTTGTCGAGCAATTCTGCGGAATTATTTGACATTGACATATGTACATAAGTGTTTGGCGTAAATGGGACATCATGGGACATGGGACAATGCGAATGCGTTCTCTCTGATGAGTGTATCGCAAACGTTGGTACACTTTTCAAGTGAGATTCTCTTGAGTTACGGGTATACAATTAAACATACACCAACTCATTATAAATTGGAAGAACATTTGACATCTTCGTCTGTTTTATTGGCTGAAACATCTGAACAAAACTGACCTAATGAGGAATTTAAAATGTAAAAATCAGTTTTCCCAGCCCCATGATTATTGGAGACGTTAGGATACCTAGTTTGTGTAAAACGTCTGGACTAGGTAAACGCACGCGTGAACTATGTAATTTGAGTTGTTGTTGTAAACTCATATGGTTTATTTTAAAATTTTGACACTTCTAATTGTCAACTGAGTATACAGGCAGGATTTTCTTGACTAGATTTGTTGGAATGTTAACCGCAAAAACTAATTACGTGATTAATATAATATGGACCAATAAAACTCAAACACATCTAGTCAGTCAACTGCCAGACTTACATAACTAGGTATACGAACAATTTAAGGTACTAGAAAAATGTTTCCGCTTTGTTTATTTTCCTGAGGAACAGATACCAATATTTTTTGTTGTTAAACAATTTACTATCAACCATTATGCGGTGTTTTAGATCATTTTATTCTGGAGTCTATTTCGTACAAAGACACGTACTTATGTTCAAACATAAAAATACATTTCCAGGAGCGCCGAAAGCATACCATATTGTAGATTTTAATCGCAGTCTACACAGTTTATACATTGTCTCATCGATTTTATTTTTAGTAAATAAATTTTATTTTTTTTTATCTAGAGCTCTATTTTATTGTTTTTATTTTCTCAGATAAAACCGTGCACATTGGCCTGTTTCTAATACCAGTTGTTCTATGTTCCGATTTTAATTTCTCTGATTTACGCCTTAAAAACCACAAAACGCTTCGTCCATTAAAATGTTTATTCAATTTACCGAAACATATTTTTTTCACACCAAAATGAAAATTATTTTCGACACAATTTCTAAAAGTCACGACCTTCGAGTAGTTCAAATTTATCGTAAAGACAAATCGCAGATCTTGGGGTGTGATTTGTAATTAAAAGCAAGTGAAAAATAAATGGCAAATATATTTTTTTTCTCTACACGAAGTAAAAATTTAAAATTTATTGCTTTAGACGGAAATACGCAAGCCTGTCGATAGAGTTCAAAATTCCCATTGCGAAGAACAACATCATCTTTCACACCATATGCCATTGTTCGCATTAAATATAAATTATGGGCTTGCGGTGAGATGTGCCGTTGCCCGTTGCCTTCACTTGGCTAGAACAAATATTTATGCACTCACTATAGCAATAGGTGAAGTAAAGTTCATACCTCATCAACGCCATTTATAAACATCATCATCGCTATCAGTTTCATGAGGGAGCGATGCGTTCAAGTGGTTTATTTACGAGGAGATGAACTTTTGCATTGTTTATTTTTTTCAGAAACGATATTATAATCAAAAGGGTAATTAGGTAAGTTGAATTCAACAGATAATCTTGCGTCATGCAATAGTGGGGACGTTCAAGTATCTAGTTTAGTAAGTCTGACAGCTGACTGACTTGATGTATCTCAGTTTTGATTGGTCTAGATCGGTCATATGGGCAGCTGTGTCAGTTGACGTTTATAGAGGGGTAGCCGACGAATCTAGTCAAGAAATTCGTGACTGAGTACTAAGTTGACAGTTCTCATATGTGGCTGAGGTAGGAAAAGTGACGTTCCCGACCATTCTAGTTTTTGCGTTCAGGTTACATCTCATCCAGACCAATGTAGTTGACTTAAGAAAGGCGATGAAGAAACCTACTCGTTCACTTAACACAATTTGCGAATAAACGAGCGCAGTTTCTACAAATTTCTTTTAATAAAGTTATGCGAGGATACGATTGGCTAATACTACAAAACGCAAAAGATAAAAAATCTGTTTGAAAAAGTCTGACAGCAAAACAAAAGTTTAACACCCGTATTTATCAACTCTTAACTCAGCATTTATGTCAAATTTGTGTATGCTATCCGACGTCGACTTGCTAACACTTACTTTGGCACATTTCTAGATTAATACGGAAGTAAGTTTACACAATCCAATGAAAACGGATTTAAAAATGATCGTCAAACGAAAATCATTTTTCTGCGCAGACTCGAATATCTGACCCGAAAAATCAACTGACATTTCACAGAGTACTGTGTAACGTTCATGATGCCATACACAATAGGTCTGTTCCATTACTTTTTTGGCCAATTTCGGCAAAATGTCAGATATCAAGGAGTGGAGATATATTCTCTCAGAAAAAGAGAATATAACCAAAAAGTACAGGAACGAAAGTTTTGCATGACTTTAGTTAAAAACATATGCAAGAAAGAAATATAAATATATAATATTTATTTATATAATATTTATTTATATAATATTTATTTTGTTGCCGATTTATCCATTTTTAATAACAAATTTCAGCACTAAATAAACCAAACCGAAATAAAAATCCAATTCAAATTGACTTTTAAGAGATTTGACATCTAAAGTCAGTTATAACAAACTAGCCCAACATTTCTTTGGTGGTTTTTTATGAAGGGGAAATGTTTTGTTCTCTTCTACCCAACTTTTGCATAAAGGAACAAAGTTTGACTTAATTTACAACAGGTTGAATCGTAGCCGTATCTTTTGTTGGGGCTGTTGGAATGGACCTAGGTTCGTTCGGGTACTTTTTTGCAAACGTAAAATTATTAAAAATTTGCAAAGATACTGTGCGAATGCGACCACGAACTGAGAAAATTTAAAAAAATTAGAGAGAAATCCATTTCCCCTCTTTTCATTTTTTCGCAATTTTCTACTCGCCGAATTTCGGCTTACTGAAAAATGAAAATATGAAAACTGTCAACTAAATGACAGCTCAAAAGTTTGACAAGTAAAATTCTATTTATTTTCGTCTTTAACGATGTCGGAGGAAGAAGTTATAGTTAAATGTTCTCCTAGAACCTAGAACATATCAGCGCATTCAAAATTGTAAGTTTAATAGATATTTAGCTTTTAAAAATTCAATGAACCTTGCTCAACAAGTGTTATTCTCGGAACAAGGCACTTCAGAGCCAAATGAAAATGTCAAAATGACATTTCTTAAACTTTCTGTAAGAAAACCGGTCAGGTACTTCTCTTGAAATTGAGAGAATTCTCTCTCGATTTTTTAGATTTGACATTTTTCATTTTTCTATGCTAAAAGTACACGAACGAACCTTTTGACTAATGTGTTTGAATTCATTATCGTTAGGGAACAGACCTAGTATTTGACAGTATTTTGAGTGTGCAAATTCTCAAATTTATTGAAATTGTCAAATGTTTGAAGAAATAAAACCCAACTTCTTGTAACAGGTTATGTTTTCTGTTGAGTAACTTTGTAACATGGATTAAAATCGCATTATTGTATTTACCACACAATCAACTTAAAAAAAAACTCATTTAACAACAGCACGCACAATACGCAAACATTCCAACAAGCATACATCAACTTCTACTTTAAACAAAACAGGCACACTTAACCGAAAACAAAAACTTTAACAAATCACACGGACAAAAAAGGACTCACCATTTAGTCTTGCTTTTTTGGGACCTCGGTCCTGTAGCGAGGACGTTGCGGTTAACTCCGCTTTTTCGAGCAGCGGCGCGTTGCATTCATAATCCGAAAAATAATCACTATACGCATCTGTAATGAAAAATAAAAAAAAATTACAAATTAAGTTCTAGTAAAAGAAGAAAATCAAGACAAGCGGAAAACGAAACTGTATATCTGGGTCGTTGAGAGCAAGTGGAAACCATGTTAGTATTTATGTGTAACTGCACACAAACGGTCGAATTATATTTTCTACTGCTGTGTATAGGTTTAGAATAAGATCTCCCTTTCGCAGCCAAGCCAAACAAACAAACAAAAACCGACTTAATGAGCTTAGAAATATTCTTGCAGTCGGAATTGCCATGGAAGTGCATTCACTGGGAAAACTTAAACACGAAAAATGAAAAGGAATCCGCTATCCGCATTGGCTTGGGTTTTGTTTTTCCAACATACTGCCAGGGGTTCACGATTATGTGGTTAAGGCATAGATACGTCTCGCAGAAGGGAACCTCGGTATTCTTGCAAGAGCGTCGTAAAATCGACGTTATTCCCTATAACCCGCTCGCCTTTTAGACGAAACTTACCCGCTTTCTTTGAACTACTGTAGCGCGAATGGGGGACCCACAGTGGAACTCTCTAAGCTCATGTAGTCTAATTCTGCATGTGGGTATGCTAAGTTTTACTTTTTGCACATGTGTAATAGGATATGAACACCATCGAGGGAACAGGCAATTCTCTTCACAAATCACAAAGTTGCAAGAGGGATGGACGTCATTTCTCGGGCAGGAATTCGTATAAAATACACGCGGGACTGCAGTGCTTTCCAAAAGCTATCAGTGCAATTCTGCAGTCGTTTTCGTATGCGTAAAGTTTTCAACTTGATGGACAAGTGATTGTCATGCAAAAAATGCAATTATCCTGCATATTTATTAGTTGCCAGTTTGTGATCATTTTTATCAGAACTTCAGATTCAGAAATAATTTCTTCGGAACACTTTCTCGAAATGTAAAACCTGTCATCTAACTTTTAAGTCAGTTTTTTATATATTTTAAAAAATTCACAATGGCAGACAATGGTTCAAAAACCAATTCTTCAGATAATTAATTGAGGTTAAATTCACCTACGATACAAAAACGTGAGCTTGCTGACAGAACTTACGAGAAGGCTTAGCCCTCTTCTTGCATTATTTATCTAGTATGAAACTCATATTAACCAAATATACAGATCATAGTTAGATAACTTTGAAGACACAGAAGAATGACAGTTTTAAGACAAAAATTTGCTCATGACAGCAAATACGAATTGGAATTACATTTCAATTGACTATCGCAAAAATATTGATTGTTATCATTGTTAAAAGCAGTTCCTTTGTTTCCCATGTTTGGTCAAACAGCTAATTTTGTTTTTCAATATATTTGGAAAAACGGGCCTTAAAAAATAAATCGAAACATAAAAGCTTTTTGCTTATTCCACGCGTAAGAAAATACTTTAACATATTCTATATTTTGCAGGTGCACTTGTAATGTCAAGGCACTTTAAAGCAAAGTTCATCTGCCTGTTTTTAGCTAATTAGCAGATTTACAAAGTTTGTTCCGTCTGTGACAACATACAAAAGTCACAGCCACATTGTTGTTAAATTTCTCAAAAAACACTTCTTCCTCATTCGCAAACTAAGAGGAGAACATTTAACACCGCTTACCAGACGTCACATTCAAATGAAATGATGGTGGGGACTGTGTGCAACTGCGCTATCCGTCGGATTAAGAGTGTGGACTTCTCAGGAATTGTTATCGCAGTCGTTTATTGCTTTTGTATTCCATACTCCTGATGTTTGAATATAAAGCCAGTGGAGGCATACCTTAATACTGTCCCAAAGGACGGCTGCCATTCATGTTCACCCCATCTCTATGCCGCAGCGAATATCGTATCAACCCCTTAGCGTGGCAGTCAGTGAGCCATTCAAGTGACTCCTTCTAGTAAGCCAGTCGGAAAATGTACGTATACATGCATATATGTGAATATGCACAACGCAAAAATGCACGTTTTGTCTGGGGTTGAAAATAAGTGCACATGTACTCCCATTGCTTCCTGCAATGCCTGCTCCGTAAAGGATTCGCGCTCCGTAGGTGGCTGTTGCCTCATTAAAACATTCAATTCTCACTATCTTACGATTAAGCGACTAAGGATTTGTTTGTCAAATCAATTTGCTTGACGAGTCGAATTGAGAAAGTGTCCTTTCGTGTTGATTTCCTGTAACTTTGGCATAATAACAAACTGGCAGGATTTTCGCGCATACAATTCTCAAAAGAGGACAAACTGGGAGCGGCTCGGGGGCTTGTTGTGCCGCCATACACACAAGTACAGCCGAGTGTCGTTTGTTTTCTGCACGCTATTGCGGAAAAATCAATAGACAAATGAGGTTATTCACTTTAATGGGTGGTGGACACGACCAGAGTATAGGGGAATACGATTATAGGAGACGTGGATATAACTACATGGGATACCTTTCCTGTCGCTAATTTTGTGATTGACATAACTGAATAAAGGAGCCAGATGTTGTTTAGCAATCAATTAGTGCGAAATAGGATTGAATCGTTTGTTTGTGTTGCCCACACACTGGGTTGGGTAACTATACTAAAGGGAGATACAAGCGATTTAAGACGTGCACGTAACACCCTTTGGGAGAATCTTGGTATTCGAAGAAACTGGTTTAGGATTTTATAATACTTTAAGGGTTATCCACTTAGAAAAGATATTGGACAAATGACCAGACATAGGATGCCCCCATGCCTGTGATGTCTGCGATCAGTTTTTGGATGTGTTCGTTATTGACAAAGAGGTAAGGAACCGAAAAGATTTGTGCCACCCAATCGTGCGCATGTTTAATGTTTATTTCTGTGCGTCTTTGGAACTGTGGCTTAGTGAAAGTGTGTTGGAATACTAAGCGAGGGGTCCCCGGTTCGAATCCCGAAACAGACAAATTACATCTTAAGGTTTTTTTCCACTGCGCGACCTCTCGTGAACGTCTGACAAACATCCGAGAGTAAAACTGTCATGAAAGAGCTTCTCAATTAGCCGTCTGGACTCGGCGTAAAATTGTAGATCCGTTGCATTTGCCCCAAAAATTTAAAACTCACTCAAAACGAATGGTTGTAAGAAGCCAGGCCAAGGGACCCACAGACCTGTTGCGCCAAAATGTTTATTTTATTTATTTATTTAAGTCTTTGGAACATAATGACTACCTTTTTGCAACAGTAGACGTCTGGTGAGAGATTTTATCAGAAAATTCTATCAGGTTCTAAGATTCATTAGTTTAAAAATTATTTTAGAGTCTGTATGGAGGGTGTAAACTTAATTGTTTAAGAAAACTGCCCTGCAGCGCTTAAAACTGTCCCATCAAACACGTCTGTGGGGCGTGACGGCGTCACATCAGGCGGATATAAGCGATTTTAGCCCGATTGTAATAAGGAGTTTATTAATGCATGGATAGACCTCATGCTTAAGTCTGCGCCTATACAACTCGGTCGCATTAATAAAAGCATTTTACTGTTTGTCCTTATCCTTTTAATTTTTTTCCGGTTTAAAAGGTCTTTAAATAATAAAAAAGTTGATAAGATTAGACTTTTAAGACAAATTAAGCCAAACAATTCCGCTAGAACATTTTTCTCACCTCGTAGATGTCAGTCGAGCGACAAATGTGCAAAAACTACATGCGCAATTTCTTTAATAAGATGACCATTTGCAGGAGACGCAGAGGTGGATATTTATCAGGGTAGGCAGCATGTTACTTGATACAATCGAGTTCAGTCGATACAATCGAGCTCTGGCAGCACCTAATTTGTTTCAATCGATTGTCCTAAACCGACTATCCTCGATCGAAACAAATTAGGTGCTGCCAGAGATCGATTGTATCGACTGAACTCGATTGTATCAAGTTACGTGCTGTCACCCCAGATATCCTCGCCCATATTAAAATATTTAACAAAACTGCTTAACCCTGCCACCATTGACACTTTCATTTTAACAAAATTCAAATGAACCACACTTGTCTTAAAGTGATTCTTACAAAAATCCTTTCTACTATCTGCAGATGCCTCCCTCCATACGTAAATTGAGTGCCCTTAATCCCGAGCATATTATTAGCAAACACGTAATATATATAAGGGCGTAGGGCGGCGATTCATAATCGTTATCGTAGATAACTGAACAACAACTCTACACAGCCACTTTGTTTGACTCGGCCAGCGCCAGGGCGGCTAAATGTCTAATTCAATTATCTTAGACGCACGCCGATGCTGACGCCGCTCCTAACATGGAATTAGCCTTAATAATATTCTTTTAATGCATTTAACTGCGTGTACCCAGGAAAGTGAAACAATTCTCTTAAATGCAGCGCAAATGGTATACATGTATGTATTTATTAAGCGTCCCGGGACGGCGGGCGGACAGCAGAGTCTGTTTCATTTCACCCTCTTTTCAGTGAGTTTGGATTCTCGCATTGTTTTACGAATAAAATAATGCATTCATACTTGAGTCATAAAAACTATCGAACAAATATTCGCCACAAGCAAAAGTCAACGGCAAATAATAACAAACGAACATAACGATATTCGAACTTAAAATATTTAGGGTGACTCTTCTACTATACGTGCTGGAATAGTGAGTACCGTAGTAACTATGGCGTGGTAGATTTTTGTTCTTCTGTTTACTGTTGCTAAATAAAAATAAAAATCGATTTTCTCATGTGGGTCACAGAATTTCGTCCAGCATTATATTTAACTGGATAAAATAATCAATGAAACGTCGTAAAATATAAAGCAAATCTCTACGAAGATCTTTATTGTTTTGCAGACAACGTCAAAGTTAATTAAAGACTTGGGTTGCCTGTGCGTTGTTTTTTCTGAAGTGAATTTCAAGTTGAGCGTTGTCATGTCATGAAGAACTGCGAACACAATTAGTGTAATACAAGTAAGGCGATTTGTCGGTGAAGTTGGTGATAGCTAGGTGAGTCATATCTAGTATTGCAACCTATCGTGCTTTCTGTCAATTGTTGCAGATTTATTCTCAGCAGATTCGATTTGATTTCTCTGAGAAATACGGTGAGACATTCGTTCGGCATCTGCAGCTTTAATTTACTATATGCGGAAAATGAATGATGCCTTCTTTGTTTATTTCTTCCTTCGATAAACATAGATATTTAAATATATGAGAATGATAAGATATTGTATTGAACTAGAAAACAGTTTTGAGGTTAAGAAAAATTTAATAACATTATACAAATATGCATAATGTTAGGGCTGATCGCTGTTTCTTTGGCCTTAGAAGGTTATTAAAACTTACAAGACCCTCGTGATCCCAATCCTTCCTTATGACGCAGAAGTGAGGTCATAAATAATATATCCGCTTGCACTGACGGATTTAGTTTAACAACGCATTAGAGAAAAACAATTTTTCCTTCCGACCAATCTCGGGTGCGCAACTAGAAGCATTTACCAAACACCGTTCTGTATGCAAAGACGTTTTATTTGCGCCCTACGTCCAAATCGGGACTGTAGGTAGACCTATTTAAGAAAATCAGTCAGTTGGTTTCTTTCTCTGAGCATTCATTTTTTAATATTCGTTTTTACTTCTAAAAATATCGCAGTTCATTTTGACACATTAGTCTACATTAGTTTCAAGGTATATTGGAGAATCATGTCAAAGTTAGGCCGCGGGCTGATGTCTATAATGCGCAAACAGGATCACGAGGTTTAAACATGATTGTTTGAGTGAATCCTGTCATTGTAGATAACTAAAGGGTTTTTCAACAGGGACGCTACAAAAGTAGAGCGACAGGGAAAGCAAACGACGCCAAAATTCTTGCCGCTCTTTTGACATTATCTTTACCCAACATCTAGAATTTAAAATAAAGTGCACGACTGAATCGCACGAAACTTTCTCGTTCATATCATCAGTTTGGTTGGTTTATTTTTTCTTGTATTATTGTTTATAGGCTATAAAACCAGATTGGTGAAAATTGGTGATGCTGGTAGGTGGCCATGACTCGAAGTGGGGTTTGTGATGTTCCTAAGATTTCAGAGATTTGTTTTTGAATTTACATGTGTTTGGGGTACCTAAATGAAGTGCGGGTTTCTGATAGTGAAGATTCCAATTGGTTGGAATTATCTTAAGGTTCATGATTAATATGGTTGAAAAAAGAAGAAGTAGGAAATAGTTGCTTAAAAGCAGTTCCGAGTAGTTGTGATTACATTTTAACTGGCAGTGCGGTAATGTTTATAAGACGGCATTATTTGCATTTCTCTAAGAAAAACTAAGTACGGGGTTTTATTAAGAATACTTATGTTATTGTAAATAAGCATTTTAGTCAAAATCTTTAAAGCTGATTTTGGAAAATAATGTGTACAAAATAGTAACAAATATTGCAATGCTGAGTTCAAAAAATAATCGTCCTCAACAATTTAGCTAAAAACTGAGTATAGGGTATTGTTCAGGATGTTGTTATTACTTGGTTTTTAAAGTTTTATCCAAATCGAAAATGGCGTTTTCGGGATATGACCAGTTTTCAAAATCAGCGTTTCCGGTGGTTAGAATCGAAAATGAAGGACGCAATAATGTTGAAAACGTCAATTTTACTCCAAGTATGCATTTTGGTCGCTTTAGCCGTTTTCATGTAAACCATAATTAAATAAAGTCTTAAGAAAACACATTTTTCCAAAATAGTCCGTTGAATGAGAATTTAGGGAAAAACTGAGTTTGCCACCATGTTGGGAATGACCGTATTACGTAAAATATGAATTTTTGTCGAAATAGTTTTGACCGCGATATGACCAATTTTCAAAATTACCGTTATTCGATTTTTCTGCGAAAAACTGGGTATGCAGCCATCTTAGTTACACCTACTTAAGCCCAAATATCAATTTTGGTTGAAATCGTTAGAGCCGTTTTCGAAAAACTCAAAATTACTGAATACCGTTACAACGGCAACTCTTAACGTGCAAAATAAAAAATGGCCCCGAACTGTAAGCCCACCAACTCCAAATCCGAAGTTTGAAAGAAATAAGTCCAGCCGTTTGCGCTGTAGAGCTCAGGAAGGACGGACAGACGGACAGAATTGCGAGACCCACTTTTTCGAGTTCCTCTATCATCGTAATGTCAGATTTGATTAAAATCTCGAGTTGGATTTTTTGTACGATTACAATACCTTTCTCTGAAATAGTTCGAAAGTTCGAAAAGTCGAAGATAGCTTTTCCTAAAAATCGTTGCCTTATCCTACCTAGTGCCGGACAGCCGTAAAAGTAGTGAATGAGCCTTTTTTTTGTTTGTTTCATTAAAACTGTGGCAATACTTAGTGCCTATTGTGTGGCATGCCCTTATTGGCTGCATTGCCCCCTTTCCCCTACAGGGCCCTTGGTGATCACTATTATCCTGGCGATATCTATTTGCGGTGGGCTTAGAATATGACACAGATCGTTTCCCTTCTCCGTATAAGTTTGCTTTTATGAACGCTGAAAGAGTTATGCCTTGGCTGATCCTATGAAATAGGGACTGACTTAAAATTGAATTACTAACCATCCGTTTGTTATTTTTTTTTGGGACGAATTTAAGTAGAGTTTTATGCCGAGTCTGAATGGTTTATTTGAGAAGTTTTCTCAGGTGGTGCAACAAAACAAATTTAATTTGTATATTTCAGGGAAGCTTCTCCTAGTCTAGTACACTAACAAGTAACAACTAAGCCGTTGCCACGACACTAAACGTATAGGTACCTATTCGAATATAACATTGGTAGTGCTGAGTCGATGAACTTTGACTAACAATCGGGACAATAATGCAAGTTTGTAAGTAGGTGCATGTTATGTACATACCTCCCAGTCTCAACTTGTTATTATTATGCAATTACATATAAGTTTTATTGACAACTAGTCCTTAATTTATTGATTTGTTTCCCGAACCAGCGACATGCAAATATTCCAAATTTATAGAATAACATATTTCCAAAATAAAAGATATGATTTCCCATCTCTTACTATTTTTGTTTTGAACCTACATAATGAAGTTTGAATGAGGTTTTAATGCAGGAAAGAAAACACTGCATCACGTGTTTCTTATTTCGAAACTCATTTCAAATTAACCCCTCTGCAGGAGCAAGCAAAAAAATTCCCTTTGACGGCGCAGATATTCGCATGCTCAGTAGAAAATACAAAATAGCAGAAGCAATTTTATTTCATCCCTTGCAATATACGTACCGGCAAGAGGTGAAATCCTGTTTTGCCACGTAAAATACTAAAACACCGGCTGGCAGGTGTCCTAAACAAATTAATGGGTCGATATAATAAGTTGATAGACAATAGAAAAGAGGGAATCCTAAGAAGAGCCAAAACTAAGACGTCGATACGTTTTTCTGTTGACAATTATTCAAAACAAACTCCATCCAAAAACGTGAATCATTACAGTATCTATGTTTAGTTCAAAACAAGCCCAAAAGCAACAAGAGAAAAGTCAAGATCCACTGTGTCTGTGAACCGATTGTGTGATAGATGATTAATAATTCCCCCCATTGGTGAGGTTGCGTCGATCGTTGCCGTAGCATTGTCTCCCCACTCTTTAACGTAGCGATCCAAACAAGCCGTACACGCCCAAACTCAACAAAAATTGTGTTTCTTTAGAAATTGATTGTTAATTGCTAGCTCTATTTCTTAACTTTAACTTTAATATGGATAATAAACATGAACACAATTTGCGTGTTTATTTTCATTTATTTTATCACGAATTTACTTAATTTACCTGCGTTGACATTCCGTATGGCAATCACAAGAAATGTTATTAGCACGAATACACCTATTGGACGAAACATTTTCACTGGAATTTCGCTCGATTACACTTGCATTTGGTAAGAAAATTCACTTTACGTTAGTTTTCACTTAGAGCACTTTGTTTAGGATAAAACTTGACGCGATCATTGGGAAAAAAAAGAAGATTGAACAAACTATAGAGAAAATAATTATTTAGCTTCAAAAAAACACACCCAAAGGAGGAACAAATTAACAACTACTGTCGCCCGACTTCGACTGTACCGTTTCGCATTCGATGTCTTTATGACTGGAATTTTCGAAATCGACTTGTCAAGTTTCATAGTTATTCTTTTTATTGTTAATGTTGGTAGAAGTTTGTTTGTTTCGATGTTCCTTAATTGTAGTAGTTCTAAAAATTCAGTAGTAGAATTTAATTAGGCTTTGATCAATTGGCAAAATTATTTTGATAGTTATTTGACGAGGAAATGGAAAGGTTCAAGTAAGTCTGACAGCTGTTTGACTTGATGTGTTTAAGCAGCGAATCCAGTCAAAAAATTCGTGACTGAGTAGGTACTAAGTCGACTGTTCGTATATGTGGCTGACGTAGAAATAGTTATATGTATTATTGTATTACTGACCATAATCTAGTTTTCGCGTTCAGGGTACATAGAGTACAGATAAATCTAGACGACTTAAAATAACTAGATAATTGAATGTGCCCGCTAGGTAAACTACCTCCAGCTGTAGGAAAGTAAATGGCGTTTTTCATTGAAGACAATAGGAGAATTAACCAAAAGTAAGAATCGCTCTATTCAATAAAATTTAAAAAAAAACGTGTGGTGGTGAGTTCAGGGTAAATCTTTAAATATATTCGGAACTATTTATAATAGTCACTTAAAATTCGATGTGCAGACAAGGGTCCATACGACGTCAGCTAGAGTAAGAAATATGCAATAAGTAAGAAACAAGTTTGTTTCTAAATAAGATTTAACGTTTTTGTATAGTACGCAAGTTAATATATGTGAAATTAATCTGAAAGTAAAAAATATTGCGATCACGATATTCATTTAACAAAAAAATTTTAGAGTTCACTCAATGTATCTAAAACGGTAGCACTTACAAAACAATCTACTACCATTATATGTAAGAATAGTAGTTTTAATTTTTGCCGCCAACGATTTTTGTCTACCATAGTGAGTGGCATTGTGAATGCAACGCAACAACAACAATTTCTCTACGACTTGTTGTATTTTTAACACTGTTTTGTATTCTGTTGTTTTGCTTCTTCGAGTCTTTGCTTTTCCATTCCATGACGCCTTGATATTTTTAATCGAATGCTAAGTAGATTCGATAGATTAAATTCATACGAAGAAAAGTTTGTTTTATCATTAAAAGCCGATAGACGGTAGCCAACCGATTGATACGCTACGTTAAATCAATTGTTATCAGTGGGCGGACGTGGAAAGGAAATTGACTGCGTGGCTTACGAAAGCCGGCTATATAGTTTTCAAGTATTTCTTTTTCGATCAGAAAGATTTCCAAAGAAATCTGATATCACTTCAAAATGTTGGCCGCAGGAAAAATATTTACCCTCATGGGTATTGTGCTCCTGCCCTATTTGAGCGCAACTTTAATCGAGGATGATTCGTGCTATTCATTTGCTGGTGGTTCAGTGTATCCAGCTGGCACTCCAAAAGCTGACCACCAATTGCAGTACACAAAGGCAGTCAGTAAGTGTTTCACTTGAAAGTGCATAAAGAATTCTTGCTCAGTGTCTTATTCACAGTTTCAAAACCAGCACCTGGATTCGAAGCAACTGCTGTGGTCAATGGGGAGATTACGAGTCTGGCTCTATCCAGCTATGTGGGCAAATATGTCGTGCTTCTGTTCTACCCGTTGGATTTGTAAGTAGATACAATTTGACTAAAATCTTCACATAGATGTAGGCTTTGTACTCGGAATGAGAACTACCTACTTAGTATCAATCAAAAAAAGTAAGCTACCTGGCTTGAATACAACCAAATCATTACCGCGAGGTAGGTCTTCGTTGTGCTAATTTTTTGGCGTTAATACGTAGGTATATCACAATAATCTGGGCAGACTTTCCCTTTCATCTGTTAATCGTTGTCATCTTTGTATGATGCCGATTTTCGGTGGTCTGACAGACGTTAGAAACACTTTATTTAGGTCATAAGCCAACCTTCAATAGAAAACGACTAGCTTCTTTAACTCAACCCCAATGCTCGTATTAATTCCTAAACTATTTTCTTCACAGCACCTTCGTGTGTCCGACGGAAATTCTTGCCTTCTCCGATCGCGTCGAGGAATTCCGCAAAATCAACACCGAAGTGATTGCATGCAGTGTCGACTCCCACTTCACGCATTTGGCTTGGATTAATACGCCTCGCAAGGAGGGTGGTTTGGGCGCAATCAAAATTCCCCTACTTAGCGATCTGACGCATCGAATTTCCAAGGACTATGGTGTCTACCTCGACGATTTGGGCCACACTCTACGTGGTCTCTTCATAATTGACCAACACGGTGTACTACGACAGATAACCATGAATGACTTGCCAGTTGGCCGATCAGTCGATGAAACTCTCCGCTTAGTGCAGGCATTCCAATACACAGACACCCATGGAGAAGTGTGTCCCGCTGGCTGGAAACCAGGCAGTGATACCGTGAGTTCTTGTTCTTAAAAAAAAATTTTTGATAACTATAACATTTTTTTTTCCAGATCGTCCCAAATCCAAAAGAAAAGAAGAAGTACTTTGAGAGAAATAACTAAACGTTTTTTTGTAATTTTAATAAATTTTTTTCTAATAAATTAACGAGTTTTCTTTGACGTTGATGAGTGGCTGCGATGGTGATCTTCTCCTCGTTTACGTTTGTTTAGCGGATTTCTTGGATCGTAGGCATCGTACCAATCATCAGATTTCGTGGAGGCATCCTTGGCTAACACGGGCGCTGTTTGCTCGAAGCGTAGAGTATGGGCCAACCAGTCGTCACCTTGGATTTCCTTCTCCACATTTGCTTCGTTGAGGGATTCCATGGTGTCTTCGTAGTCAGTGTTTTGTTTAAGAACCTCGAGCTTGGTGCGGAACTTCTTGAGCAAATTCAGAGTAAACTGCTCCCTAGAAGGAAGTAAATTATTTTGAAATATGTAGGTATGTACGTTGAATACTAAAGCCGTACCTTGTTGGACCCTTCTTCGGTAGTTTTTGATTCAAACTTGTGTATTTCTCCTTCTCCTCAATATAGTCCTTGACCATTTCATTAGTGGATTCCGGTTTGACGACGATCTCCTGTTCCATTTTCTTCTCCAACAACTCGTCTTTGGCTTTCTTGTCGGTCTTGTATTGCTTCTTTAGCGTCAAGATTTCCTGACGGATTTCTAATTTTTTTTTATCCTGCTGGGCTTTGCGCTCACGATCCACTGTCATTAAGACATCTTCCTCCGAATCGGAATCTTCGACCGCTGCATTTTCCGATTGCTTGTCAGTTTTGAGTTGCAGCTTGCTCTTAATTCGTTCGAGCTTCTCTTGCGCTGTTTCGTTTTGCTCTGAATGCTCGACATCAAAGTCTTCAATATCTGATGGTGTATTGCCACGTTCAACTCGGGCGACATCCTTACTCAGTTTAGGATCGTCGACGACGTCATGCAAAGACTTGGCTTTGCCAGCGTTTTTCTGGGCATATGTGCTGCTTTGAACTTCATCCACCTCGGCTTCTTCTCCGAACGATAAAAGTCCAAAATTCCTGCAAGATTGAAATTAGAGTCTATGAATCTACTTCCCGATTTAACTTACTTGACACCCTTCTCCTTTTTCTTGCGTTTCTCCTTTTTCGACTCCTTCTTGATGCTGCGTGGAACAATGTCTTCGAAGGGATTGTGTAAAATTTCAGTTTTGATTATTTTATGTGGGTACAAAGGTCGTTCATTCTGATCTACAAGTCCATCCTCCAGCTTAAGCATATTGAATACTGTATCACCTGCTACCTTGGCGAAGATAGTATTCTTATTCTGTAACTCTGGAGTTGGCGCCATCGTGAAGAAAAATTGCGATGCATTGTCATCCGCACCAGAATTAGCCATTCCGACGAGTCCACGACGGATATACCGTAGTCGTGAATGGAACTCGTCTTTGAATGGAGCACCATAGATGGATTCACCACCAGTGCCATCGCCGTTAGGGTCGCCACCTAATTTCCGACCTCGTTAGAAACAATTACAATTCATTGGATAAAAAACATACCTTGTACAATGAATCCCTTAACAACACGATGAAATATTGTACCATCGTAGTAGCCTTCCATGCACAGTTGTATAAAGTTTCGGCATGCTTTTGGGCACTCTCTGGTCCAGAGTTCTATATCGATATCACCCACAGATGTTTTCAGAAGGACCTATCAAAAAGTGACAAAGGTTTAAATTTGCCGTGGATGTATGCTACTGAACTTACTTTCCCCGATGTAGGAGGCTCCTGAATGTATATGTTACTCATTTTTGTATATTATTTTAATTTAGAAATTGGGAGCACAAACATAAAAGTGGCGATCACTCACAAGTCACAATTCGCAAACATAAACAATACAAAACGAACTCCAGAATTGACATTGACGTTTTCTGGGGTGCATTCCAAGTTTAACTAGCTTAACAACGATTGGGGATTTATGGGTTGGCAGGACTGACTGCATATGTTCTTCTTTGAGTTGGTCCAGTCCAGTGCCTTGATTTTGTGCGGTTTTTGCCGCAATTGCGCTAGGGAACGTTCCGAACCGGATTTGAATGTGTGAGTGAGCCACTGGCTTTGACTGCGTTCAGGTAGTTCACATTACCAGCAATGTACATCAAAGAAATCTACTCGACGCGGATTGGCTGTTAAATGTTGACGAAATAAATTAAATGAAATCTTAAAAACTAGATCTAAAAATAAGTTGATATATTTACAACCAATGCTTAATTCGTTTTTATATTTTTATAGATGAACATTTAGGCTTAAACATTTTCATTTTTAAGTTTTCTTTTTGAAAAAGATTTGCATCTACTGTTTCATAGTAGTGCATAGCTCATCCGCTGAACGATCTTATTTACATCAAATGACATTTGGATTGTTTTTTGTTTATTTAAAAAATAAAATTTGTGTGAAAATGATCAATTTACCGTCTATACTGTATTACGAGCGTAAAACAAAAACTAAAATTTATAATCGATATTTACGAGATTATATCCATTCGAAATATCGGATAGCGTGTCAATTGTCGTCAACCGACATCCTTCTCGCTACCTAAATAGGTTGCGTTAGGGAAATCCCGCCTAAAATTTCCAGGAACAAAGCGATATTAGAACAGGAAATATTGGAAGTTGTCAGTTCTCGACATCACGCACACATTTATAGAATCTGCCTGTACGTGAACCCTTTCCGCAAACCGCCATTGCGGGAAAAACCGCACAAAATCAAGGCACAGATTGATCTCGTGCTTAACTGACGAATCTTGACAAGGATTTCGTAACTCAGTGACAGGGCTTGTATGTGGATGCCTGACGAAAAGTTGTATTCAGTCCAGACTCCAGACTAAACTAGTCGACTTACGCTTACGCGCAACTTAATTTTTGAAATGAGCTTTAAAGAAAAAGTTCCCAATGACCCGACCACGAACTTTTTGCTTTTATGGGTACCTATCGTAGGTACAGTCTACCCTGTCTGTCTAGCCATCATCATTGGCCGCGTTCCTCTGCCCGCTGGACATATAGTACAAAATATCCCAGATGAAAGAGCGCTCGCGCAGCGGCAGCGGCAAGTTTTGCAAACGTTTGAACTATTTGCCTTTGACTGGTTGTTTTTTCTATCTTTCAATGCAGCGCGTAGTTTTGCGCTAGATTGAGAAATTTCCCTGAAAGGAATATTTCACAAAAAGTGCTAGATGTCTAGCGCCTATGGTGATATGTCAATTTTTTTTTATATGAAGTTTGACATGCCGCTGTTCATCTAGAGGGCAGTGGAACGCGGCCATTGACTGTTACTTCGACTTTCGTTAAGAAAGATGTACTAGAAGGATGAATCAAAGAAATCATGGATGGGTACATAGATTTCCTTCATTAATTCAATGTACTAGACGCATCCCATCAGCTGGTTTTTGACAACCATTAGCCCGCCCTTGGTTGAAATTTGTTTTCAAACTGATTGCATTTTTCTACAGTTTGCATGTTACCCCGATTCTGAAAAATGTCGTCTTTACAGTGTCCATCCAGTCCAGTTTATCGTACAAGTGTGGAACAGAAACTTCTATCGCGGAATTCAGCCAGACAGTGCAAATTTGGTTCCCCTAAACTGCGCGATTTATTACGAGAGGTGAGTTCAATTGCAAACCTTCTTAGTTTAGTAATTCTCATAACAAACAACAAACCCAGAAATGCAGAGTTCGTGTACGAGAGGCTCGCCAGGCTTGCTTCGACGGTGTCCGCAATCCAGGCAAGGTCGGAGATAACGTAAGATTTCCGCATAATCATTCGGTCTTTTATCCAAGTACATAATTGTATTTTATGGTAGACACTCGTAAGTAAAATTCTTCGCCAAGAACTAGCAGACTTGGAATCCGACCTCGATTATCAACAACGTATCTACGAAGAGTTGATCGGGGAAATGAACATGTGGTACGTGGAGCAGTTGGAAGAAGAAGAAGAGTACCTGATTGAAGGTTTTGACTCCGATGTTGTCTTTTGTCCAGTATGCCAAAAAACTGCCCTTGAACAAAACTCTAAGAATATGCAAATGATCTGTCAATGTGGAGCTTCGTAAGTTAACTTTCACCAGTTCTTAGTTCCGTTGTCTAATTTGATATTCTAGTTTTAATTACAGTGGTACTCTCCAAATGCTAAATATGGCTGTTCAAAACGCCATTGCCCAGCATGAAACAAAGTGCGATCAGTTTCTAAATTTTTTCGTTGAACAAAACCCAAGCGGAAAACAAGCAAATTTGAATGCATTCTGTGAAAGTTGTGACTTTTTCGTCAGTCTAACTTGAGGCCTTATAGATGTTAATACTTGTTCTTTGTAAAATTGTAATTTTTATGTTGTTATACGAAAAAAAGGTTAAAGATATGTTGCGTGTTGTTTTATTTGAGTTATGATACCCAGAATGGGTTACTTAATACAAAAAATAAGAGCCAAGATGTCGTTTAGCTCAGCACAAAAAAAGCGAAACTATGACCACTTGTATAGAAGTGATATCGTTCTTTCGTACAGCCAAAAAAGCGGTTCCAATATTGTCAAATATGTTTATATCTTTAGCGATTTATCAGTGACTATCCATAAACTGTAGCTCGGACAAAATCAGCAAGCTATACGGCAGAGGTCGTGGTTGCGGCGATAAGATTGTAAGTGTTTGTCGCTCCGCATCCACATCAGTTCTGTAAGGAAATATACCACTTGAAACCGTAATAGTTTGTTAATATTTTTCTCAAACTTACACGCATACAAATCCAACAACATTTGTCGAGATAACGTCGTCATCGGCGGTTTCGGCAAAGCTTACGGACAACAGATGATGCATCAAGGAAGGACCTGGTTGGACAGCCACTAGCTTCGTCAGATTGTCTTCTGCTTTCATGCCGATTGGCATACACGAATCCGGGAGGGCTGGTGCCCCAATTTTGTAAATTTTAATATCGCTCCATTTGACTTCGAATGAGAAGGGATACAAGGGCGTACGGAACCCATAGAAGTAGTCTTTCACTCTCAGATCTCTCGCTTCTATTCGCAGAGCTTTACTGCGCTCCACTACACCACCGCTCTTTGGCAAAAGCACAACCTTTACAAACGAAGGTATGTCGCGAAGCAGTTCGTTATAGAGACGCTCCTGATCAAGTACGAATATGGCTCCCACTTCGAACGCCTGAGCAGTATGCAACAGGTGTCGATAGCCTTCTCCTTTCACCCAGCCGCATGTGTTGATGATCATGCCTGAGCTTTTAGCTGCAAGAAACGTGCATTCTATATGCAAGCATTATTTATCTCATGCAAATACTTACTGCGCTTATTCACGGCCATTGATTCCAAGGTAACTTCTGCCATTTTCGAGACAATTGTTTTGTACAGAGTTTTATTCTCGCCTGGGCTTTTGTGACCAAAATGATACACCAACGGTGCGGTCTGTGAGAATCCGTCCTCTATGCTGGCTGGCCTTTCGATCAGCACTGTCGCAATGGTTCCGGGAAGGGCGATTGCTCCCTGACCAACATCAACGTCCGCGTAAAGAGGTCGGCGACCCAGGCGCACAGCGTAGTTGAGAAATATTCGACAAAGTGTGCTTTTGCCGACATCGGTTGGCCCCACAACCATAGCAATTGGGCCTCGGGTATCTTTTTCTTCGGCTTTTGCTCGCATTTGTTCCAGAGCAGCATGACAATTGAGATACTGCACCATTGGTGTCTCCTTGGATGTGTAACGAACATCCGTTTTGCCCCTGATTCCTAAGACACAGCCTTGATATGTGAATATGGCCACTTTGGCACCAGTAATAAACTCATATGACTTCTTTTTGACTAATTCCGTGCCAAACATTTCCGCGAACCCAGTTTTAAGCTGCAAAAAGTGGATTAATGTGCGTTCGTATTTGGCTAAATTCGCATGCTCTCACCTGAACGTAAACTTTGGCATTCTTTTCTTCGATTTCGAAGCGTAACTCCGAATCCATTTCGAGTGTGAATGTCTCTTCCTCCATATCCATTGTCGGGGTTAATAGTTAAAATATATTTTTAAAGAATTGTATTTATTTGGTTTGGTCGTTTGATGTGTGGCACAACGAAAGTCAAAGATGACATTAGTTTGTTTATTTATGTACAGTAAAAAACTAAATTACTACAAACTGGTGACTTAAGGTGGAAATGTAAGTACCCAAGCGGTAAAAGTGCCAATTTTGGAATAGAAATAAAAACTACAGGACGTGATTGCGTTGTAAAAAATTTCAAGATTTCTTTCAAATCCGTCCGCGTTCGATTTCATTACACCCCGACTCCACAGGAGATAATTTCTCTCATAATGATCATCATGAGATGAAATGTCTTGTGGAGACACTCTATTTTATCTCATGATTGGATGTCTGCGATCTCTCTCTGCAATTTTTTCTTGGCATGGATGCCTGACATGAGTTTTGGTTGTCCGAAAAACCAAAACTTCACGTACAGTCTCTCGTGCCGGTCCGATATGAAATGAAATTTCATGGCATGATTTGCCCAGCGCAGATATAAAAAATTGTATGAGATGGATACCAGACATTTAGCTTGAGAGAAATTATCTCCTGTGGAGTCGGGGTGTTAATCAATCGAATCTTACACCGCGAGTCTGAAATATGTCAGACTTTTCAGTCAGACTTCATGGCGGACATGTTTGTATTGTTTTGTTTGAGCAAATTGTGCTATGACATTTTATTTCCCAACATGTCGTCAACGAAGAAACAAATGAAGGCGCTTCTTGCTTTAAAAGAATTATATGACTACGAACATTTAGAAATCCGGATATTAGCCGAAAATAAGAGAAGGCATAGATTCTCGGTGAATAAATTTCTTTAAAAGCGGGAGCTACATGATTTGGAAGCGCATATTGAAAGATGTTTTATGGGATATTGCTTCGGACTACAAACATTTTTGCAGAATCTTTATAGAAAAATTCGAATATTTACTTCCGCCAGTTGAAAACAAATTTGTATATGTCTTCTGACAAATGAAATAAATATTATTTGCATTTATTATATTGATATTCATTTTGGAAAGACTGACTTTTTGATGTCATGACTTGAGTCTTGCCTGAAATTAAGTCTCGTGTCACATTCCTGGACAAGACTCTCGTTGCAATTCGTGTCGGGCCATGCACGAAAGAGTGAAGAACAGAGATTTTTGACGGTAGGTGGGTATACTTGTCTCTGATGCTGTCATAAAAGTTCGATGAAACGTCAAAAATGACTTTCGACTTTCTTCGTTTATCCACAATCCACTCAGTTTTTTGTCGCCCCCAGTTCCACAGAAGTACTAAACATTTCTCTAAATAATTAATAAATAAACAAAGTTCCGCACTGTTTACCCGACAAAGGTATGTTGTTTAAAAATAGAAACGAATTGATTATCAATCACATGTTAATAATATTACACATTTGAACACAAATTTTAATATTTTTTCGTTTTTTTATACCGCTACCATACCATTATACGCGTTTCCTGTATTAATTGGAATTTTGTTTTCGTTTTTGAGTTTTGGCAGAGTGAACGAAAAAATGTCGATGCCATTAAATAATACCCAGCAAGGTGGTTATGTTCCACAAGGATTCGGAGCTGGATATCCAATGCCGCATCCAAATGCACCGCCAGCCGAAGACCATCGTAGTCCCAGTAATTTTGTGAGTAATATTTACATATAAATAGTAAATACACCCTTACCAGGTACACCCCCTCGGCACTCGTCGCTTTAATAAGAAGATAACGTCACTATTGTGCCTGTGAATTATGAAATCCATTTGTTTGTTAGTTGTGTGGGTATATATATTGAGGCAAAATTCCAAGAAACTTTACACAGCGTTGTTTGTATATACATAAAAAGAATGACCCGGCCAAGTCAGTGCTTCCGTAGTCATACAAATCGAGAGAAGTAATGACGTCAGCGTCTTGGCGAGTGATTTCGTTTTGAATTGTTTACGCCTAAATCGTTACTTTTTAATTAATAGCATTAGAGGCCACAGCCACTGGTCCTCTTATCAAATTGCGATCCATTAAAGTGGGTGTACACCTCTTAAGAATATAATGTAGCTGCCATTAGGTAGGTTTTGCTGATTAAAAGCCAACTGGAGGAAATGCAGGGCTACAGACTTGTTAGTCATTACAGATTGTGTATACAAATAAGTGATAAGGTGCATTATTCATCGAAAGCAAGTCAGACAACGCAGTCTTTAGAGAAAGTTGAAAACTAGTGTTTGGAGTGTGTACTTCCGTTTGTCGGTAGAGTAGGGTGAGCAGTTTGTTAATACAAAAATCAGTTCAAAAAAGCTCGCATTCGCTGTCTTTAAAACGAAGACTCCGTTGTTTGTGACGCCACAATTTTCCAATTCAATAATTAGTTAGAACTAGTAAGTAAACATCGCCCCAGCAGTTAAACACATATGAAAACTCCTTCGATCAATGTGACTAATCTCAGGCAACCCACGAAATACTAAAGCAGCTGAACTAACTAATTGGAATGTTTCGTTTCATTTATTTTAGGGATTTAAGCCAGAGCACGGCGGGTACTCCCCTGTACCCCAAATGCAACCATACGGTCAAGGGCAGCCAGCTTATGCTGGTGGCCAACCACCTTACGCTGGGGGACAGCCACCTTATGCTGGGGGACAGCCGCCCTATGCTGGAGGACAACCGGCCTATGCTGGGGGACAGCCGCCTTATGCTGGAGGCCAACCGCCGTATGCCGGAGGGCAGCCCCCTTATGCTGGAGGTCAGCCACCGTATGGTGGACAGGCTCAAGGTCAGCAAGCATATGGACAACAGCCACCGTATGGTGGTTATCAACCTGGCTACGATGCATATGGACCACAACCTATAGTAACACAGCCAACTGGGCCAATGCCACCGCCAGGAGTTCCAGGCACTGGTAAGATATATAATGTAATAAATATCCATGGTAGGGCCTAAAGAAGGGGTATACTCTACTAACTGGTTTCTGTACTGAACAGTTTTCAGGAATCACGTCGTGCCATATAGGCAGCCATCTTTCGTCAATCTTAATTTCTCTTTAGTCACTAGCTTACAATTCATCTTCCTAAGGGATAGAAAGCCTTGCTCATGAGAAAAGAATCATGGGTTGAATTACCGCCTCCGTGGTCGAGCAATACGTGACTGAATTTGTTATTGTTTTGCATGTAAAATCAACAAAATTCAGTGACGTATCGCTCGCTCACGAGTGCGGTAATTCGACCCCAGATTCGGGGGACAATTTCATATGCGTAACGGGACGCTACAATTTCTTTGCCGACCGTCGTCTATGCGTCCTTAATCTCTCTTAACTTAAACCACCTTTCTGCAAAAATCATGCACATCAGTATCCACAGGTCGCATTCTGTGCTACTTTAACTTTATTGCAATTTTATGGCATGTTCTCCATCTCCACCCTTGAAATGTTTACCCCTCGACTGACTGAATAAATTGAGACATGATCTGTATTTATTTTTGTCTAGTTTCGGCATCCCGGTGGCATTGATGTCCTATTAATGTTGCTATTCAAAATATCAGGAAATGCACTTGTAGGTGGCTTTTATTTCCGATATTTTGTTATGTGAGCTTTTTGAAAGACCCTTCTGGATTGCAAGATTTCATGTTGCATTGGAGTGACCACCATACACCCACCATACAACTATAGTTGAAAATTGAGCAGCAGACTTGGCATTAAGGCAGTATGGTTTAAGGAAAGGACGCTCTACGGTAGGAGCTATAGAAGAAGTGGTGAAGGCTGCGCAAACCGCCCAACAGAGAAGCCACCGCTCTAAGAAGATCGTTCTGCTGGCAACCCTGGACGTAAGAAATGCTTCCAATTCAGTTAGGTGGAGCGATATACTAAATGAGTAAGAAAATAGATTCAACATTCACCATATTAAATATGGTGAAGGACTATCTCAGGGATCGGAAACTGATCTACGAGACCACAGAAGGCCCATGAAGGAAGGATGTAACATCTGGAGCAGTACAGGGATCAATTTTAGGACCAGACCTCTGGAATATCTCCTTTGACGACATACTGCGGATAGAGATGCCCGGAGACACCTTCCTCGTTGGGTACGCAGATGACATCGCGGCAATAATAACGGCAAGAGACTCTGAAAACGCGGAAAGAAAGTTGAACCAAGTCATGCGACGAACAACCTCCTCGATGGATGAACACCGTTTCAGTCTGGCAACAGAGAAAACCGAGATAATACTTCTGACGAAGAAGAGAATCCCTACGCAAATCGACTTCCAAATTGGCTCTGAACTCATTAAGAGCAAGGATGCGGTGAGGTATCTGGGATTGAAGCTCGACACAAAACTAACAAACGAGCCTCTGGAGTTACAACATCGCTCAGCAGATTAATGGCGAACATTGGCGGCCCAACGCCAAGCAAGCTTAGGCTATTAATGACGACAACGCATGCAATTCTCCTACATGGAAATGAGATCTGGGAAGACGCTCTTCAACAAAAAAACACCGGAAGCAGATGGCGGCAGTGCAACGACGTGGAGCTCTACGCGTTGCTTGCTCTCACCGAACGGTGTCGGAACCAGCCGTCCTTGTAGTCGCAGAAGTGATCCCCATCGACCTTGCGGCACGAAGGAATTACGTCCACGACAACAAGGCGGAAATCGGATTGCAAGCGGCAATCGATCCAGCAGCGCAACAAACGATACAGGAGTGGTAAGAGCGCTGGAGCTCGGAAAGCAGAGGAAGGTGAACAGCGAGGCTGATAAGAAACGTGGCTGAGTGGAACGACCGGAAACACGGTGAGGTCAACTACTTCAACGACTTTCTCCATAAGATTGGCAAAACGGATAGTCCAGCCTGCCAGTATGGCGACTCTCCAACAGACAACGCACAGCACTCGTTTTTTTTCTGCAGAAGATGGAGAACACAAAGCACAGCCCTGGAAAGCAGCATTGGTGCCATCAACTCTGAAAACATAGTTGACAAAATGCTGACGAGTGACTTGAACTGGGAAAAAATTTGCCAGTTTGTGGAAGATGTTCTCTGAAGAAAGAAAAGAGAAGATCAATTCTTTCGGTGCTAGAAAGCAATCAAACTTTATTATCATCTCCAATCGGTGGGTACATTTACCCCAATAAATGCACTGGCCAAGTAATGTCAATAATCCTCTCGGTAATCTCTAGTAAATTGACACAGATGTGTAAATACCCGTACTTGCTTGCTTGTTTATTTCAACAGTAGTACACACGTCCGTTTAATTAAGGAACAACTGCAACAACAAATAAAAGCGACCTGGAAATCTTCAATACTGTACACACTGGTATCTCGGAGATAAGCCTTAAACGCGCCCTCTGACCCCCAGTCGAGACGGAGCAGAATCTCAGTCCAAAGCCTCGATATACTATAAATATGAGCGGAATGCACATTTAAGTGCATTCATTCAGTTCGATTAGCAAGTACCAACCGACTTTTGTTTTGTAATAAATTGACATCCTCGGTGTTGCCTGTCAAAACGTCCCCCACTTACGGTTACACATGAACACGATCAAGTATCTTAATGCGGTAAAACTTTAGATACGCGACTACGAAATTTAAACCTATAAAGATATCTCTCTCTTTGTCGCGGATCTTATCATTCTTAACTAAACGAACACGACATGTCGATGATATATTTCTACTTGTGCCTGTGCTTGGGTCTTATTATTGTGATTACAGATGTTTAACTGATACAAGCTTACGATCGTAGTTGTTGTTTTGTTGATCGTGGTTTTCGTTTTCAATTCCTCGACGTATCCGTACCAGTCAGTAAGAAGATCTCACCGGGAGAACGTATATATCTATTAAAGTGAAACTGTGCTACCGGTTGTATCTAGAATGAGTGCTGTTATTAGTTACAATTCAACATACGAACTACATAACGATCATCCAGATGAAGCAACATCAATAAGTGTATTTCATGTTTTCTGGAGTCACCTTTGTGAGAAGTACACCAATCTGCGAAGGACAAAACTTCCCTCGTTTGCTACGTCGTTTGTGGACGGCAAGTCGCTGGGAAAAAAATTCCGAAAGTCGCTACGTTTGAATAAGTCCTCAAAACGGAAAGGATACGAAGTATTTCTAACGGATGAAGAGAAAAGGTATACAATTTTCACACTGAAGCCCGCGCTTATCATATCAAAAGTTATCGTCGACGCGTCTATTGTTATGGTTTGCTATAATGTGAAGTTTATTGCCGATTGTCATAAATAGCCTATCAAAAAACAAGATAAACGCTGTGATAAGCTGGAACAATTCACCTCGAAATAGATCCATTAATCTTACAGTGTCAAGGAATGGGTTTCTGTGTGTCTTTCGGATTGACAAAAAGAACTTGGCCTCTGAATGATGCTCGCTATAATTCAATTTGATTCAATTAACCAATGTGGGTCGATTTGACCTTATACGTCCGCGTTTACAATGAACCGAAGGCACATGTTGTGTTGAGTGCAAATCTCTGACATGATTGTCATCAGCTAAATTCAAAGATAAAAATGGATTGTATTTGAAATTGTTTTATTTTTGTTTGACATACGTCAATGTTGAAATGTGGCGGTGCAAGTGGGGGTAGTTATTAAGAAATGATAAACGCGCAGCATTTGTTGTGCTTTCGCAGGCGTGTTTTTATCCACTTTATTTTAGGGAACAACCAAAAACTATAAACTTATAAATAGGGATAGTTAGTCTGCACTTTAGGCGCTACTTAAATCCTCAACCACTTCGAAACTGGGAGACGATATTTGTCATTTGTCAACCAATTCTAAACCAAATAAAAAACAAACAAAGGAATAGATACACTTCGACTTTATCTCTGTCCTGACTCCTGACTGCCCCTGTCACTCTTCAGAGCAAACTAACTCTTTGACTTCAATCATATCCTTTTTCTGCGTATCGCGCTGGTCTGCTGCAATACTTTTGAACAGGTCAACGAATTCGCCAAATGAACAAACGCTGCCCACTAAACAATCAAGCTCAGATAAGAAACCTTCGTTCGCTCAGTAGGAAGGGTTTAAGACGACTAACAATTGACTTTTGCCATTCAGTTTAACATCGGTTTAACTAACACCAAATATTTTTGCAGGCGATTGGATGAGTATACCACCTGGAAATCCGAATTGTCCACGCGGCTTGGAGTACCTTATGACTGTCGACCAGCTCTTAGTTAAGCAAAAAGTCGAATTGCTCGAAGCGATGATCGGCTTTGAGACCAACAATAAATTCTCAATTAAAAATAGTTTAGGCCAAAAAGTTTACTTTGCCGCTGAGGATACCGATTGCTGTACACGTAACATGTGCGGTCCCATGCGTCCCTTTGATATGCGAATCTTTGACAATTACAAAAATGAAGTTTTACACTTGAATCGTCCACTAAGATGTGATAGCTGTTGTTTTCCTTGTTGCTTACAAACGATGGAAGTTTCCGCACCACCAGGAAATCTCATTGGAACAATTGAACAAGAATGGTCGATATGTAGCCCTTCGTTTACGATAAAAAATTCAATGGGCGACATTGTGCTACGAATTGAGGGTCCGTTTTGTACATTTTCTCTCTGCGGTGATGTCGAATTTAAGGTGTGATAATTGCTGCGACAAATTTTCATCTTATTTGATTTAATTTCGATTTTGATTATATATACAGGTTGTTTCATTGACTGGCGAACAAGTGGGCAAAATCTCGAAACAATGGTCTGGTCTGGCTAGGGAAATATTCACAGATGCTGATTTCTTTGGCATAACGTTCCCCATGGACCTGGACGTTCGAATGAAGGCTGTTCTTCTCGGAGCGACATTCCTAATTGTAAGTACTACCTGTCTATGTGTTCGCAACCGTACGAGGCAAACACTTTCCAGTGTTCATTTTAATAATACATATATTTTTTTTCTATTTAAGGATGCCATGTTCTTTGAGAAGCAAGGCAATCGGGAATCTGACCGACCAGGAATGCTGTAAATTAAAACGCATAAATATTTGAAACTTTATTGTCTTCTATTGATATTTACTTCCGAACTGCACAATTATTGTTTATTTAGTTTTAAGAATATCACGCATCTACTCACACAAGTAAACCGAATAAATACACCACATAGTCTAGCACAAATATGGGAAAAACTAAATTATGGTTTCTAGTCCGTTTAGGCCAAAGTATAATTTTGAAAAACAAAGAATTGAATGCATTTTAAGAAAGTTTCCCATTACCTTATTACAAATCTATAGTTACTATATATTTCGAAAGTATGCCTTTTCAATTGTGTGCCCTTACATAATTGAATATCTATTTGAATGCAGAGCATAAACAATATATTTAAACATAATAATTATTTGTAGGTATATCTACTCATGACTTAAATGTTATTTATTATACCGTAAATTTAAGTAATAAACGCTATAAGCAAGAGCTTTACGTACATTTGTGTCCCATTGTTAAATGTGGCTTGTGAATCTTTTTTATGTATTACTATTTTCTTAAAAAAAAAGAAATACTTATATATTTAAATAATAAATTGTATATACAAATAATGAAATGATTTTGAATTTGAATTTGCATAACGGAATACCCAGCAATAATCTGTTACTGTAAAAGATATTTAAGGGGTTCGTTGGTTGTCTCAAGATTTTCAAAGTTTATGCTAGTTAATAATTTCTGTTGGGAAATTACCGTCGAATTTGACTTTCCAAATGGTTAAAATTAAAATGCTAACTTTTTTGAAATAAAAAACCACACATAACTAATAAATATGACACTATCTACTGTGCAGCTTGGCGATTTCAGATACCCCCGATTCATTTTCAATTTTTAAGGTTAATTCCGAACGAATATTTCATTCGTGCATTTGTGGATCGCGACAGTATTATGTGGATTCTGATTAAAGTGCGATAGTTGGCGACAAGAATTTTTCAAATTTCATCAATTGAGACTCAAGTTTTTGGTCAGATGTTAGATTAATTAAATATATGTATTGCTTTTATGTATGAACACGATATTACTTTGCACTGCGCGAACTAGAACTAGCTAAGCAAGCGCCATTGATAGTCAGATACGATCTGCGATCTTAACCTTAACTCAATACGCCTGAGTCACTTGACGAGCTGCATTGGCAGTCCAACACTAATAATAACGTACCTTTGAGCAGGAGGGATTTCCCTGCTCAATGTAACTGTAGCTGTATCTGCTTAAATTAGGTTAAATAGCAAATCCCGCTCCTGCACCCCACTACAATAATCTTTTGTGGCTCCAGTTATCAAAAATAAAAACAATCGCTGAGGGATCAACCATTCCATCTTACTATTTACCTTTAAAGTAATAAAACATTTACTTAAACGAACAATTTAAATGGTTATGCTTATGGTTATCTTATGATGACTGTGAGATGTGTATGAATTCAATGTCATTTTAAATTTTTGTTACTTTATGTGCGGTTTAACTTGTGTCGCTTCTGAGCTTTAAGATACTCCTATTATGATTAAGCTAAGCAATGAACAATAATTAAAATGTGTTCCTTAGCATTTTGAAATTTTTCGATACAAAATGACATAAATATTCACCACCCTCACTTTATGGTGTACATTACTTTTCTTCCCTATCCCAAGTGTTACCAAATGTTCGGATACCTAGTTTGTGTAAAACGTCAACAAGATTTGTCTGGACTAGGTATACGAACGCGTTAACTAGTTGGGTTACATTAGGTCTGTTCCTTTACTTTTGTAGTAAGAATGGAAAAGACTGTCAAAGTGGCAGTAGTGGGGATAAATTCTCTCACAGAGAGAGTAACTAACGAAAAAGTTAGGGAACGCTTTTGTAGTAAAGGCTGGTACGCTGTTCAAGTGAAGTGAAATTTTCACTCCTCTCCAAGAAATTGCTGTGAAATTGAAAGTGAAATTTTCACGCCGAAATGTCAAAAATTTAATGCGACGGACAATAAAAACCAAGTGAAATAGCAAGTAACGCCCTCTACATATCACTTTTTGTGCAATTATTTTTCACTTCAACAGCGTACTCCTGGTTAAATTTTCACTTGAAAAGTTCATTTTGACATTTCGCAGCGAAAAATTTGTATGAAAAATTTCATTTCACTCGAACAGCGTACCAGGCTTAAGATTAGACGGTATGCCAAGTGGTCATAAAATGCCAATTTCTGACAGTTCTCATGTCAAAATATGGTCATACAGTGTAATAGTAATGGGCATATCCCATATGCCCTAATGACCTAAATGCCACATATGACCAGGCTGATTTTGACAGATAAAAATGCCAAAATAGCATATAGTGTAATGGGACAATAAGCACGAATGCCAGCATAAAGCCTATATGCCCATATGTACTTTATTGAAATTTCGTTGTGGCATTTCTGGCATTTTTGATGGAACAAGATTTTTTTTTGTTGTCATCGGTGATTCGTGCAATTGGGATTAATTTTCATTTTCGTTCTCTTTTTTTTGTAGATTACTGAATCAATGATCTATAATTTTTGTAAATTATTTATTTGTCCTTTCTTTGTAATTTGTTTAAGTTTATTTTGTGGTTTTGTCCTTTTCTAGTAGTTGTGGTTATTTATACATTTTTCCTGTTGTGAAATTTTGTTTGTGAAGAAATTTTTTGCTATCTTTGGTTTGTGATATAGTTATATGTATTTTTGTTAATATTCGTTATGTATTTTCATGGGTTTGAATAAATTTTACTTGGTGTATTTATTTTGTTTGTTATTTTACCCTTTTAAGTTTTTTTTTGTGTGTTTCCTTTTCGTTTTGTGATACACACATCTAAATGTTTTTGGGGAGCTCAATCGAAGCGGCTAGCGATGCCAGGATTATGGAGGAAGCAATAGCTGACAGGGCGAGGAAGAGACCGACAAAGCGATTAGAGGCGATTGGTCAGACCATCTCATCGGCAAATTAATTTCGGCTGTCGAGATCCGACCCGGACTTTGCGATGTCACAAGTCGTACACATCGGATCCTTTTTTTTGCTTTGTTTTTCTTTACAGCATTACCCTACTACAACATTTGGTTATAAACAACAAATGCCTTAAATGACCATCAAGTCAAATATGTCCATATTGGTAATTTTGGTCATACAGTCTGATATACAGTTTTAATAATCCTGGCATTTTGGTCATTTGACAGCTAATCTGGTCATTTGCCTGTTGGCATTCATATGCTTAATTGGCATACAGTCTAATCTTAGCTTAAGCACGGGCACGATTTTAGCGTGCAACTACAAGGCTATAGTGCGTTCATGCGGGTTGCGTTAAAAACCACTTTTTCATCAATTCGAATTGACGTTATTTTCGGCCCTTAAGCTTTTACTGTTGGAAAACCGCTTACTAAAACTAAGAATATTAATGTCGTTTTCCATTGGGCAAAAAGAAGCGTCCGGGAGAGTCCGGAATCGAAAAAATCACTTCTGAAACCGTTCCTTTGGCACCAAAAATACTCTTCTGGTGATTCTGAGAAGAGAAATTCGCTTCTCGATTTGAAGTCAGAATCCACTCAAGGAGCACTCACACATGTGTAATTTATGTATTTTACACAAGCCAGCTGACAGCAGCCGTAGATTATTTTTTGGCATTTCACCAATACATTTGTGGATTTATTCAGAAGCAGTTTTCTTGTTCCATTGGATTTCATTACCCAATGGAAAACGACATAAGAAAGAAGAGTAATAAATCAAAAATAATCTCCACAAAACATATATTTCTCTTTTGCATATCCGAAATCAGAACCTCCATTTATTAGCTTCCGTACGACAATTGCGAGAAAAATCAAATTAGTTTGATTTTCAAACAATGCGTGCGATGCGGAAACGTCGCAAAACACGCGTTGCCGCAATTTCGTGTTTACGCTGGACGTTCGCATATGGTCGCATGCGCATCTGTTTGATTTTGACAGCTGCCCGCATTAATCGTATCGCACCGCATGCCCGTGCTTACGCTGGACACAGCGTTATTGTTGTGAACTCACGGCTTATTTTAGAATTTTGACACTTCAAAATGTCAACTGAGTATGCAGGCAGTGTTTTTCCGGGCTAGATTTTTTTTTCTGCAAAAACTAATCACGTGATCAATCTGCGTCAATAAAAACTCGAACACATCTAGCTCTCAGACTTACTAAACTAGAAATCAATGACTTTAGGTTCGTTCGGGTACTTTTTTGCAAACGTAAAATTATTAAAAATTTGCAAAGATACTGCGCGAATGCGACCACGAACTGAGAAAATTTAAAAAAAATTAGAGAGAAATCCATTTCCCCTCTTTTCATTTTTTCGCAATTTTCTACTCGCCGAATTTCGGCTTACTGAAAAATGAAAATATGAAAACTGTCAACTAAATGACTCAAAAGTTTGACAAGTCAAATTCTATTTATTTACGTCTTTAACGATGTCGGAGGAAGAAGTTATAGTTAAATGTTCTCCTAAAACATATAAGCGCATTCAAAATTTTAATTTTAATAGATATTTAGCTTTTAAATAATGTTGTAAGTTATAGGTATTTAAAGAGACAGTTGCTCAACAAGTAAACAAGGTATTTCAGAGCCAAATTTAAATGTCAAAATGAGATTTCTTAAACTTTTTGTAAGAAAACCGGTCCGGTACTTCTCTTGAAATTGAGAGAATTCTCTCTCGATTTTTGAGATTTGACATTTTTCATTTTTTTATGCTATAAGTACACGAACGAACCTTTTGTCTCCCAAAATGCAAAGGGGAAACCGAAAATTCACAGAATACCTATTTGAAAATATTTTGTTATTTTAATTTATTTCAAATCCAAATTTAAAAAATAGGATTATTTCTATGTTCGTTAAATTGTTATGCCTCCGCCCCTAAAAATTTAAAGTTTCTCTTTCTCGTTCTGAAATATGGTAACCCTACCCATGCTAGAAGCTGTATGCCTGCCTATTAATAGATAGTTTCGGCTTTTGATTCTTTCTTCATTCATCCATTCAGCTTTTCGTCGGCCACATTTTCGCACAAGGGCACCTTCCTTACTAAACATTTTGCAAATAATAAGTTGTAAACTAGTACCAAAATATTCGTTATCAACCACATCTAGGTAGGTATATTGTTTGTTGTTTGTTTTGTAAAAATTTTGTTTGAATAAGTCTCAATTGTAGTCCCATCGCAGCCTTTATAATTATTGTCAGTTTGCTATAGAAGAAAACGAAAAAATGTCGTCACCGCCAGCTGCTGTTCAAAATTATATTAGTAATGTTGTAAGTTATATGTTTTATGTAAATTTAAGCTTATTTATATGTACGTCATACATTAATCTATACCTACACCGTGAGTCCGTGACCCTCCCACCTCATGAATAAAGAGATAATTTCCAGCCGTACTTTATACCAGAGACAATACAATATGGTTTTGTCTATGCTTTATACTGCGGCAGAATTCCAAGAAACAATTATTGAAAGTTCCTACGTAGGTTAGGTACCTACATAAAAAGAATAAAATCTTTAATTTATAATTATAATTAGCCCCCGGTTTGGCCCGTGCAAAATTTGGAACATTTGATGAAAACATTATTCAAAAACAATCTGCCTGAAAGAAATTTTTAGTCGTTTCGTATTTAACGCGAGTTAGGCTATAGGTCTGTTCCTTTACTTTAAAATCTTACGAATTTTTACGAATTCTTACGCATTTTACTCAATTGTCGTTCCCTAACTCGAAAAATTCGTAAAAGAGAGCGGCTTCGAGAGAGCAAGATATTTCCCCTCTTACTAGTTTCTAATCAACAAATTTCTTTGCGTAAGAATTGAAACATCTGTCAGTTGCCTGAAAATTTACAGCTGATTTGAATTTGTTGTTCTATTTAGCATTTGGGTGGAATATTCGCAACTGTAATTTTTCACAGGTTACTACAAAAGCGTTCCTTAACTTTTGCGTAAGTTTCCCTTTTTGAGAGAGAATTCATCCCCTCCACAGGCATTTTGACAGTCTTTTCCATTTTTACTACAAAAGTAAAGGAACAGACCTTATGTTATAGAGAAAGACTTGCAACCGGTGTAAAAAATGTCGCGTCTGTCATTACTACAATTACATGATTGTAATGGCATCACAAACCTCAAAAGGAAATTGAAATAAAATCTCAATAACGTTTTTGAACCACAAAACTACTTTCAATCTGATATCATTGCAAAGCTTTGATGATCTCATCTCATGTTGAGGACTTGTTGAGGACAAAAAATGCTGTAAACAACAACATGCTGCCAGCCAACCGAGGTGGAATGTGACATAATGACCAGTGAGATATGAGTGCACATAAGCTTTAAGCTTATTTATATGATTAGGTACATTACAAACACCAGTCAGTCAGTATTGAAAATTGACATACGAATACATGTATTTCTAGGTTAGTTCTATCTTTCACACAAGCTCTGCCCAAAATATGACGCCAACATAACTAGCGCCCTTGCTTCAAAGCGAAAAAAAGTGGAACAAAATGCCAACCATTTTGGATTTCTCCAAATAATTATGTGATATTCGATTGGGCTTCTCAGAACACTTTTTATTTTTATGTAGTTGTGTACGATAAAAGCAATCTTTTCCGATTTCGGAGCACTTTTGCGAATCTGCATAGTTGCTTGAGATTTACCAATGCAAGTGCGCTTTAGTTTGACATCTAGTGGAGTTTATTTACCTACGTTTTTGTGAGATTTATCAACTGCAAAGAAACGCATTGCATCGGGTGGATACAAAATTTAACCGCCGAATGGAAAACGGGTAGAAAAGTGTCGAATCTACACATTTTCCAATCGCACAAGTATCAACAAAAAAGAGAGCAAGTGACGTTCTGAAGAAGCCCAATCGAAAACCATATTATTAAAGACACCTGTTGGGTGTAAGCAGATTTGCTAAGCAAAACGGTTAAAATTCAAATTGTTGCGGAATTATTTATCACAACAAAAATGTGCTAGTTCAAATAGCTAATAATAGAATAAAAATTCGGATTTTATGCATTTATTGTCAAATAAATTGCACAATTTTCATAGATTCTTTATGTTTTAAATTTGTTTTCTGTTTTTTTTTCTTACGAAATATTATGCAATATCACTTTTACTGAGGCAAATTGTGTAGCTTGTGGGTTATTTTTAAACCTCCTCTAGATCTTTTGAATTATGATCGAAATCTTTATGTCTTTTAAATTTAAATGGAAAATAACCAGGCTTCTCTGGGTGGCGCATCTTGGATCTCATGTGAATTGGTATCGTCTCAAATTCGACAATTTTGTTTGTTGACGTACCCATTCGTCAAGAAATGGGCCTCCCTTAAAATGGGCGAAGCTCGCGGAATTTTGCCTGAACAGAAACTCATTTTAATTAAAGTATTTTATCAGACTGAATTAATGACAGCCAATTGACAGCTTCAACAATATGGCCGCTATCAACTGTGAAAATTCAGAAGTCCCTATTGGATGACCCTGTAGTTCAAGGCGGGGCTAAACATCTGCACATCTTCTTGGTGAAGGCCAGTCCATTGGAACTTGTAATGAAAGTATTAAAAATTATCTACCTAATATTCTTCGTTGTGTAGCGATATAGCTATTGCAGATTCAAGGCACTAAAACAGCAATAAATAGTTTGTAAACGTCACACAACTTTTCGGAGTTGCGTGGTTTGTTACGATTTTCTGAGAGCTTTGCGAAAAACATTTATATTCTTTTCGTGTGTGTGTGTTTTCTTTTAAATAATTTTAGGGATATAAACCTGAACAAGTGGGATACCCTCAGCAACAGCCACCGTCTGGTGGTAATCAACCAGGCTACAATGCACATGAACCACAAATAATACAAACACAGCCAACTGTGCCAATGCCACCACCAGGATATACAAGTAAGTACTTCTTACCATTAAGGGAGTATAGTGTATCTTGGCAAGAACCTGAAGGACACTTATCGGTGCGATTTTAAGGCCAGTGATGTCTGATGTTCTCTACACAAACGGGTGTAGGTCACAGCTACGGTTGTCAGATTTTGCTCGCAGCGCGACGGGACAAACGCCAGAAATATAGAAAAAAATATCCGGGATGTCAACTACACATTTATATTAAAACATTTGTTTTAAATTTGCAACATAATAAATGCAAAATCAACACAAAATTTACTATTTTTCCAGACGAATTGATGAATAAACCACCTGCAGCTCCAAATTGTCCGCGCGGCTTAGAGTACCTAACGCAGCTCGACCAGCTCATAGTTGTCCAAAAAGTCGAATTGACCGAAGTATTGACCGAATATGAGACCGAGAATAAGTTCTCAATTAAAAATAGTTTAGGCCAAAAAGTTTTCTTTGCTGCTGAGGAGAGCGACGCCTGTACACGTAACATGTGCGGTTCCTTTCGTCAGTTTGAAATGCGAATCTTTGACAATTACAAAAATGAAGTTTTACATTTGAATCGGGAATTTTGTTGTAGTACCTGTGGTGGCTTAGAAAATATGGAAGTTTCCGCACCACCTGGAAATGTCATTGGAAAAATCGAGCAGGAACCGAATTTTTGTAGCAAAATCTTTGCGATAAAGAATTTAATGGGCGACACTGTGCTACGAATAGAGGCTCCAGTTTGTACGTTTTCGTTCGGCGGTGATGTGGATTTTAATGTATGATAAGTGCAGCGACAATTTCTTCTCTTATTTGGATTTTTGTTTATAGATTGTTTCATTGACTGGCGAACAAGTGGGAAAAATCTCGAAACAATGGTCTGGTCTGTCTAGGGAATTATTCACAGACGCTGACGTCTTTGGCGTAACGTTCCCAATGGACTTGGAGGTTCGAATGAAGGCTGTTCTTCTCGGAGCGACATTCCTAATTGTGAGTACTATCTGTCTGCATAAATGTCTGTTTGCGTACAAAAATTACGTATACATTCTGTGGACTTCAATGTACAATTTGGTAATATATATTTCTTTTTATTTAAGGACGCCGTGTTCTATGAGGATTAGGGCTGGTAATATAATAGATGAGGAATAAACACACAAACAAGTACTTTTAGAGAAGAGTATACTTTTGGGAAACAATAACGAGGGCATTTTTATCAAGGATTTCCATAGCCTTATTACAAATATATGGTTACTATCACGAGACGTTGCAAAGGCTTTCAATATTGTGTGACCCAACATAACTGCATTTATTTAAGAAATAGTACCTACATTTATCTTTTCTACAAGCAAGAGCTTTACGTGCATTATGTATGTATTTTAAACATAATATTTTGATTAAAATAATGTTTATATTCATATTTAAATATTGAATTGTACAGGAAGCGAAAATATATTAAACTTCCTTTTTTAAAACGGAATAAAAACTACTGTAAGAGTCAGAATGGTTTTTTCTCATAACACATATCTAAGGTTTTTTTTTTATACAGTTTGAAAATAATATTAGGTAGTTGATGTTCCCCATTAGCCATTACCATTACCCATAAACTGACCAATTGGCATTTGTGATAACCGGCATAGCCGCGGGTATGCTGGCAATGTCTGCCGGATGTGGGCCTTCAGGTTTTGTAGGGTTCTTCAACGCTCAACAGAAAAACCATAAATCGAACGTATAGGACGTTCTATTATTAACAAAGTTATTAGCAAATAAAGTTCCAGTGTGACTGTTAACCGGAAGACATTTTAGCAGTGTTATTCAGAAATAAACAACAATTTCTCCTTAATTTCTACTTTACAACCAGCCACAAACATTTTTATAATTTATATGTAATTGCCTAAAAATAGGCAATGCTTATCGGATAGTCAAATACCAAAGCAGAAGAAGAAAAAAAACGTCAGGATCCATTTGAACAGTAGTTGTTAGTTGTTAGTTGAAATCATGCCCATTTTCGTGTTTAGGAGGCCATACAAAAAAATATTTTTTACACTTTTTGCGAATATGTATGCCCAATTTGTTCAAGAATTTTGAGTATTATTGAATTTTTTTTTGTTGTATGGGATCTGTAACAGAATATTATTTTTCGTTTGTTTTTTCTTGAAGATAATGACCCTTATTGCGAAGATCAACAACTTTCAACTGATAGTTGATACTTATCAATCAATTTTTTGAAATGGTATTGTGACAGTCAACTATCAATATTGTTGATCCATTTTGATCTTTTCTTTAATATTCTATTGTGAATCAAAAAAATCGGTTTTGCGATCAACAATGGGGACGTTCGGATACGTAGTTTGTGTAAAACGTCAACTAGATTTGTCTGGACTTGGTATTCGTACGCCTTAACTAACTAAGTTTAGTTGTTGTTGTAAACGTGTGGTTTATTTGTGAATTTTTGACACTTTGAAATGTCACCTGAGTACGCAGGCAGGATTTTCTTGACTAGATTTGTCGGCTACCCCTCCATAAACGTCAACTGCAAAAACTAATCACGTGACCAATCTGGGCCAATAAAAACTCAAACACATCTAGTCAGTCAGTTTTCAGACTTACTCAACTAGTTTCGTTTTCCATTGGGCAAAAAGAAGCGTCCGGGAGAGTCCGGAATCGAACAAATCACTTCTGAAACCAGTCCTTTGGCAGAAAAATAACTCTTCTGGTGATTCTGAGAAGAAAAATTCGCTTCTCGCTTTGAAGTCAGAACCCACTCAAGGAGCACTAACACAAGTGTAATTTATGAATTTTATACAAGTCAGCTGACAGCAGCCGTAGATTATTTTTTTGCGTTTCACCAATATTGTCGTGGATTCATCCAGAAGCATTTTTCTTGTTCCATTGGATTTTAGAATGAGTGAATCCCCGAGGGAAACCAATAGAAAACGACATAGGTATCCGAACTTCTTCAATTTTGTTGTTAGCTGTCAACTGTCAGCTGTCTTTCAATCGTAAATTTGCAGTTGATGAGTTCGTGCTGCTTACAAAAATAACTAAAAAATGTGAGTTTCGAGTTCAATAAGTGATACCATTTTTAATTTCTTTATTTCCAAAGGTCGCTCCATAAGAATTAAGCAACAAATCATTTCCCAAACTTAACTGGTAGTTCCCATGTGCACATAGAATCTTAGCACCGCTGCTAGTTTCAAAATGTTTGGCACAGCTCGAATGTTTCTGCAGGGCTTCAATTTGTCCTCAATTTCTTGGAAAAGATAAAAGAAATGCATCCTTCGATAGGATTGGATGCATCCCATAAACTTCTTCGCATTTTTGCCATTTCAACGATAGCAGGATCATCCAACTCTTCACCTTCATCAAAAAAAGTTCAGTTGAAGTCGTTTTGTATTACATATTTCCTTTTTAATTATTTTCGTTTTACGTGAACCTTTTCTTTGTCAGCACAATTTAGTTTTTAATTTAATTGATTTTATAGATTTGTGATGATTTCCTCTGTATGTTCATTAACAAAAAACAAATAAACATCACTGTCAGACGCACATTCCCATTCACAGTAATAGAAATATTTTGGGGTATTCACAAAAGCACATAATTTTATCAATTCATTTTCACAATACCGATTTTTAGTTCAATTGATAAATTCTATCAACCGTCAATCGCTTGATAGTTGATCTTCGCAATAAGGGTCAATATCACTCTAAAATTGATTAAATAAGCATACTTTGGGGCTGTCAAATATGTCATCCCTATAACACGCAACATTATGTATTAAATTCCATTAATTTCAGAAAGCTTTCTATTTGCCACCAGAAAAAGAGTTCTCACGCCCATTAAGCTCGTTAAGAGAATACAGATTTTCTGACAGAACAAAGTGCGCGACCGTCCACAATGTCAATGTACACCGCCAAATGAATGGAACAACAACTAAACGACGGGCGACAAGACAACAAAAATTCTAAAAATCATCAGCTGAGTGTAGTAGTATAGTGTTTTTTTTCCGTCCACGTGCGATTTTTTTTTTAAATTATTTATCGTGTTACGCGACTGATTTCGCAGTAAAAATTGTAAATAAACATTTTCTCCCAACTTTGACAATCACCCGAGTGCATTCTATTACGAAATCTTGACAGAAAAATGTTTCAATTCATTGTATTCACGTATCTGATTTGCGTGAAGTTATTCTGGATGTTGTAAGTACATAAATATACACAAATTGTAGTTCATTACTATGTGGGAGTGGGATATTAGTGTTGGTCAACTCACGTATATGTTGACAGCACATTCAAAGTGGACTTTTAATCCGCTCGGATTGGAATTATTCAATGGTATCTATTTACAAGAAAGTCAACATCGGAAGGTTATTTATTTTTCTCTATACCTACATGCTACATAATGTGCTTGCTACTGCTAGCAGGCCTGCCAGATGGTGCGATATATCGCGAAACGTGCGATTTTTATTTTGATTTTGCGACAAGAATTCAGCTTTTGCGATACATGTGTTTTTCGCGCTTTTTGTGCGATTTTTCACTTCAAATATACCTTGAACATTTGTTTGCTTTTAGTTATTAAACAGGCTTTATTTATCATAGTCACAGTCGATAAACACACTTTTTTAACTTCCAATTCGAATACACCCAAAACTCACTCATTTTGAATCCGACATTTCACAATCCCATAAGCCCCAAGCGACGTTTTGAAGGAAAAGTGACATTGAGTTAATAAGTTTTTGTTATTTTTAATCTTGTTTCTACCTACTTTAAACATTTTAACATAGTGCGCTTTTTTGCGACACAAAATTTCATTTTTCGCGATTTTTTGCGATTTTTGATGTCCAATGGTGCGACACAACCACTTTTGAATCTGGCAAGCCTGACTGCTAGTTGCGGTGGGTGACATTAGAAAGAGCTTTCTTTTCTAATAAATTTCTCTCGCTCTCTTAAGTATACAAACAACAACTAACAGAAACAGAACTTCAATGATGCAAACACTCTTAAATTAAGAAAATGACCATGATTTGCTTTGTAAATCAATGTAAACAAAATGATTTCGTTAATAAAAAGTATTGAGAAAATAATAGAGTAGAAGAAACAGTTTTAATGCTGCGCATCAGTTTTGACTTGCACATTAAATTCTGTCAATAACAACAACGGAAGGGGTAGCAATGACGTTTACATTTGTTGCGCACCGATTGCATTTTTTGCTGTTTAAACAATGAGCCCTTTGGAAGTACCTACTTAATGACGAAGGAAAATGCTTGCTGTAAAGTGCATAAATTAATTTTTAATTGTTGGCTTTGTCTTTTGTGTTTCTGATCAGAATGATGTTGTTATAAATGTCTGCAGTTACCCTGGGACTCGGGGGCGAATACTGAACTTTTTTTTTTAAAGCGTTCCCGGTATACGGATGTAATTTGTAATGACAAGAAAAAGTCAGAAGTGTTTATGTAAAAAACGCTGTAAGTTACACTGTCACACAACAGTAGTGTAACTAAGGGTTGGTAGGTTCTTTTTTATGACTGGTGATGGCTCGGTTCATTCATTTAGTAAATGGAAAATTGTTATACATACTTTTTGAACCCACCCACGGCTACTTAGTCAGTAAAAAAGGATTGCTTTAAAATGATTTCATCCGCAGAATGCAATTGTTTGCACAGTAGAATCTTTTGTTTCAATTCATAAGATAAGAAATAAATATTGTGATTATTTATATAAAGGATGAGGTCATTTTGTACCTATTGAGATATTGGATACAGTTTAACGTACCAAATTTACAATAACATTTGTATGCGATGATCTATACATTTTTAGAACAACAAACAAGTAAGTCCGCAAAAGCCGTAGGTACACTAAGTTTTAAACGATGTATGGGCCTGTTCCTGTTGCCCCACGTTAACTCCAAACTAGGTAGGTATCTGAAATTTGTTGTTGTCAACCTTTAAGTATCTAGTTTAGTGAGTCAGACATTTGACAGCCATCTGACTTGATGTGTCTCAGTGTGCAGATTTAAAAACTTAGTTGTCTTAAGTCGACTAGATTATGGTCTGGAATAGATGTAACCTGAACGCAAAAATTAGATTGGTCTTGCACGTCACTTTTCCTACGTCAGCCACATACCTATGCGAACTGTCAACTTAGTACAAAGTCATGAATTTCTTGACTAGATTTGTCGGCTACCCCTCCATAAATGTCAACTGAAACAGCTGCCCATGTGACCGATCTAAGCCAATCAAAACAGAGATACATCAAGTCAGTCAGCTGTCAGACTTACTAAACTAGATACTTGAACGTCCCCAGATTTGATTGGTCTAGGTCGATCACTTGAAGTGTTTTTTTTTTCTAGTCAAGAATTTAGTGACTGATTACTTAGTTGACAGTTCGTGTGGCTGACGTAAAAAAAGTGGTGTCACCGTGACCCATCTAGTTTCTGCGTTCAAGGTACATCTAGTCGGCTTAAGATAACTAGGTTTTTTAATGGCCCAGTGACATTTTGTCCCAAGCGTTAGTGGACAGATGAAAAAGAAGATGAAAGAAAAAAATCTTATAGGTGTGTGAAAAATTCAATCGCTTTGATAAACTTGGAACTAAAACGATAAAACTTGCCAATTTAAATGATGAGTGTTCCTTTTAAGTACCTATAGTGGCATTCGACTAACGAAACCTTCATTTGTTCTTATGAGCAAAAATTTCGGTCAAGGTTGCCCCTATTTTCGATTTAATCAGCAAAATTCTAATCTAAAATACAAGGCCATAATCCATTTGTTCATTCGTTATGACTTATGATGTAGGTACCTCCCCTAACCAATTTCTACTTTGCTACTGCAATTTTCTAAAATGATCTGGAAAACTGAGTTTACTAAAACACAAACCAGATTTTTGCAACTTTAGAAAGCTACCTTGGACAACTGTCTGACTAGTAATAGTAAACAACTGTTTCTATTTCAATGGCAGACCACAATGTTTCCAATCATACAGCACTTAGCTGGTATTTATATAGTTCTCAGCAAATGAGATTGCAAAACGGGAAACTGATATAAAAGTCAGTTTTGGTGAGATTTTTCCTGACTTAAGTTAATGCAGCTGCTTTTAGTCGGTATGTTTTATTATGTTTGTCTGGGGGAATGCTTACTATTTGTGCGGAGTTTCTTTGGATTGATAAACGTCCGTTGCATACTGCTAGACGCATACAGCTAACTGTATTATGTTATCAAGCAACTACGGAGATCCCTAGATAAGGTTGTCGTACTAATAACACGCGTTCTAGTCTTGACTTTTAAATTTTTTTAAAAAATATACCTTTTGTGAACTCGTTATTGAATTTAAAAATATTGTATAAGCCGTATTGTATTTTTTCGCTTCACTTTTGGCCCAAAAAGGGCCAAACTACATCTTAAGGTTTTTTCCACTGCGCCACCTCTCGCGAACGTCTGACAAACATCCAAGAGTAAAACTGTCATGCATGAGCTTCTCAAGTACCCGTTTGGACTCGGCGCAAAATTGTAGATCCCTTCCATTCGTCCCAAAAATTGAAAACCCACACAAAACGAATGGTTGTGAGAAGCTAGGCCTTGGGTCCCAGAGACCTGTCGCGCCAAAATATTTATTTATTTATTTTAAGTGGCAAATAAAAATATGTCTAAGATCAAGCCAACCCAAAAACGTTATAAGCAGAAAACCTCTTTTAGTGAGCATTATTCTCGTGCACCTTACACCTTTATAGCTTTTGACACCACAAAAAGTGAAACTTATCTCTTCTCTATCTCTTCTCTTCTTCTCTTCTCTTCTCTACATATAATAAAACTGTAGAATAAAAAATGCCCGACCGCGCATCACGCAGAAACAGCTGGAGGGATTTTGATGAAACTTGGGACAGTGATTGCTTATGTTCTGGCCTTCTGGGTCAGGCTTTAGGATACTTTTTAACCCGGAATATAACTTGGTTTTTACAAAATAGTCAAAAAAACCGGATATATGGCTCAGTAATGGCTTATCGGATTAAAAAATAAAAATATAGGTTAATTTAGGAAATTTTCTCCTGAATCATTTAAGATATAAAACATCCTCCTGCGGTTGTCCTTAAGCTGAGCAATATTGAAACCAATTATTCAAAACATCGCCCACAATTTTCTTTCAGCGGATACCACTGTCAGCAGTCATGCAGCAGTGAGTATCGTTGCAGTAGTGTGTGTGTGATTATTATGTGCGCGCTGCGCGCTCTAACGTGATCATATGTTTTGCACTTCAATGGGCGTCGTCTCTTTTCAGCGCATACATTCAGGTTGAACACTTTTTCAGGTGCTGTTGGAAATGGGCTGGGGTTGGGTTCGTGTGTCAATGTCAAGACAAAGACAAAAACATTTTATTCAAGAAATGTTTACTATGGTAATTTTTGCATTTTTTTGCTTACTTTTGTTATTGAGAAAAGTATAGACCTTTCCCGTTCTAAAGTGAAGGCAAAAAGTAAAAAATGCGAATTATATGCGATATTCTTTGTTAGTTTACCATAAAACTGCAATGTTACACATTGCTAAATTGAACGCTGAACTCATATTAATAATCTAATGTCCACTTCGTGTTTGTCACCGAAGAAGACTCGCATTCACATGTATCATCGAAAGCAAGTACTGCACATTGTTCTTAATTGTCAAATGGCTCAAAAATCTGTTTAACCATCTGTTTATTTTATATAGGGTCATCAATGTACATTTGACCACATTTTTGACTCTATAGGTCAAACTAATAATACACAATTGGATTAAAACGAAATAACAGGGATCTCAAGTCATGGCCCAGGCGTCAATCAAGATAAGCAGCTAGAACTTTGTGACTAAAATGCCAAATGGTTATCGAGGTGAATCTGAATTTAATTACTTAAGTTTTGGGGATTTTTATTGTTTGCATTGGCGTGATGCGATGATCCGCACCTTTGCCAAGAGGCTTTTGTAATCATTTATGAATCAGCTGCGCATAAATAATTTTCTTACAAGACTGCAAGGCGGAAGTAGATAGGCACCTATGCCCACTTTGCTTTATTCGCATCTGAAAGTTATTAAAATAATGAAGGTCGCGAACTGTAGTGAGCTTTGTTTATGAAACTGCAATACACATTGATCTGTTGTATAGCCATATGAATTGACTTTTTTTTTTAAATAAAATAAGCAATGAATAATACGGACCATGATAAGCCGGCTTTGTCTATACTCTCTCTCTTAAAAAAACTATTTGACATTGACAGTCGCAGAGAAGAGTGATAGTACCTAATTGCAAATTGCAATGTGTCTGAGCTATTCGGCCCTAGCGAGGTATCCGTCGGAACGCAAAATTCTCCGGTCTTATACGGTTCGGAGGTTTTTGCTTCGAGGTATTCTTCGGAACATTTCTCACGCAAATTACGTTGAAGTGCGATGAAGTGCATTTTTGTCTTCAATTTTTGACAACTAGGTTCCGATATCCTCCGACAGAAATTGGTTGCGGTGAATTTTCCGTTCCGACGGATACCTCGCTAGGCCCGATTATAGACGAAGAGCTGTTGAATGTCAGAAATAAGTGTTGGTATCATTGCAACTTACAGCTCTTCAATCTGTTTTAGAAAACGCTGTCAAATTCATATTCGCGTGACATATTCGCAAGCGTCAATGAAGACAGAGATTTTGAAAAAGAATCTAAAAATCTTTCTCTCTAATACATTGGCGAAAAAAGGTTCATTTATCCAGCTTGCTATAAGTCAGTTTAGATGAAAGAAAGAACACAAGTTTAAGTTTTTTTCTTTCCATGAGTGGAAACGCTGTCTGTAACTATTCTACTTTTTGTTTTATGAGTCTGTTTTGAAGCTCAAAATGTCTAAACAGAAATCACCTACTTGCACATTGTTTTGACATGGAGCAAAGTTGTGAAAAGTGTCAAAATCAAAAGGTTTTTCGTCCTTTGAAATATGTAAAAAAGTGCGAAACAATTTTCATTTACCTAGAGCACTTTTCAAATTAATGCCATCAAATTTAAGCAAACTTATTTCCTTATGTGATATTTTTAAAGCTGTTAAATAGAACATCTGTTGTCTCTGTAATACACTTTTACTCTTCTTTATTTAACAGTTGTTGCCAACATCTGAGAAAAAAACATCGTGTTTCATCAATAGTTCTGTAATTTTTTATTTTAGAAGTCTCACTTGGTCTGTTCGCTTACAATAATGTATTCGAACACATAAGCCAAATTCAGTCAAAGTTTGTTCCCTTCTATACAACTTTTGGGTAAGAGAAGGAAGTTTGACTAATTTGTTCAAATTCATTAAAGGGAACAGACCTTTTGTTATTTTCTGCTTTTGGTTTTAAATCCTGATGGAATAACTCTAGCGATACATCCCGCCGGCCGGACAATTATTGTCAGTCAGTTCGATACTATTCTATTACTTTCGAAATTCAAACAAATTTTTTTGTCTCTTTCCGAAAATTACTCTCTTTTTGAGCAACACATTTGTGAAATTTATGACAGCTACCTTCAAGTTAGAAATTAATAATTTAATTTACATTTTATAGGGAGTTTTTTTAAATATAAAAATGTAATAATAAATAAAATACCACTTATTATTGACTCATTAACTTAGGGCGCTTTCACACCAAATAAAAACAAAAATTACTGTTGTATCTACTCCTAAAAAGGTTTATTTAAAAAATGTGATTGTGATTTGTGAATAATACTTTATTAGTGTTCTTCGACTGGAGAACATATACGTATCTAAATGTCAAAAACAATATTTTTTGGACGTCGCATACATTGAAGCTCCGTAGGAACAGAATGAATGAAAAATAGATACTGATAATGTCGTTGTTCCCATAGCATTGTTTGACTAAATCATTCCCATTTGTTTTGATTTCTTTGTCTCTTGTACATACCTTTACGGTTTTTCTGGTGTTGCCTTTCTCGTTTCTTTTTCTTTAACTTAGTTGTTGCTTATTTTTATAAACGTTGCTCCATTAACTCACGTGTAATGTTTGACATAAGCAGTAGAATAAAAACGTTTTTGCTTGGCAGCTTTGTTTTGCGCTACTCAGTGCTCAGTGGGGCCACTCGGATTTAAAAGTGTGTATATTTTTAAAATTGTTTCAATCTATATCCCTAATAATATAAAACAAAGTGAATATTTTTTTGTCGGAAGCTACAGAACAAACGGGTGAACGGATTTTGACAATTTTTTTATTTGTTAGCTTTTTATGAGGAGCAAGTTCGTGCATTGAAAAATATTTCATTTTGATTGTGGAAGTCTAAGAAATTCAATAACTAGACTTTGAACACAAAAAAAGTGAACTTCTCCTTCGTCTATTTGAATGAAATTAATTCCATTTTTTAGATACCTAAAACGCGCATCTTTTAAGTCTAAAACTAAGTTTCTATTTGTTATATCAGCTGAGCAATATTAAAAAATCCTTTGCGAAATTCCTTTTTTATAAATTTTTTAATTGACCAAGATTTTCAAATCGATCTCAGTGGTGGTTTTTTTTTTAGTTTTCTTTCAAGGTGTATTCGTATTTTTTGAGAGAGCCGGAGGGTTTTTTTTTTTGCATATAAATACTCAGAATCAGAATCGGAACTGTAGTCGAATGGATTTGGTCTGCTCATGCTCAAGTGCTCAAGTGCTTTGCATCTGCTCAGCTCATGCGTTTAATGTCGTTTTCCATTGGGCAAAAAGAAGCGTCCGGTAGAGTCCGGAATCGTAAAAATCACTTCTGAAAACGTTCCTTTGGCACAAAAAATACTCTTCTCGTGATTCTGAGGAGAGAAATTCGCTTCTCGATTTGAAGTCAGAATCCACTCAAGAAGCACTCACACAAGTGTTATTTGTGTATTTTATACAAGTCAGCTGACGGCAGCCGTGGATTATTTTTTGACATTTTACCAATACAAATGTGGAATCAACCAGAAGCAGTTTTCTTGTTCCATTGGATTTCAGAATGAGTGAATCCCCGAGTGAAACCAATGGAAAACGACGTAAGGTTGCGCTGAGTGAGTTCTTTTTTAGTTGGGTAGATATAGAGTATGTATATGAATGTGGCGAGTGTGCTGTCCATTTGAGTGGGACGGAGGATAGGACCGAGAATCGAGATTGAGTGTGATAACAGATAAGATAATCGGCCCAAGCGAGGTATCCGTCGGAACGGAAAATTCTCCGATTTTATACGATTCGCAGGAATTTTGCTTCGAGGTGTTCTTCGGAACATCTATTCGAAATATTTCTCCGACAATTTGTAAGGCATACCTATCGGCGAATTACGTTGAAGTGCGATGAAGTGCATTTTTTTCTTCAATTTTTGGCAGCTAGGTTCCGATATAATCCGACAGAAGTTGGTTGCGGAATTTTTTTACGATTTTAGTTTGAGCCTCCGACAGAGTAGGTATGCGTTGCGGGGAATTTTCCGCTCCGACGGATACCTCGCTAGGGCCAAATGAGGATGTGACATGTGAAGTGTAAAGTGTATAGGATTGCGAGCAACGTTGCCAGACTTTTAAAAATGAAAATGCTAAATCATATAAATAAAAATGGTGTAATTCTGTTCGGTTAAAATTGAATTTGAATGCACATATTTAAATGCAAAAACCTTAGAAATTGCTGAATATATTTTGGTACATTTTTTACAGTCCTATAGACTATAGAGGATACCTAGGCCTACAATCCCAACTTTATTTCAACTCCATCTTCTTTATATATATAATTCTACTGTACGTGTGTATGTCACTGAACTCCTCCTAAACGGCTGCACCGAATTGAATAAATTTTTTTGTGTGCGTTTGGGTGGCGCCCTGGATTGTTTAGAAGCCGATTGGTCAACATTGGACAAAGGGGCGTGGTACCGCCCATACAAAAATTACATTCAAAATCTTATATCTTGAAAACCACCGAATCGATCGAGTTCAAATTTACACATAATCTTAGGTATTGACCCAGGAGTATTCCTGTGAAGATTGGTCAAAATTGGACAAAGGGGCGTGGAACCGCCCATACAAAAAATACATTCAAAATCTTATATGTATTTCGAAAGCAACCGAATCGTGACTGCGAGTTATTAAGAAAAATTCAAAATTGATATATTTATTTGGAATATATAAGACAAAAAAAGTTGTAACAATATCACACTCCACTATTCATACGGAACATACAAGCACAGTGCCCTAAAAAACGATGTATTATTAAAAGAAAAAATTGTAAAAAACGCCTTTTTGTACGGAGCCTTTTGATATTTCCGGTGTCGCATTTCAGTGAATATTCAGTGTATTATATCAAAGAGTCACCGATACATTCAGAACACGTGAACAACAGCGTTTGCAAGTGTATCGCGCATTGACACGTGTATCACTTCTTCACCTTGCGTTTGAATATGATTCGGACATCGACTATTCGTCACATTCACAAATTATTGTAATCGGTGCTATGAACAAATAATGGCAACACTGTCATGCATTTAAATACAAAGGTGAATCGGCCGGTTTCTGCTGCGCGTCTGGAAAATTTGTATTGCCACCATTGAATTCGCCGACAGAACCATTGAAAGCACTATTGGCTGGAGCTACATCACAATCCATATTGTTTTTGCGTAAAATTCGCAAATTCAATTCATGCTTTTAAATGACATCATTTGGAGCAACAAAAATCGTATACAGAATGCGGATGGTCGCATTTTCAATCAACGTTTAAGATTCAGGGCCAAGTGTATAATCAAATTGGTTCTTTAATGCCGATGCCTAATACCGATTCAAAATTTCTCCAAATTTACTTCATGGGTGATGAGGAACAGGAAATAAACGCACGCTGCCAGTAGAACCATATCGAGCAGATGGAGGAGCGACAAATTGTGGGTATTTTAGAACTGTTTTTTTTTTTTTGCAAAAATGCAAAATTATTATCTGGGATGAATGCACTATGGCACACAAGCATTCACTTAAAGCTCTCGATAGAATGATGAAAGATCTAAATAATAACACCAGGCTTTTCGGTGGTGCTTTACTGCTGCTGTCCGGTGATTTTAGACAGACATTGCCGGTCATTCCACGCGCTACATATGCGGACGAAATTAACGCATGTATATGGCGAAATGTCTGTACATTACGTCTTAACACAAATATAAGAGTTCAACTACAAAACGATCCATTGGCACTATCATTCTCCGAGCAATTGCTCAACATTGGAAATGGAGCAATAGGTACCATTGCATGGATAAACGCAATGAATCAAATTGCCGGACAACTTCTGCAACATGGTAAATACGAAAGATGCTTTGATTGAAAGCATATTTCCCGATTTACAGGCTAATTATATTAATCATACGTGGCTTGAAAAAGCATGCAGGACAACGTCTGTCGGGTCCGCTAGTATCTCTATAAATTCGGGAAAAAAATTGGACAAGATTAATTTATTTTTTCGTTTCGTTTCGCTTTTTTCTTTTTCACGTTTTGCCAGCTTACCAGCTTAAAGAGGACATCTACAGGTACCACTAAGGATAACTATTAACTAGATAGGTATCTTTTAAGGTTTTTAAATAAATAGGCAAAATTTAAAACATTTCTACGATTTTCACCGGGGTAAGTGGATACTGGATATGCTTTTCACAAAGGGAGATAGACATAGGCAGTTTGCTGTTTGGTTTGCTAAGAAAAAAAGGAAACCTATAAAAGAAATGCCAAATTTGTAGGAAAGCTGTGGTGTGTCTGCTCTCTTGCTCAACTTCTATTTCATTCAACCTGGCTGTGGCGTGGCGTCCATATAACCCTTACCCGATTCCTACCGACTTCCCTTTTTAAATTTCCACCAGTCAACACAATCTACCAAAAACCAAATTAATATACATGAAAGCAACTAAATGAATTTAATATTCACAAAATGGTGCACACACGTAATATTGTGTGTATCCATTTTCATCATTCATCGTCATCGTCACGGTCGTTTTATTAAAGCTCTCACTGGATGGATAGTTTGACTTTGAGAGAACATTTCTTTTTATCCCGTTTTTTCTCTTATTCGCCAGCCACAACAATCAATGCTATTGGTTAGTATTTGGATATTGATTTTTTTGATTAATAAAACTGGTTACAAGAGAGGTTTTACAAATTTGAAGAATATTAATTTAAAATGGTTACTTAATTACCAATTTTCGATATCATTAATACCGACTGCATGTGTACATTTTTCCTAAATAACTGGTGAAAATTGGCTCAAAATGTTATTATTTTATTTTTTTATTAACTGTTCTGAAACCACATTTTGCACGGGCAAAGCCGGGCGGGTACAGCTAGTAAATCAATAATTTATATTCATCGTGTTATTAAATTCAGTCAGAAAATATCAGCTAAAACTGAAAATATAGCTGCAATTACTGTGCTCAGATAGCAGACGTCCAATTGCTTAAAACATTTCACTTTAATTAAAAAGCTACTTACTTTTCCCTTCTCCTGTAAATATATATTCATAGGTACCTTATGTTTGCAAAAAAATATATTTTATTCTTATCGTATTAGTATGTTATGCCATTGTCACAATGACAATATAAATACTAACTAAAGCAACCGATCCGCTGATCGTTGTTTTTTGCTGTTTCTTTTTTTAGTTTTCTCTTTCCATATGTTTTGTTGTGTTGACTTCTATTAATTTCTCTTTGGTGCTCTCTTATTTTACTGATAACATCGTGTAAAACAGTCTGCGCGAGTCTTATCTGCCGAATCGAAATTATTATAAATTTAAGAAAATATCGTGTCGAGGGTTTAGTTCAGTTCGGTTAGTGTTAGTCGTTGGCGATTGCAAAGAATTTGCAAAAAAATATATAATAAAAAAGAATATAACACGCGTCGAACAAAGTGAAGTGATCCTTGTAAAAACAGACCTAGAAAAGTTATACTTGTTCTTTTCTAAGGGTATTTGTGCTATTAGTGGGTGTACATTTTTTTGAAATAATAATTTATAAAATTATTTTAAAATTATAACTTAAAACGGTTACAGAAATTCAAATATTTACATTTTTTTTGGATTATGTTGTAAACGACTATCATGTTGTAAGAATGGTGAGTAAAAATTACAAAAATTCTAATTGTAATATCCTTTTTGAAGAAAATCATATTTAGTGAAGTGGTTATAACCGGTGATTTGGAGAATAATAACTGACAATCTAAAAAAAGACTTTGCACTGATACAGACTCTTATCGCGCGTACACACGCAACACGATTGTAATTAGCAAACAAGAACAAAAAAAAAAAACAACCTGATGACATTTCACAATGTTTTCCTCTATAGTACGTTCTAGACTAGACTTTTAGACAGACAAGAGTAAACAATGCTTAAAGAATAACAGCTGGTAGTTGAAAAGTATCAGTATCCAGCAATACGTGACTGGATGGGATCTAGAAATGGACATCGTCCCATTGACATTTGTCAATTGTTTTCACTGACTTCTCTTATACTGAAGCACCGAATACTAATTACACAAAAGAACGACTTTAAGCAATTGTCAAAATCTAGTTTAGTCGATATGGAAATGTGTGGAAGTAACAACGAGTGGCTTAGGTTCTGGTTTGGTTTAACTTTTACCAGTGCAGTCATATTAACCTGTTCTAGGTGGTTTTGCAGTGCAATCGCAATAAATCCGTTCTACCCGGTTTGTATGTATATATTTGCACTATCTTTCACATGTGGATGCATTACATTGGTAATCACTGCGCAGCGTTAATTACATGTGCAGTTATCATTAAATCAGTTGAACGCTTCCTTGTTTCTGAAATTTTATAACTTTAACCTATGTTAACAAGAATTGTGAGCTTTTTTATATCGGGGTCAGCTACCTACTTTGTTTATCGATTAAACACAATCTCGTGGGATCAGACTTCAACTAGGTGCTTTAATTTAAGTGTTCAAAAAAACGCATTGAACTTTGACATATTATTGAACAAATGGTAAAAAGCTTTATTTGATAAATATTTCAACCTCGTTGTGTAATTTTTTCAATTATAGAAGATTTCTCGAATGTACTGTGCGCCCACGAACATGCAACACTTACGAGTATTTCTAAAAATTAGTAAAACGCGTACAGCCAAAGATCGATTTTAAATCGAGGAGCAACACACTCATGCATACCGCTTGTTAAAAACAAACTTAAGCCACGTGAAAAGATTGTAATTATCTTTATTTATGTCAATAGTAGTCCAATTTTTAATTGTAGCGACTCTACATAACCGTAAAATGATTATGTCAGCTTAAGCTAGTGTCACAAATGTTCTTAAACCCCTTCAAATGCTACTGATTTATATAATCCTTTCCCTATTTTGGTTGCATTGTTTTGCGCACGCATGTTTAGTTGCGATCTTATTATGCGAATCAGCAATTCGACTTAAAAATGTCCGCCTAAATGCCAGCAATAATTTTCGTCTAGTTCCAGAACATAATCAAATGGCTCTGTCAACGTCACATTATGAACAAGTGTGTTTGTCAGCGAATTCAGTTGTAAAAGCTGAATAAATTATCGTAAATTTCATCTTCAAACACTTTAAAACGGGTTCGGACGTCTTTTGACAACGAAAAGTACTCTCTTACAAAAAACTGCATTCAATTAGTGTGTATATACAAACACAATCATCCTTGGCAATCAACAAGTTCACACCCGCCAACGAACTCGACACCTGCTCACAATTGCTAACCCAGAAAAGAATTTTATATAGCTATACCTACCAATAGCAACTCTTCCGTCTGCCCAGAGGCTAGTCACAGGCTATAGCAAACTTGACAGTTCTATCATATGCAGCCCCGCAAACACCTATTCTTGGAATATCTATCCCGCGTTTTGTATAGTTTAGATCACCCCCATCGTTAGTTGTACAATAGGCGCGCCAAATGCTTCTTTATTTTTATTATTAGACCCAATGACAGGTTGATTGCTGGCTTCGAGCCAACTGACAGTCGCCGCTAGGTGGTGAAGCTTGCGCCGTTTTTGTCTCAACTTCGGAAGTGTGATCACGTCAAGCGGAACTAAAATTCAAAACAGAATCGTAAATAATTACGTTTTAATGAATTAATCAAAACCCATTTTAACTAGATACATTAAATCTCTTTTTTTTTTGTTTACTGCAACTCGCACGTTCTAACTGTTTGCTGTATGAACAACAAGTGACTTTTCTTTTTTTGACTCGTGTGTCTCGTTATTTTTGTCTTTTTGTGCGGTTCTGAGTGTGTGCTTTTTTTACAGTTAAGTTCAATGACAAATTGACAGTTTTTGTGTTTGTAACTTGTGACTGCGGAACACACCTTTGCCGGTACAGTGACGCCCGCAATTATTGGTTTTGTTTTGTAATTATGTTAAGGAGAATATTACACACATCTGTCTACCTACTGTTAGTTATTTAAATAATTAGTTTTATCTATTTAGGTACTCACTTTTTTCTATCAAACTCTGTCTGGCATATTATTTATAGCCTCATATCTGGTAGGAAAGTGTTATCGTACAAGCGAATTCTAGATAAGATTTGCTAAATATTCAATCTATAAGGTTGAGGTGGATTTGACATATGGGAGGGCTCTATGATATTTTATTCAATTTTATATTTGCAGTTAGATTGTTGGCTTGAAGAAATATTAAGGACTTGAAGGTTTTTCAGTTTTTTTTTGCACTCTGCATTAAAAAAGTCTGCATAAATACATACGTTATCAAACGAGTTCTTAAATTGGACCTTATGACAACCAATTTCGTACAAATTCTGCGCCTCCTTAAGTTTAAAGTCGATTAGCTCGTATAAAATCAAGCTGTATGTTTACTTATTCGAATTTTTACTTCGTATCGAAATATAAGTAGACTTTTGATATAAATTTAGAAGAGCATATGCTGTGGCAACCTGTTTTCAAATCAGTCATCAAAAAAATAATAAAAAAACATAAACCAAACTTTTCCTACCGTTCACTTCGAAAGGTTATTGCCTTGTCCTTGGCTATTTACGCGCAATCAGCTGCGAGATTATTCACAAACTATAAAAACTGTACACAGTAATGATAACACTGTTGAAACCTACATTTTTTTCCAAATTAATAAACAAGATAGGCACTATTATTACGTTCACCGAAAACAAGTCCAATATCTGTTCGAATTTCGTGAATAAATTGGTGCGTTGGACTACTGAGTAATAGACCTGGGGTTGAATTACCGCATCCGTGATCGAGCAATACGTGACTGAATTTGTTATTGTTTTGCATGTTAAACCAACAAAATTCAGTGACGTATCGCTCGCTCACGGGTGCGTTAATTCGACCCCTGATGTTAGATTCCCAGAAGCATGGTAGGAAAAATTGTCTCGATCTCGTGAATGATTAGAGACTCTTTTAAGTCAAAGACACCGATAAAACACTTTCAAAGAATCCTATTGTCATCAGTCAGGTAGCTTTTAAACCCTTCACTGTAAACTACTTTCCCATACATCCTAACGAGATATTTAAACATTTAAACGTCACCTTTTGCTGGATATCTGAGTATTGCCCCAGGGAATTGTAAAAGTGATGAATATTCAAGACGTACCCATTGAAAATGCTGTCACATTACAGCGATAATGTCATTTACGTTGGATCGGAAGGTGCAACAAACCTTTAGGACATAAAAGAGGCTCTCGCAAAAATAGCAAACGCTGTTACAGGACACTATACCTTTTTTCCATAAGAACACTAATGGCGTTTTTCATTGAATATTCGAGAGAATTGCCCCTAAATTGCTCTTTTCAATGAAATTCGTTGGAGAAACTTTGCAATAGTGGTAGAAACCCTATGCACATTATTGTGAAATTTGGTTTTCTTTTGCTACTTTTTTTTGCGTTGTACATTAAATATGAATGTTTTAATGGGCCAAACTAATATATTTCATTTGAAATTTAAAATATTGCACTCATAATTAGATATTTTCCGATCACATAGCACAAAATTTGTTTTTTAATAGCTTAACAAACATTTCAATCTAATATTTTGCTTGTGTGTATTGGTGAATTTAGGGCACTTCTTTAAACATATTCCGGACACTTCTTTCGTGTTGAGAATTGACCTGGAAGTACACTTTCTTTTTCAATGAATCATGGAAAACATAGAAAGATCACATCTAGATTTGGTCTTTTCATAGAAAGGGCAATCCTTTTCTTCAATCGAAAACGCCATAACAGATTTTGTTTTTCCCATGTAGTTCCTTATTTGCCTGTCAATTTGCGACCTTCAGTCGTCAATAACTTTTTTTGTAAAATGTGTATTCTAAATCATTTATTAATTTTTCTGGACATATGTATATATTAATAAATTTCGAGAGATCTTCGAATGGACATATTTTATGTAGCATAGTACCTACCGTTGTTTTCTTGCGAAAAACAAATGTAAATTAGCAAACACATTGGCAACGCTTTTAATTGAAATGCGATGTGATTGTGATTGTTTGCCAAAAATCATGCACCTATACGAAGAAATAAACCAATGAATTTTTTTTCTAAATTGACAATTTATTGATTCAAAACATGTTAAATTCGCGGGCGTTAGGAGGCACGACTTTTAATTGTGCCGTCAAGTGTACGAGTTATTCGCTTATAAAAGTGTAACCACACCTGTCAGTTAACCTAAAAGCATTTATGTACATTCATATTTATATATTTCTCTATATCACTGTATAAATTAAACACATTTAGTAATAAAGACCAAAGAGGAAATGTTTTATTACACCAAATGGCAATAATTCTTGTACGTTGACGTATACGCAAGGATGACGACTTCCTACCATGTCTAGTCAATGTGCGTGGGACTGGTTTTTAAGTAGTACGTGAAGTGATTCTGGGCTTGGTAATACGAAAGAAAAAATACAATGAGATCTATAGATATGTATATGCCATTGCTTTAATAACGTATGTACGTTCTATGGTATTAGTGCGGTACCTATACCTAAATTAGTATAGTGACACTTCATATCACGCATTTAAATAAAGCAAATTACAGCATCATTAAATAATTGGCACGATCAAATTTTCATTTATGAAAACAAAATTTGAAAATGCGCAACACTTGTGCAACTGTCAGATTCTCTGTACATTCTTCTACTAGATGGAGTTTTCATACTTTTCCACTCGTCAATAGCCAATTTGATTTGATTCTTACTAATGTCACGTAGAAAATGGGCACATTCAAACTCTTAATTCGACTAGATTGGTCTGGGGTAGATGTAACCTGAACGCAAAAACTAGATTGGTAGGGAACGTCACTTTTCCTACGTCAGTTACATATGCGAACTGTCAACTTAGTACTCAGTCACGATTTTCTTGACTAGATTCGTCTGCTTCCCCTCCATAAACGTCAACTGACACAGCTGCCCATGTGACCGATCTAGGCCAATCAAAACTGAGATACATCAAGCCAGTCAGCTGTCAGACTTACTTAACTTGAACGTCCCCAATCTCTTTATCTTTTAACTGATTGCTAGTAAACTTTACTGAATCGGAATTGTTATTTTAAATTGAGAACCTTTTATCAAGCGAACCGATGCGATGGTAGGAAATTCGAGTTCCGCGCTACAAACTAAAAATAAATTGACCGCCAGGCTCCCTGGACCTACCGCATTTAAGCAAAATTATCAGTTCGCTTTATTTTTTATTCCCAAACCATTCTTGCGACCTTAATTTGATTAACACTATTTGTCGACATTAAAACAGCAAGATCTGGCAAGTTTGGCTTTTAAATTTACAAACAATTAGTAGCTGCAATGTCATTCACTTTTGTTGAAGGTGATCGGAAATACAAAATAAGTGTTCTTAATTATAGATGATGAAAACTGACTTAATTATTAAGTTAGTGGCACTTTCCGTTGAAATCAAATCAAACGTTATCATAAAATAAAATACGTGTATCAAAAAGAACCTCTCGAACACCTATGACAAAGACAGCTAAGTTCAATACTTCCAAGACAGCAGCTGAATAGATCCGTACTTCTAGATTCATATTTTACTATTACTATATACAAATGTCATTATTAACACTAAAAAATGACACTAGAAATGAAATGAGTGTTTATTGAACTTTGTTTTTGACAGCTTGCCGACACCTGTGGCGTAATCTTTAGCATGCGCATATAATTCCACCCGTTCAAACTATATTCCGAATTTTATTGACAAACTTCGATCCAAATTTGTTTACTTAATTAATGGAATTTAATTGACAGTTGAAGTGGAAATTTTACAATTTGTACTAGAGCTCCAGCGCTAGTTGCTATAGTCAGTCATCTAGCGGTCAATGGGACGCGGCCATTCATATAACATGACAGCGAATTGCAAGCGAGCAAATGTTTAAAGGTTCAGATATTTCATTTGACACTTTCTGGTTGCAATTTGAATTTTGAACGAAGGTTTTTTTTGCAATTATTCACGGTTTGTGGAACGCTCTCCATATGTCTGGAACTCTGGAGTAACTTTTCAAGTTCAGTTTGGAAATAAAAATAGTCTGCATTAAATATTGCGACTTCTGGCATAACATCATCTAACATATCTGCCTTTATTCGCAAACAAGATTTGGGAGTAACTTAGGGACTATTAACATGAGACCGAATTGCGAACGAGCGACTATTCGTAAGTTTTGACTTTTTCTTCACAGACGTCACTTTCTAGTTGCAAATACTATTTTACATCGAAATTCGATTTCGAGGTTAAGTTCGAACGAATTTTACATTCGCTTGTTTGTGAAACGTGGCAAGGCTGTTTTTCTTCGCGGCAAAGAGTTTGGAGTTCAAAATTTCCTTATTTAAATTAGTTTTTACTCTTAGAATGGAAAAATGTCGAATTTTCTGCTTGTAACTGCATCAAAAGTGGTCTGTTCGGGTTTTGTCACTTCGCTTGTTCGCTAATAATCACTTGTCAATTCGATTTGATTTAATTTTTACAACAGAAAATAAAATGCCCTTTTATTAAATGAAGGCAGGCGTTCTATTACCTTGAACCTCACCTGCAAATGCGTCACTGACTTAAAAAAAAGAAAAAAATATCTTTATTTTCAGCCAATTCATAATATTTATTTTTTCATTAGCATCATTTATCTACTTCAATACAAAAAACAAAACATTCACGAGACCCTGAACTTGAAAACGAATACAAAAATGATTAATGTATTTGTGTTGCTGTTGGTTTATTTACCGATACCTACCTATATGGGTGATTTGGAGAGCAAAGCAATAAAAGTACGCCTCAACTACTCTTCAGTTTTGATGGGGTACACTTAACACTCCCGCCACTTTCTAGACTCTTTTTTTTCCTTCTTCTTTTTTTGTGTAGGTTCACGTACTATATAATTATTTTGCTTAGGTGAAGCAATTATAAAAAAAAATTACGCAAAATTTTGATTACAAGTTGGCAAATGTCACAGGTTGTCTGTGGGCACTTCAACAATTTGTTTAGGTAAAACCAAATGATTTGACATAATTATTCTTGAGTTGGTAATTCCATCCGAATGTGTGTCATTTTCTGACATTTGACATGCTGTAGTGGGTGGCTGATGGGTTGCAAACAATTTTGTTTACTGTTGGCAAATAGTTTAAACAAACTTTATACTTTTCACGTTGCTAATGTCATGTACAAACGATTTAAAGTTGACATTTCACAAACCATCGCATTAGTAAGTATTTATTTGACATTGATGTTCGGTGGGCAGCAGCACTTTGAAAAGGAAAAAAATAAACATCACGCTAAGGGCTTGAAAGCAACGCTTGAACGCTTGTTGCTACGGTGTGAAAAATTGACAAGAAGCAGCAGTTGCTATTTTCTTAAGAAATTGTAAAAGTAAATTTATTCTTTGTCATTGCAAATATTGCCACATTTGTGAGTGAAATGACAGCGTTTTAAAAGTGGTTTAAGTTCAAGTGGGTCCTTCGTACCTAGTCGAATGTAAACATATATGCACTTTAACAGAAATGAAGGATGAAAGGTGGGTTCTTTCCACACTTGCACACTTTTAGAACTTTGGATCCATATAGACAAAGTCTTCACACGGTCTTGAAGTTTATCTAATATGATTACACTGAAATGAGGTTTAAAGAAAAAATCTAATCGAACCTTAAAATATATTTCTCTTGGATATGTATGTGAATTTGAACAATGCCGATTTAAGTTTTGAAAATGCACCAGTTTTAAAGAGTTCACTGATTACTTCATTTCGCTTATATAAAAATAAAAGTTGTCTCTTCGAATATACAACAATGATATACGTTGTTTAAAAAACAAGATCTTGCAAAACTGTACTTCAAATGATGATCTTTTAACAGCTGATATAAGTCTTCTTAATTAGTACACTGACAGAAGTGTTAAAATGTTAACAATTTGAAAGTTAGTTAAGTAATCATTTTATGTCATTAGTGACATTACTAAGGCTGCCCAGTAACAGCCAGTCCGTCTGCTTTTCAAACCGGTAAAAACGAAGAATTATTAACTTTATGCAATAACGTGACTTTTCTAAATTCTACAATAACTCTACCGATGCGTGTTTCGCTGCCCTTCTTCCGGGAACACGATTTGGCGGTTAGATCGCAAACACACATTAAAGCGGTTAAAATTTAGTGCACGTACGTCGTTAGCTAGTCATAAAGGCGGAATGATTATTCAAATTCAATCCACTGCCAGATTTGTTATGTTTAACATGAAATCAACCGATTTGAATCAGTCGCACGCCTTTTTGTATTTGCCTTATCCGGATCAGATAGGGTTCATCTGACAGTTGATTTTTGATAAATGTTTTATAAACTTTAATTTTCTGAACAATCAATCCAGTGATGTCTTAAAACTTAACGCAATCAAAATACTGATCATTCTTTGGATCATTAAAAGATATTTAATTTACAAATATGTCACCCATTTGATCGCTAAACTCGTTGCAAAGTTTTAAACTGTTCTTAAGGGACTAATATTTAAACTAGCTACTCGATACTTTAAATGGGGCTTAACATTTGAATGATGTATATCTACTAAAAACTGTAAGAGACTTATATTTATACTCGCTACTCGATACTTCAAATGGGGCTCAACATTTTAATGATGTGTTATGTATATCTTCTATTAACTTTAAGGGAATAATATTTATACTCGCTACTCGATACTTCAAATGGGACTCAATATTTGAATGATAAAAAATATATTTAAAACTGTGTTGGACTAATATTTAAAATCGCTATTCGATACTTCAAATAGGACTCAACATTTGAATGATGTGAGGAACTATTATTTATACTCGCTACTCGATACTTTAAAAGAGGATCAACTACCAAACTCCCTGGGCTGATGTGCTATAATGGTTGAAGGCATCGCTGTTAAATTAACCTAACAATTTTTTTCCATCGACATTAAAACTTTTGAATAAACAAAACGGGCTTAAAAGGACATGAGGCTTTCAGAAGGAAAGCAAAAGTGGATTTTATTTTATTTTTTCCAAATCAAATAGATTGATGAAAACCTAATAACCTCTTTAGAGCCTTTTTATTTATTTTAAACCCAAAGGTTTCGTTCCTCAAATTTAGACACATAGTGAGATTAAATAGATAAAGATAAATCTCTGCCTGTCATGTGTTAAAGTTTGTTGAACGCTTAAGTCATATTTGACATGATCACTCTATTATGAAATTTAATCCTCCTCAATCCGATTTTCCCCCTTTTGCAGTGGGCATTCGTATTGCCCGCACCCAACTACGATGATATGAGGCGACAGTGGCAGGTACTTGTGTGTGCTACCCAACTTTTTTTTGTTTGTATCTCTCAAATGAGACGTGTACATAAAGCATTCTATAGATATAAAGAAATTAATTCGTATTCACCTCATATTGTTTATTAACAATTGATCAGCGCGAATGTGGTGGGGATTATTTCTCTATTCTTTTTGGATACACACATTTTTGTTTCGTTCAGATACATCATATCGCGATGATTTTCTGTATATCGCCGAGGATTACTGGTACGCGCAGTACGCTCACTTGTTCACTGTTTTTGTTGTTAATTCACCACTAATTGCCTCCATGCTGTAGCCGCAGATGATTGAGCTTTTTTTTTATTCGCACGTATAAATTATCGACGACGCGTAGAATGCCGATAGCCTCGACTTGGACCATATAAATAAAGAATTTCCACCGTCTCTCGGATTACTAGTTTAATGTTCTAAACGTGCAATCGCGTTTAACATTCTCGCGCTGTGTAAAAATTTCGAATTTTTTCTTCCACTGAGTGTCGCGTCGCGCGTATCTTTTGTGTTCCTTTGTGTATTTACGCGCGAAATAATTTCTTTTCTTTTTTTGAATACTGAATCTTTTCAAAAGGATGCTTGTGCAGTGGTGCTAATTATTGTAGTGATTTTGTTTGTTTATCTCTACCATTAGGAAGTGGATTCGTGCAAAGAATAATTAGTATATGATTAACGGCTACCTGGTTAGGGTGGGAGATAGTTAACATTTCGTGGTATAAAAAAAAGAGTCAGAATGCAGTCCCATCAGAGTTCATTTGGTGAGCATTCCTCCTCCAGCATCTACGGTCATAAGCGACGTCCTTCGATTGGCAAATCAATGCCGGTTACATCGTTGCTTCTGAACTTTCCACCGCCATCGACGGTAAGGGATTACACGAGTTTGTCAAAGGATGGCCGGTCGCCGGAGCTAGAACGTCCACCGTTATTCTTTCAAATCCATGAGGTGAATGATAGTCCGAGGAGCTCGCCGATCGATGACTTCGAAATAACAACTCCCTGCTTGACGTGTACAAATTCGTCCATCACCAGTGATGATAGTAGCCCGCTAAAGCAACTTTGTGATAAACTGTGTACCGCCGAGTGCTGCAAAATGCCACCAATTCCATCCACAAAGTGTCCTTCTTCGGTGGGGGAATCAATGTCCCTTCTGCGGCCATCATCGAGAATTGAAATTCAGCGAAAAAAATTTCTCACCGACATGCTGGACGATGAAAGCGATTGCGCCGACCACCAACAAGAGGATGTCCCTGAGCTGATCGAGATTGTCTCGGATTGTCCATCTGATCCCTGCCACCATTCATCATCGTTAATTGCGGCCCGAGAAAGTGCAACGCTGAAGGACTTCCGCGAAAAGTTCTCCATTGCGGAAGCACTGGCTAAAACCTCAGCAATGACCTCGCCGGCGGTCAAAAGACGCCTTGCCGCTCGAAAAGTCGAAATGGATCTAGAGTATGAGGAGAACGAACGTCGTCTAGCTGGTGGTTCTAAAATCGAAATCGGAAGTGAATATGAGCCACCACGGGACCTGCTGTTGTATCTTGTGAGGTAAATGTAGTTTTTTTTTTTTGCGTTGTTTTTGCATTCGAATGCATGTAGCGTAGAGAGAGCCCCACTTCAGTGTCATATCTGGACAAACTGGATCTGGTTACACTTGAGTGTCTCTGTCGAACTGGCTGTCTCAACATAATTTATACGAATAAGTTGTATTCTTGGCATGCGGCGCGTCGGTCGTTCTGTGTGTGCTCCATGGCAGACAGATTGACGTCAGATCGAGGTAGTGTAGTGCTTTGGAGTGGAGTACCTACTTTGGGTGTAAAGTAGCTGAGGAGGCGTTTCGTTTCAAGTGACTAATTAGACTGTTTGAATCGAATGAGATAAGTTTGTTGTAAGAAGCGTTTGTCGTTTGTATATGGGTATAGAGAGATAAGTTTTTTTTTGTTAGATGAAAAAATAAATATTGAACTTGGGCTAATCTGTTTGTTGTCGTAGTGATTTCCGATTCACTTTTGTTGCGTCTCGATAAGAGTTAAAGGGGTTATGCGAGCAATAGCCGCTCGTGTACGCTGATTATAAAGCGTATCTAATGAGAATGAATAAATGTGCAGGCGATCGAATTTGATAAAAGTTTCGCTATAAAATCGATGAGATTGCATATTGCTATGAGTGTGTTCAGCAAAAATTTGGCGATCTCTATCGATTTGCAATTTTATCTAAAACAAAGGTTTCAGTAATTTAGTAATTTTTTAAGAACTTCAAACTTATGATGCTGATGAGACTGTACAAAGAGAGACAGTAAAGAATTGCTGCAAACTTCATCCAGCCGTAAGCCTTGTTGCTAGTGCTGATAGTTTTAAAATTTACCTGCTTACATTTATGTCTTTGGCTAATTAATAATAAAAAAATAATAATAATGGTAGCAGACTTTGGAGACCCTATTGGCGTATTGTGTACCGCTGGTTTATCTTTAAACAAGATTTCACAAGTGAAGTCTTCCATCCAGGGAGGAGGAAAGATGTTTCCCGCAGCCTCTCCGAGTTTTCTGAATCTAAACTATATAAAAATTATTGGAAAAATTTTGTGTCCGCAAATATCTTACGGACTATTCAGCGATTTACTATGTAATTTATTTTCTTTTAATTGTGCCAAATAAGCATGTGAAGTTCTTAGGCGACTGTTGTTTTAACAATTTAACAAAATTATGTTTTCGGGCATTTTAAATTCCAGGAAAGCAGTTCCGCTAGTATTATACGCAACTGATAGGATCATAAAAAGTTGTTGTATGCCTTTTGGTTATCGAAAACTGTGTTTTGACATTACGATAACAACTTACAACAATCGTTCAAATGTCAGCCGCGGCTTCCCTGGGTGGCGCGTATCCTAAAAGTCCAATTTTCCATGACTCTGGTGCATAAATCAGGCTGAATTTGACCGATGGCTTATTCGCATAGAGCTGCGACTTCAGAAAATCGCACAATCTCGGTGGTCAGTTCACATTATCTGCACGTGAGATGGCCATGCCCACGGATCGCTCCTGCAGAATTTCTAATGTAGCGTAAGGTGTGTGGCACGTGACGCATTCCTGTTGAAAGCACGTGTCGTTGGTGTCCATATCATCCAATTCAGGCCAAAAGAAGTTCTTAGTCATCGACCCTTATAGCATTGGATGGCCTGCCTAACGTCGTTCTTAAAGAAATATGGACCGATGACGCCGCCAGTCCAAAATCCACGCCTAACAGTGACTTACCCATTCATCCAGAAATGGGACTTATCGCTGAAGATGATTTTTCGATGAAAATTAGGGACAGTTTCCAACTGAAAATAAGTAAATAAATTGCGAGTTGTAGGTTCACCACGAGTGTAGATAACTTATATTCACATTCGAGAGATAAGTAGCCTTTTTAACGTCTTGGCGAAAGAGGTTAAGTGGGATAGTTTCATGTAACTTGAAGCCGGACTTAAAGGAATGGATGTCAAAAGCGTATGTGGACTACAAGACAAAAGGTCTGTTTCCTAACTCTAACGCATTCGAACACAGTCAAACTTCGTTTCCTTCTACCTAACTTTTGCGTAAGGGAATAAAGTTGGACTGATGTGTTTGAATGCATTATCCTCCCTTTAGGAAAAGACATAAAAATACCATACAAGCTTCCATGTGTTTAAAGCCTTGTGCTTCTGCATCAATGTTAGCTGTTTTCAAAGGAGTAGAAAGTCTAAGTCATTTATGCCGAAGTTACGAACGCTTTTAATAAAAACTTTTCATACGTGCGACATTATAACTTAAGGTAGCTTTTTAGTGTTGCTCTATCGTTGACAGACACAACTCCACTAAATTAAAAATAGTTGTTAGGTAAGGAGAGGTTAGGTTTCCTTCTCTACATCCTTGCTATATTTATCGACTTTAATTGGTATTTTACAAAGAACGCCGTTAATGCTAAAGGATACTGTTGATACTGAACTGAAAAACAAGTCACTTGCTTAAGCCATTCACTCATACTTCAAGAAATTTGTAACAGTTAAATTTGTACACCCTCCACAAAGATCAAATATTTAGTTGAACAATTCACTGTTCGATTTTCGAATGATTGACAAGTGAATAACCTACTGTACTTTTTTTTAAGAATGCATTGCTTAGTTTTGTAAATTATGGTGCACTTTTCTTTATCTACCAAAAGTTTATACCCTTGTGTTTAGAGAACAGTTACCTAATATATTTTTAAACATGTATTTATCTGGAAAAAGGGTTTCATACCAATTAAGAAGTGTACTCCATGAATTAAAGAAAAAACAAGTTTACGTCACTCGCATGATTACGTGTTCGTCTTGTAAAATCTGACAGCTGTCAAATCTATGGAACCTTATCGTGTAACGTAGTTATTTCTTAAATTATGACATATCTGCGCAGGGTAAGAAAAGAAAAGATGAAAAACATTGTGACATTTGTGTTCTCTTTTGATTTAATTAGGTAAACCCACAAGCAAAAAAGAACGTACACAAATTTTGCGTAAAAATTATCTCATTTATGGACAATCTCTTTCAATGCACAGGGATGGCAATGAGTATTAACCACCCTACTTACAACGGAATGCAGTAAATTCGCGTTTTTCAGGAATAACTTCGTAAAATTTGTTACCATATCCTCGTTAACCACTTCACTAAAAAACCAAACGAAATTAAAATTGTAAATCACCATATTTTCCCAACTAATTACAAAAATTTGTTTCCCATTTTTGTTTTGTTATAGGGTTGTGAGGATTGTGTGCCGTACAAACGACTATTCGATATTATGATTCTCTCGATTACGATAAGAACTTTTCGGTTAAAATTTATGATTTAACTTAACCTCTAATGAAATACAAATTTGTTGTCGAAATAAACCGCTTTTAGCCCCTGTATCTTTTTCGTGTGTTAATATTTGCCAAAGTTTTTAACAGTTCTAAACAAAAAAAAAAATCAAAACAAAAACAAGAAACAGCAAAATGGAGTTCTTACTTAAATCATCGCGATTAATTGTATCATCCAGGACGTTTACACGTCGCGTTGTGATTCCTATTCCAAGGTAATTAATTACACAATATTCATAAAATCATACTCGCATTACACCCTCACGTCATGTAGTTACTATATCATGTGGGTTAGCAACAAGTACACAGTTTCATCAAGGGAATATACGGGCTGTCATCAAGCACACTTAGTTACATATGAGTATGACTGTTTTGGTTGTTATTCATTTTGTTTATTAGCTGACCTAAATAGATTAGAACCGCAACCTAATCCAAGTGTAAGTAATCAGCAATCGGGTGAATTCATTTCATGACGACAGCATTGTCTGAACGCACTATCTCTTTGTGTGATATAGTTTTTCATGGCATCGAATGACGTTACGAATGACAGTTCGTTGACATTGCTTCAAATTTGTTAGACTGTCTTGGGTAAATTGTAACTGTTTCTTTAAACTGTTAGAGTTTTCTTGACATTGACAGATGTCAACAAAACAATGATAAAGAGAACCATGTTTACAGTTTTATACTGCTGGCCTCCATTTTCAGTTTCCGATGTAAACCTTGTTTCTAAGGCAGATTTCTTCGTAGCCCACTTATTGTTGTACAATGAGTACGTGAACCTCATCATTGCTCATTGTGTTATCTTTTACTTTCTATTATTTGTATTGTTTGTTTTTTAAGATAAGCAAACTCACGATTGTGTATATTATGACTGCTGTGAGTGTTCCTGTCTAGAGGGTGTACTTGTAAACAGCGCTTTGTTCTTAGCGGTGAGACGATGAGCTGTTTTTTTATCAGTATTACAATAGAGTTGTTTACTCCTTTAAGAGTTATTTCAACTTTGGTCTAGAGTGTGAAGAATTTCTCAAAAAACATGCAGCCGTCTGTAAAATTTGAAGGTGTGACTCATGTTTTTTACCTGAAAATATTTTACGAAGCTCTGAAATTGTATGTGTGTGTTTGTTTTTGGGGGGCGAATGGAACGGAACTATAATTTTATGCCGTATCGGAGTGGCTTAATTGAGAAGACATACCGGGACCGTTGAGCTCTCGAATAATTGCCAAGCATTGCATGCTGCGCAAAGGGAACAATTTTAAAATATAATTTCTATTTAGGGGTCTGTCCCTGGGACCTTAACACAGTGGGCCAGCACACTAAACGCATAGTAACATCCGCGAATTTATGTGGGCAGTTTCTTGTTGAAATCCTCCTATTTTTAAAAAAATTATTCGCGGATTTGTGGATTGTGACTACATTTTTGGGATTTCGAATAAAGTCTGACAGTTTCTGTTTAAATTTGCAACAACATTTCTGTTATCCTAAATTTATATATATATAAAGTAATTTAGACCTAGTTTTTAGATCATTTAAATATGATAGATTGGGCTAGTGAAAATATAAGTCTTTTGATCAGAAATATACTAATAATGATTTGTTCGCTATAGAACAATTTTTTTAGATATAAATCATAAATTATGTAAATATAATTTTCCGTAAGATTATGGCACATAAATTCAGTTTTTATTAACATAAAAGAGTTCTGCAAGTGACACAAAACGCACAAGCCTTACCGGTAACCATATACAATATTATTAGATGCAAGTTTAAGTTTAGTTGTTTTGTCATTTGTCTAAAATGACTCTTCTTTGAGGAGTTACATTTTAAAAGTATGTACTTTCACAAAGTACTATTTGAAACGAAATATGTCGCTTCGAAAATCCAAAGGGTGTTATTTTTAAATTTTACACGTTTTCTAGCGGACCAGACCTAAGCAAATTGTGAACATAACACCTATTCACAACGAAGTTGTAAGTGAATGTAATTTTTCTTTTTAAATTTCAATTTGGAATAATTTTTATTTTTTGGTAGTGCTCGGCAATCATCATCAATGCATTGTTGTTGCCACTAATCTCAAAAACCAATAAACGGATCTCAATGGGGTTTTCACTGATTTGATCTGAATATCTTAGGGAAGGTTTACGAGTATTGAAAAAATTGTTTTGTCACTTAAGAGAGCTGAGCATTAGGGACCTAAATCAATTGTTACCTCAATTCAAGCTAAATGCACGGTTCTAACTCCACAACAACTTATTGGATTTAGGACCAAAAGAAGGATTATATTTATTAGTCTCATTTGAGCTAAAGCCGAGCTCAAATGAGCAATGGTAAAACCATGTCATAAAATAATTGTCCATCAATGGCTGTGTTGCCATGCTATAGTATTTATAATACTATGAACAATTTATTGAAGAAACCACAATTTGCATTTTTGAGAGGTAGCAGCTGATTTCCTTCGTTCAAAATGGCGAATTGCGCATTGACTATCTTCTATATTGCATTTTGTTATGATTGCGTATTGCATGTTGCGATTGTGTATCAGAAAAAGGGGTGTGTAACTTTCCGTGCAAAAAAAAAAATATTATACGCAATTTATCGACAATTATGTAAGCTAATGATGTAAACTTTAAAAGTCTCATCTGGATTGTTTAAAAAAGCAATTTGCTAAAAATACGGGATAGAAAAACGGGGATTGGTTCTACCCATATAACAAAATTATTTAAAATACTATATCTTGATATTTATGATAGCTTTTACCTTAAATTTAATAAATGGACAAATATTGCCTATTGGAAGCATTTTACGCAATGTGGCAGTAATGTTGCGTTGCTTAATACGAATACGAAAGTAATGCTTGCGACAGCATTGTAATAAAAGTCAAGCTAATTGCATCCGCCATTTACATCAATGAGATGTGCAGTGTCAAAGAACTTACGCATGTGAAATGAAATCAGTCCGACAACTATACCTATACTATAATTTGTTTATTTATTACAAGAAATGATAAAGTGTGTAAATCAAGCAAGGAGCAAAAGCCATTAAACATTGCTTTGTTCTGTTTTCCTGTTAATTTCAATAAAAGAGACTGGACGAGACTGCGTATTCTATTCAAGGCTTAAGGAAATTGCGCAAAGAGAGTTTTCCACATATAGAATATACGAGTATATCGAGAGTGTCTTTGAATTTTATTTTTGTAACTTCATTTGGTTGTGCACATGTGTGCAATAATCATTAAAAAAGCGCAGCGTAAATTAATCTTAATTTAAAGAGAACTCGTTGAGACAATAATTTGCTTATGATTTATTGCGTTGGGAAATTCCTCAGTGTGAATCATAGCTCTTGATATTTATGGGAATCACTTGAAAATTAAAAACAAAATACAAATATTGTCTAAAAGTTATTCACATCATTAATTGTGTTTTTTTCTGTGGGGGATTCTTGTGGTTTATTTTTTTGGAATCTAATGCGTTTATACGTAGCTTAGTCGTTCAACCTGTTTGTTCATTGCTCATCATTCATCATATTTTTTTTTATTTTTTTTTATGAGGTTATTGCTATTTATTGTTAATCAATGTGGCGCAGTGCTAGAAATCGGGCTCAGATATGTACTGATTTTTTTCCCTAAATTAAAGTTGAGGTAAAACTTAAGCAAAAATGAAATCTAGTCAACAAAAAATAGAGATCACACTTGTATAGCACAACATGTTCATAATAATGTTTGATTTATTTTTCTGATATGTTTGTTTAGACCTTGACAAGATTGCGCCATTTATTTTTGTTTTTGATCAACGATAGTCTGTAATCCTAACGACTTGAAAAACCGTTTTAATGATCTCTTCTTTTACATTCTTCTCGGTTCTATTTATTTGTTGTTCTGTTTTTACGCCGAAACTTTTTCGTATGACTTTGTTTTTAAGTACCTACGTAAATGTGTTTCCTTCTTGTGTTGTATTTTTGTTTTAAGACCTTATGTTACTATCTAACTCAAAATGACGTCGTTTTCTATTTAAAATCATCTATTGTGACCTAAAAAAATAGTAAATGTTGTAGGTTGGAAATTATTTTGTAGATGCAATGGTCAATTGTGAATTGGAGGGCGTAAAAGTCTAAAAATATTTTCGCTCCCAAATAAATTACACAAATAAAGTGGAAGAACTGAACTTCGTAAAATGCCACAATCAATGAGTGCTTTATTTCGCGTAGTCGACAACAAACCAGATTGGATGGACGTCTTGGAAGCCAACTTTAGCCAACTTAATGCCGAAGTACAGCCGAAGTGTCCGAAGAATCTTGGAAGCCTTTAATCAGCCTGTACAATATCTCTTTAGTTCTGTGAGAGAGTGTGGAACTACTTTATGCATTCTTATCCGACAAACAGCGTTTCGTAAAAGTTGTTATTCGCATCGTTGTGATTTTGCTAGGTGACACTGAAGCCTACTTCGAAGTGCCAGACCCATCTCTGTGCCTCTAATGATGGCTTGTAAGGTTAGCACTTTGCTTCAGAAGTACAAAATGGCGCAAAAATCATCACTATCGGAAAACGCTATAATTTTTGCAAATGGTGTCAAACATCAATTCTACTTTGACATTTGTGAACTAAACAGGTACAAAATATACTTCAACAAGACATGAATGGAGAAGCCGTTCTGCTGAGAATATCACAGCTGTGGCTGGAGAGGAAGACAAGACACAGAGGACACCGAAGTATCGACCAGACAACTACTGTGGACGGCGAGCTCTACAGAATAGTGCTCCACGACTTTCTCCTTCCTCAATTGGATGAATTGGGACTGGAAAGCACGTGGTTCCAATAGGATGAAGCTAAAATTCTGAGGGCTGCATTTCCCTGTCGCCTTTTTTCTCGTTTTGAAAATTTGCACTGGACGCGGAAGATCGTCTGTTTTAACCATCTCAGAATTATATTTATAGGGTTCTTCTTAGTCACGCGTCTAAGTCAACGAGCCATAGACTCTTGAAGCCCTCAAAAAGAATAACGCCGAAAGCTCTGGCAAGAGTGATGGAATGGTAATCAATTCTGGCGGCGGCTAATTACCCGATATCATTTTCTCGACTAAATGGAAACAAATTTAAGACATCAAATAAATATTATCCGAAAGCAAAATCAAAGTTTAACATTGATCAAAAAATTGACACCCAAATGGCAATTTTTGTGCCACATTGTATAACTCGTTCCTATCAAAAGGGAACTTCTAAGTCGAGAATTAATTTTTAAGAATGTTTGAGCTAAAACTAGGGCCAAAATCAACGTATTCCAAGAATCCAAGAGCTTTATAAATACTTCGAAGCCACCTTAGGAATGTTTAGAATTTTAACTGAAGACTCACGCATATATCTTTACGAGGAAAGAAGTCCGAGCCATTCGGGTTTACTCACGCTTTCAATGGGCAACACTTTGGTTTATTTTCAATAGTTTCTTCGCAATTATCTAGATAATTGCCCTCCGCACCAGCACTTCTATTAGTTCTGACGATTTATGCATGTTTAGCATGCCAATTCGCCACGTTTGATGGTATCTTAACCTACAACCCTAGGCACATATGCATTTCCTTCAACCGGTATCCGATAAACAACTCTGCATCGACAATTCCCGCACAATTGGACTGAGTTCCATAGTATCTACCGTCGGTCGTCGTCAGCGTCAATCGTATGCATGCACATCTCGTTAATAACAAATTGAAATTCCCATTTTGCATTTTGTTATTGTTGTTCATTATACTCGTAGAATAGTAGAATATCCCCGGCAATACATTTGAATGAGAATGAAATATATAAACCATTCAAATGCCATTGTCAAGCATCTAAGACCGATAAGATACCGCATTTTTGCATTTATTCAGCGCTGAATTTTGTTCTCCTGTCTGCGGTCTGCGGCCTGCGAAGCCTTCATATAGTTTAGCGACTTTATTAACAAAAAAATAAATGTTAATAGGGTTGGTCGATTGTTTTCCTTCGGTTTTGTTATTGTCGCTTGACAGAACACCAGACAATATATGTTAAATTATAAACAAATCTTATTCGGGGACCGACTGTGATTGCACGTGCGATACTTCAAGGCGCACACACAAATTACCTGGTTCTAAGATCACAAACTTTCTGACGGTTCAGTTTCATAAAAACCGCACTCTGTATCGGTTGTGAATGTGAAGTTGGGATTTGTTTTTTTTTTGCTTTCATTATTTTAACGATCGCTCGTTTGGTTTTTCAATAAATAACGCAAAATAAAATATCTTAGAACAGAAGAAAATTACTTACTCCAAAATGGAAAGAAATCTTAAGATGAAGCAAAATCAAAAGGTGCCATGTAAAAATGATCGAAAGTCGTACCTGCAGAAAGTCATGCTAACCAGGTAAAAGCAGATTTCAATTGGTTTGCAGTGTTTGTTTCCGAGTTTAACCGGTTTGGACTTAAATAGGCCTTTAAGATTACCAGGAAGCTATACGAATGATGTGTTTATCAAAGATTGTGTGTGCAGACATAGACGTAGGCAAACCTAGATAAAGGCCTTTAAAAGTCTGGCGATAAAATTTTTCTGATAAAAAATGGGAGTTGTTTTGGTGGTTGATTTGGGACCCCCTTATAAAGATTTGCACAACCCCCCAGACCCCTATAAGGTTGTTATCATTTGAAATCATTTGCTTTAACAAATTGCTGCCGTGAAACTAGTGAGGGGAAAAAATGTCTTGTGAGCGGAATTTTATTTTAAGCTTATCTGCAGAATGTACGTCGGTGAATGACGTTTATATGCGAAACTCGATTTAGTGCCACCAGGTCTTTGTATTCGAAGTGGGCTTATCTGCAGTCAAATGATTCGTTTCGCTTGTTTTCCTAGATGTAATGTCATTTGCTTAGTACCTTTTGCTCTAACTTGACTGCGTTTGTTTCATTGCGATTGTGTGAATGAGAGTTACCAGCCGATCCTAATCGATTGGCTTAGTACCTCATCAAATTTGCTGATGTGTTGACTTCTTTAAAATCTTTATGTCCGATTTGTATGTTTCGTCGGACTTGTATTCGGTATTCCCAAGCTCACCCAACTAAGTTTAAACCGTTCCGAGTACGGTTAAACTTATTGAGAGAACTGCTCCATGAAAAAGCTGTTAAGGCACTGAAGGGGCTTCAAAGCCTTGCCGCATGTCTTTAATTTTTGGTACATACTTAATACTATTATGGTCGAAATGATAGACGTTCAGAGCCTGCAACTCAGAGTTAAAGGTATGAGCTTGGGAGTGACATCTAGTTCAGCATTCACAACTTAAATGAAACCTGTCGATAAACGTTAAAAAATCATATAGAAAATGACATTTTAGAATCGTTTAAATGTTGAACACGATATCGTCCGAGAGATTTATTGGCGAAAAAAGTTGGTATAACGAAAACAGTAACATTCGACTGCTAAGAGGCTTCACGCTGCGGTGGATTTATTTTACTTTAACAGGTCTTAAACTCGAACCGCTTTTTTTATAGCCCATTCAACCAAGCAGCGCTTCCTGCCATGATTCCATCTGATCTTGAGGTATATCCCCGTTTCGAAAAGCCTATAACTTTGCAGCAGTTTTTTTTGCAAGGTGATCGGAATTTTTACTTTCTGTAAGCAGTCATTGTGTCAGGTTGTGCAGAACTTTTCAGATTGCTGCAGCCAAGTTACGAATTGACAACTCTTTTTCACAACACTTAGTGTAACCCATCAGAGACAATAAACTAGCGGTGGTTATAGTTCGCAGATACCTTTTTCCTTTTTACGAAAGTCCCTCATCCCTCATTATTATAATTTCCTTCTCTGAATTTACTGCGTATGCAGAATAGAGAACAATCATTTTTATATTGCAACATGTTTCTGTTTTATTGCGACGCAATGAATCAAATTAAATGGACTTGGCAGCATCGTACTTTGAAATTCTTCGGGATGAGGGAAACCTCATCGTCAAGGAATCAATGCTTGACGTAAGAGAGAATATCCTGAGATATGTACTAATGTTAGCTTGCTGTCCACTTGTACAAACAAATTTGGGCTCATTACCAATATTACAAATTGTGAGGTAATAGAAGCACCTCACCAGCTTTCGATTTTCACACGGATCAAGTATGATTTTGAAGAAGGTACATGACAGCGGATCAATATGCCTTTATCCCAGCTGTTTTAGTTTAACAAAGAAAACAAAGAAAACTCTCCAAACATTTTTGTTAAAATGGAAATGCGCAGATGTGAACAATTTTTTCTCTTTTTATTGACTTATCCCACATCTCACTGTCTAATGTCGTTTTCCATTGGGCAAAAAGAAGCGTCCAGGACAGTCCGGAATCGAAAAAAATAAAGTGCACGACTGGATCGCACGAAACTTTCTCGTTCATATCATCAGTTTGGTTGGTTTATTTTTCTTTTATTATTGTTTATAGGCTATAAAACAAGATTTTACAAATTGGCGATGCTGGTAGGTGGCCATGACTCGAAGTAGGGTTTGTGATGTAAGAATTCAGAGATTTGTTTTTTAATTTGCACGTGTTTGGGGGTAAATGAAGTGCGGGTTTCTGATAGTGTAGACTCCAATTGGTTGGAAATTATTTTAAGGTTCATGATTAATATGGTTGAAAAGAAAAGAAGTGGGAAATATTTGCTAAAAAGGAGTTTCGAGTAGTTGTGATTACATGTGATAGTGCGGTAATGTTTATAAGACGGCATTATTTGCATTTTTCTAAGAAAAACTAAGTACGGAGTTTTATTAAGAATACTTATGTTATCGTAAATAAGCATTTTAGTCAAAATCTTTAAAGCTGATTTTGGAAAATAATGCGTACAAAATAGTAACAAATATGGAAATTTTGAGTTCGAAAAATAATCTTGCTCAGCTATTTAGCTAAAAACTGAGTATAGGGTATTGTTCAGGATGTTAGTTTTAGGTGGTTTTTAAAGTCTTATCCAAATCGAAAATGGCGTTTTCGAGATATGAACAGTTTTCAAAATCAGCGTTTCCGGTGGTTAGACTCAAAAATGAAGGACGCAATAATGTTGAAAACGTCAATTTTACTCAAAGTATGCATTTTGGTCAAAATTGCTTTAGCCGTTTGCATGTAGGTAAAAAAATAAAAAAACAAATTCTCAAAATATGCCTTTTTTCAAAAATCTCTTTTAGACAATTTAGAGAAAAACTGAGTTTGCTATCATGTTAGGAATGGCCATATTACATAAAACATTTATTTTTGTTGCAATCGTATTGACCGTTTTCAAGATAAGGCCACTTTTCAAAAGTACCGTTATTCGACTTTTTAGCCAAAAATTGGGTACGCAGCCGTGTTAACCCCATGTAGCGTAGTGTAAGCATACATTTTGGTTAAAATCGTTAAAGCCGTTTTCAAGAAAACCATAATTAAATAAAGTCTTGAAAAACGACATTTTTCCAAAATAGTCCGTTGAACGATAATTTAGGGAAAAACTGAGTTTGCCATCATGTTGGGAATGACCGTATTACCTTAAATGTGAATTTTTGTCGAAATAGTTTTAACCTTTTTTGAGATATGACCAATTTTCAAAATTACCGTTATTCGATTTTTCTGCGAAAAACTGGGTATGCAGCCATCTTAGTTACACCTATTTAAGCCCAAATATCAATTTTGGTTGAAATCGTTAGAGCCGTTTTCGAGAAACTCAAAATTGCTGAATACCGTCACAACGGCAACTCTTTAACGTGCAAAAAAAAAAGTGGCCCCGAACTGTAAGCCCACCAACTCCAAATCCGAAGTTTGAAAGAAATCCGTCCAGCCGTTTGCGGTGTAGAGCTCCGGAAGGACGGACAGACGGACAGAATTGCGAGACCCACTTTTTCGAGTTCCTCTATCATCGTAATGTCATATTTGATTAAAATCTCGAGTTCGATTTTTTGTACGATTACAATACCTTTCTCTTACTACGTAATGCGAGAAAGTTAAAAATTACTTCTGAAACCGATCCATTGACACAAAAAATACTCTTCTGGAGATTCTGAGAAGAGAAATTCGCTTCTCGATTTGAAGTCAAAATTCACTCAACAAGCGCTAACACAAGTGTACCTAGTTTATATATTTTATGCAAGCCAGCGACAGCACCCGTAGATTAATTTTTGGCATTTCACCAATTCATTTGTGGATTCAACCAGAAGCAGTTTTTTTTTGTTCCATTGGATATCGGAGTGAGTGACTACCCCAGTGAAACCAATGGAAAATGGCATAAATTAAAGCTCATGATTGAAAAACTTTATTTCATGCTCGTCAATAGGAGTCACGAGTCACGACTTTTCGCAACTTTTCGTACCACCCTAGCTCAACTCGTTTACGTGCATTGATACCTGAAATGTGCTTTCAAAGCTTCCACTGCTCTACATCCGTTTTCCAAACTTGCTTTAAGATTATTCAAAACGCGATTTCGTTTGCCAACCTGAATCACATTTTCGCACGCTTATTTGATAAATTATGCAATTTGTCGCATGGTCTAGCGCTTGTCTCAGAAAATATTGTTTATGAGACAGTTTAACCCAGGATACCTACCAAAACGCTGTTAATGTCGTCTGTTGTTTATTACTTGAAAATTTATACTTAAACTGTCAACTACTACGCTTGCAGGCTTCGTTGCTACGTTTGCGTTGCAGAGTATACACAGTCCTCTGGTAAGAACGAAATTGGCAACGGTAAAAGTAAACGTCCCGCTGATAAGGTTATGGCCAAAGTCTACATCATCGGAATTCACACGATTGATGTTATCAAGTTTTTAGCGTTGCGCAATATTATCTGGAGGCTACCCGCTCTGTGAGTATATGCGAGCATGTGCGTGTTCGTTCGTTTTGTATTGATGAGTCTGTGTTGTGGGCGACGTTTTACAGTTAGGGATGGTGATATTACGACTGTCACTGAAAAAGGTGAATCACCCTTTCTACTCCGTTTTTTTTTGACAGTTTTTGAATGCAATGACGTCTGTTTTTTTTTGGCGAATGTGACGTGACGTTCCGGTGTTGGTCTGAATTTGATTTTGTCACTATGATTCATAGAATCGAATGAACAATGCCCCACCTATTGACACCAGTCACTTACGTTGTGTTCTTCTTTCAGGATGGGATCATTTAATTCGGCACCGAAAATCAATAATATTGACTCTCAGGATGACAGCCTTGAATTGCCAAAGGGTTTGAGCACCAGTGACCTGTTGCAGCACATAAAACATTTGCGCGGCGAGAATCAACCGCAATTGCTAACGAGATACTTCCTTAAACCGTCCAATGCGCCATCATTGGTTTCAAATGAGATTTCCGAAGGATTGCGGTTCCTCAAGCTGAACTCTGTCTCGAAGGGTAAGAAAGATGACCTTGCAAATGAATATTTAATGACATTGTTTTTATTTGTTTTCAGTTTGTAGTGCGCCGATGACAGCTCCGAATCATGTCCGTTTGCTACAGTGGAACATCCTATCACAAAGTAAGTGAGCAGACAATTTGAATGGCAAATTAGTGTGACCAGAATATGCGCATTAGAATTGGAATCTCATTTTGATGTTTGTTTTTCAGCTTTGGGACAGAATAATGATGGATTTGTGCGGTGTCCTGACGAGGCCTTGACATGGGATCACAGGAAGTTCCTTATCGTACAGGAGATATTGCAGAATAATCCGGATGTTGTCTGTCTGCAGGTATAAAAGTTTGTTTCTTCACTTTGGGAATTGTTATAATGTTATAAAACTGTGGGTTTCTGAGCGAGGGGTCTCAGGTTCGATTGCCGGAAAACACAAATTGCATCCAAAGGTTTTTTCTACCGCTTTGCCTCTCGCGAACGTCTGAGAAACATACGAGTGTAAAACTGTCATGAAAGAGCTTCTTAATAAGTCGTTTAGAAGGTCCTTTCTTCGTTATAAAAATTAAAACTGGAAAGCTAGACTTTGGGTAGTTGAATCTGTTGCTCTAACTAGTTACTTATTATTACATGCAATTGGGAATTTTTTATGAATTGCTGGAGGTCAGGAATAAATGTCAGTACACCCAGCTGAGGGTTTTCGTTCCACGACCTTTTGGTCTATTGTACCGCCTCAGAGAGGTAGAGGTATATTCCCTCATAAAGTTTCATTTTAATAGGTCTTTTACACTTGCTTTTCTTTGGCGGAAGAAATCCGTCTTATAGCGCTCACTCTTGACAGTTTTTCCTCAGTTGAAAGATCAATTATCTGGAGACCGTTAAGTCCCCATGTGGCTTTTTGAACTTGTTTCGACTCCTGGCTATTTTAAACGATTCCCTATTTTGACAATCCCCCCTTCTAAGCTCTACTCACTCTATAAGTATACAGAATCTAACTCCAATGCGTTTTACTCTTGCAGGAGGTGGACCACTATAAATTCCTGGAAAACGTCCTGGGTTCCCAGAACTACGCCGGCATATTCTTCCCGAAGCCCGATTCGCCATGCCTGTACATTGAGGAGAACAACGGTCCCGATGGATGTGCCATTTTCTACAAACGCGACAAATTCGATTTGAGGAAATTTGAAACCCATATCCTTGAGGTGTGGCGTGTTCAAAGTAATCAAGTCGCGATCGCTGCAATTCTAGAAGTTAAAGCCACCGGAAGGGAAATCTGCGTCTGTACGACTCATTTAAAGGCTCGCCATGGTTCGTTGCTGTCCAAGCTGCGCAACGAGCAGGGAAAAGATCTTATACGCTTTGTCAAGAATTTCGCCGATAACCGGCCTATTTTGATGTGTGGAGACTTTAATGCCGAACCCATCGAACCGGTCTATACTACGATCCTTAGCAGCGATGGCTTGAACCTATCCAGCGCATATGCTGATATCAAGAAGGAAATGGATGAACTGGAATTGGCAGCTCAAAAGACCGACGAAGAAGCAGTTGAAAGCTATGCCGAGCTATCGGCTAACCGTGAACCTCCCTATACGACATGGAAGATCCGCGAAGATGGTGAAGTTTGTCACACCATCGATTATGTCTTCTATTCGAAGGATCACCTGAAAGTAAATTTCTCGAAGCACTTTCATGTCAATTATTATCTATAAACTTGTTTTTTTTTAGGTTAACAACTGCCTCGAATTCCCACAAGATGACGAGATCGGCAAGAATCGTACACCGAGCTATCAATATCCTTCCGATCATTTCTCATTGGTGTGTGACTTTGAATTGTTAGAGAATCCCGATGAGAAGTAGGACACCAAGATTCAGGGGCGTAAAAGTTTGCCAGTTTCGCTAAGATTGGTTATCATTGTTGACATGAGATCCGATTGTATTGTGATATTAGTTTTTAGATATTAATAGATATTAGTCAGAGAAGAATTTATACAAATCTATTATAAAAAAAAACCAACAACGTGTTTTTCAGTTTTTCTATGATTTTTTTTTATGTCGTTTCTACATATTTGCTTCATTCGGCACTATTGTATGTAAATGTTAAAATATTTAAGAAGAATGTTATAATTATTTTGTTTTATATTTTAACTTTAAATCAATGTTCACACGCAAATTGTTTTATCTAACAAACACATCAATAAATTTAAATCTAGCAGCAAAATTAAGAGCAAATGCAAAACACGATTTGAAATGTTAATTTATTATACTGGTATTTTTTTGAGAGAGTTTCTTTTTCGTTTTAATAATATTAACAAATTTATTAATGTTTCAATAAAATATAAAATTGGTATGGCCATAATGTAAATGTAAACTATTCTTCAGTTATTTATACAAATTTATTTTCGTAAGGTATATCGTAAGCGAGAGCGACGAATTGAAAGCAAAAGTTTTCTGTGAGCACCCTTTGACGTGGACCTGGCGGCGCTGCCAGCAGGTAAACATCGTAGAGTTGATTATGGAAAGCAATTTGTGCTCTTCACGGTTATTTTGAGATTTACAAGTCATTGGAATAAACTTTGGTTGTTTTCATATTCGAATTTGAACGAATATGACTAGAGAGCTGAAATTTAAAGGATAGTCTTATAAACACTAAAATACTTTGCACTGCGCGAACTCGCAGAGCGCCCTTGATAGTCAAATACGAACTGCGATCTTAACTCAATACGCTTGACTCACTTGACGAGCTGCATTGTGCAGTCCTACACTAATTCTAATATACCTTTGAGCAGGAGGGATTTCCCTCTTTAAAAATCGTGTCCATCTTATGTTTTGAGTAAGTGCATATTATATTTCCGTCTCAGTTGCAGCGAATTTTTAACAAGCCTTGACTTCGGATTCAAAACATACGGAGGCCAATTAAAAGAAAATCCCAAACATTCTGTGCAAAAGTTATAACAATATATTGGGTTGGCGACGTTCAAGTATCTAGTTTTAAGTCTGACAGCTGACTGACTTGATGTAGGTATTTCAGTTTTGATTAGCCTAGATCGATCAATTGGGCAGCTGCTCCATTTGACGTTTTAGGAGGCGTAGCAGACGTATCTAGTCAAGATATTCGTGACTGTGTACTAAGTTGACAGTTCGCATATGTGGCTGACGTAGGAAAAGTGACGTTCCCGAACAATCTAGTTTTTACGTTCAGGGGTCGAATTGCGTCATCCGTGAACGAGCATTACGTAACGGAATTTGTTTTTGTTTCACATGTAAATCAACTAAATTCCGTGAACGTAATGCTCGATCACGGATGACGCGATTAGAGCCCAGGTTACATCTAGTCCAGATTAATCTAGTCGAGACAACTAAGTTTTTGAATGTGCCCATTGAACACAATATATGCTGCCCTGAAGTCTGTCAGTTTTTTATATTGAAAAATGAGTGACAGCAAGCGAAATGACAGCTAAACTCAGCACTGAATTCTTGCCACGACAAATTAACTGCGGTCAGTTCGGGGCGCTACTAGGGTGCCCTAGAAGTCATATAAAACACAGGTTTTCAGTACCAGGGCGAGTTCAGTGCTATATCGAACACATGAGGGTTAACTTAGTGCGCAAGAGTGCCTACGTCAAACAAACCTAATGTGTCAGAAAGTGCAAAAAGAAAAACTAATGTCTGACAAATGGCAGACGTTTATAGGGAATTTGTAGTTCGGACAAATCTACATAACCGGCAAACTGAAAATCCAAACATGATAAATTCGTCACTTGCGTTTCGAAATTAGCTTTACAGCTTGACAAAGTAGATAGTCAATAAAAATTTTACATATTTCTATTTCTTATAAAAACTATCGTGTCGCGTGGTAATAAAGTGTGGCTTTACTGTAAATTCGTGTTAATGAACTGTACTGCATACTTTCAGGATGACACCACAAAACTGACGCGACGGAAGAAGCAAGTTGAATGGTTCATTTTCAGTTTCATTCAGGTACGGAGAATCCACTAAAAAATATTATGAAAAGTGTATGACACTGCTCAACAACAACAACACTGCAAAACAAAATAAACTCCCCCTGTTGCAATTTGTGTCAGATTTGTGCAAAAGTGGTATATTTTGTTGTGCATCTCTTTATTAGCTTGATGTTTTTGGCCTTAAGGTAAGATTAGACGGTATGCCAAGTGGTCATAAAATGCCAATTTCTGACGGTTCTCCTGTCAAAATATGGTCATACAATGTAAAGGGCATATATCTCATATGCTCGAATGACCTAATTTTGACAGATAAAAATGACAAAATAGCATATAGTGTAATGGGACAATAAGCACGAATGCCAGCATAAAGCCTATATGCCCATATGTACTTTATTGAAATTTCGTTGTGGCATTTCTGGCATTTTTGATGGAACAAGATTTTTTTTTGTTGTCATCGGTGATTCGTGCAATTGGGATTAATTTTCATTTTCGTTCTCTTTTTTTTGTAGATTACTGAATCTATGATAATTATAACTTTTGTAAATTATTTAATTGTATTTTCTTTGTAATTTGTTTAAGTTTATTTTGTGGTCTTGTCCTTTTCTAGTAATTGTGGTTATTTATACTTTTTTCCTTGTGTTGTAAAGAAATTTGTTGCTATCTAGGTATTTGGTTTGTGATATAGTTAAAATGTATTTTTGTTAATATTCGTTATGTATTTTCATGGGTTTGAATAAATTTTACTTGGTGTATTGTTTGTTATTTTACCCTTTTAAGTTTTTTTTGTTTTTCCTTTTCGTTTTGTGATGCACACATCTATATGTTTATGGGGAGCTCAATCGAAGCGGCTAGCGATGAAAGGATTATGGAGGAAGCAAAAGCTGACATGGCGAGAAAGAGACCGACAAAGCGATTAAAGGCGAATGGTCAGACCATCTCATCCGCAAATTTATTTCGGCTTTTGAGGTTTTGAGATCCGACCAGGATTTTACAAAGTCACAAGTCGTACACATCGGATCCCTTTTTTTGTTTTGTTTTTCTTTACAGCATTATCCTACTACAACATTTGGTTATAAACAACAAATGCCTTAAATGACCATCAAGGCAAATATGACCATATTGGTAATTTTGGTCATATAGTCTGATATACAGTTTTAATAATCCTGGCATTTTGGTCATTTGACAGCTAATCTAGTCATTTGCCTGTTGACATTCATATGCATAATTGGCATACAGTCTAATCTTAGCTTTAGATTTGGAAAAATGTATTTTTTAATGTCAAATGTCATTCTAAGCACAAAAATGAGAAAAAACTATTGTTAACTAAGTTATTAATAAATAAAGTTCCCAAAGGGCGTCGAAATAAAAACTTTTGCGAGGTATTATTCATAAATAAACAACAATTTGTCCTTAATTTCCACTATCTAGCATGATATTGTTTACTTTGGCTATAATAAAAAGCACAGCCCATCGATCTTCTAAATAACGATCTCTAAAAGTGAGTGGGCTGAAAGCAGTTTCCCAGTTAAAATCGTCTCGAAAAGGTTTAACAATAAGCTGCTGCTTTCCAGTCACTTCTTACTTACTTACTTATCGGGCTCCCGACCCGTGGAGAGTCTCTGCCTGAAACACTGCAGCCTTCCATCCTCTACGATCCCGGGCACGTTGCTTCCAGTTGTCCAGATCAAGCGCTCTGGCATCCGCGATGGCTTGGTCTTTGAAACGGGGGTTCGGTCTTCCTTTTCTTCTCGAACCTGGGGGCTGGGATTCGAAGATCCTCTTAGCCGGAGCATTATTGTCCATTCGCTCGATGTGGCCGAGCCAATGTAGTCGACGTGTTTTGGCTTTTTGGACTACATCCACATGTTGGTACAGCTCATAGAGTTCGCGGTTGTATCTTCTCCTCCATTTGCCCTCCTCGCACACAGGACCAAAAATCCGCCGAAGAATTTTTCTTTCGAAGGAGCCCAGTATTAGCTCTCCCTTCTTGCCTATGGTCCAGCACTCGGCGCCATAAAGCACAACTGGCAAGATAAGGGTCTTGTAGAGCATACATTTCGTCCTTCGAGTTAGGAGTTTTGAACCCAGTTGTTTTGCCAAACCGAAGTAGCAACGGTTTCCTAGGGTAATTCTTCGCCGGATCTCCACTATTGTGTCATTCGTGGAGTTTATGATTACTCCGAGGTAGGTAAACTCCCTCACTACCTCGAAATTTTTGCTATCAACAGTGACGTTTTCTCCTAGGCGGTGGACAGTTGTTTGTTTGTTTGTTGATAGCATGTACTTGGTCTTGTCCTCAGTCACTTCTACTTGGGATAAATACCTAGCGGGCATTACTAAAATCATTTTTTAAACTTTTCCTTATAAATTTAGTAGGTCACAATTTATATATCATCAATCATCAATTATTATATCATTTTGAGAATATAATTTACAAAACGTATTTTTTATAATGCACTATTCAATTCTTAAGTAAACAAAACAAAAATGAGCGTTCTAAGTTCAATGGTAAATTTTTAAATTCTTTTTAACTTTCTCGCATTACGTAGTAAGAGAAAGGTATTGTAATCGTACAAAAAATCTAACTCGAGATTTTAATCAAATCTGACATTACGATGATAGAGGAACTCGAAAAAGTGGGTCTCGCAATTCTGTCCGTCTGTCCGTCTGTCCGTCTGTCCGTCTGTCCGTCCTTTCCTGAGCTCCACAGCGCAAACGGCTGGACGGATTTCTTTCAAACTTCGGATTTGGAGTTGGTGGGCTTACAGTTCGGGGCCATTTTTTTTTTGCATGCTAACCCTATTATTAACGGTACTTCCCATATAAAGGTTTTAAACAAGTTGGATTTTTTCAAAAACGGCTCTAACGATTTCAACCAAAATTGATATTTGGGCTTATGTAGGTGCGGTTAACATGGCTGCATACCCAGTTTTTCGCAGAAAAATCGAATAACGGTAATTTTGAAAATTGGTCATATCTCAAAAACGGTTAAAACTATTTCGACAAAAATGCATATCTAAGGTAATACGGTCATTCCCAACATGATAGCAAACTCAGTTTTTTCCTAAATTATCGTTCGACGGACTTTTTTCGAAAAATGTCGTTTTTTAAGACTTTATTTAATTATGGCTTACTTGAAAACGGCTTTAACGATTTTAACCAAAATGTATACTTGCTCTACCATATATGGGGTTAACATGGCTGCATACCCAGTTTTTGGCTAAAAAGTCGAATAACGGTACTTTTGAAAAGTGGCCTTATCTCGAAAACGGTCAATACGATTCCAACAAAAACTAATTTTTAAGGTAATGTGGTCAATCCTAACACGATAGAAAACTCAGTTTTTCTCTAAATTGTCTATAATAGATTTTTGAAAAAAGGCATATTTTGAGAATTTGGTTTTCTTTTGTTTTACCTACATAAAAACGGCTAAAGCGATTTCGACCAAAATGAATACTTGGAGTAAAATTGACGTATTCAACATTATTGCGTCCTTCATTTTCAATTCTAACCACCGGAAACGCTGATTTGGAAAACTGCTCAAATCTCGAAAACACGATTTTCGATTTGGATAAAACTTTAAAAACGAAGTAATACTAACATCCCGAACAATACCCTATACTCAGTTTTTAGCTAAATAGTTGGGCAAGATAATTTTTCGAACTCAACATTGCAATATTTGTTACTATTTTGTACGCATTATTTTCCAAAAACCTCCATAACGGTTTTGCCCAAAACCCCCTTTTTATGATAACATAAGTATTCTTAATAGGACCCCTTACTTAGTTTTTCTTAAAAATGTAATTAAAGCCGTGTTTTAAGAATTACCGTACTACCAGTAAAAATGCAATTACTAGGTACTAGAAGCTCCTTTTTAGCAAATATTTCCCACTTCTTCCTTTTCCAACCATATTAATCATGAACCTTAAAATAATTGCAACCAATTGTAGTCTTCATTTACCCCCAAACACGTGCAAATTCAAAAACAAATCTCTGAATTCTTACATCACAAACCATACTTCGAGTCATGGCCACCAACCAGCATCACCAATTTGGTTTTATAGCCTATAAATAATAATAAAAGAAAAATAAACCAAACAAACTGATGATATGAACGAGAAAGTTTAGTGCGATCCAGTCGTGCACTTTATTTTTTTTGTGAGTGATCCTAAAAAGTTTTTATCGCTCAACCGAATAGACTCAAGGTTAAAAACTTAATATAAATCACAGTTTTTTGGAAAAAATTTGTATCAAATAAGTTGTTATAGTTAATTAATAATGTGTATAACAACCTTTAGTTGAAATTACTTCATAAAATTCGTTCAGGGATTGAATCGTAGAGAGCCTTAAGATAGTCCAAGGACACTTCGTTCCAGGCGTTCTTAATGGCAGATTTTAATATCTTAGATGAAACGAATTGAATATCAAATGCACCATAATAGGATATGGTACCCCATACCATTATAACCCCCTCACAACTATGGTGACCGGTCAAATAGTGTTCTACCTTTCTTATAACATGGAAGTAATAGTTGAATTCATCCGGTCCATCCAAATTAAAGCGTTTTCCATCAGAAAAAACGATATGATGCCACTCCCTATTCCATGTCATGTGACTCCGAGCAAACAGACAGCGAGTTTGCTAACGAATGTCGGTAAGCGGTGGTTTTTTCTTAGTTTTAATCTTTTCAGATATTTTGCCTTGCGGATTACTCGTCGTAGGTTAGCTTCACTTGCATTTACACCCAAATTCTGTCGAATTTTGGCTGCAAAATACTTTGAGTTCGAAGCTTCTCGAAGGATCCTTCGCTCCTCGCAAGGCTTAAGTGCTTTCCAGGAGGGTTTTTTCATATTTTTTCTGTAAGGCGATGGGTTTCTTAAAAAATGACAAACAACAGACTGACTTCTAGAAATTTTTGCAGCAATTTGTCTGGCCAATATTTTGCCTCTTTCTCCCGAAGTTAGTGCTGCTTCACGCCCCATTTTGTGTTAAATTATTCAGAATTTGATTTAGAAGATAATTTGACACCTTTCACTTGCATAGCTTATCTGAAACTAAAATTACAGCTCCTGAGTCTATTCTGATGATCGCCTAAAATGCACATTATTTCGGCATAAGCAAAGCAAAATAGAAATATGTATTAACTGTAAATTTTTTGCATTCAACTCTCATCGCTAAAATTAGTCTATTGCTTTGCTCTAAAAAAAAACAACAACAACTAAGTATGGCGATAGCTTACGGCATAAAAAAGGAAATCAAAAAGGAAAAAAAAAGATGTTGAGTCTATTTGGTTGATCGGCAATGTATACGCGAAATCGAAAATAACACACTAAAATTTTAAAATAACAAAAAAGAAGAAAAGAATGATTAAATTAAATTTTCAAAAAAAGACCAGAAAAATTTCAAATAAAAGAACCGAAATCAATAATTATTTTTACTGCCTCAACTTTCTTCCTTTGTTAAATGCAACTTGGATCATTTGAAACATCTTATGAAGTGCTTAAAAAATATCCAATGTTCTTCGCCAATCATCAGGCAATCTTAGTTGTTAGGTTGTATACGCTAATGCTTATAAGACATTTAAGAACTTTGCGGATGTCTCACAAACAGGTTACTGAGGTCACCTGTATGGCCCAGAATAGACACGAGACCATAGTTAATCCTGAAAGTCCCCATTGAAGAGCATCACCACGGCTCCACAAAGACGCAAGTCTTGTATAGTTCTCACCTTAAAGCTTATACTGAGTAATAAAATAGTTCTTCTTTCGTAAAGTACATACAATATCAGTTGTTCATTTTATTTAGCCAAAATATATAAATAAGTTTATTATGTATGTAGTAATGTATAATGCATGTATGGTTTGTTTTATCAAAATATTTACAAATTTTCGTTACAGTCTAAAAGTGAGCATAAAATGAGTATACTAAAAAAAGAGCTGAAAACTCTTCGATGGGTCATCACAATTGTTTAGTTGCACACCAAAAGTGTTACACTCCATCGGGTGCATCCGCTACCCCAAATGAAGATATAAACACATTGACTACTGTGACAATAAATATTCCAATGACAGTCATGTTGTTTATTTTATTTGCTTTACAAATTTCTTTGTCGTCCTTTACGTTGTATCGACTGTTCATAATAAGGCCAATGCCAACTGCAATCTAAAGCAAAAAAGAAATCATGAGTTTTACACCGTGGACATTTTAAATATGAACATTGAATTTACTTGGAAAATAATGCTTAGCGAAATGAAAATAATGCTTGGATAAAAGTACGGATGCCTTCGGTACGATTCCAAAACGTATCTCAGTTGATTCGCATTGGCCGAAAGGAGGGCCAGATCCATCATCCCTTGTGCCAGAGTCTTCTTGTGCTGGTAGGCATTGAAGTCGGGTATTTGTGTTTCAATACCATTGATCAAAACGGTTCCTGGAGTTTCTACACCTGGGTTGTTTACCCGGCGTCGTGGTATTCCACCGTTTGCGTTGGGTATGGCGCCACCATTCGATGGACGGGGTTTGTTGGTGTTGCCATCACTATTCAAGAGGCCATCGTCCACACCATTTGGTGAGTATTCATCAGGTCTATCGTCTATACCGTCCTCATCTATTTCGGAAACTGAAAGACCAAATTTTCAAAGTAATTAGTATTAGTGCATGTCGGTGTATGCTGTACTACGAGAGTGACATTTAATGGTAGCTGTTCGATAGATTTTGAGCTTTTTCTCGTTAGTTTTAGAGCGACATTATAAAAGATATCACTGAGTTGTGGTAATTCTTAAGGGGGTTTTTGTCCGCACCCGATTCTGGGTCAATCAGGTGGGCTAAAGATAAAGTACCAAATAAGTTCAGTTATTTAGACTTTAGAGGACTGATGGTGACACACAATTCCAACAAGATCTTAGAAGCTCTTGTGAATATGGGGCACACCACTCAGGGGAACTTTACATTTGGTTGAAGTGATGACTCAAATTTTATTGAAAGGCAAGTTGAATCGGGAACAAAAGAAGATCCATACATGTCGTTCCCACTCGCTGTTTATTTATCTTTTTCTTTTAAAATTGAGCTTCACAATCAATTATAATTCGTAATAAAAAGTGTGCAGTTTCAAAGTGTTGCATTGGAAAGATATCGAATATCTCTATTGTTAGGTCGCATACAATTTAGACAAACATCGGCAAGTGAAGTGGCTCAAATTCTGATCAGGTTGACTGCATTGCTATTGACATTTAAAGTCAGTTTAAAACATACAATAGCTGTTGCAACTTTATAAAGTACGATCCTCCTGAAATTAAACTTTCATGATGCTGCTCTACGAATATAATTGATAATATAAGAGAGAAGATATAAGAGAAAGATATTTTGTAAAATTTTCGGTCCCATTTGCGTTAAATGGATTTTTGATGAAACTTTTAAAACTCGTTGTGCAGCGAAATCGACGTTATTGAAAAGTTCGCATTGGCCAGTGTATGGCTTTATGTACCACATGTGTTGATACTATGCAGTTTTACCCCACATTTGATGAGCTCAATTTGTCACTCAATAAATACATTTTACAATAGTGGGTTTTTAATTAATTACCTCCTCGGTCGACCCTTCTTCGAGGTCCAGTCATTGGAGATCTGCGTGGCGATACATCTCTTGACTGAAAAGAAAAAAAAACTTTTACATTTAGTCCAACGTTCAATGAAATAGCTAGCGATGTGAGATATGACTAATTCAACACAATGCTGTATAAATATTTTAGTTCTTTAGAAAGCGATCAAGTTAATTTCTAGAGAAGTGAATTTAATTATTGCATCAGTATACAGGTAGATATTGGTTAATACAATTGACCTTCGTGAATTTTTTATCATACGATTGTGGTTATGCACTTTGTTCTACAAGAAACCAAACAAAAATACAGGGGAAGCACCAAACACAGACAAATGAAATGGTTTTCTACTCTGCACGCTGATTCCAAATGGTTCCATCATGGGTCGTTATTTCTCTGCTGAAAAGGTAAACTATCTTAAGTCAATTTTCATAGTTTTTCAGGAGAGCAAAAAAACATCAGAAAACCTAATTTAAAAAAATCCTCTAACTTTTAACTCTAAGGCAAGGGCTTTTTAGAAGGGAAATTTTGTCTTCTTTTTTCCTAGCCACGTTTCAAAACAATATTTTAAGAAATCAACGAGATATGAGACAAAATGCCAATTTAATATGATTTACCTTAAGCGTGTTTGCTCATTAAGAAATCTTAAGTTGAGATAAGATACTTTAGCAGATTTTGTGGAGTATCGATTTCAGTTCTTAAATAGACTTAAGATGAAGTGCGCATTACAGTGCTTTTCAGGAAATGCTAATTATATTTTGAACAAAATATCTTAACTGAAATAAGACGTTTTTTTTACAAGTAGTATATCATCTTATGGGTATTTAAGATAATTTATTAAATATTAATAGGCATTTTTATCAACTTAAGATGATTTTGATTTTCTATAACTCGGCATACAATTCAGATACAAGGACGAGGGTTTGGTACAACTATGCGTATTGAATAGGGGAATCTTTTGCAGTAAACTGTTAAAAATTCACTTAAGTCGACTTAAGATAGTTTACCTTTTCAGCAGAGTTTATTTATTTATTTCCAAAGTACATAAATGTACTCAATAAAATTCTGTAGGACTATGAATATTTTGTAAACGTTTGCAAATGTAAACAAAAAAAGCGTATCTTAATATTTACCAAACGCTTGTTTCCTAGAACAAGTACAAGATAATTCAAAATCAAAACAGATTTTCATGTGCTTCCCAGATTACATAACCTACCAGCAAAGTAATGAATACTAATAAAGCATCAATTCTGTATACAATAGACGTAAATTAAATTATCGCGTAGCTACCAAAATTTGCATATGCCGGTTTTGTATTAAAAACTATTTGATGAGCAAGACTCTACGAATATCCAAGACTTTGGAGTGCTTTTACAATTTTGACAGTGATGAGCCTTTATTATTCTATGTTTTAAATTACCATCAAAATGATTTGCAGATTGTTTTTTTTTATCCCTTCATTCAAAATTTCTTCTTGCTTCCATTTGCAACCAATTTTTTTCGCACGAGAAACTTAAAATTAACAAACAAAACATTCTTTGTCCCATAAATATTCTCTATCTACATTTATATTAAAATTGTTTGTCTGTTCGGATGTCGATTTGGATGAGTTAGCGTATCACTTGAAAACTGCTTACACAATCTGTATAGATTTCTCAGAGATAACATCAAATATGTTTTGAATTAGAGCAACGTAAATATTTTAACTTTCTACAACATTCGGCCAACTCATTCAGAAAATATATAAATTCAAAGTTTTTGTTGAAGCCGTCGAGAGAAGCACATGCAGTTTCCCGATGCTGTATGTGATGTTAGATAACTGCGTTTTCAATCAAACTTTGCAGTTTTTGTCACCCCACAATAATCAGTAACTAAAAATTTGTTCAAAGTAACACTTTCTTTTACCCCTCTTTGAAGTGGCATTTAACACTATTCATTGCTTTTAAAAATATCACGAAGTGTTCCTTATTGTTTAGCCCCTGTATTAATAAAGGCTGTGTTAAAGTTATCAAATTGTTACCCAGCAGTTATGTCAGTTTTTTGTATGTTAACTGACGTCTGCTAGCAAACTAACTTGTGCACATTTGTTTATTAATATGGGGGTAAAAGTATAAAATTGATATTAAAACAATTCTTAAGTATTTGTTTATGAAAGAGAATAAAGAATTAATAATAAAGAAAATAAAATAAAAACTGTACTGATTACTGCATGTCCAGTAACTCGAAAACGGTACATAAGAATTCGACAAACGTTATCTGTATGTTATCTGATCATTTCTAACTTGACGGGAAACTCAGCTTTTCTCTAAATTATCGTACAATTATTTTTTGAAAAAATTGTTTTTTCGAAAAATTTGGTTTCGCAGAGTTAACATGAAACCTGGCCTAAGGATTTCCACCAAAATGAACACTTGGAGTGAAATTGATGTTTTCAAAATTATTGCGTACTTTGTTTTGGTAGCTAAATTCGGGACAACCGGGTTGGTAAACAATCATTGGATCCGAGCCACCGTTGGTAGCCGCGACGGATATTTAAATGATGTTGTATTCCACATAAGACACACATGGCCTTTTCAAATAAATGAAGAATCTGGTTAACACCTCGTACGCAGCTTGTTTTATTCCATTTCAACATCGGCGCGTCCTTATTAAAAATTCCTTTAAATAGTGGCAGACGAAATGGAATTTCCAGGATACACCAGAGTTTGTTCTACGCAAATGCAACAAAATCGAACACAAACAAAATTCTAATATAACATTGTGTTTTAATTTACTATAGGTAGAGAAATGGGCAAGTGAAAATAGTTAAATATGAAATTAAAAATAATACTGTTTGTCTTTGGGGAGTACGGCAGAAGACAAAGTAGTACAATACTCCTTTTATGTAGTGCTTTTGGCAGCGCTTTTGCAACCACTTAAAGCTTACAATATGTCCATAACTGAAGCTAAGTAAGTACGCAGCTCGAGCGAAAATCAAACTTTTCTGAATGTCCCTTATGTATCTTTTAAAATTTAGTGCACTCATGAGTGGGGACACTTTATCCAGCTTAATTTTAACAGATCGCTCTGCTCTGTTGTGTAAAGATGAGTGAATTTAATGAGTACCTCGACGAGGAGTATCTGGTGCTAGAGTCTTTAATTGAAATGACAGAGAAGTCCTCAGAAATAGATGGCGATGCTGCTGGAGCAACATCCGTCGATATGGAACCTTGCACATTTTGAATCAAGGAAGTTATTTTCAAAGAACAGCTGTTTCTTGTGACACTTATTCACAGCGCTCTCTTTGTCAACATTTTGCTTATATTTTAGAAGAGAAAATTTGGAGTGCAGCTAAGAATTAGTTTAGCTCGGGCAGTGTACTAAGTTAATCAAAAAAATTCCTTAATTCCAGATACGTGTAAAGATTTCGAAATATCACGAACTATATAATTCAAACTATCGGCAAGCGAAAAGCAAAAATATACTCTATATCATAAGCCTTATAAGGGTGACATTTCACCGAGAAATGTTTGCGACTGGCCTGATGGTAATAGTGTATCGCGTTATTTTTGTTCGTTTGCTGCTACTTTTTCATCGACCCTTAAAGTGGGTAAGTGGAATACAAATTTCTAAAAGTAACGTTTGCTTTAGTAAGAAATATCTCTCTGTAAAACCACACCATAGTGTGCCTCATCCACTAGCCTAAAACTCACACCGCAGTCTCAATTTTGATGAATGCATGAGTCAATTGAGGATTCTCACTACACCAAGATGAGGCATTTTCGGTAATTCACATTAAGTGAAAATGTACCACATCATTTTAGATGGTTTTCCTGCAAAAAAAACTCGCAACTTTCACTTGTTCGACAACGCAACCCAGGACACAGGACTGTCTCGCACAGCATCACATTAGATTTAAATCAGGATTTATTTATTTACTACACTTTCTAACAAGCTACAAAATAAAAGATTTTTTGAGGGGAAACAAAATAAAGAGAGCAGAACCGAATAATATATACATCTCCATTATACATTTAATAGACATTAAAAATGTTATCAATGCATTACTAACATACACTTAATTTAAACTAATGGTCGAAAGTGTTAAGGAAAAGACATGCTGTGGCAAAGAACTCCATAAGCGGATGGAGTTTACAAAAAAACTGTCACTCAGATGTAGGTAAGAAAACCGTGGATGTATAAGTTGAAAGGATCTGTTTGACACATTGAAACTTAGCTTGTTAGCAAGTAAATATGACTAGGCTATAAATAGTCTGCATAGCATTAAAAAATATCTGTAGCGAAGTAAAGGTTGGGAGACATATAAACGTGATTGTTTTGTTTCAGATTGAAAACATAACGCGCGGTATTATTAAACGTGACATGAAGCTTTTTCCTGCTATTTCACAGCCCTAACCAAACTAAGAATTGGTGTAATGAATATCTTTGTTAGTACCATACGTGTCTTCAAAAAAGTATAAAAATGACACAGCCACCCAAAAGTGGGGTAACATACCAAATACTTTACCAATAGTCGCACTGATGTCAGTATCCCATGTCAATTTCCTACTAAAAGTTATTCCAATATCTGGCAGTCTCGACATATTCTATTTTGGTAACACTAATCAGGAAAGTATGATAGATCTTATGGATTTTATTCCTTATGACAACACATTTGGATTTTGGTAAAAAAAGTCCGTTCTTCTCTGACCAGGTGGATATCCACCCAAGATCATTATTGATAGAGTTTGCGAAGTCTTCTATCAAAGCAAGAGAGCAACTTCGGTACAGCTGTGGATGACCTATGAACTGACGACGACGATGATGATATTTCGGAGGGAATTTCATTAACATAAAGTGGGAAAAGGAGAGGCCCAAGAATCGAACCCTGTGGAACCCCTTTGCATGAATAGAGTAAGTTAGACAAATGATGACCCATCGAGACGGCTTGCTTTCGAGACTGAAGATATGAGGACAGAGAGGTAACTGCTGATATTGAGAAACCAAATATATTTTTTTTATTGCACGAAAAGCACTGAAAAAGTAACTTTTTCATCATTCAGCGATTCCCAAATATCCTCCACAACATTAATAATACTTTTTGCTAGACCCAGATTGTATTGGGATGAGCAAATTGTTCTTTAGAATGTTTAAGTTTATTTGTTTTTGCAGTACCCCCTCAAAAATCTTAGACAAATATCGTAGAATAGAGATCCACCGATAGTCATTACTATTAGTACTTCTTTGAAAGAGTATAATTTTTGTAGTTTTCTATTAGCTTAAGATATACGTATAATAGAGAAGGAAGAATGACTGAAAGAATTATTTTAACAAATTTGGGATGTATTTCGTCAAAAGCAACGTCATTCGGATGAACTGGCGAGAATTGGGTCCGCAATGGACCATGACAGAGCACTTCAGTCGATCAAGCCACCGCTTTGCAACCTTAGAGAGCGGGTGGAAAACAAGATTCGTATGAAAACCAACAACAGGTGGAAAGAACTACCTACCTGTGAAATATCGCGGAAGCTTTGGCCAGAATATAACAGTGGCCGGACCAATAAACTCTTACAGTTTAGCAGGTCTTCACTATCTAGGCTAGTAGGGGCTCTAACTGGTCATAACTTCCTAAGAAACCACACAATGAAACTTAATCTCAAAGATGACGACATATGCAGAGGCTGCGGAGACGAGGAAGTCCACGAGGACACACCTCACTTCCTTTGTCACTGTCCGAGTCTCGGTCACTTGAGGAACAGAACACTTGGGAGATACTACTTCCAAGACTTACAATAACTTTCTGATGTCTCACTGTCTGATCTTTACAGGTTTTTGAGGACGTCGGGATGTCTGTTAACCACACTGAGGAAGGGAAAGAGGACAACCGATACAACACCAGCGGTTAACCCCCAAAAACGGGCATCACAATGGGTCCACGAGGACCTAAGTGTGGTATTGCAGGGTACGCCCTGCTCTACCTACCCATCTACCTAACCTAACCTAACGTCATTCGATTTAATGGATAACCGACAAGCGAAAATTTCTATGTTAACAACGTAAGACACCAACTAGCGAACTGAACGAGATATAGACGGATTTCGACGGACCCGAATTTTCATAAGGTCTGGCTAAAACATTTTTATTTTGGAAATCTACGCGTGCCCAAAGGCAAATAGGGTTGGACCAAGTCCAACAACGTCGGATCATGATGATAAATGATTAATAATGACATAACTAGCCAGGAACTCATATTAACTTTTAGGTAAAAGCTCACTCATTTGGAGCTTTTAAACAAAAAAGGTCTATCTTGTAAAAATGCAAAAAATGGGTAAAAAGTAGACTATAGCGTTCTGTCAAAAAATATAAGTTTGGCAAGTTGAAGGACACACATTTTGTTATCTCGAGTTGCATGGTAAAAGTTTAATAACTACAAGACTGAGTTCTGCTATGTTCAGGTTTATACCACCTCCAACGCTGCTTAAAAATATTTTCGGCGTCTTCGTCGCATATTATGAGTCTGTGCAGTGCGATAAAATTAATTTTGCGGCTCTACACGCTAGCACTACACGCTAGCACATTAATCGCAATTCAAACACACTGATAAAGCTCGCCACGGACCGTAGTGCACCCTGTGATATGGCTGAAGCTGAGGTTATCGTATAATTTTTTATAGAGGCTAACCTTGATGTAAATATTTCTATACTTGTATAGTCATTGCTAAAATTTTGCATTAAAACTTAGTTCTAGTCCATGGAGGTCATTCCATTTCATGTTAAAGGAATGTGCAAAAGGAAGTCATGATATTTGCAATGGAAATAATTTTAGATAATCACGACGAAGCGATTGATGCTTGCTTTCTCGCTCAGCTAATAATCGAAGTCAGCTCGGCATCGGCAATCGTCATCGCGTCATTATAGATGAATGCTAGAACTTAACATCACAATATAGACTCGCGTGTAGATAGATGCTAATGCCGTGCGAATTAAATGCTAAACTCGATGTACGTTTCAACTGCAAACAAAAGGAGCGTTTGTCACGCCATTAAAATGCCTGTGTCGTGTTTTACTTTCCAATTCAAGTGCATTATTGTCATGGCAGCAATTACCTGCAAACACTGCTTGTAATTGCAATTTTATTAGAATTCTTTAAATTCCCTGATGATAAGTGTCTAAAACAGGTTACTTTACCCTACTTAAAAGTACACCCCGGCAACTAGGTATGTCATGCACAATGGGCCGACTTACGGCCTAAGTGCTTCTCTCACCGAGAGCCACTTTAACATAACTAGGTATGTCTCCGCACGCTGATGTTAATTTTGACAAACTAACAGGTTTTCTGTCTACTTCATCTATTTGGGGAATTCACACAAGTTCAATGGTCTTTTTTACAATCTTGGATCAAACGTGGACCAAAACCGGATGACTAAGAATGTGTGTCATTACGTAAAAATTAAGTCTTACCCGATCTGTTTGTCCGTCTGGCAAATTATCCATCTCCACTGCTACGTGATTGTCAGTCATTGTTTAAAGTACCCGCACAAAAAAGAATTAATCGAAATGAAACCGATGGCACTTTTTGAACTCGTAATTCGTTGAATTTTTCTTCTTAAAAATGCCGATAAATGTTTTCTTCTTGCGAATTTTTACAGTGTTATTTATTTTTGAGAAAACAACAAAAAACGTAAACAAAGAACTCAACAGAAGATATACTTTCTCGTAATTCGAATGAGAATTTAATTATTAGAGGACCGCTTCAACGTCCGTTCGGATTGCCGGAAAACTCAGAACTGAATTCGCTTCAGCGGTAATGTTCCCCAATCGACCGGAGACCGGAGCCAAGCAGCACTACAATCTACAACTACGCAATGTGTTAAAGTATCTATGTATTTGCAGATGTTTATGCTACTAACACTAGCACTGGGTTCGCATGCTAAAATACAATCAAGATGGGATTACAAGAAATGGACACGCTTGGACAACTCTGTTTACGAGTTGGCCTATGGATATGGATGTGGAGATTGGGGTCTCCCGAAAGATACAATGAAAACGCATTGATTAGTCATGGAAAAACCACGGCAGCGGGCAGAGTGGACCACTTTCTAGTGAATTACACCATGATGACAATTCAGAAGAACAGGTTTCGGTACATTTTCTCATTTGCATATATTTGTTTATAATTTTTTTTTAGAAGAGCTTCACGCCAAGAAGTTTATTTTTAAAATTTTGTATCAAGCATTGATGTTTTGGCTTTTCTTTGTTTGCAATTCAGGCGCATGCCTTTACCAGACAGGCAGGGATAGCTTTAAGCTAAACCCACTAAGAGAAGTCATTTAAACTGTTTTAATATTTGCGATACAAAAACAAATCAAAACAAAGCGAGAGCGACAGACAGCACGAATACGTAAAACATAAAAGCCGGTTTCGCACACTGCCGGGTATTTGAAATTTTTGGTATGACGACAATGATGGGTTGTGGCGTAGATTTCTTGTTGTGGGATTATATCATGCGGTTGTTGTTGTCAAATTAGTGACAGTCATACATTTGTGGGTATATAGCAACTGGTTTGGACTTTCTATTGAAATCTAGAATCGAAGGATAGTAAAATAAATCATCCAGTCAAATCAAACAGGTACTGTTCAGCCGAGGTGGATATGTTAGGTTTGTACTCAGCCCGGCATTGCCAGGAGCAATATTTCATAGAATGACATAATAGCATTCTGTGAATATTGGCCGTGGAGGCGACAAGCATAATATCATTAAGGGACCCGAGGACTGGCTTCTTACAACCGTTGGTTTTGTGTGAGTTTTAAATTTTTGGAAGGGTTTAATGCCGGCTAGTTGAAAAGCTCTTTCAGGGCAGTTGTACTCTCGAATGTTTGTTAGAATTTTCCACACATAAAAAAAGAAGTGTTCGATTGGATCGCGTAAAACTGTCCGGTTCTATTACAAAGCCGATCTGTGGCATAATGTATTAATCAGTGGATATCTTCTTACTGAATTAAGCAAGTTTGTGGACCGAAAACTACATATAAAACAACAGACTGTCAAAATTGTTGTGTGCGTGTGTATTCGAAACGATTTACTTCAATATTGTATATTTGTTTTTTGTGCTTTTGAAAAGTAAACAATTTTGAACAAAATTGACCGCTTTAGATATTGTTACAATTTTCGTAAGCTAAATAATCCTAAATCTGCCAGCGACTTTTTTTGAAAACACTCATTAACAAATAAAGATAAATCAAAATATGTACAAGAATTCAATTATATTTTCATTTACATAAATTGCGCGCGATATCTGAGTTGAACTCGGGAGACGATTCAAAAGAAAGAAAAATTGCGTTTCTATCACACAGTTTTCGACTTCAACCGCGGCACTCCCTCCCTTAAATTGGATAGGAAGTTAAAACACCTGCCAGGCTTCTTGCTTTGTTTGTGAATTGAAGTGCAATTGTTCCAAACAGATACTTCGAACATTTAGGAAGCCGTTTACGGGAGGATAGGAAGCTGCAAGATTTAATTGTAGCTTTAGAGCTCAGTACACTATTTTTTTTATTCCTCTAAAAGGATGTCAGCTTTTCCAAATATTAGGCTAAAACGACCTCCTGTCATTTTCGAATTTCTGCGAGTATTAATTTCATAAAAAATGCTTTTCTTTTATTTTGCCACGCCTCGTTTTTAATGCGCTCACTTTTTATAAAGTGTTTTTTAAATAGTTTTATGTTAAAAATTTAATTAATTTTAGCTGTCCTATATAGTAACTATTGTAAATATTTTTGCTATATAGAAATGTTCCGAGTTTTAAAACATTTGGCTTTCAAGATAATCAAAAAATGTTCTTTGAAATGACAAACAGATAGACAGACGTTTTGCATTCAGTTCTTTTAAATATAAAGTTGAACAATATATTTCTTTCAATTATTATGGGTATTCTTTGCTCAGAGTTCAAAAGTAAATTCAATTCAATATAAATAATATTAGTTAATTTTAGTAACTGAACCTTATAAAATATAATTTTTTTAAAAATCGACATTACCGACTGTAACGATATTGACCCTATTTCAATATTTGCACCTAATTGGCTCTGTTCAATATTATACTGTGAACTGTGTAGTCTCTCACCGGCTACGAATATGAAAAAGCCCAGAACTGCTAATGCATGCTTTACTAAAAATATTTCCCTACAAAAATGTAATTCGCCTTGCCGTGCCATCTTAAAAATATTTATTATGCTAGAGAGCGCGATAAACTTTGTGGCCCACCTCTAGTTTCGTTTTAATTTGACTATGATGGCTGAAAACTTGGATAAAACTGCTAAAATGTATGCAATCAAACTTAAGAAAAAGTGTTTGAAGTACCAGTGCCTAAATGTATGCAACACATTTTGTTGCAATAACTTTTTAGAGCTATTAGCGATTTGAAATTATCAAATTGTTCTCAAGAGTTTGATGGCAGTTACATATAATTTTGCGAACTTACAGTTTAACTGCCATTAACATTAGCCGCTCAGTAAAGTTATCTCCATCTTCTTTATCCATTCTACTTTTGACGCCATTATATGTCAGACTTCGGAGACTCATTTAGCAAGTCTATTCTGTCAGAGAATTTTGTTCTCAAGTCTAGTGAATGAAACAATGAAAGTGCTTCACAAGAATTGCTCGTCTTAACATCTCTCGCCTTAATGTACTGCATCATAAATTGCAAGCGCTTAAAAAAGGTTCGCCATTTGCTTCACTGTCACTTTGAGCCAACTTCTGTTTTGCAAGATTAGCTCCATTACAAATCATGATAAAATTAATGAAATCTTATATCCTAATTTATCAAGTGTTTAGGGACTCTTACGCTTTATGAAGTTGGCATCATAATTTGTATTGATAAAACAATCATTCGCGAGCATAACTGGACTGAGAAAGTTTCACAAAAACTCATCGCGCTAATGCCAAAGATTGCGTAGAAGTTTGTGCTCAATCGTTTTTTTTTCGTTTATTATTTGCCACTATCACGTCCCTTTTGAGCAAACTATGAATATGTTATTCTTCAGGTCCCATATACTATCTCTTCGCCCAATTAAATAACGACAAGTTGAGAGACAGCGTTGCTTTCACATTTAAACAAATGAATTTTGATGACAAAAAACGCACAATTTTCTTTTCTTTTAAATGATTTTATAAATTCACAACTTAACATAACGTCATGTAAGTGCACAAAATAATTAAATTTAACTAAACCTTACTAGTAGTTTTACAAAATATGTAACTATAGTTCGATTGCAAACATATTAATAAAATATAGTTTATTGAGCTAAAATGTCATATACTTCAAACCTTTTGTGTTCTTTTAAATAATTGTATCTATTTTATTTTATAAATACTTTCAGTTAAATTATACTATATTCGATGGATTGCATTTAATAAATTAGTGTTAGTTAAGTACTTTGTTTGCTATCACAAAAAATTACAAATGAAATGGTATAGTATATAAAACAACAAAAGTTCTATAATAACTTATTAATTAATAGCTAGGTACTGTTTAAAATATTTTTTTTAATACTGAATGTTTGGAACTATTCCACCCTTAAACTAATTGGTTAGATGCGAATTATCTGCAAAAGAAATCCTCATCGCATTTATTGTAACAACAGTATGGTAGACCAGCATAGGAACTGTATGCATCCCGTTTGTGCCTATCACCATCGTGATGCTTCTTATTATTGTGCGGCTTGTACATTGGGAAGATGTTCAATTGAGTTAAATGCTCAAAATGCACCGGTGCAACTTTGAGGTATCCACCGTGTGGAAATGAACTGCGGCGGACAGCGTACACGTGCTTTTTACTGTGATCTGCAAAGAGAGAAGGGATTGGTTATTAAAATTGCCTTTTGAGTGGGGTTGGTTGAAGTATGAAATTTAAAAAAATTTTGGACTATGTTGGTTGTTAATTTTTTAGTCAATCGGGACAAGAGAATTGACCTATATTTTAAATAACTATTCATTTATTCTCTATAGCATTCTGTTTAACCGTCTGAGATAAAGTGAATAGAGCTGCTTTTGTCCCAGTAGACGATTTGATTGCAGAAAGGCAGAAGGCCAAAGTTTTGCCCAAAAGGTTAACGCAATTCTGAGTTGATTCTATAAAAACTTATGTCTAAGCCTGCTTAGAATACCTAGCTTATCATACGTACAAACCCTTACTTTTTATAAGATGAAGGCACATCTCTCCTGAGCTAAATGTTTTTCCATTTTGACGCCCCATTTGTTAAGATTTGGTGTAAAATGGATTCCCGCTATATATAGGATATAGCGCGTTTTAAAGAGCTTCCCTATTTGTAAAACAAAATAAATTCAATGCCAAACATAATTCTACTTTCTTTGACACCTTCTTTCTGAAGATTGTTTCGGTTTGAGAGCAGATAGACTCTTATAATAGACAAGTGGACTACGGGGCGTATGCGTACTATTTTTTTGAATTCTATGTTTGACAACATTTCTATTTCCTTTTTTTGCAAAATGTGATATAGCCCGTTGCAGTCATTTGCTTAGTGTTGTTATAGTGACGATGACTTTGTATATTACTTCCTAGCTTTCAATAGTGTATCACACCAAATTAGTTTAACCGAAGTGGTGAATTTTCTAAAGGTTCTTTCTTTAAGGTTAACCTTTCTCAACCAAAAGGCACAAGGCGTCGATTTCAGGTATAGTTGTCATCGTCTACAGATAGTCCCTTCCAAAATGCTACAGCAAAATACAATTTTAGGAGTACGAGGCTGTTCAGCAGTGACATAAGAAACTTAGCCCTTATACGGACCACATTTCCACTTATCGCATTTAGGTTCACTCAATACATCACTTAGCCGTTAAAACCTAGTTCAATGACCATTCGTGAGCGGATGGAAACGAACGTAAGCGACCTTCATCTTCACTTCACTACACTGCTGCTGACAGCTTGCTCTTCGGTCCTTTACACTCCTACACTACACTCTTTCTCGACCTTCAATTTGTATGCCAATTCCGAAAGGCTGAATTGAGGAGCTCTGCCAGGACATGACACAATTTAATAAACATTTATCAATACCCAATAAAACCGAGTTACACATTACGTGCTCTTTATTGCCATTCTAGTTAATCACTCGCTTAAAAAATTGATCGCTTCCGATCCTGCTTAAGCTGAAATTCTTATTCGTAATTGGCGATAATTGCATCACCACACATCTTCGTTTCCTGAATACTTGCATTCGCCACCTCGACTGTATATGTATTTTGGGTATCAAGTATTGTATCAGCTTATATAACATCTGACTGACAAATGAACCCAGCCTCAGAACAAAACAAAACAAAACAAAATCAACAAAAACACAAACAAAACGGCCAATGTTCATTGAAACTGCACGCCCGTATTCATATGACCAAGCGGTGTTTATTTATTTATTTTTTTGCCATCAACTACCGGCCTCGTTCGGCTACACATGTTGTGCCTTACTAAATACCTCGTAGTACAGCCTACGGACATATACATACATAATCGATCTGTAATCTGTATATATTGAAACCAAATCGCATCAAATTAAATGCTATAATAATTATCAGATAGTACCGTTAACAGGTAATGCATCAACAATTCAATTCCGTATTAACGGCCCTGACTTTGTACCAGTTCCATGGTTTAGGCCTAGTCACTCGATATTATGTCAATTTGTCACCCACCATTTAAGGAAATAAAATTCCGTAAAGCCAGATTAATTGGAATTTATAATTTACCTGTTGCTATTGATCTATAAACGCCACATAACAACGAGTACGAATAGGTATTTATTTATTAATTGCTCGTTTTGCTTTTCATTAAGCAATATCAAAGGTGAATAACTTTTGGTGACCTTCCACGAGAATAGTTAATAAAATGAGTAACGAGTGTTTTTTATTTTAATTTTGTTTATAGAATTACGTGTTGTGGTTGAGATTTGTAAGGAATTTAAATATCTTGTTACACGACTATGAGATGTGCATACGTAGGTGGTAATAAGGAAGATTTCTACGCAAAGTGACATTGAAATCAATCTGTAGGAAGTTATTAATGTAGCTAAGGAATGACACTAATTTTATTTGATAGTTTATATGATAGTTTATACAATGACTTACATCCGAATTCATTTGCTTTCGATTTATGGTGGTATTCGCGTTTTTCTCTAATCGATGACGGCTCGTCATTTGGAAAGAGATGTTCGCATGCTTCGACAGCGAATTGTTTCATTTTCTCCAATGAACAGTAGGCACCTGCCTCGACAATGCAATGCGAGTATGTTACCACAATGATAACTGCGGCGAAAAGTAAGTTTATCTGAAAATGGAAATGTTTGTTTAGAATTTTTTTTACAACACTTTAAAGAGAATAAATCAAAGTTGTAAATTATCAAAATTGCTAACATATTTTACTTATTTTGATTGGATTTTAACAGTCGTTTTAAACATAACCGCACCAAATGTGTCTGTAGCTACTCACCAACCCACAGAATTTGTGCAAAAATACCACACGTGATATGGAATGAATGACAACAAACTATTAAACACGAAATATAAATTGACAGTAAAAAAAGAGGTCAATATTAATACGAAATGCCCCACTAACAACTGAGCTCAGCAGTTATCCAGTTAGCTTCTACTAGCGCTGATGTAGGATGAACGCCTACATATTATGTATGCTACCGGTAGTGTGATAATTTTGTACACCCAACCGCGCATGTCGAGTAGCATTAACAACAACTGCGGTTGTTAAATGCTTAAGAAGAAGTTTACATGCATTTGACATGTTTATAATCAGTCATTATATTTTTTCTTTCCTTTAGTCTTACATTTGTTATGTCAAAATTACATTTAACGAGTCACAATAGCTAAACTTTCATTAAAATTTAAACATTCATCAATTCATTCATTAATAATTTCGCGGGCAGTTTTTATGGACACACAAAAGTCCTAAGATGTGACGTCTATCGAAAAGTTGCTGCCAATTTGAGAATTGTAATAGTTTTTGACATTTCCGAAAAGTTCTGTCTGCATATTTGCTATTTCGGGACTGTTTATGATGATAAATTATCAAAAAATCAGAGAGAACTTATAATTCTTTGATTCCGTGGTTTAGTAAAAAATCCTATACGTGTAATTGATTTTCAGTAAAAACAATGTACAACTGTCGTGCAACAAATTTGATTTGTAAATACAGCCAACATCTTTTTATGGAGATTACTCTACTTTACAGCTGAATTTGATAGCCGAAAACTGCAGTCGGTAAGTGCGTGGGTGCGTTCACGAACACTCAACAGTAAATCAAGCGTTCGCAGATACTTAAAAAAAAAAAATATAGGTTACTGGGTATGATTACTGAGCGACTCAATTAGGATAGAAGAATGACCAAAATCAGATTTAAGTCCTTAGCAAGGAATAAAAAATGATGCACTTTCCTTATAAAATATAGTTAAGGGTAACGTATTTATCATTGAACGTTAAAGGAGCCGCTGACAACTGTTAAACAAAAAAATGGGTTGGGTTTGTGCTGCCAACTATTAGCGTTATCAAAGCACGTACAAGTTCCACTGGGAAGTGTAGGAATGCTTTAAAGTTCTGGCTCACAAAAAATTTTGTTTTATTGAACGTGACTTCTCAGCATCTATGTGACTCTTATTCATTTTACGTTGAAGGTATTCACAGGATTAGCTCAAAAGGTAGTTTGCTTCCAAGAATTGTTTTCTTAAAAAAAAAGAGTTGCAGTTTCTCACACTCAACAACAAAGTTTTCTCTCCAGCTAATAGACATATCCTGTTAATATGATAGCAAGTGTTTTAACATCAATTTGTTTTGAATTCGAAGAACTGTGACTCCTGTGATAAGAATACACTGTCAGTTCGAATATAAAAACAAACCAGATAAAGTTGGACATGTTTTTTTTACTGTATTTTTTTTAAATCCAGTTTTGATTCGTACTACCTGCAGTCCTTTTGACTGTAGTTGGTCTCCTCCTTTTATTTTCATTCGACTCAGACGACAAAGTCGTAGAGGCGCCTGTGCTTCCCCTCTGAATTCAACGTGTTGAATTATGTGCATTACCGCACTACTTCTGGGACATAAATTCGTCTGTGGTAATTCAAAACGGATAATGACCTTTTTATCAGGTATCGCACGAGAGTCCTTTGAAGAGTGTAAGTTCATTGAATCCATCATGATCATCATTATGATGATAATCGTCGCCAGTCGCCACCACCTGGACATACTCTCTATACTCGCATCGTTTTCCTCCCTCATCGTACACACTACTTGTGATATCTACGTATATATGCACATCTATGGACGGAACTTGTTACCGATCAAACAGGCACATCAATGCCGTTGAGTCTGCGGATACCTCCTCCAAAATAATCCGTTAAGGTCGACAACAATACTTTTTCGAGCTTCGAGGATGACGGCACACAGTACGATAAAGGGGAGAAAGAACGAGAGAAAACAAAACAAATCACATGGAGAAAAAAACATCCAGTGAATTATGAAAGAGAACTTTAAGGAAATGCAACAGAATGAGACATTGTTAATCGCATTACGCGTATGACATCGATATTACGTGTAGCTGTCATTCTATCAAAATCCAAACCGGTTCTTCTGATGACAGTCACCGTGTAAGTTATATTTAAACATTTAAATGTTAAATTTAAACAAAATCATTGCGATTACGACACTTGCAAGGTTCAATAAAACGGAAATAAACCTTTTGTGAGAATATAACAGAATTTGTGCATATATTTTTAGTGACCGAAGATTATGTTATTACGGTCTGTGTTTATTTTTAAAAATTTTATGCGAAAGCCGAGCCTAAATTTGAAATTGTATGACGTGCATTGGATTTGATGACATTTGTGGCATTGGAATTTATTTTGGGATTCGCTTACGAGTGTTTTATAGCGGTGTGAGTGTTGGATATGTGAAAATTAGTGTCTTAACGGTTTATAATAAGTAGTTCACTCAAATCCAATTGACGAGTAGGGAGGACAATTTGCCAACAAAACATATTCAGCGCGTTTTATACGCGGCATAATATTGGTTTCTATTGGCGTTTTAAAGAAGAAAATCGTACCGTCGATAAGGCAGTGATTTTTCTGTTTAAAGTGGTGAATATGTTTAAGGCGGTGAATATTAATCAGCACAAAAAAAATAAAAATTCGAATCGTGTTCCTTGTCAGATTATGCAGTTCCTTGTAAAATTGTAAACCTAATCAATTAAAGGTGTTTCCAACTGTAGTTACATGTACGATTTTAAAAGTTGGTGCCACAAAAAGAAATGATTGCGAAACTATACATATTGATGTCAAAATGTAGAGTTATTCGCAAATTCCTCCAAACCGATCCTCGTTTATTTTTTGAGAATTTACAAATCATTTCAAAATTTAGCAAAGATCGTCACGATCAACTATTATTGCCAAGTCAATGTAAGTCGAACTAAGCCGCTTACAGTCAGTAGAAGTTTAAATAAAATTAGTAAGCGATTAGTGACGATCGTAGGGAAAGGATTATATTACAAGTTTGATGTGAACGATCACTGAATATCAACCCGATGGACGATTGGCGATTGGACTGATTGTAGTCTTGACAAACTAACATGGTGGTCACCAGTCATTGTGATTTGTTAAGTTCGTAAATCTTGCATGATCGGTATTTAAAAATAATACAATTCTAAGCACCCTTATACCTATAGTTATTTTTGTAAAGTTATTAAAATTTAATTGCAAGATCGGTTTAAATTTTTAGTCAAAACACACTTCAGGATCGTACAAGTTACAAAGAATTTTTATCGACATAACTGGTTACTGAATGCTAAGATCAAGTACGCATTTTAATAAACTCCTAAGGATCGCACACAAACCGCAATTACAGAAACAGTTTAGATCTTTATAAAACACGGAATATCACAAGGACCTCACGTAAAATCCAAACGTGTCTAACTAGATTCATAAATAGGATCACTGAACTCGAAAGGCGATCACCTCCACCTTAACCAACAAATGCAATTTCTTTTCTAATTAATTCACAAAAGCCATAGTCTTACCTTAACAGTCATTTTGAATAAAAACCGCCAAATATGTCTTCTCAAACGACCAGATCAAAAAAAAAAAAGACACTAATATCACAACTACCACTTAACTGTTATGGCCAGACAAAAATGCTGTTTAAATGTCACTTGTTTTCAATACAGCATATAAAATAATGTTCACAATCAAGAATATCCGACAAAAAAAAAATCTAAATATAAATATTCACAGAAGCGATGATTTTAATATTTCACACGATCGAGCAGAAAAAAAAATCGTATAGTCATCTAATATAACCGTCGAGTTATAACCTGCTTCATAATTACAATCGAACGTAAATGAAATGAGAGCGCCATGCTTCGGAGTTTATATATGGTTTTTTAAGTCGGACTGCGGTTTACCCCACACGCATTTAGAGAGGATCGCCAGCGCCACCATCGCCCAATCAAACTGACCAACCACTACCAGCTCAATTAATTCATTCATAAAAAAAGATTTCGGTTTTGTTTCACCTTTTGCTACCTTCTCCTGAGAAGACGACGACAAAATTATTGCGGCGGCGGCGCGATGCTATACCGGCTTGTGCGCACAAGATCGTGTATCGAGAACGAAAGTGGAATCACGAAGGAGTAATAGCAAAAACAAAAGACCACAGAATCAAGTGTCACCGGCCGTCTGACATATCAGATGGCAGGTAAATTTGGGTAGCCAAGTCTAGCTAAGAGCACACTCATGCGTAAACGAGTTTTTGTAACATTAGTTTTTGTGTGACGACAGAGAGGTTTTCCTTGTGAAATGTCATACACGTCTCACACTTGTCATTTTTAATATATTTATGGAAATACTAACGCTTCTTAGAAGCATTTTGTTTACAATATTCTTCATTTATTTCTATCTCATTTCTTTTATTTGTTTAGAACGCAATTATCACACAGAATTCAAAGCTCATAATTGCGTTGTTGTGCGCAAAGCGCTAAGGGTTGATATCTATTCGCTGTTTAGCGGAATTTCTTGGAAACGTGTCATTGTGACTTTTTTTCTAAAAGGCAAAAAATATGAAAATTCCTCAGAAATTTTTACTTCAAGAACACAAGTCACGCGGTATTTTTTTAATTTTTTTTTTGTTGAAAGCAGACCTCAACATAAAATCGTCTTAAACGTCAGTCTGCAAGTATTCTAAAAATGTGAATCAGAAATGGACCCATCTTGCATTAAAACGACAGGGCTCATGATGCCTACCTGAATTCGTTAGAAGTTAGAAAAAAAGCGTGCATTCTATGAATGAAGAGAAGAAGTATAACCCCTTTCGACAAAGGTAAACGAACTGATCTTGGCGTCATGCATAGTAACACGCCACCATATTCTTGGGGAGCATCAAAGGGCGCGTAAGTCTGCGATTTTTTTTTTTACTGTTCAGAGGAGGAGGAATTCCAGATAATCAGTCGATCGAAAAAGGAAGGCTGCTATTTTGTGAAATTAGGTTTAATTTGTTTGTGTTTATTTTGTTTTGTCGCTCGTTGCGGTTTTTGGTAATTCTTGGGTAACTATTTCGACCGACAAAAAAGATTTATTGGTTTGTGCCCGAAAAAGTTAAATATGCTGTCGAGTATAATATTAGCCTGTACAAGTCATTGGATAGAGACGCAAGTGAGGGTTTCACGGGTGTGACTAATCTTGGTGGGTACGCATGGCTTTATGTAGTTTTGATTGGACTGAATCTGGTTTGCAATTATTTCGAAATAGTTGAATGACTAAGAGTCAGTTTCGGGTAGACTTATGATTTGTCATCTAATGCCAAAAATCTATTTGTGTTTTTCTATGAAATTTATATGGTGGGTATCTGTTACCATGCAAGGAAGTATGTACAGACGCTATGTTGTCAAGTTTTGTCGTATAGATGAAATTTGTCTGAGAAAAACTAAGATCCGTGTGTCTGCATTATTTATTTGAATTTCTAAGAATATCGTTTTAAACGGGTTAACTAGGTAACGCCAACACCTAGAGTTGTGACTTGTGAGGTGACGAAGTTTGTACTGTGCCTTGGAAGAGTCTTTTCATAAATAGTGTTATTCGATTGCTCGGAATACCTTAGCATTCATTGCCATATTAAGATAACTGTTCTTATCTTTGATGAAGATCAGTTGTGGTACGTACTGTGCGTTGGACGTTTATTTATTTGCTGTAAATTCAAAATCACTATTTTCGGTAGTGCATATAAAACCTATAACACCTTAAAAACTTAACGATTGTACCTACGTTGTACCCCATACCATGCCGAGGCTTTGTGCAGTTAATTGTAGTGTTTTTTGGCTTTCCTACCACAGACACACACGTCTCGTAAACGTCAGACAAATACATAATTGTGCCGATCAAATCAGTTATTTGGACTTGGCATAAAATTGCAGGTCCCTTTCATTTGTCTCAACATTTGATATTTGACATTTGATATGATTACCTACTGCTACTGCGAACAAATTTTCACAGGCGACTAAGGAATAAAAAACTGCAGGTGGTAATCAGATCGATAGAGGAGTTGATGGTGCATGGTGGGTACATTTGGTGCTTTTTTAAACAGTAGGTACTGCATATGATGTAACACAGAATAATAAAGGGATGCCCAATACTAAATAGCCGGCTGACTGAAAGGGACGACACTACTTAACACGCAAAAATACGTGACACTGTATTTAGTCGGCCATCTTGTTAGCGTGGTACGAATTATGGGAAAGCTCGCTACATGTTTATATTTTTATAGCAATGGCTTAGGGGTTAGGGGATGTGAACGCCTTCCTACAAAACAAAATGGCCTCCGGAGCTGATGAACGGCTAATTATTTATTTATTTATTTATAATTGATTGATGAATTGCTGGTTAAATATACTGAAATTCATTACCACTCTCATTTGACATGTAATCAGTAATGGAATCATTTTCAAGTGATTGCAGAATATTTATTTCCGTTTACATATCCATAACTATTTCTATGGTTAGAACATCAATGACACTTTTCGCGTCTGATTTGTGATGTCATTCTTACGCCTTTTTTAGCATTGACTGCAGTCTGCAAACAAACGGATCTCTTCCATCTCATGCAATGCAACAATACTTGTGTCGTGCGTGATGTTGAAATTGAAAGTCCAGCATAAATTAGCCACACCACCTTTAGAAATGCATTGAAGTGCATACCTACCTACTCTGACCGAGTTTTAAGCCGGGGTTCACACAGATTGTTGTATCCTATATAAAACGAAAAATCCCCTCTGTGATATGAACCTTCGAAATATATTCATACTCGTAGATTAGAATTTTTAATTATTTACTTATTGTTTTTCTGCTGATTAGTTTAAATTTAAAGTTTTCTCATTGAAATAAATATTTATGAATGGTTTGGGGTAAGAATCGAGATATAAAAGAATTTGAAAAACTTATAAGTGAGTTTTTTTTAATTGTTTACTTAAAAGTCATGACGCTGACCTGTAGTTTTATTTTAGCTACGAGTATAACTCTGATCATTTTTAGTTTTTTCAAGAGTTGTTTATAAATATTCCTTATATAAGAAAAAAATTATGTTTATACATTTTTGTTTTCCAAGTGTTTTTTTTTTGTGTAATAGGTAAAATGTTTTTATCAAACTAATGTAATCAAAAAAATATTTGTTTTTAATGAGCTCCTTTTACTGAACCTCAGTGAGGGAAACACAACACCAACTCAACTTTGGCACTTAAGAGATCACACACTAGGTATTTAATCCAAGTGGAAGTGACTTACCAGCAGCAACTTATTTTGGCAACTTTCTGGTGATGTGCTAATGACACTCTTCGGGAAGCTTTCATTTCATAGACACAAATATCGCTAAATTATCAAGCTTCAAAGTTCGAATTGACCGACAAACGTTTGACGTTCCAGTTATTTAAATAACTGATGATAGAAGACGCGGATTTTACCAGTTTTTTCTAAACACAATTAAATTATAAACTCTGCACAGTGTTTTTAAGGTAAGCAGATAGCTGCTTCAGAAATGAATATACTTCTATGGAAATTAATATACTGTAAGGCACTCATTTTTTTATTAGCTTAAAGTGAATTTCCGAACGAATTGATTACCCAAATAAAACATAAAATTATGCGAATTGTGTACTGCTCAAAACGGAAGTATAGTGGAAAGTAGTCTATAATTGGTTGCTGGACTGTCAACTATTGGTTTTATCTGCAATAATTTCGGCTTTTAGTGGTTTGTCTGCAGTTGTCACTTTATTGGGTTCATGAATAGATTCTTGTTTTTGTTTACCTCTTTAATTAGTGTACAGACTGATTGAATTAGTTACGTCTGCTGTCAGTATAAATAAGAATATGTAGGTATATAACTATGTTAGCAAAATATTATCAAATCTGGGTTTGACTAATTTTGCTTAAGATTTCAGCTTATTTATGAATAAAGTAACAACTGTTAAAAGGTAGATATAACGCAAGCAAACAAAATAGTGTGCACTTTATGTCGTTGCCAGGCCGTATCTAATGTAAAATGTACGAAGCGACTTTTTATGCTGCACATAGTTCAGAGTTTCTACTTGTTGTTTATTTATTATGAACTGTCAAAAAGCCGCAAGAAAATTTTATTAGGTAGTAAGACATGTAAAATTTTATTTTCTGTGCACTTGACAACCATTAACTTTTTTAACATTTAAGGCTTCGCCAAACGCTACGTTCTTACCGCCGCGTTAGAGGACGTCAAACAGAAATCTGAGATTTATGTAGGTACATGACTCTCGGTTTTCATTTTCTGACAAAATGTCAAGCGTTCGGAGGAAGATACGTAATTTCCAAAAAAGAAAAAGGATTTGGGTGCACGAAATTTACATCCTTTTGCTGTTGCCTCCCATATCTCAGCTTTTAAAACTGCATTTTTATACGATTCATCACACATAACGTACAATAATTATGGGTAATTTCAAACACATTCGATTAATTTTTCCGTTTTTATGATATAAAATCATGAATAATTATTTTAAACGCGCCGCGTCTTAAATTAATCTGTAATTTTTCACAACCCCGCGTTTCAACGCCGCGTTGCAAGGCCGCGGTAAATTCAACGCAGCGTTGAAAACGCACTTTGTTTGACAAAAGATATGTATTGCAGTAGGTACCTATATTACAACGCAGCGCTGAAACGCGGCGGTAAAACGAGCTTTGTTTGACGATGCCTTAGCTTCAGACGAATCTAGCCGACTTAATAATAACTTAATAATAATTTTCGAATGTACCCATTGCCATCGGTGTCTGTTGCACGTTGCACGCATTATTAACAGATTTTTTTTATTTTCACACAATTTAATAAGTATACAGCTAATGCGACAACCGGGACCAGCAGATTCGTCATATTTACGTGAATACGTTCATAATAATTGTGCATCTTACTTTGTTTTCTATAGGTATTTTTCTTGCACTCAATTTCTATTTTCTTTATTTAAAAAAAAAACAGAAAAAGCCCACTTTATTTATAAAACCAATTGGCAGATCTAATTTCATTGTTTGAGAAGATTATCTGAGGAGGCACATTATTATATGAATGTACTCAATATACAATATTTGGAGTTTTCAGAAAATATTTTGACTGGATCCGGTCGTGTCATTTTGCCAATTTGAAAACGATGCAACACACAACCGTAAACGGAAGCGCATTTTCCGGACAATTCAAAATTAGCAGTTGCGCTTAGGCATTCACAGTAGTTCACATCTCTCTATATAAACCCAGTACACAGTTTCCAAACTGACAATTGCTGGCAATCTGTCAGAAGTTTGTATCCGCAAAAGTCTAGAAAATCGACACTTCCGCGCAGCGTGCGAATCTTTTTTTGTTTACTTTTTCTCGTTACGTCGCATTTTAATACCGCTCCTCCACCTGTTCCAGCAAAGAAGTTCAAACCAAAGAAGAGTGGTAAACGACGACGCAGCAAACCGCATTCCACAGACAACTATTTACTATTCATCAAGCTCATCTCGTTCATTCAACTTGCAAAAAAAGAAGTTCGCCGTATCTAGAAAAACTACGAACTCTCTTTACGTAATGTTGTCTACGTAAATAGTTGGCCCCAAAGTTCCTCGTATGGCTTCGAATGCTCTGATCGGTAAGATAATTGCCAGCATTGTGTTATCAGTCTTTTTGTACTACTTCTTGTGGGTGTTTGTGTTGCCGTTCATGCTAATCGAAGAGGGTGCGTATCTACTATCGCCGCAGCTTATGCTATTGTGTTCCAATTTGTTGTGCGCCATGGTTATACTAATTGAATTTTCTACTTGCAGATAATTTAATTCATTCGTTCTTTCCGCCGTTGCAGTACGCTTTCGCCATTCCGGCAGCATTCGGTGTCTGCTTCTTGGGTGGACTCTCAGTATTCACAGTGTATCACATATGGGATCACATTAAATTATTTTAAGTTGACTTCTAAGCAGTTTTAAAAACAAAACATCACACCGCCACCACGCAATAGATCGAAAGTTGATACAGTATCAAAATGCAACCCCAGTGGTTGGTAATCGGAATTTCTGGAATTACTTGCGGTGGCAAGACTAGTTTGGCCCTGAGTTTACGCGACTATTTTCTGAATCATCGGAACTCACGCTTGTGGAACTCCAAGTACATAATTAGCGATGTGCAGTTGATCAGCCAAGATGAGTACTTCCTGCCAGTCGATGATTTGCGACACAAGTGGGTGGAGAAGTTGAACGTGATCAATTTTGAAGTGCTCACGTCGCTAGACATGAAACAGATGCTCTCCGACATCACCTGGACTATGAAGGGACGCTACCTGGCCATCGACAATCCAATGGTGGGAGCCGTAGACTACCTTGGCGAGATTTCAACATTCCAGAATTCGACGAAACTGAACATTCTCATCATCGAAGGATTTCTTATCTACAATCAACCGGAATTGCTACAAATCTGTCATCTCAAGTTCCACTTTCACTTGCCGTACGAGAAGTGCTTTGCTCGGCGAAAACTTCGCACATATGAACCACCCGACGTGACCGGCTACTTTGAGATGTGCGTGTGGCCGTATTATGAAAAGAATTTCGGCGAGTTCCGTGAGAGAAAGGATCTGATGACCCTAAACGGCGAGATCTGTAAAGAGCGAATATTCAAGTATGTGCTGCAGCGTGTGAACGCGTACTTGAATGATATGACAAATCCTTGTCTCATGGATCAATAGTCGCATTGAATACGACTATTTGGCGTTCCCGTTTCCGTTCCCTAATATTAGGCAGTAGGATATTTATATTTTTGTAAACGCAGCTGGAGCTGTTTAAACTAACACATGACGTAGTTGTACGCACGTATCATCTTTCTGTTTTCAGCTATTATTTAGATTTAATAAATAATATTTATAAACTTTCTAGTTTAACACACTATGGCTATGGAGTATGATGAACAGTAAATATATAGATTATTTAAGTGATTGTATCATTTTGGTGTTTTCATTCGGTGCTTCGTAAGCGATAACCTCTGGGCAGTCTGAAAAGTGTGATGATTGTGGAGGTTTCGAAGGTCAAATAGCTCGCAATCAGCGCGCTTGTGCCGTAACTGAAATACTTCCTTTATCGTCACCCCGCTGCTCAGTGCAAGTTACCGTGTAGGTTACCATTGCTTAGTAGTGCCTGGCGTTTGGAATACACTGCAGTCTAATAAATGTTTGGAAAATTGGTTGGGCCAGATCCAAGATGTCCCCTGGTCAAGTGGGTTGAGGTTATGAAGATCTGGTTGGTTTTAGATGGGTATAATTCAATTATACAGCTAGTTGAAGAAAGCCGCGACTATCTTTACCACGCACCTGGATGTAACAATCTTTGATTATTATTAGTTACGACGTTAAAATTTCAAAAGACCGGTGGATTATTATTGACACTGCAATTCTTAATCACTTGTCCGGGTCCAGGCTACATTTCCGAACTCACAATGACGAAATTTTCCATACAAAAACGTATATTGTGACCTATGAAGTATATAAACTGATTATTAGTAAGGACCACTGGCTATTTCACTTGCCTCTTCTTTTATTCCAGTCTTCGTCGTTATGTTATTCATGCAACTTACCATATAATCGAGCATGGCCTCTTCTAAATGCGCATGACTGCTGGTACACATCATTAATTATGGAAGTGCTTCTTAAGTTAGGTTAGCAAGCCGTTGATAAGAAGTACTTCGTGTCACATTTACCTCAATATTCACCTGTTTCATCATATCTAGAAAGATTTGGCCAATATTCGACGAAGCCAGAACAAATAACGTCCTTTCCTCTCTAGGAACCCACGCAGCCAATCTAGGCATCCGTCACAACACCCAATGTCGTAGCTGCGCTGACACTAACAAGAGTGAAACAGTGTTCCACCTTCTTTGCGAATGTCTGGCTCTAGCTAAAACCCAGTGCCCTGGGTAGTCCTTTCTTTGACGACATATCGGCCATTCGATGCATCCTATTCAACAACATCATCAAATTTCTCAACTCCTCAGGCTGGTTTTGAGCTACCATAACATACGTCACCCTTTCTATCTCCAGGTTTTACTAGTTGTGGTTTCAAAACGGCGCTTAAGCGCTACTTGTGTTTTTCCCTCATCAAGATGGGGGGAAAGCAACCACCTTCACCAACCATTTACCTGTTTTAATGCCCGTAAAGGAAAATATGTTTTCTTTATTGTTGGAAGCTCTTCTTGTTTTGTACTGTCCAAGATTTAAGATCAAGTCGAGAGTCCACTTAGACGCTTTCTACCAACGTTGTCTCCCAGATACTTACTTGTTCGACAGACATTCGTTTTCTCAAATAAATTAACACCAGCTAGTCAGTTGTAACTAACATTAATAATTATTATTATTATTATATTCCGTAGCAATTGCAATACACAGTTTTGCTTACATATTTTGTTTGTATATTCCTAACTGAAATTGTGTTTAAAGTTTCATATTGGTTATGATGATTTCTATATACTTTTAGCTATTTTGATGAATTGTTTGAAACGTGCGAGAGTGGAAAAACAAGGAAACGAAAAAACGAAAACTGGACAAACGTCATCAAAATGAGAACAATCAAGTGCGCCTGCAACGAAAAAATCACATGAAACTCTTCCTATCACATCTGCTCGTACGTTGAAACTCACCTGTGCGAACACTGGCAAATGTGTCAAGAGGATAAATAAAATCAAAAACAGATTGCAACAAATCGTACGTAGGCCGGGGTGCGCGGGTAGAGTACAAAGCTAACGAAGGGCAGAAAGTCTTATGAGAATGGCTCCTGTGAATGTGTGTCGCGATGAGCAGTATTTTAGAGTACATCCCAGTCGATTTGAGTGTTATACACTTCGTCCTGTAGCCACAGGGTGTAGTTCGCTTTAAAGTTGTCGGTCAGCTCGATTTTCTTGTCCCACCATCCGCTGTGGCCGAAGAAGGCAAAGTCAGCATGCGAAAGGATCTCATCGTTGGGAAACACACCCTCGTTGGCTTCATTGTACTGGCTTTGGCCGACAATATTCGGATCATTACCACCGCCACCCATACCGCCATTACCCATGCCGGCATTCTCAGAGTTTGTTGTGTTGCCATTGCTGCCAGCGCCGCACTTCTGCATCGCTTCAGGATACCGACGTAAATTGAAACGATCTACGCATGCTCGCAGTGTGCACTCCTCTGCCTGGAAGTCCCATGGACGAGACTCCAAGTCATTGCCGAATGCCCAGTCATCGTTGAGACGATGACGCACTTTCGCATAAATTGCACTCATGGTCTTCATGTTTGACTTGCGCCACTGACGACCCAAGTACTTGGTCTGCATCTTCAGCAGCTTCAGCACGTACAACTGCATCATGGCGTGTCGAACCTTGAGGGTTTTCTTCAGAATGGGCGCGGATTTGAACACGACCAGCATCATTACACGCGAGTGCTTCCATTTGATAAGCTTGTTGAGGATGCGCAGTAGATTGATGCATGAGAAGACATTCCGCCACGAATATGCCAACGAGTTGTCACCGTAGACGACGCTCTCGCCACAAGTCAGTTCTGGTTGTTCGCCAATAACACACGATGGGAAATCAAGCAGAGGAATCGCATTCTCCGAGCTCACGTACTCGGTGATGGTTTGGTTGAAGAACTTCAACACCAGCGGTATGCAGTTGGCGAAGACCAAGTGCTGCGACATGAACTCAAACTGGTAGATGTGATTGATCTTGAAATGCTTAAGGTATAGCAGAATGATAGCTGAAACCGCTTTGACAATAATCTCTTTGTGACGACTAACATCGTATGCTAGTCGCGTCGACTGTGTAAGTGTCATGGGCATCTCTTTGGGCAGTACGTCAGCCATAATGTTGATGCTTTCTGTTTTCGACTTGGATGTGGGCGATGCGGCAAGTAAGACTTTCAGCAAAGCAATCATGTATTGAGGGAGATTCGGAAGAATTGCCTGGAACAAGGAAAGAGAAATCAATTTGTGAGTGTCCTTCATATTTAAAATCTAATCAAACATTTATAAGTACACGAGTGGAATAGTTACCTGATACAGAATCTCTGCCGGCGTGACCTGAATCTCGTCCTCTTGTGTTGAAATGGGATTCCTAGCGATCTCCTCCTCCTTCCTTATTTGGATGTCGGCCAAACTCGTATACATGTGCCGACGCAGAGTCTTCACGCCTTCGTGAATTGGTTGTGGCAATCCGGCTAAACTCTCATGATCATCGATGAGTGAATATCCGATAAACTTGTTCCTGGATATATCCAAGAACTGGTCAACGTCTTTCTGGCGCACTTTCGGTGTCCATGGCAGGCGCGTCGTAATATGCACAGGCTGATCATTGCGCTGGTTATTGCCACCAGATCCAGGGCCGCCATTGCCACCACCATTAGCTGAAGGATCGTCGAACTGGCGGAAATACTGGGTGAGGTCTTCTTCGCCTTCGCCCGATTGCAGTTCCATGTCCATCTGTTCTTGTTCGTCGAGAAACCGTTGTTTGATCAAACTTCTCCGCAGAACGTTCCTCTTGATGTTTTGATTATCTAAAATATCAGACGCCGTGGCGGGTGGAGAACTCGCCCGCATGCATTTTGTGATCTCCATAGTATCCTCGGTGTTGGGCGGCAGACCGCATTTAACTCGATACTCATTTTTTAGGTTCTTCAGAACCTCCATTCCACCAAGCCCAACAAGAGAAATCTTCCACAGCAGCAGGAGAACCTTTTTCATGGGAAAGTGAGGAGCCGCTCCACTACAGAAGCGCGTAATCATGCCAAGCAGTTTCACAGAGAGCAACTCATCACCAAAGGGACTGTTGATTTCGTTGACAAACGACTCGGCAATCGTTTTGTAGTCCTCGGCGTCATTTTCCTTTTCATCTCGGATAGTCTCGGTGATAATGTACAGCACGGACAGTATTACCCGCAAATCGGTGGAGTCTGCCAGGGAAACATTCGATATTTTTATAGCCGCACAGTCAGCAGATGCGGCCGAATCGATTTCCATATTTAAGAGATCAATAAACGAAGCAAACACTCCCAGTTCATACAAAACTATGACATTATCCCGAGTGTTTTGATGTTGTTCCTCGTCAGACTGCACCTCAGCCCAACAACCCTGCGCCAGATAAAGAATGCAGCGAGCCGCCTGCATTCGAAATGACCGATCAGACACTTCCAACTGATCAATTAATTTCATGATGATCGACTTCTGGCTAGTGAGGTCTAGTTTCTGCCAATTCGGTGGCAGATTATACATCTCCATTTGATCCTCGAACGCTTTCACGTTCAACTGAAACTCACCAAATTCAGTATAACTGTAGAGTTCAGCTATTTCATTTTGATACGCATCGACATCACTGTACACAAAGTCCAAATCGGGACCATCGTAGTTGCCATCGATGTCGTGGGTTTCCTGCTCAAACGAATTGTTGATGGACGACAGCATTTCATCTGAGTTCGTCTTCATCTTGTAGTAGCTATGTGTAATGAATTTTGGTTGACAGGAAATGTTTATAGCAATGGGTGTGTTTATTTGTGTTTCAAAACATTTTATGCTGTGAAAATGATTTCAGTTATTGTTTGAGCACTTTTCTAACACATCGATGGTGCAAAATGTTTACGATGCGAGGTCAATTTAACAAATTTCGATTTTTAATGTAAGAAAATTTTCAGACAGATTTTTCCGAGTACAAAAAAAAACTTGTTTGACGTGAGTGTGGATGACATTAGACAGGTATGTTACGAGCTGGCAAATTGGATGGTATCCGACCTGTATTATCGGTATGCAGTAGCGCCGGTGGAAGGTAATTTTTTGTAAAAAAGAAAAAGATAACACAACACATTTTATTAGAATAGTATATATTTAATTTTTGCAGTTAATAGCAAAGGACTCTATAACCTCTCATGCCATTCTTTTCTGAAAGCTTTAATTTGTGGGAAGAATGAAATGTTCGTTCGTTTAATTTAAAGCCGAGTCTTCATTTTGTTTACACTCAGGCATTCGCCTTTAGCAACTTTTACAGTTTGTTATTAATTCCATAATATAATAGGATTGTTTTAGAGGTTAGGTACTTCCTACAAAATTTATCTTAACAAATTGGCCCAAAAAAAAAGAAATTTATATCGCACCACATTATCGACAAAAGCTACACTACCATCGACAAAATTCCTCCATTATCTTTCTGTCAAAAAAGGACCAAACCCATTCTGTCAATAAATACTCTGTAAAAAGTATTCTGCCGGCAAGAACGCAGTTAAATAACTTTAATTATCGAAACCACACACATAAATAAAAAGCAAGTACATTTTTCCTATTCCATAAACCTTTCATTATCTTTACTGAAACTTAATTGTAATTTTCTATATCAAATACTAGTTTCTGTGATTTCAATCAGCAACCTTTGTACCTTTCCCTTTGTTGAAGTGTTTAAATTGTCTTCTATTTTTGTATCTATTTTTATAAATTTTCTTTCAATGACTTGCACAAAAAGTTCAACCATCGGCTAGACTGCGTGCGTAGTAGCAATTCCGTTTATCAGTCTTTTTCAAAGGGAGTCCACAAAATGGCATCATTAATGCATTTCCTTGTTGGAGCCCTGGTAACTGCGATTGGGGGTTGCTACTTCTTCTATATGCAAGTAATTAACTTTTAATTATTATTTTATCTTGTTTTTGTTTTCTATTTGTACAGTTTTACTGCTGCCTCGCCTACACAAGGCTAGTAAAGCATTCCACTTTAAGCATAGATAAGATTATGATATAATTGCATTGAATTTCTGTGAATGACGAATCATCCGAATTGGTCATCTTTCATTGACTATTGGCCATAAATGAGCGGTAGAATCTAGAATGTATTCATTACCTTCCGGCAAACAGTCTCTACCTGGTCGATATTTCATTAACCGCGTATTGCAGTCTTGTTTAAGTGTTAATTGTTTTCGCGTGTTCTTTAAAAGTTGTTTTTTCATTTTAAATACTAATTGTGCGAAGATATGGATGAGGTGAGAGTTTTATTCCTCTAAAGTTTGTACTTTGGACAGCGCAAGACTTTGTGAAATACTAATTTCTGGAATAAGTTGTAAACCTTCCCAATTGCATACAGTTTCCATTAGTGTTCAATGAAACGTATTTAAAAATTCTTTTCTATGCAATCTCATTTCCAAAGCAAATACTTTTTCCGAATACATACTGACTTCTCAAGGTCACATTCATGTACACTTGTGTTTCTATTTTAAGGGTGTTTTTTTTTGTAGTAGGTACCAAGTCCAAACGTTGAATTTTATGTTGAAACATTTCACAAACCACAGACGCACTTTGATCATTGTGAAATCATGATAAATCATCAATAGTATTAAACCAATGGGTATATTTTATTACTCTTGTTCGCCAAGGCGAGATAAGTAGTCAGGTTGTTATCGTTGGGCTTTCTTTATGTCAACATATATAATGCTCCAATAAACAGGGTGCGCGGTCTTCTATGTCGTTATGTTAATATTGAATTACTTTAACATTTATCAATTGATGGACTTGAGTTAATTCAGTAAAATCTTGAGTTTAACCATGAATCCCTTCACAAAGAAACAAAGCCCCGACATAGTGACGCTGTACATTAAAAATAGTCTTTCAGTTGTGTTAACTCTACATGCCTTTCATCAACGCCCAAGACTTTATAATTTCAATTAACTGGTTAAAGCCGTAAGAGGGAGTGTTGCTGAGAACCCAAATGTGTCGTTTCGTCATCGCGCTCAGCATGTTGACATCACTGGAACCGTCTTGCTGCACGTTTTGGAGGATGATTTGCATTTATTTCTGTATAAAGTGCATTTGACTTAAAGAATACTAGCTGATCCGTGCCGCCTTGCTTCACCCGCCTGCAACTTTTTAGACAAAAAGTATTTTCATCGAACTAAGACGAACAGTTTTTTTTTTATAAATATGTTCCTGCCCTTCGACCTTTCTGAAAGCAGTATAAAGCAAAAACAAAGACAATGAACACAACAACAATTAAAAGTCTAGTCTAGCCATTACTGAGCTAGGTCTGTATAATTAGAATTTTCAGTTTTTTGACTATTTTGTAAGAACCAAGTTATATTCAGGGATGAAATGTATCATAAGTCCCGACCCAGAGTATGAGCAATCACTATATAAAGTTTAATCAAAATCCGACCAGAAGTTTCTGCGTGATGCGCTGTCAGGCATTTTTTATTCTACAGTTTTATTATACGTAGAGATACATATGTGGAGATTGCGACATAACGTCAACGTCGTTGGAATATGGCCAAACAGTCGTTCGAATGGGAACAGATTTGGATGATCGACAGGATGTAAACTTTGCATACAAATCTTTGCTTATTGCCTCCAAAATCAATATAAGAATGACTATCCACGTTGCCTTGTTTTTGTCCATTAGTACTATAAGAAACACGATTGCGTGCGCTTTATAAGATAAAACTAGTTGCATGACCTTTGTCATTGTCTTATAAATAATGACAATCAAATTATTTTGATTGCCTGTTTCTACCTGCAACTACTGGTCGTGTGTTATTGATCGTGAGAAGATAACCTCAATCTACATAATTACTAGAACATCGGGACATTTCCTTGCCTCGACCAATGTTAGCATAACCTTGCACAAATGTGACTTATTGATTTTTTAATGCTCCTGATGAATAATTAACTAACCAACTTGCGTGACCAGCAAATCCCTTTCTTTACTAGCAACATTTTTGTACAAGGATTAGCATTTTCAATAATTGCATGATTTTAACTCCACTTGCAGCAGCTGCTATGCTTTCAAGCAATTTTCTCAGAACTGGCCGATTAGCGGCGAGGAATGTTCTACGCTCGCTTAGTTACAGAACGTCAAATCGGCTTATACCAGCAGCTAAAGCAGGTCTCACACCGGGCGTTCGATTGTGTTTGATTTTGTTGCCACTTCAAAGTCTGCAACTACTGCCAGTAGTACGGTGTGCTTCTGCTGACGCACACGATGTGAGTACGCTTTGTCGTGTGATTTGCTATTTTTAGCTTTTAACAAGTTGTCTTCGGTTTCATTGCTAACAAAAGTGTTTTCTCCCGTTTTGGGCTTGTTGGAAGTTGTAGTTTGATAGATACCCTGCAGAGGCGTTATCCGAAAGCACTCACTAATTGTGACAAATTTACCAATTTTCAGATAGAAGTCATGTCTGAGGAAGCAAAGAACGCAAAGTCCATATACGACTTCACCGTCAAGGACACCCATGGCAATGATGTCTCGTTGGACCAATACAAAGGCAACGTAGTCCTAGTTGTCAACATCGCATCGCAATGTGGATTGACAAAGAACAACTACAAGAAACTGACTGAACTGAAGGAGAAGTTTGGCGAAAAGGGATTGAAGATCTTAAATTTCCCATGCAACCAGTTCGGTTCACAAATGCCCGAGTCTGATGGTGAGCCGATGGTGTGCCATTTGAGGGATGCCAAAGCTGATATTGGTGACGTGTTCCAAAAGGTGAGTGTTAAGTTTTTCATGTTTGATGTATCTAATTTGATGGTTTTTAGGTCGACGTTAATGGCAAGGACGCTCATCCCCTCTATCAGTATTTAAAGGCAAAACAGACCGGAACGCTGGGCAGTGGAATCAAGTGGAATTTCACAAAGTTCCTGGTGAACAAGGATGGTATTCCGGTGGATCGTTATGCACCGACTACAGATCCAATGGACATTGCCAAAGACATTGAGAAAATTTTGTAAAGCGTAATAGGGGAAGAGTACATGTCTATTGGTGTCTTTCTAGTTTTTGGTTTAACTATGTATATGAACATTAAAAAGAAACTTATTGTCCTTGGCTTAAGCTTATATTAAGTGTAAACACTATAAACAAAATTAATTCTTACATATGACACTGTTTTGGTTAAGAGTGGCTTTAACGTGTTTACAGTGCCTAAACTTGTATAACTTGCAAAATGTACTGGAATGCGTTTGACGCATGAATTTAATAAAATCTTCATACTTATCTTATATGTTGTTCAGTTATAATATATAATTCAGGAAAATAATTGGCCAAAGCCAGCTTGGCGTCAAAAGTGGACAGATGGTTCGAAAACTGGACGTAGCTAACGTCTTTACAGTCACCTTAGATGATGGAACTTTACTTGAATATGGAAATACAGAGCGGTATCTCCCCGCACTCCGTGACGTGAAACAATATTCTAATCATTTTCAGAATCCGAGATAAGCTTCTTGAAATGTCAGGACGTTTTGCCATATCCGGCAATGAAGCAGTCGACAATGCTGCATAATCTGCCTGTGTGCTACCCGTTTTTACTTATTTTTTATTGTATACACCCAGCAGTTCTTAGTGCTCTATAGGGTGATTTTCCACGAAGGCCTTCAAGGCAAAGTGCGATGTTAGTATTTTTGTATGCTGGTAAAAGTGAACACATTAACGTAAAAATTTGCAATGGACTTGGAATCGAAGCGCTTGCGTTAATGCTCAAGCGATCGATCGTGCTTTTTGAAATATGTACAATTAGATCTTTGTACAGCTCATAGAGTTCGGAAACAACCAAAAAGCATTAAACATTTTTTCGTTCAAATAATCAAATGCCCAGTATCAGCCCTCCGTTCTAGCTAGGCAGTCGGCGCTAGGTCGCTGTTTACTGTAAAGTTATCCAGAAAGTGGACAGCTGTTTGTTTGTTGGTAGCATTATTAGTATTTGCATTGTTTATTTCAATCAACGTGAAAGCTTTTATCCACCTCTAAGTGATTTTTAGGATCTACTTCAGTTGTTGAAGAATGTTGTATCTAGCCAGAAGTCCGTATTTAAGCTATGTTGTTTAACGGTAAATCATAATTCTTGTGATTCTGAAGTTTACTACGCATTTGGATGTCGAAACTTTGGTTTTATTGTTAACGTCATTTTTGAGGCTCTGGGTGGTGAATGTGGTTCTTCGAATATCTCATTATATCTTTCTCTTTGGGGTGGCATTGTTGCAAAGCTAGGACCATTGTTTATCTGCGTCTGTGGTGAGTGAGCTTAATAGAACAGTAAAGGGTTTGACTTAGGAAAACTCCAGAGCTATGTAATTTCTTTTTCTAAGCGCTTCGCCGCAGACCTCTGTTTGATGTTCGGCAGTTAATATTATTTCTATTGCCTGTTTTCTAAGCTGTTTATCCATATGTAACATCTAGCAAGTACCGCGTGGGAACAAACTCAAATGTTCCTGTGCATTTCTTAAACCCGCATTATTCAAAGTGTCTTTTATCTGAATAGCAAAGCCAAAGCAAGTCTATCTCTATGTACCTTTCCTTTTTGCAAGACTAGCTACAATTCCCTAAAAACCTGCGTAGATATACGCAAAGAAGGTCGTCGAAGTGGCAGCATACCATGAATAAATTTAACCTTAATAGCGACTTTTAAAATAAACGCACAATAAATTCCGCAGCTCTTTGTTATGCAAGACATCCACCAAAAATTCGTGCAAAATTCTCCTAAATTGTTTGTTTATCCTCTTCTCACAATCACCCGAGAACACCGAAAGTGTTTTTTTTTTTATTTAATTCGTGCAAGGTGACGCGATGCGAGTTACACAATTTCGTATGTACGAACACTTTGGCGGTGTTTTGATTGCCCAATTTGTTTCAACTGTAGGTACCCACTACCTACCGACATTACTAACCCAATTTAGTTTTGGTTTATGTTACAGTTTTGGTAGTAATTTGCCATAAATGTTTTAGGTATATTTGTATTTGTAATTTATCAATCAACATCGCAAAATAAACACTGAAGGACTTTCGTTATGGATATGATTGCTTTCATCCAAAAACGGTTTATTACTTGATCCATATTCCTTTATAGAGCGCCGATGCAACAAATGACATACAAATGGGTGTTAAATTCCGTACGCTGTAATCTGTTTTAAATTGTATTGAATAAATTTGAATTTTAACAGATGTACGTGAGTGATGTACTTTGCAGTGGTCTGTCAAGAAACATGTCTTGGGTCTATTGGGTTGGAATGGGACGTGGTACACTGGAGAGTTGGCCCAATTTAGCATATAGCTTTTCTTAAACGGCAGAAGATCTACTAATTCCAATACAACATAAAGCGATTGAATTCGAAGACCTAAACAACCTTTATAAAAAAGAGAGTGTGCTTGTGGCCATACAAGTGTAATAAGTTCATTATCAGATATATCAGAACTTAATGCAGTTGATTGCAAGACTGCAAGTCAATCCAAGCTGACTTATTTTCACTGCATTTACGTATGATGGGATAATTTCGTGCAGTCAAGACATCAACCAACTTTAATCATTGCATGCGGATTATGGTGTTCAAGTACTTCCGTTCGCCGCTTCAGATCACACTTTTCGTATAACATTCACCAGTTTACTCCCCAGCTTCAGCATGCCTTAAGAAGTTTCATTCCAAAAAATCCTTTGCGCAAAATACGAATACGCATTCGAAAAGGTTACGTAGTCAAATCTGGTCAAACTCAGTTCCCGTACGCAAAAGTTGGTCAAAAGAGAGAGAAGCATTTACACATTTTTTTAGTTTGTTGTTGGAGAGATGATGTGACATTTGTTGAGTAAAAATTCGTAAGATTCTCAGTGGAGGGGTAATATCTTTCTCTCTCGATGACGCTCTCTTTTACGAATTTTTCGAGTTAGGGAACGGCATTTGAGTAAAATTCGTAAGAATTAGTAAAAATTCGTAAGATTTAAAAGTAAAGGAACAGACCTATTTCTTTGCGTAAGAATTGAAACATCTGTCAGTTGCCTGAAAATTTCCAGCTGATTTGAATTTGTTGTTCTATTTAGCATTTGGGTTGAATATTCGGAACTGTTATTTTTCACAGGTTACTACAAAAGCGTTCCTTAACTTTTGCGTAAGTTTCCCTTTTTGAGAGAGAATTCATCCCCTCCACAGGCATTTTGACAGTCTTTTATATTTTTAGTACAAAAGTAAAGGAACAGACCTTAAGAAATTTGTTGAGTAAAAATTAATATAAGGGGAATTATCTTGCTCTCTCGAAGCCGCTCTCAATTGAGGAAAATGCGTAAAAATAATTGAAAATTAATATCAACTTGACAGAAGATGGTTGACAGATAAAGTTGTAAATACACAAAGGACTTGTCAAAAGTAGGTACTATCCAGGTTAGCAGAATTTATTAGTTTTCGTATGTTTTTGCAAGCGGATTCTAATTGACAAACACCTATCAAAAACAAAATGGCGGATTTTTTTTTTTAATTTGAGGTGGTCAGCGTCAAGAGGTTTGCGATTTGTTAGCAGGGGCTTGGGGGCTCAGCTGTCAGCTCTCAGTATGCTTTGTCTATGATCGAAAGTTCTGTGATGTCATTTTCAATTGGACAAAAAGATGCGTCCGGGAAAGTCCGGAAGTCAGAAACCATTAAAAAAAATTATCAAGTGTAATTTATGTAGATATTATAAACAAGCTAGCTGAACTAGCAGCCCTAGATTATTTTTTGGCATTTCACCAATAAATTTGTGCATTCAACCAGAAGCAGTTTTCTTGTTCCATTGTTCCCGAGTGAAACCAATGGAAAACGCCATGAGACATCTAGACACGCTGTGGTAATATAAGTGCATATTGGGTGCAAGTGTTTCCCCTGGTTTGCGGAAGAAATGCCCGTGAATTAAAATTGATTTTGTCAGGATTACAACTGTCACCTAATTTAGACCTTTCTCCAAGACAAATCCTCTTCACAAAATGAGCCATTAACAGATACTTACAGCATGAATACAAAACACACTAAACTATATTCAACATAACTGAGAAGTAAAGCCACACTCTCTCCCCTGTGTACGATCGCATCTCTAATTCTAGCATCATTCTGTTGATCGGCATTTCTAGAATTTCAAGAGTAGATCACGAATGGAAGTGCAACCTTTATCAATGTTACCAAACGATTAGTGTAATAAATTAAATACATTGCCGAATCCGTCTTCGGTCTATAATAATCACCGCGCGCACACGTATTAGGTGCGACGAATCCGTCAGATAGTGCACCACCTATGCACATCGTTATTGACGATCTGATGCGGTATCTCCCAGTTGAGTGTATTGCAAAAACAATTGCTCGTATATCACAGATGCATTTTAACTAATCACAGATAGATATACCCATTTGTGTGACATGGGAAAAAAGTGGGGCGGTCTCAACTTGTCGTCCGTATATCGACCCTAAATTGTAAACTAAGTCACTGTGCTACATGCTCATCATTTGACCGAATTGGAAACGTTTCACGAAAAGACTATATAGTCATATAAAAACGCTCATCCCATCAATCGGTGCGTTATTCATTCACTTCAGTTCGAGCAGTGAAATTTGCAACGAAAATCGTTCAAAAAAACACCCAAACACTCACTTTACACCCAAAAGGCGGCCGAAAAAAAAGCGTAGCACCGAACAATATTGTCGAGGTGAGATAATAGGATACGTGATCCAGATCACTTATCAGTGGACATATAATACACGATTGGAATACTTAATCGATAACAATCGAGTGGGACTATTGAATAAACTTTACAAGTGAATTTAAAACTTTGCTCAACTTAGTTAAGTGCGTAGTGTGATTGGTGTGTTTTATTTCTCGTTTTTCGTCCAGGATGAACAGAGCGTTTGTGGTGTGCTTGCTGCTGCAAGCAGTGTATGCTGGAAGGAATATTTCCATTGTTATTGACGGGCCTCGTGAGAGTCCTGCCGGTGTCACATATGTCGAAGGCAGTGCACCTGAAGACCTGAAAGCCGGACCAGTGAAAAACTCCACCGAACCGAAAGAAAGGATTACACATGCAGCATTTATTCACAGCAGCAGCAGGGCAATTCCAAAGGATGACGAAATAGAAAATGAGGAGTTCGAGAGATTCATTAAAAAACATCACAACCGTCCCACTATTGAAACTGTGAGTATATGCATTTTTGTCATCTATTTTCTTAAAAGGATTAAGTGAGTGCAATGGGACTCACTGACAATCATGTTCTGTTCAGCCTAACCCTAAATTAATTGTGGTTACCTCCACTATCAGTTGGAAATGTTACGTTATTAGTAGAAACGTGTGACTTGTTAAATTTGTTAAAATATCGTGGCTGTAGTGCAACTCAGAGTACTCGAAGCGAACTCTACGTAAATCTTCTCGTTTGCTGGGTTATTATGTTTAAATGTGTAAATTCCTGGTAAATTCTTTGTCGTTTGCCAAAAGTTTGTCAGTTTACAATATTTGTAGACAATAGAAACGCTTTTGCAGTAACCTGCGAAAAATGACAGGTAGTTCCTAAATTCCAAATGCTAAATAGAACAACAAAATTAAATCAGCTGTCAATTTTTAGGCGACTGACAGTTGTTTCAATCCTTACGCAAAGAAATTTGTTGAGTAAAAACTAGTAAGGGGGGAAATATCTTGCTCTCTCGAAGCCGCTCTCTTTTACGAATGTTTCAAGTTGAGGAACGACAATAATTGAGTAAAATGCGTAAGAATTCGTAAAAACCCATAAAAATTCGTAAAATTTAAAAGTAAAGGAACAGAATTTATGTTTGAATTGGGTGCAATATTTCTAGCACTGCTCTTTTGTTAAGACATCGCGTTCCCATGTGCAGTCCGGTGTCTTCTTTTATATAATGATATGAATAAAATATCTCTACTTACTGAAACAAAACAATTTTCTTTAAGGTTTTCGTTTCGTCGAGTCCTTCGCCACTCTCTGACCAGGAATCCGATGAGTACAATGAAGAACCGTCATCTTTCAAATCAGAGGCCGAACTTTTCAAACGTCCCGAAAAATCCGAAACCTTCCAAAGACATGTTGCTCTGCCATCCGCACCGCCAAGTATTCATCCACCATCAGATCATGGCCATGTATACACCGTAGTCAATCACCCACCACAAGTAAACCATGGCGCTGGTGGTGTTTCCTATGCCGGCAATGAAGGCATTATTTTTCAAACCGATGGAGGTCAATATTCAACCTTCGTCAATGGGCATTTCTTGCCTGGCAATCTCGGTCAATTCGCCGGCGGCGGCGGCGGCGGCGGAGAACTATACTACTACCAAGTAGCACAGCCGGGATTGACAGCAGCTCCAGGAACCATTAACATTCCCCATCAGCATGCTGTCAAAACGAAAACCTATCAGATTCGAAGACCCGCCATTCAAAAGCATTACTACGACATTGAGGAACGGGTCATCATTCGACCGGCGGGATCAATTGTTGTTGAACTTGACCGACCTGTGGCGAAAATACCAACAGGAGAAACAATTGTTGGTCTTCGTGGAGCACAAGGTGGGTATGGTGGATTAGGCATTCAGCAGTCACAAGGTGGATTTGGTGGAATAGGCATTCAGCAACAGCAAGGTGGCATCGGAGTAGCACAGGGTGGACTAGTTGGAGTGGGCATTCAGCAACAGCAAGGTGGCATCGGAGTAGCACAGGGTGGACTAGTTGGAGTGGGCATTCAGCAACAGCAAGGTGGCGTCGGAGTCTCACAGGGTGGATTAGTTGGAGTCGGCATTCAGCAACAGCAAGGTGGCGTCGGAGTCTCACAGGGTGGACTAGTTGGAGTGGGCATTCAGCAACAGCAGGGCGGCATAAGCTTCTCAAAAACACCTGTGCCATCGGGTGGCGTTGGAGTATTACAGGGAGGACTTGACCAAGGAGCCTCACAGGGAGGCTTTCGTCAATCACAAGGCGGTATTGGAGTGCTGCAGGGCGGATCGCAAGGCGTACAACAATCACAGGGTGGATTAAGTTACTCAACCACATTCGCGCCTTCCACTTCATCGGTAGGATTTCAACAATTCGGCGAATCCGATATACAGCAGTCACTGGGAGGAGTGCGATACTCGACGACTTTTGCTCCGTCCTCGTCATCTGTTAGTATTGGTGGCCAACAAGGCGGATTCTCTGGAGGATTTGGAACTGCAGGCTTTCAGCAGTCCCAGGGTGGAGCAGTTTATTCAACAACAGCGGCTCCATTCTTTACGTCATCTTCGCCGGCACCCGCATTAGCTATCGGTGGATCATATGGTGGAGCTGGCTTCCAGCAGACCCAAGGGTCTGTTGGTGTATCACAAGGTGGACTGGCTGGTGTCGGTTTTCAACAATCACAAGGCGGCGTGTTCTCTTCAACAACACCTGGACCCTTTGTGTCGAAACAACCAGGGTATACCAGCACCTCATCCATAGGTTTAGGTACGCAGACTGGCGGCAGTGACAGTGTGGTTGTTGAGGCTAAGTCAAATGTCCAGAATAAGGGAACGTTTTCGTCCAGCACTACCACAGAGCGATCATTTACTAGCTCAGTCAGTCAGGATGCATCAGCATATGCCAAAGGAACGGCGTCGGCAGGAAGCGTCCAGACCGTAAGTAAGAACATTACTCCTTATATGATAGCTGTCGGGGAACCGGATTTCCACTATCCGCCATATGTTCAAATCACCTCGAATGGATCCCCATTGGGCCACTACCAACAGCAGCCATACGCTCAGATCCAAGCACCCAGTCAATCATACCCAAGGATGCGTTATCAAGGACAGCTATTAACCGGAGAGGTGCGAGCTGATGATGGTGGTGCCCAGGATCAACAATATAACCAACATGTGGCTCAGCAGAAGTCCTACGAAAGTCCAGCTTATGTTGCTGAAATTCCCCAAAACACGCCATACGAACAACAAGAAGGTCAGCTCCCAGAAAACACCCAGTATCAACAGCAGCAGTTTGTTGGGAGTTCTCAGCAACCTCATCAAGCTGCCCAGGTATCTAGCGTTGCGCATCAACAACCTGCTCAAGTACATCAGCATTATTTCGTAACCGCCACATCGCAGCCCGTCAGACTTCAGCATCAGCAACAATACGAAGTCGCCCAGCAACATGTTGCTGGAGATTCTCAACAACCAACTGGAAAATATCAACATCCAGCACAGGTATACCAGGCCCCGCAGCAACATGCCGCTCAAGTGCATCCACACAAACCCAATCTAGTTGCACAGATTCGTCATCAACATGACGCCGAGAAACAAGTGGCTCAGGTTGAGCAACCAAACTATCAACACGAAGCTGCCAAATACGAACAGCAACATGTAGCCGGAGGTTCACTGCAACAAGCTGCAGAGGTTACAGAGCAATCAGTTGAAATTCCCGAAGTTCGCGGCAGCACTCATCGCCAATTCTCACAGCAAAAGAGCCTTCCAAACTTCCACTATGAGCAACAACTGGTGTCCAACCAACCTGAGCCGTACAACTCCGGTCAGCGGCTGTACAAACAACGCGCACTTCCCTCAAAATACACCCAGCATCATACCATAAATGTTGCCCCAGCTCAACATAACATATTTTTCAGCAACCAACCGCAGCAGGTGGAGGGCTCTGCTCGAAGTCAGAATTTGGAAACTCCCCCCGAACTCGAGAGCAACGACGAAGATGACAGCGTCCGTTCTGCTAACGTCGAGCCTACCACTAAATCTGCGCCTCTTATCTCATCAACAACCCCGATTCCCCGTCCAACTGAGAATGCACCCCAGTATCAGCATCAAACCTATGCATCGGTTGTAGCCAGCGGAAAACCTGGCATTCTCTATGCGACATCGCCCGTCCCTCGACATCAGCCAAATCACACTCCCTTCCTCCGTTTCACCTCCCAGGGTTCCTCGCTATTCGCACCGAATGGACGCCAAGTGCACTTGGTGTACGCGCAACCACCTCGGACCGGCTCACATTCTCTGCAAATAGCACCAACAGGTGCAGCTGCTAAATCAAGTGGCCATCATATCGCCCTACAGGCTCAAACTCCCATTAGTCACCAAAAGCAAATCGAACTCACTGCCACCGCTCCAGCCAGTGAACCCGAACAACCCAGATCTCAATATCAACAAAATGCTCCCATCTCATCCACCACACCAGCCGCGCCTGCCAACACAAACGACCACAATGAAGCCAGAGGCCATCAAAAGTATCGAAACGAGCTAACTCACGGCGCCCTCACCTTGAGGAGTGGTCGCACCTATGGTAATCACCGTGTCATTGCCTCCACGCCGGCTCCCAGCGACGGCGGAGCTGCCAGTGAAAGTGTCCAGACGCGTCGCATCGTAGTCAACCATCCATTCCAAACCGTACAGGAGGTTGTCGAACAGGAACCCATCACTAGCGTCCGTCAGGTTACTGTAAACGGATCGGCCCAAGTGCACCAACACGACGCCCTTCAAGCGGCCGCTGTTCAATCGCCGACAGAGAGTGCCAATCAGGAATCCATCTCAAACGTCCGTCAGGTTGCTGTAAACGAACAAACGCAAGCGTATCGAGATGGCCCCCAACAAGATCAGCAAAAGGCCGCCTATCGCCACCCAACTGCTGCTTATAAGGTGGCGGCCACATTCAATCACCCCGCGGCGTCCCTGAGCTTCCATAATGGCGGTTCACATTGATCTGTGCGTCGCGCAAAGTGAAAGGACAGAATCGTTCTCCGATTCTGTATCTGTAACTGGAACAGAGGAGCTGTTTGTTTTCGATAGTAATTTAAGTGTTTATGTTTTGTAATGATTTTTTTTTTCGTTTGTTCGTCTCATTCTCATTTTCTCATGTAATTAAGCGAATAAAGTTCGAATTTAGTAGATAAATGTGGATGTGTTGTTAGTTGTGACCTTTTTCGGTGCGACAATGTTTTCCCTCGAATTTCTGCTCTAGATACATTCGTTGGCCTTAAGCCGGCTCAGATCGTGTAGAATGTGCGAAGTTTGGTGGGAATAGATTTGAGTTGAATGATTGGATCTGTGAATAGAGTCAGACAACAAATAGATAAACTCGTATTGTGATAGCTGACAGTGCTTGACAGTTGAACTTTACAGTTGCAAAGGAGCGAGGAAGCGAGGGATAAGTGGAAGTGAAGTCTTTAAAGTTTTTTTTTCTATTTAAGGTAGATAGATATCGGTGAAGAACGAAATCGG